>JARUPY010000371.1:0-583598 GCA_029817715.1 Melastoma dodecandrum
GCTGAACGTTCGGATCGAATCTGTTGTGCGGTTGCTGCTGGCGCACGCCTTCCGCAAGGAATGGCGCCGGGCAAAGCTTCCTAGGCCTTCGTCACAAAGTCGCTCGAAAGGTAGGCTTGGTGGTCCTCAAAATCTATCCTCATTTTTTAAAATTGTTTATGTGCGGTATATTTACAGGGACCACATAAAGTACATAGATTATAGATCGGGCCGGTACATGGAAGGACTATATTAATTTCTCAATATCCTTTGGTGCTCACGGTCGGGACTTCGAACCGGACAACAGCACTAGGCTAAGGACAGGGCGTTTTAAATGCCACCGCGTCTACCACTTCGCGCCACAGCGGAGCAGGTATACGTTGGTGCGGGTAGGGAGAATCGAACTTCCTAAGGGTTGCCGCACTGAGGTTATGAAGCTCAGCGCTGTCTACTCTATTCCGCCAACCTCGGCATGGTGCTCCTGAGAGAGGACTTCGAAACCTCCACGCACCTTTGGGGCAAACGCATTCTGAGTGCGTACGCGTCTACCAGATTCCGCCACAAGAAGATATAGTATTCTTCAGTAATGGTACGGATGGAGGGACTCGAATCCCACACAGGAATTTCTACAACGTGAACCTAAATCCCGCGCGTCTCGCCCCAATTTCGCCACACCCGCACGATTAACTGTATTGGTGCCGGGAGGGGAGATTCGATCTCCACGGAATTTTTGTTTTTAGCTCCACAAGGGCTCTCGACCTTGCGCGTCTCACCAGTTTCGCACAACCCTGGATTCTTCCCTCTATCGAGGCCAACGGGCGAGACGATCTGCATTCTGAGGCTATAAAAATTACCCGGACCTGAGTATCAATCTCGCCGGGGTCTCCTACGTCTTGAACGGTATGAACCTTTAAATGGGCTCCCTCTCGCCTCAGGCGCACGATCCCCGGCCGCATAAGCAGGCAGTATCAAAAGGGCCTAAGGTGGTAAGCAGGTTCTTCATATCGTGGTCACTCGTTATTACCACGGGATTTAGAACCCGTCCATATCTATCTTCGTGGCGAAAAAAGTTTCCATTTTTTGACGGTTTTTCGTACGAACGTGTAAAGCACGCGGCGGAAATACTGGATCAGCCTCACCTGCCCTGTTCTAATGCGACCAGTATTGAGGATGTACTTTAATCCTTCCGGCGCGCGGGGCGGAAAATGGCTGGCATGTCGACCAATTTGACTGTGGTATTCGATTCGGGAAGCAGCGGCGTTTCGTTCTGAAGATCCCAGTATCGCGACAGAGAGAGGTGCAGGCCGTAGGGGTGGGGGCTGCGCTCAAATTGATGCAACGCGGCACCTTGGCCGAGTATTGGTTCGCGATCATCGACTCATCGACAATGTAGCGTTTACGAAGCGGCCTGATTCGTCGGGAACGACAACGGCCGAAGGAAGGGCGAATTGCTGCCACAGGCGTGAGATCGATGACGAGAGGTCGGGCGGACGGACCGCGCTACGGAATAGACTATCTCGTTCCGATCGCCGCGTGGCATTGAGGCTAACGATCCAGGCCCTGAGTAGATTGGCAGCCAAGGGCCAATGTGTTGAGCAGATTGCGTAGCCGATAGGAGCCAGGACAGCTCCCTACGCTGACGACGATAGTCGATGATATGAGCGAATGATGAAGGTGGGCGACACCCAGAAACTCAGAAACCCTTCTCGAACTCCACAGACGGCTTGCGATCCGGCACCAGGAAACACGATCGCGGTACGGATCCTGGACTCGGGCGAGCTGATCAATCCGTTCGAAACGCTGTTGGCCGGTCCTCGGGTGCGTGTCTCGGATGTACGCCGGAGAGCTGGTCGATGAGATAGTCAGAGATTGGGCTGGGGCTTTACCATGGGTCCTCCTCCCCTTACCAGTTTGGGCGCCTGAGAGAACGCAGGCGGTGGGGCGGTCTCTGCCGCATCTTGGCAGGAGATTTCTTCGAAAGATGTTGAAGACCTCGATCCCGATCCCATTGATCTGCTCAGGTCTGGCCGGGGCCTCGATCCCTTGCATGTCGTGTGTCCCGAACTTCGCGAACCCTCGGCTGCTCCAGCGGAATGGTCGAACCTTGCAGGGTCAAGTCCCACGGCCAATTTAGGGACGTCTTGTTGCTGACGTTCTTTGAATCGTCCCCGTTGAGTAAGGATCCGCGAAAGTAGTCGGTCCTGGATGTGGATGGCGTGATCGCTGATCCGACCGGTGGATTTGATCGTCCGAGGCTCGACAGGCGCGCGCCATATCGGTTTTCAACCATTTGCCGCGCGCTAGATAGAGTAACCTTGATCCCCGCGAAGTCGGATCAGACCATGTGGCTGGGTGATCCCGACCTTGTCTCGCCACCAGATAATCGAGTGGCCTGTTCGTGAAGGAGGCCTAGACGCGCGCGGTATGGCCGGGCTGGAGGATCAGATGTCCCCCCCCCCTTTGAGGAACGCCGCCGTTATTGTGTGCGTGTATTCCTTGAACCTCGCGATCATAGCCCGGCTCGTCAGTAATACGGAGAGCGCCGTCGCACGAAGGGCGGTGGCGTTTCCTCGATTGCGGGCCTTCGTGTTGTTCTTGATCGTGTGGATGAAACCCAAGTGGAGGTTGTTGTATGTATTGCTCATTTATAAGTCGCCAGTCGTCAGGGGTTCTCACTCGACCGCGCACGCATCTGGATGTTCTTTACCTGATCCCATTGATGTAATTCGAAGGTCGGTCGTCATCGGGTGAAGAAGTGAAGATAGATAATCTGGCCGATGGACGACGAAGATCGCCCACAGGACGTGGATTTCCTTCCAGAAGCGCGAACGGCGAACTTGATCGACGAAGCCAAGCAGAGACAAAACCCGATAATGACGAGAATAGGCCGCCCCGTCCTCAATTGGCGGATGGTTCCATTCACTCTCATACGCGCTAATGAAAATAAACTAACCTTGATTTGCGTCCTTGTACTGACGTCGACAATACACATCGCGGCTGATCTTTGTCCAATCTCATGTGGAAAAGGTCGGTGTTTATCACTCAATAAATGATCGAGTATAAGCATTACGTATTTCGCGTGGGGGATATGAGCTGCAAGAACGAGCGACATTTGACGGACGTCGTCAAGCGAACCTAATGAAGGTATACTGGCAGCAACGGGGCGGGCTGACGTCGGCGCTGGATGTAATTCTTGCGGATCATCTCGCGGGCGACTCTTCGACTTAAGCTTCTTGCAAAAAAACAATCGCGTGCGCGAAGAAAAGCGCGAGCTGCGGACGCCGAGCGTCAATCGCCAGAAGAAGGACAAGCCGAGACGAGTTCCGCAACGGGAGGTACCGACGATCAGGTCGAGGAAAGGTAGTTTCGAGCTTCAAGTAGCTTGGACGGGCAGAGGGCACAGGTGGTTTCCTCTGCGTTCTCTCCTGCTAACAAAGAGCGATGGTCAAACAGCTATCTCGGTATTTGTTAGTTGACGCGGTTCCATACAATGGTCGACGAAGAGCATCTCGACTTATCGCTCTTTGGCGGAAGCGGGTGTATTCGTTTTCTATGGCGGCCTGTTTGATCTGAGCGTTGCCGCTGCCGAAAGCGGCATGTCCTCTGGATGCCTTCGCTAAGGTTCCGTCGCCATCAAGGACAACGAGCTGAGCAAGCGATTCGGGCATTACAAATGGCTCGATCTCGGGAACGTGGGCCGCAGCTCGGGGGGCAGGGAGGATTCGTGAAGGATCCGAGATGGTGCATGTACGGCTACTACTCGGATGGAATTACTCAACGATATCCCGGCCGAAATACTGCGAACCCGGCGAACAGCAAAGATTCCGGCTGCGCCGACAAGATGATCAAGAACGGAGGTCAATCGACAAAGCCTACACTAGGCTTGCCCGCGCAGAAGGCTGGTCTGTCGGAAGCTCTTTAGGCAAAGAAGCCGAAGGCTGAACATTGGAGGGACGCGGACCATGCCATGCAGAAACGGGACTGTTCCTTCGCCTACATGCAGCAAGAGAACAATGGTGAAGATGTTCGCGGAAGGCAACAAGGGATCCAAGGGAGGCCACTTTCAGCAGAGGTAGCTGCCCGCCTCTCCGCGGGCGAGGCCGGGAAGGTTAATGTCCGAGATGTACTGGCTGGACGGAGGGCGGCTGCCCAGACCAGGCAATGCCGGCGCTGAACGCAATGGTGCCAACATCTGTTCGTGAGAGTTAACGCAGGTCATGCCCAGTGTTTCCTCTCGGCAATCTTGGACAATGGGCCCGCCAACGACTTGATGGATAGGATGGTGAGTACAAGGGACCGGAGATTTCTATGCGACCTCATGCCAACACAGTTGGATTAGACCAGTACGGACGACAACATTCAGTCGCTTATCAGGCAGCAGGTCCTAGCACGATTCGCTGGTGTATAGAATGCTACGAAAAGTCGAGCTCATCATGCATGATGACGAAGAACGGCACGACCCTAGTGGAAGCACATCACAGCAAAGAGAGCTGAAGGAGGCATGCCGACGAAGGAAAGCAACAAGGGTCGGGTCAATGACGCCTAATCGGAACGTGAATCTCGCGCTGAGCAACATGTTGAACGCCGCGGGGTCGTAAGGCAGTCTTGGAAAAAAGGATGCAGCTGCCTGTCTTACCTCGATCCTCGACGGTCGTGGTTGGGCAACGCTAATGGATTCATTTGCTGTACGTGACGGCTGCAAGTCGCCGCCTACGCTCTCTATTGATGCTGTAAGGGGCGGCATTCTCATTCTTGGTCCAAGAAATCGTTGGCGCGGTGTGCAACGTCGGCTTTGCGAGAATTTTCAATTCTCACACCGGCATCTTTGAGAATCGGGCAGGCAACAGGGCGGATTGAGCGGTGTCGTCTGAGGGACTCGTGCAAATTCGGATTTGGCGCTTGGCAACGATCTACACTTGGCCTACGAAGACGATGTCCGAAGGTCGCTATGGGTCACATTCCCAAGGTCAGTTCCGGTGTGGCTTCTCACTAGGATGTTCCGGTCCATGGCGGCCCTTGGGGCAAAGAGGCTTGGGCTTCGGCAAGCTTCTCGGTAGCGCTAGCATTGGAAAACTCTCACGGTTCAAACGCCCGCAAGGTACAATCGTCAACGGCCGGCAGGAGGTAGCTCGACTACCACTCGGCCGGCCTCTTCGGGTGGAAGACGAAGCACGAAGTGCCCGCAAGGGTCCACACACGGCGAACACATCTCGGGGGAAGGGCCGCTTCGGTTAGTCGTTTCTTCGGCGGCCTTTCGCGAGTCGCTTTCGGCGGCATGGCGAAATCAAAGGGCATCACACAGGCAAGGTCGGCGGTCTGCTCGGTCTTCTTGGAGGTGGCGAAACAGCTGTTCGGGCATGTTCCACCCACACGACGGGGGGGGGGGTGGCGACAAGCATCGCGGGCGGAGCAGAAGGCCACGACGGCGGACGACGAGATCCACACTGGCATCGCCTAAGGTACAAGGAATCCCGATCCCTCCGCCTGTGTGCTGAGTCGATCCCAAGTCCTGAGAAGACGCCCCGGCCCGGTGGCGGTGCTGCGGGGAAGTTGGGTTGTCCGCAGAGTCGGCTGTCGAAGAGGCCGAGCACGTTGCGGAGAAGTCCTGGAGCGCGGAGGTTTCTCAGCTCAGCCGGGAAGATACTCGGCCACTCCATGAAGGCTATCAGGGGCGGTCGCACTCGCCCATCGGCGCCTACAAGGCTGGCACAGACGTCTACGACATCGTCAAGGGCAAGAAGTCGATCACGGACGCGCTCAAGGATGTCATTCCAACAGCGCTTGGTGCAGTCGGCGGCGCAGTCGGCGGTATCGTCGGTGGTGCTGGCGGTACTCTCGTTTTGCCGGGAGCCGGAAACGGCTGTTGGCGGTATCGCTGGCGCGACGGCAGGTGGCGCAGGCGGGCGAGGCTCTCGGCGACTGGATCGTCAGCAAGCTTTTTCGCGCAGGCCAAGGATGACGCGAGCAAGAAGGCCGATCCGGCTGGTGTCAAGGATCAGCCGCCCCAGGACGGTCTTGAAGAAGCAGATCGACGATATGGCCGATGACCTGAAGAAGAATGCCAACGGCGATCCTGATGTCCTGACGGATAAGCTTGCCGTGCTCATCAATGCGGTCAACCAGCAAACAGCAATCCTCGCTGTCAGAACAAGAAAAAGATGGATCAGGACGAAAAAGCAAGACAATTTGAAGCAAAATGTAACTCTCTAAGTGATATAATGGCTTAAATACTAGACGTTTAAGCGTCCCTATTGGAGAACTATGTCACTTAAGAAGTATTTCCGACCGATTGATAAGTCTGCACGGAGTTACGTTAGCAAAGAGCAGGCGGCGGTGGAGGAAACATCCTCGAAGGTTTCGAGCTATCTGCCCGAGGTCTACACCGGCCACCCGCAGCGTATTTCAGCAGCGCTACTACCAGTACGCCGATATGGACAAGGACTCCGACATCAACGTCGCGCTGAACCTGATCGCCGACTTTTGCACGCAGTCCGAGAAGCAGAACGACGAGCCCTTCGAAATCCACTTCATCGAAGACGGCAACGAGACCGAAGTCAAGCTTTTGCAGCAAGTGTCTCGCGAAGTGGATCAAGAAGAACAATTTTCGCACCAACCTTTGGCTGATGTTCCGCCAAAACGATTTTGAACGGTGACTGCTTCTTCATCCGAGACCCTGAGGACCTACGGAGTGGACGTGGCTCGACCACTTCTCCGTCGTGTCGGTCCGTGTCGACGAGGAGAAGGGCAAGGTTCCGACATGAATACGAGATCAAGGGTCTCGATTTACGCGCGCAAGGCCAAGTTTGCGACGCCGATGACCGATACGCAGACATCGGCGATGGGCGCTGCTTCGTCCCGGCCTACGCAGGTCGTGCCGGTGCCTCGATGTCGGGCGGCGTGTTCCAGCTCGCCGGATCGCATCTCGACAACAAGCAAACCGCCCCGGACAGCCGGGCGGCCAGCAGGACATCTCCATTGTAGACGCCAAGCACATCATCCACCTGAGCCTATCGATCGGCATGGATATGAGCTGGCCCTTCGGTAAATCGGTCCTCGATCCGATCTACAAGGTCTACAAGCAGAAGGAGATGCTCGAAGACTCGATCATCATCTATCGCGTTCAGCGCGCTCCCCGAGCGTCGCGTGTTCTACATTGACGTCGGCGACATGCCGCCGCCTCAGAAGGCGACCGCCTACCTCACCAAGATCAAAAACGAAATTCATCAGCGTCGCATCCCAAACCGTTCCGGTACGGGCGGCAGCACGATGGCCGACACGGCCTACAATCCGCTCGCGATGATGGACGACTACTACTTCGCCAACACGGCGTCGGGTCGTGGGTCAAAGGTCGACACGCTTCCTGGCGGCGACGCTCTCGGCGAGATCGGTGACCTCGACTACTTCACCGACAAGTTCGCACGCGGCATGGGCATTCCCCCGAGCTATCTTGCGATCAGCGCAGAGAAGTCCGGTGCCATCTACAATGATGGTAAGGGCACGTCATCGATGATCCAGGAGTTCCGTTTCAACAAGGCGTGTCTCCGTTGGCAGTCGCTGCTGGCTCAGAAGTTCGATGAGGAGTTCAAGAAGTTCGTCGAGGCCTCAGGCGTCACCGTCGAGAACGACATCTTCGAGCTGCGCTTCATGCCGCCCGCAGAACTTCGACAAGTACCGCCAGATCGACCTCGATACGCAGCAGCTCGCCGTCTACGCGCAGATCGCGCAGAACACGGTCATCTCGAAGCGCTTCGCCCTCCAGCGCTACGCCGGATGGACGGAAGAACGATCTCATGCAGAATGAGGAGTGGTGGCAGCAGGAGAACCCGACAAAGATGAAGAAGGCCACCGGCTCGTCAGGTGACGCGGGCGGCCCGATGGGCGGTGCTGCGGGCCTTGGCGACCTTGGCATCCGTTCGGGCGACATGGACCTAGACGATCTTGCTGGAGATGATCCTGGCGCCGAGGGTGCAAGCGCCAATGGCGACCTCGCTGGTGGCAATGGCGGAACCCGACGCTGGTGGCGCCGCTGGTGCTGCACCGGCAGCCGGTCCTGCCCCTGGTGGTGCGCCCCCGGCATAAATAAGACCATGAAGCTGTACGAGCTGGATCAGCGCGACCTCGAAGACACCAATCGCTACGATCCGGGAGCTGACAAGATCAACTCCCGGAAGCTTGGTGACACGCGCAAAACCGTGCTGACCCTCAAAGACATCAACAAGCTGAAGAAGCTACGCGCCATGCGCGAGCTGGAAGATGCCAAGCGCGAAGACTTGCTCGGCATCATGTATGCCACGCCGGACGCTGAAGCAGGCGGTGGCGGCCTTGGCGGCTTCTAAATTTCGTTAAAACTGGCCCATTCAAGGCCTATATACCTAGTCACGTCTAAATACTATCGATGTTTTATATCATCGAGCAACCTGTATTTTGGGAGATTTACATTTATGCAGAGATCAATTCTTGAGAAGGCGCTTCTCTGCGTGCTGAATGAGCAGCACGAAGAGGCGACCAAGTATTTTCACCAGTTCATGCTGGCCCGCGCTCGTCAGATTCACGAGTCGCTGCGCCAGGGCGACGAGTCGGTTCTCGAAGAGAGCTGGAACGAAGAGCTTTCGGAAGAGTATTTCACGGAAGACGACCTGAATGGTCTTGAGGACGAAGCTGAGGGCGACATCGACGGCGCCGAGGACGACCTCGATGACGCTGGCGACGACTTCGACACCGTTGCGGCCGACGACGATGCTGTCGACGACCTCGACAACCCCGGACTTCGGTGGTGACATGGATGACGACGCCGAGGGCGACGTTGATGTCTCCGACGAGGCTCTTGAGGACATCAAGGCCCAGCTTGAGAAGCTGACCGCCGACTTCGAGGCCGTGCTGAACGGCGACGACACGATCGACGACAGCGAGCTGCCGGGTGATGACGAGGACCTCGCGCCTTCGAACCGCTCCGGAGATGGACGACATGGCCGACGATGCTGCGGTTGACGCAGACGTTGCCGCTTCCGACGCCGAGATGGCTTCGGGCGACGCCGAGACCGCCGACGAGGACGAGCACGTCTTCGGCGAGAGCGAAGAGGCTGGCGATGACGAAGAGCTGGAAGAGAGCGAGGACGATTTCGCGGACATCGCAGAGTCGATCACCTCGGAGCTGGAGAAGATCAGCATCTCCATGAAGGGTGACGGCAAGGAGATCGGCGCGGGTAAGACTGCAACGACCAACACGACGTCGAACCTCCCGAAGGCCAAGGCTGACGCCAAGGATGCCAAGCCGATCGTGACGAAGTCGTCGACCCACACTGGTTACGAGCGCGAGACCGCTCCGACCGTGAAGGACATGACCAAGAAGCCGCGCAACGTCCGCTCGAAGGCGAACGATGGCCGCTCCAAACGTCTCCAAGACGGGTGACGGCTCGGCCCTCCTCAACAAGGACTTCGCTGGCGGCAAGTAAGCCACCTCATTAGGACCTGAACACAAGGGCCCCGCTTCGGCGGGGCCTTTTTCGTTTAGGATTTTGCAACCTGTCGCTGATTAATTCGCTTTCAGGTTTGAAAGAGAGAAATCCAATGGCCATGTTCTTCAGTGGCGCTGCTGTCGCTTGTATTGTCCTGGGCCTTATCCACATGCACTACGAGAATTACGGGGATCGCGACACCCGCTTCCGAAATGCAATCGGCCTCAGCTTCGTGGCTTGCTTGATCCTGGTCGGCCTCTTCCATGGCGACAGCGGGTACGAGCACACGAACCGCTACGGATTCTGAAGTCTTCACTCGCCGATGGAAATGAAGCCTGTGTAGCGTGCAGCACCTCAGGTACGTGAAGAACCTTGCCGTCCCAGTGGGTCTCGATCAAGGCCGCCAGCGCGCGCCCGACTGCGACCCCAGAGCCGTTGCCGGTCCGCAGGAACTGGGTCTTGCCGTCGACCTTCGTGCGCGCGTTCATCCGCCGTGCCTGGAAGTCCCCACAGTCGGAGATCGAGGATATCTCCCGGTAGCGCTGTTGCGACGGGAACCAGACCTCGATGTCGTAGGTCTTGGCGGCCCGAAAACCCGAGATCGCCCGTGCATAGCTCGACGACGCGCCATGGCAGCTCTAGAAAAATCGAGCGTCTCGGTAGCCATCTGAAGCATCTTGGTCATCGTCTCGTCGCCAGCCGTGATCGAGACCATCTCTACCTTGTAGAACTGGTGCTGCCGAATAAGGCCTGTCGTATCCCGACCGGCCGATCCAGCTTCCGCCCGAAAGCACGGCGTCAAAGCGCAGAAGTGTAGCGGGAGCTGTTCGGCCGGTATGATCTTCCCGGCAACGATGTTGGTCATGCGGACCTCTCCGGTCGGGATCAGCCACTGATCGGTATCGTGCAGGCGATAGAGATCGGCCGCGAACTTCGGGAGCTGGCCGGTGCCGAACATCGTCCTTGGTGTTGACGATGAGCGGCGGGCTGATCTCTTCGAAGCCATGATTGATCGCTCTATCGAGCATGAAGTTGCCGATCGCCCGCTCCAGCGTCGCGAGGTGTCCATGCAGCATCGTAAAACGCTCGCCCGACATCGCGACAGCAGTCTCTGCACCATAGAGGCCGAGGCTCCGAGCGATCTCATCATGCGGCGGCGTGGCTTCCTTGCCGACGCCCTCGCGCATGAACTCGATGTTGGCACTCTCGTCGGCACCATCCGGCGTCGTCGCGCTCGGTAGGTTTGGGATCGTCGCAAGACATGCGTTGAGCTTGTCGCTCGCGCATGTTGCCGCCTTGTTGTGATCGTTGATCACCCCGCCGAGATATTGAGCCTCTTCAAGAAGCTTCTCGGGAACCTCCAGGTTCATCTTTTTCAGCTTGCCGATCTCTTGCGAGAGCGTGGTTCGCTTGGCGCGTGCCTCTTCTTCCTTCGTGACGGCAGCACGCCGATAGAGGTCATACTGAAGAACGCCTTCCGACATCGGGTCGAGGCCTCTCCGCGCCAGGGCAGCGTCGAACGCTTCCGGGTTGTCGCGAATGGCTTTGATGTCGTGCATGCGGGCGCTTTCTAACCAATTCTCGTTGCCGCCAGCGATTATCGGAACGGTCTTGCCCTGTCCAGAGCGTGCCTTTCGCTCCCTGTAAGGCCGGAGAACGTCGGTGCCAATAAATACATAGGAGCATTTCAATACTCTCTTTAAGGAATTCTACTATTATGTCCAAACTAATACTGCAAGAGAATCGCACCTGGGGCGAAGCACAGCTCCTCACGGAAGAAGAAGGCGATCAGAAGGACGGCCGTAAGAAGCTGTACATGGCTGGCATCTTCATCTCGGGCGGCGTCCGCAATCACAATCAGCGCATCTACCCTGTTTCGGAGATTCGTCAGGCCGTCGAGAAGGTCAATCACGAGATCAGGGAAGGATCGGTCGTCGGCGAGCTGGATCATCCCGAAGAGCTGATGGTCAACCTCGACCGCGTGTCCCACAGCATCGAGAAGATGTGGATGGACGGCAACGACGGCTACGGCAAGCTTCGTTTGCTTCCCACCACCTTGCGGCAATATCGCTCGTACGCTCATCGAGAGCGAAGTTCGTCTTGGCGTTTCTAGCCGTGGCTCGGGGAATGTCGACGATCGCGGCAACGTTTCGGATTTCGAGATCGTCACCGTCGACATCGTTTGCCGCCCTTCGGCGCCGAATGCCTTCCCGAAGCCGGTCTACGAGGCCTTCAACGCGCGTCGTGGCGCGATCATTGAAGACCTCGCCCGTGCAGTGGCCGATGATCCGAAGGCGCAGAAGTATCTCCACAAAGAGCTGCTCACCTGGATCGACGCTCTCAAGTAATTATCGCCTAAAAAGCGAGTTATATCGATACAGAAGAGGCTGCTCAGGCAGCCTTTTTTGTTGTCCGGTTTTGCGGCTTAATCATCTCGGTCTTTCGGTCTTCCACTAAATAAAAGGACTAGGAATTTCCGAGTATGACCGAGTGACTGTTCTCTTACGGTTGCCGACATTTCATTATTTTTAAGGAGCCAATCCATAATGACCACCAAAATTGCCAACATCATCGGATCGGACACGCTTCCTGCCGAGATGCTTGAGACGCTTCAGGAGGCTTTCGACGCGAAGGTCGCCGAGGCGGAGAAGCGCATCATGGCTGAGACCGAGGCCAAGGTCCGCGAAGAGTTCTCCGCTCGCTTCAACCACGACAAGGACAACCTCGTCGAGGCGATGGACAAGTTTCTGACCAGCGCGGTCAAGGAGCACGCCGTCAAGTCGTCCAAGGAGATGGCTAAGCTGACCGAGTCGCGCAAGCGCCTCGATACGATGACGGAAGCGTCCAAGAAGCTCTACATCGCCAAGCTCAAGGAGCACATGGCGAAGTCGGATTCGTTCATCAGCGAGAACCTCACCCCGCACGATCAAGGCCCTCAACGAGACCAAGAAGAGCCTCGCCAAGAAGGAAGCAAAGCTCGAAGAGGCTTTCGCGACCCTGAAGACCAAGATGGTCGAGCAGCAGGCTGCCCGCATCGCCAAGATGGACGAGTTCGTCGTCTCGCAGGTGAAGCGCGAGCTGACCGAGTTCGCCGTCGACAAGCGCGCTCTTCTTGAGACCCGCGCCAAGCTGATCCGCGAGAACAAGGCGAAGGTCAAGGAGACGCAGACGGCCTTCATCGCCGAGGCCGCGAAGAAGGTCGACGTTGCCGTCACCGCCAACCTGAAGCGTGAGATGGCAAACCTTCACGAGGACATCGAGCGCAACCGCCAGAACACCTTCGGTCGCCGCATCTTCGAGGCGATGGCCATGGAGTACATGTCGTCCTACCTCGCCGAGGGCACGGAAATCCGCAAGCTTCAGAACGTTCTTGAGGCCAAGGAAGCAGAGCTGAATTCTGTAAAGACCAAGCTCACCGAGTCCAAGACTGTAGCAGAGGCAGCAGCCCGCAAGGAGAAGCTCGCCGAAGATCGCGCCGTTCGCACCAAGATTCTGAGCGAGCTGCTTGGAACGCTGCGCAAGGACAAGCGCGATGTCATGAGCCAGATGCTGGAGACCACGAAGACCGACGCCCTGCGCGCCACCTTCGATCGCCTTCTGCCTGTGGTCATCAACGAGTCCCCGGCTCGTAAGCCCGCCACCAAGTCGAACACCCTGAACGAGACCACTGCGCCTGCGAAGGCTCGTGTCGTGACGGAGCATCGTGGTGACGCGCCTGCGCGTCAGGAAACTGAAGAAAATGCGGATTTGGGCACTATTCTGCGCCTCGCCGGACTTCATAATTAAATACTTTCGTCATTACAAGCAAGTTTAACGCAAGTATTTGCAACAAACCTTTTCTAGGAGCCAAATTTAAAATGACAAAGCTTTATGGATCACAGTGGGAGCAGACGAAAGCCAAGCTCTGCGAAGGTCGTGACCTGACCCACATGCAGGACGGACGCAAGTCCGAGAATAAGGTCCGCATGATGGAGACCATGCTGGACAATACGCGCAAGTTCCTGAACGAGCAGGCCTCTTTCGGTGCAACTAACGCGTCGAACGTTGCTGCAATCAACAAGGTCATCCTGCCGGTTATTCGCCGTGTAATGCCCACCGTTATTGCAAATGAGATCATCGGTGTTCAGCCCATGACGGGCCCGGTCGCCCAGATTCACACGCTGCGCGTTCGCTACGCGGAGACCTTCCCGACTGACGGTTCCGGCACGATCGCCGGTAACGAGGCGCTCGGCCCGTTCGACATTGCCAAGTTCTACTCGGGCAATGGTTCGGTCTCGATGCCTGCCGGTTCGGCCACGTCGGCCCTCGAAGGCTACGGCGGCAAGAAGATGTCGATCCAGATTCTGCGTGAGACGGTCGAAGCCAAGAGCCGCAAGCTCCAGGCTCGTTGGACCTTCGAGGCAGCGCAGGACGCTTCCGCTCAGCAGGGCATCGACATTGAGGCCGAGATTCTCGCCGCTCTGGCGCAGGAAATCACTGCCGAAATCGACCAGGAGATTCTCTCCTCGCTGATCCGCCTTCCGGGCACCCCCACCACCGTGTTCAGCCAGTCGGCTGTCACCGGCACGCCGACCTTCATTGGCGACGTCCACGCTGCTCTCGCGATCCTGATCAACCGTCAGGCCAACCTGATCGCGCAGCGCACCCGCCGTGGCGCTGGTAACTGGGTTGTGGTTTCGAACACCGCGCTCACGATCCTCCAGTCGGCTGAGACTTCGGCGTTCGCTCGCACCACCGAGGGCACGTTCGAGGCACCGACCAACACCAAGTTCGTTGGTACCCTCAACAACAGCATGCGCGTTTACGTCAACGCCTACGCTGACGACTCCACCCCGGTCCTGATCGGCTATAAGGGCAATGAGACGGACGCTGCGGCGTACTTCTGCCCCTACGTTCCGCTTCAGTCCTCGGGTATCGTCCTCGACCCGAACACCTTCGAGCCGGTCGTGAGCTTCATGACCCGTTACGGCTACCTTGAGCTGACGAACACCGCTTCGTCGTTCGGCAACGCCGCTGACTACCTCGGCCTGATCGGTATCGACACCAACAGCATCACCTTCATCTAAGAAATTAGACGAAGGCAACTTCAAGGGGCGGCTTTCGAGCCGCCCTTTTTTATTGCGCGCGTTGATCGCACTCGATCATCATTCGTTGATGACCAAATCAATTCAGCGCTCTTCGAATTACCTGATCAAGACCGAGCATCTCGCCGACCATGTCAAGCCTTTCGGTCGCTGGCTGGAGAAGAAGCTTGCGCGCTGGTCGCCCTGGCGGCTTCGTGACGAGCTTGAGAAGAAGTGCGACGAGCTGGCGCTTGTGCGCGCCGACTTGAAGCGAGAGCGCGAGATCAGCAACGACATCTTCCGCGAAAATCGAAGCCTTGAGGAGAAAGCCGCATTCTTCCGCGCTCAGCTCGAAGAAACCTTTCAGCGAACGTCAGGCCCCCGATTTCCTGTACCGTCTTGCTCGGCGATCGTCGAGAGGGACCCAATCAACCTCGACAAGACGAGGATCAGCCTTCGCTTCGACGAGATGCTCAATATGGTCATCTCGTCCAGGGACTTCCTCTATGATCTACCCTATGTTCGCGAGCGCATCATCCGAGACATGCAAGAGAATGCCGCCGAACTTGTTGCAGAGAGACTGAACGCGGCTCTCGACGAGCACTTCCCGCTTGTAGACGAGAAATCGTTTGGGAAGTCGCGAAAGCGTAGGTAAATAGCCTGCGCATCGCGCACAATAGGAGAACTACAATGAAACGGATTATAGAGGTCCGAGCCGCCGAGGGTGGCGCGGATAGTCAGCTTTTCGTCAGCGACATGATCGCTGCCTACACCAAGCTCGCAACCCGCAAGGGCTGAAAGCACCGCGTCGTTCGGGAGCGCCCCTCCGACGCAGGGCATTATGAGATCGCGCTTGAAGTTGTCGGCGACGATCTAAAGGGCCTCGAACAAGAGGCCGGTGGCCATCGCATCCAGCGTATACCACCAACCGAGCGGCGAGGCCGCGTCCATTCATCCACTGTCACTGTTGCGATCATCGATCCGGATGTGAAGGTCGACGACGCCTTTACGCGCGTCTCCGACGAAGACTTCTCCATCGAATGGTTCTCAGGGACGGGCAAGGGAGGCCAGCATCGCAACAAGCACCAGAACTCCTGCCGCTGCATTCACGTGCCCACAGGGCTCTCAGAAAGCCGCCAGGGACGCCATCGAGAGGCAAACCTGCGGGATGCCAAGGCGGCCATCATGAAGCGTCTCCAGGAGGCCTCCAGGGCCGCTGTAGGGGCTGCGCAGGGCCGACGACCGGGCGCAGCAGGTAGGGTCCGGCATGCGGTCGGACAAAACGGCCACCATAACGCTTTCAGGACGATCGCGCCTTGCACCACGGCACCGACAAGTGGATGAGCGCGACTCGCTACATGAAGGGCTTTATGGACGAAGTCTGGGCCGCTTAAAGTACGCACATAAATAGTCTCACTATATTCCTGTGAGACTGTTTTGATTTCTTTGTTGGAAGGCGATTGCCTTGAATTGATGAAGGACATCGCGGATGAAAGCATCGACGCCGTAATCTGCGATCTCCCTTTCGGCGTCACGCTCGCGACGTGGGACAAGGTCGTCGACATGAACGCCCTATGGGGCCACTACAAGCGCATTGCCAAGCCCTGCGCGCCGATCGTCCTCTTCTCCTCGCAGCCGTTCACGAGCCAGCTCATCATGAGCAATCCGGAACTGTATCGTTACCTCTGGTACTGGGAAAAAGAGAAGGGCACGAATTTCTTCCGGACGGGCAATCAGCCTCTGCGCGTGATCGAGGAGGTTTGCATCTTCTCACGCGAGCACGGCTACACCTACAATGCTCAGATGGTCCCGCTCGACAAGCCCTATCGGCATACCATGCCGCTCAAGCATTCGGCTTTGACCGGGAAGGGCCAGATCACCGCCATCGATCAGACAGCCACCGAGCGAGAGTACAAGACCTACACCCATTCGCATCCGAAGAACCTCGTGAAATTCTCACGCGATAAGGCGAACAAGAGCCTAGTACCCACGCAGAAGCCGCTGGCGCTGCTTGAGTACTTCGTGAAGACCTACACGAATGAAGGCGACGTTGTGCTCGACAACACGATGGGCAGCGGCACGACGGGTGTGGCCTGCAAGATGCTCGGGCGCAGCTTCATCGGGATGGAGATGAACGAGAAGCATTTCGAGATCGCGAAGAAGCGGATCGAGGAGACCCCCGATCCGCTCATAGGGAGCGAGTTTTTCGACTGCTGACTTCCGGTCCTTACTTCGGCGTCCGGTTGATGTTGATCTCGTCGAGCGTGATATTTGTCGGCGTCGATGATTGGATTCCCGTAGGAGTCGTCGATACGACGCCCGTGCCAGTCGTGGTCTGCCCCGGCAACTGATAGCCGCCGCCGCTGCCACCGGCTCCTGGCGCACCACCAAGGCCGCCACCTGACCCGCCGCCTGCGCCGCCGCCACCGCCATTATCGCCTCCGCTAGACCCGCCACCGGAGCCTCCGGACGCCCCGCCCGAGCCTGAGGGCGATCCACCTGACCCACCGGACCCACCACCGGAGCCGCCGCTGGACGTGCTGCTATCAGTTGCAGGGTTCGGCGTCTTGGCTGCACCTGCTGGGGAATCACCGCCTCCACCTCCGCCCGCGCCTGAAGGGTCGTTGGGGTTGTATTTGTTCTGGTTCAGAGTGCCGCCGCCCTTGATCGAGGGGGTCTGCACGCCACCATTGCCCTGCTGCGCCTCAGCGGCCTGAAGGGTCGAGATAAGCTGCTGCGACTGCGCAGAAGCGAGGGTCGCAGTCTGCTGAGCACTGGCCAACTGGCTTTTCTGCGCAGCGGCATTTGCGGCGTGCGCGGCGGCAGGCGACGTAGTCCCTTTGGTGGGAGTACCGCCTGATCCCGGCCCAACGCCTGCACCATTGGTGATACCGGCAGCCTTGTCCGCCTGGACCTGCTGTCTGGCCCACGCTTTACCCTTTGGCCCCATGTAGAAGTAGTTTTCGCCATTGAATCACGGCCCAACCAGAGTGGTCGGGCTGCTGCATGTACTTTCTAGCGCCAGGGTCGGTTAGCATTCCTTGGTCGGTGCGATAACCGATGATGTTACCACCGGCAGCAACGGCAGCGACCGCCGCAGCTCCGTCTTTTGCGTCCTTGGCGGAGAGAGCACCGGATAGGCCGCCACGATTTACTGGTCCGTAGAATCCCGAATGAATAGCTTGATTGAGTGAGTGATACCCATTCATCATGGCTCTATTGACCATGCTTTCAATCACGGCCTGCATCTTCCCGACGCTACCATGGTTTTCCATGGACGCTGTTTTGATGACGTCTCGAAGCAGCGACGGGTTATTTTTAAGCTCGTTCATCAACGGCGCACGTGCTGCCGCAAGGCGAGAGTTGGTTATCGGCGCGTCGACCTGAGTGATCGGCGCATCTCCGGGCTGGATGCCGCCTCCGCCTCCTCCATGACCGCCACTTCCCGACGTGCCGACGCCGCCGCCGTTGGGCGCTCCCTGGCCTCCGCTCTGTCCATCCTGGCCCCCATTGTAGAGGCCTCCGATATTCGCGATAGGATGTCCTGACCAGGGCTCGTGCGTCGGCATCCGCGAGACCGGCGAATAGGTGCTGGACTGCGTGTAATTGCCCGGAGAGCCAACAACATCGGCATGCTGTGAACCGCACGGCATGGGCCCACTGCTTGCCAGATTTTGGTTGCCAGTCGTCGTGTCCGTATTACCGATCTGTGAGCCCTGTCGCTGCTGACTCTGACCAAGGGCTGCTGCCAGCGCCGCAAGAGCTGCCGCTGCGGAGGCAAGCGCTGGGTTTGTCGTAGAAGATGAGGTCTGCGGCGTGCTCGGCATCATCGAGTTTCCGGATGATGCAGAAGAAGACCCGTCTGCCGAGACCATTGCCTGCGGCGTCAAACCATAAGTTTTCGCGATATAGTTCTGGTACTGGGAGGGCGTAATCGGGCGGCGGAAGATGCAGTCGGTCACATCCATGACG
The DNA here is from genome assembly GCA_029817715.1 of Melastoma dodecandrum. Lineage (NCBI taxonomy): Eukaryota > Viridiplantae > Streptophyta > Magnoliopsida > Myrtales > Melastomataceae > Melastoma > Melastoma dodecandrum. The sequence goes on from JARUPY010000371.1 coordinate 18,470, forward strand.
ATCTCGACGACTGCGTCGCCGTAGTCGCCGGACAGCACAGTGCAAGCGCCTGTTGCGTCGATGCTCGTGATCAAGCCGACGTGCTCGGTCCCCGAGGAGTCTACCGGAAACACGACGACATAACCCACAGCAGCGGCTGGCTCGCTTATCCCGTAGTTCTCCCAGCGTGACGGTCTGCTATAATCACCGGGGACATGGTAGCCAGCCGAAGCCATGGTCGCCGCCATGAAGTAGCCGGACCACACGACCTTCGTGACGTCGATCTGCTTATTGAGATATTGGTAGATGAAGCCTTCGATGGCGGCCGGATTATTTGTATCGCTGTAGCCTACCAGGGCTTCGGCGGCGGAAAAAAGACCCATTACTCTCCCAAGTACCTACCGGGCAATGATCCCGGCAGGTAATATCTCTATTTAATAGTTGATTTAAGGCTGTATAGAATCGCGACGCGTGTTGTCGTACCGTTTATTAAGCTCTCCTTCGAGCAGCTCGCGGATGAGTTCGCCCTTGGTCTTTTTCTCACGGAACGCGATCACACGCAGGCGCTCGTCGAGACTCTCCGGAAGGTAGATGGAGCGAAGCACCGTGCGCTCCAGTACTGGCTCGATCGAGAACATATCGATGGCGTTATCCATTTCGATCTCTAAGTCGCTCATGCTGACACAACCTTTGTTGGCGCACCTGGGTCCAGACCTTCGATCGTGACCGATCCGGTCTCGACGTCGTGAATGGACGCATACCAGTCTGCGAACTTATTGATCCTCGACATGTGGTCATACGCATCCGAGTAGCTCGCCGTCTCTACCACGACGATGTGGATGTCCTGGAAGAGATGACGAGCCCAGACTTTGAACATCAGAACGTCCAGTTCACGCCCGTCGTGAGGACGTGCTGGCCCTCGCCGCCCTTGTAGGGCTGGAAGATGTTGCCGCTGTAGGAGAACGAGTCGATGTAGCGGTAGCGGGTGTCGATCTCCGCGTAGCGCGAGAGCTTGAAACGCAGGCCGCCGCCGACGTTCCACACGCCGCTGCCGGTGTTCCAGTTGGCGGACGTGAAGACCTGATTGTCGCTGTTCTTGAACTGGTAGCCAGCACCCGCCAGGACGTAGGGTGTCACGTACTCGGTGACCGGGTACTGGAGGATGACGTCACCCGTGAAGACGTTGGAGCTGGTGTTGCGGAAGCCGAGACGATCGTAGTCGCCCTCGACGCGGATCAGCCCAAGGTCGTAGCCGACGTTGGCGCCAAGTACCGGATCGCTGGACGACGCCCAGCCCGCGCGCAGACCGGCATACGGGCCCAGCGAGAAGGTCGGGAAGACGGAGAGGATGGGATCGGCCATCGCGGCCGTCGAGAGAAAGGTCGTTGCCAGAAAAGCGGCTGCAAGGAGCTTCATAGAAAATCACCAAATCAAAATTGAGAGCCCATCATAGGGGAGCGCAAACGGCTCGTGCCACATAAATCGTCCGCGCCGAACCAAAATCGGTCACAGGCTTGACGTCAAGAATAGTTCATGTATCCTGTAGGAAGATTGTGGACGAGGTTATTTCCTGATGTCGATGGATTTCTATGCGGGCCGCATCGAGAACAACACGGTCGGCTTTGTTTTCTCCGCCGAGGAAATGAAGGAAGGCACCTGGGTCGAAGTGCCGGGCACCTACGAAAAGTTCGTGCCGAACCCGGACTACCGCGAGGACCTGAACCTCAACCTCGCGAATTCCAACATGCGCCTCGCGATTGAGGCGCTCGGCTTGTCCTTCGAGGACGACCACTTCTCCAACGATATCGACCCGTTCATCGCCGTCGCCACGCAGTGGCTTCAGAAGCACATCGGCAAGCTCTCTGCCGAAACGCCCGTCACCATCGAGAAGGGTCCGACCGGCCCGACCATGATCGGCGGCGGTCATCGCGAGGGCTACTCCAACGACACGATCCGTCGCATGGTGCACATCGCTCGCGAGGGCAAGGCGCGCGGCGCAACTCTCGTCTACGCCGCATGAGCATCATCGACTTCGGTAAGTTCTCGAAGCGAGGTCGAGACCAGCAGCAGCGCGCGGCATTCGCCAAGCGCTCGCAGACGATCGACGAACGGCGGGCCATCGCGCTCGCCGAGATCGAGGCCTGCAACATGCTTCACGCCCAGCTCTTCGTCGACATGGAGAAGTCCGGCTGCTGGACGGCCGATGAGCTGGGTGAAATCCAGAGCAAGCTCCCGCTCCAGATCGTCGTGCTCATCGACATCTTGCAGAGCCGCCAGCCACGAGACGATAAGGACGAATGACCGACGAAGAGATCATCCCCGGCGTGTGGCCGGGCGACTACGTGATGCGCAAAGACATCGACCGCTTCTTCGGTGGGAAGGTCAAACGCGTCTATGTCAGCGGCGGCAAGGTTTACATCGACCTCAAGCTCTACTCGGCCGAAGGAGCGCCGATGCCGCGACAATCGCCGGTCGAAGGCGGCCCGACATCGTTCGAGCCAGCTCTGGAACTGGACGACTTCGTGCGCATCCAGGGAAGGTTCCCGATCGACGAGACACTGAAGTGGTTGCCCAACCACAAGGGTGATCAGCGTATGCTGGTTGCGCGCCGTGCCCACGAGGAATCGGCAAAGGTATTGCCCTGGAGGACCAGAAAGCGGGCACAGAGGCCCGCGCCGGTTCGTCCGCTACCGAGCAACCGCCAAGGCGTTGAAGGCGCCTCCAAGCGGCTTGCTGCCCAGCATATCCGTGACGTCGCGAAGACGATGCCGGATGCCGGGACGCGCTTGGCGCTGATGCAGAAGGCGCAGGCGCTCGAAGCCGAAGCCGATTCTGACGACAAGCCCATGAAAGGATGAGGCCGTGAACATCGAGTCGACGAAGTACACCATGGACGACAACATCCCGATGGCAGACTGGGGCCGGGATCATTGGTCGACCCTCGCCTACATGGAGACCGTCATGGTGGAGTGCGGTGGCTTCCAGGTCGGGTACGACGCGAGGATGCGCAGCAACCGTCGCAACTACCGGGTGCTGAATATGGAGTGCCGGAAGCCGAAGCGGCCGACAAAATTTAGTACTGGCATGGTGATGGACTCACAGAACGGCTCTGTCCTGGCCGACAACGCCTCGTTCGTCCCGAACCACGACGACTGGTCCTGCATCCAGGATATGACCGTGGAAGGCCTTCTGATGACCAGTGGCACCGTCAAGACCGGTCGACGTCTCGATGCCACCCAGGATGCAGTCCAGCCCGGCTTGTGGCTGCATCTGAGTGCTAAGGGCGAGGCGATCGTCGGCCAGCTCCGCGCTCATAAGGCCGCAGGCGGGACCTACAAGAACTTCGTCCCGCGTGAGACGCTCGCTGCCTGATGATCTAGCTGAAGGCTAGCGGCTGCCACTTCCTTGGCACGTGCATGTCCGTTCCGTTTAGGGTCGGCGGCATGCCGGTGTAAGGATCGGCGACGATGGTGAAGACGCCTTCGTCGCCGCGCCAGCCGCGTTTTGATATGAGCGGCTTCTTCAGCAGTTCGTTCGTCGACCAGACGTTCTTGCCGAGCGGTGGGGGATCGTCGAGCACATCTCGCCAACCAGCCGACGTGGGCTCCAGGAGCCGGTCTATGTCGATGGTCATGCGGCCTCGCGCTCGCCGAAGATCGCCTCCACGCCCTCCAGACCCTCGATGCTCAGCGGCACCGTGAAGTGCTGCTCGTGCTGCGGGTGCCTTCTGACGAGCGGCGCGATACGACCGCAGACGAACACACCGGTCATCTCGACAGGCGCCCTGGCGTACCGCGCCCTGATCGTGAAAGCGTAGAGCAGCTTGGGAACAGGCACGTGCTCGGTCGCGATTCGAGCCACCCTCTCCCGATCGTGCATGAAGACGAGGAGATCGCCCTCGGTGACGATCATCTTGACGTCGTACTTCGTGGGCCCGGTGATGTGGGACGGCGCTCTGTATGGCAAAGGCCTCCCACGGAGGGAAGCAAGCGAGTGCCTCAGCCTCGTTACAGCGCCCCGCGTGTCTCCCAGAGGGTGAATCTCCGTCTTGCGCGCGACGTCGAGCAAGACCCTCTCGGCCGAGAGCATCGTCGCTCCACTCATAGCGTTGACGATCCTGACGTCGTCGAGGGCCACCGTCCGCGCCGTGAAGAGTGAGTTGTTGAGCTTGATCACCGCGCAGGTCCTCCGATCCATGGAACGATGACGAACAGGAACAGCATCCCGGCCACCAGGATGAGTGCCGACGCGAATGCTTCCCTCATACTCTCCTCGTAGGCCGAATGCCGTCTGATCGTGCGGTCTCGATTGCGTACCAGATGTACATCGAAATGTCACACAGATAACGAGCACTCGTCGGGCCTTATGAGGCTCAAGAATATGTCCATAGATAAATAGTTGTGCAGCTCGCGGAAATCGATGAGCAGCCTCCTCTTCCGGAAATCGTGGAGAAGAGCACGTGTAAAGGAAAATGTATTTTGGATATGTACGCTATTAGGCGGGACGCGCTTGCGCTCGCCATCGAGCACTACCGTGGCAATGCCACCGTGGATCAGCTCTTCAAGACTACCGATCGCTTCATCAGTTATCTCCTCGACAAGAAGCCGGAAGAAGTCAAGGCCATCGACGCCTTCAGAGAATTCACAAAGAAACTTGCGCTAGATTCGGTCCACTTCGGACGAAAGTCGTTTCAGCTTTGGTCTCATCAGGACACCTGCGCGCAAGCATTTATTGATAACAAGCTTGCTGTGGTCACACAGGCTCGACAGATGGGCATGACATCGCTATGTGCCGCGTTCGCGCTCTGGGAGGCCATGGAGAACAAGCGGGACGTCGCTTACTTCGCGCCGAAGTTCGGGCAGTCGCTAGATTTCATGCATGTGGTCTTCACCCTTCTCGATGCTTTGCGCAACGTCCAGGGAATTCCCGAAATTGAGACGCAGAGCAAGGGCCAGATCAACTTCAAGGATGGTGGATCAATCAGGGGGTTCAGCACCTCCAACGAGCAGATCAAAGGCTGCCGATTCGATCTCGTGATGATCGACCAGTTCGCCTACGTCTCGCACAGCGTTGCAGATAGCCTCTTGGTGTCGCTGATCCCGATCGCGACGAGGTTCATCGTCACCTCAGGTGTCGGAACAAGCTATGGCCCATTCCACACACTCCGCGAGCGCGCGGCAGCAAAGGCCGATAGCACGCATATCGTGCTGCCGTTCACCGAGCACGAGCTATACGACGAGACGTCGGCCGCCGAGTTCCTCCGGCTCACCGGTAAGGCCGTCTACGACCGCGACATGCTCTGCGTGCCGCCACCGAAAGTCGTTTGACAGACTGATTTTCCTGCACCATCTCGTCGCCCATGACCGAAGAAGACAAGACTGCGATCCTGACCTTTGCCATGGGCGGCTACACCGGGCCGCTGCTCAAGTTTGCGTATGCGGCCTATGAAAGAAACAAGGATGGGGTCCTAGACCCCTACCTTGCCTTCATGAGGGAGGTCATCGAGCCCGCGCGGTTTCAATCGCGAGGGCACCTGGATCGTCGAATGGAGCTTCGCTCCGCGCTCCTCGACCATGCCAACGTTGGCCTCCCTTCGGCTCTGAACGACGTCGCCCGGCCGATCCACTTCCCTACCGCTGAGGCTGCGATCCGTGAGCATCTTCTGCATCGATCCGCCTCTGGATCGTCGCGCTCTCCTCTTTGATCCAGGTCTCCAGGAGCGCGAGCGACGTCATCATAGCCTGCTGATTGGCTCCGGTAGGATCGGTCTTGAGGCTTTCAGTCACGACCCTGTTGACCTCGGCTGCCGTGATCAAGATGGCGGCTTCCTTGCTCGGGACGATCACCTGCATCGCGATGAAGTAGACCGTCGCGACCCAGGCGATGATGCTGTAGTTGCGCAGCGACTTGCTGAAGCCGATCGTCGCCTCGCTGATGCGCTCTGAATTGCCGTATTCGAAGAAGAAGCCGATGCGAACGGCCGTGAGGATCACCGCCGCGACGAGCGATAGAGCGATCAGCCAACCGAATGTAGACGAGACGGTGTCACAGATATTGGTCAAGTAGATGAGCCAGCTAAGCATATGTGGTCTGAGTACCTTGAAGTATGAGCATGGGTACCATGGTCTTGTTGGCGTCGGCAATAATTGAAAGGTTTGGTAGCCGCTGGGAATTCCGACATCCCGACCCCAGGTATGTAACACCTGTGCTCTTCCTCTGAGCTAAGCGGCCATGGTGCGCACGGATGGGATTGAACCATCGACCTCCGGGTTGTCGTCCCGGCGCTCTTCCACTGAGCTACGCGCGCATCCCATGCCCGCTGCCAGATCGCAGCGGGCCGTAACGAAACTGGAGCCCTCGACAGGATTCGAACCTGCATTTTCATCCAGTTATGCTTCTCGGCGTTCGAAGCGCCGGGCAGTACGAGGGCGTGGCGATCACACCAGGATTCGAACCTGGAAGCATCTTCCTTAGGACGGAAGCGTTCTATCCAGTTGAACTATGTGACCGTTACTCTTGTCTCCTTGTGTTGGCAGTCCTGGCAGGGATCGAACCTGCGACAACCCCGCTTAGAAGGCGGGTGCTCTAAATCCACTGAGCTACAGGACCAAAGAAAAAGGCCCTAGAACTTGCGCTCTAGGGCCTCGAAAGCTGTGATCTAAGATCGAAACCTTAAAGGATCACCTCTTCAACACCCACGCGCAGGTTCACGACGCGCCTCACGACGACGACGTTTCTCCGGACAGAGGTGTTGACCACGGTGTTCATATTTCTATTTATGCACAAGCGACGAGAACTCGTCAACAAGTTTTTCCGATGATGGGTTTATTCCTTACCTTCACCGCCGCGCCCGACCTCGACCACATAGTACACCGCGCGAAAGACCGGCCGGAGCAGGTACATAAGCACGTGGTACGGCCAAAACAAAAATCGCAGGCAAAGGAGTTTGTACGCTCCGATGACGAAGTAGAAGAAATCTTCAAACATCATCATCCCCATGACGATCACATAAAATAGAAAAACGCTGCACAAAGTCGCTAGAGGTAAGGTCATGCAATCGTTTTACGAGCCTACGCCTCTCCACCGCAATATCAAAATAGTGTTGGACTGACCGATCCAACACTTGCCGGATCGATCCAACCTCTTACCCTCGGAGGCGCACCGGAGGAAGGAAGATGATCACTGTTGCGATGGCGAGCAAGGTCTATGTCGATGCTCTGCGCACGAAGGAGGATATCACGATCGGATTCGCGGCGCCGTTTGCGCTCGCGAAGGACAAGCGCGCAATCAAGGCGATCGTCACCGACGCGAAACGCGGCTTTGAACGTGCGATCGAGATGTCGGAAGGCGAGGTGAAAGAGGCAACGGACGCGATCTACGATCGGATGCGGATGCTCCTGGCGAGCATCCGGGCCAGGATCAGTAGTTCGCGACCATCTGGCGCCAGGACGGGGTCTTGCGCAAATCCCAGCACTGCATGACGACGCGGAAGTTGATCGCGGTCTTGAAGTTACCGCTCTCATACAGCTCGCGGATGTAGGCCAGCACTTCCTTCTTCTCCTCTTCGGAGACGCCCGGCACCTTCATCGTGTGCGCGATCTGCTCGATGAAGTCGAGCATCTCGCTGGACGCGAATTCCATGTGCTGCGACAGGCAGCGGGTCTGGATCGCGCCGTCCCAGAACTCCTTATCCATGTTCGAGACGAAGATCACGCGCCCCTGGAAGTTGAAGGTGTTCGGGAGATGGTTGCGGGCATAGTCGAGGATGACGTCGGTTCGCGTGCCTGCTTCCGAGACGTAGTCGGTGACGTCGTCGCCTGCCTTCTCGGCGCGGCGACGCTCACCCTCGAACTTGCGCAGGATGCGCTTGAGGAGACCCATGCGGTGCAGCGTCGACTCGACGATCGCGATGTCTTCCTCGGTCTGCTTGAGGCGCAGGACGGCCGAGATGGCCTCCGCGTAATCCTCGCGCTCGTTGAACGAGAGGACCGACGTGTTGAGGAGGCCGTGCACGTCGCTTGTGACCTCGCGGACGTCGCTCGAATCGAGTGCCGTCTTGAGCATGTTCACGGCGTTCTTGTCCTCGACGATCGAGTCGCAGTCGTCGAAGACGATCATGCCATTCAACTGCTCCAGCAGGATGCGGATCAGCTTCGCGCCTGAGACGCGTCCCTTCTTGACGACGAGGTCAGACCCGGCGTGGTAGCCGTACTTGGCGAGCGTACGCATCACCGTGGTCGTCTTACCGGCGCTAGGCGCTCCGGTGATCAGCAGAGCCTTGGTGTTCGTGTTGCCGTCAGCGACGAGCTTCACCTTCTCGGCGAGCTGCTCGTACTGCTCGGTCATCGTCTTGCCGCCAGTGGTGGCAATGCGGCGATCCAGGAGGGCCTGCATTTGATCTGCTAGGCCCTGGAGGCCGGGTATCTCCACCAGCTCGCCATCGGGCTTGCGGCCGAAGAGGAAGAGCTTGCCTGCTGACGCTTGGGCTTTGATGGCCTGGACCTGGGCGCTCATGCGCTTGTGGTCGTCCGCCGCAATCGGCTTCGGCTTGGTACGCACGGCCGTGCGGAAGGAGGCGGGCGCCGCGATCGGCACGCCGGTCGGCTCGTCCTTCTCAGGCGTTTCGGGCGTATCCGACGTCGGCGGAATGTCTTCGAGGAGAATGTCGACGAGTCTCATAGGTCGACGCGACCCTCCGTCTTGTCGGCAATCATCTTGATGATCGCCGGAACGACGAGGTCTGGATCGGCACCAGCGGGGACGTCGACCGCATAGTCGGGGACGCGAGCGAAAGAGAAGACCTTCCAGTAATAGACGGTCGCGACTTCATGCGAGGAGCCGCGCCAGCCAAAGGCGATCGCCTGGATGCTGGTGCTGATCGAATAGACAACACCTTCCTGCCCCTCGCCAGCAATCTCATAAACGCGGTCCGGTCCGCCAATACGAGTGAGCTTACCCATTTTGCTGAAGCGCTCGACGAACGCATCCAGGGTTGCTGCACCAGAAGTCGCAAATTCCTTGAGTACCTTTGCCACGAAAACTCCTCCTAAGTAAGTATTTATCTGCATAAATATCTTGATGATTGCGATGCGGGAGCTGATCGAAATTGTAAGAGAGGCTTTCGACACCTCGATCAGTGACGTAAGCTGGGCGCGGGACAATTACGGCGTGTCCGCGCACCTAACGGTACAAGGCCACCTCTATGCCGTCGATTTTTCTGACGTGGACGATGACCATTATGAGGCTAGCTTTTCGCGGCCGGGTCCATCAGCCAATGGTATCTACGGCAACCGCAATGATATGGGGACTAGCTCAGCCAAGCTCTTTGGAGCGATTGGCCACGTCTTCTTGACGTTCTTGACGAAGTACAAGCCAGCGGTGGTCGAATTCCGGGGCGCAAAGGTCAAGCAGGACGACGTTCGCCGTCACGTTCCCGGCTACACCTATCGACCCAAGATGGGCCGCTACGAAATCTATCTAGCAATGCTCGTCCGCATCGAGCCGCAGCTCCTCAGCATGGGCTACAGCTACGACGTGACGGATGAGGGCCCAGAGGGCTTCTTCACGATTACGAAGCTCGCTCAGGACAGTGTGAGCGATTCATTGGTCGGCAGCGACGCGACGTAGGCTGCTTCGTTGGCGCTGTCGATCTCGACGGCTTTACGGAGCGCCTCGATACTGGCGCGGAACTCGGCCTCGGTCGGGCACATGTCGCACTTGTGGCGATTGCCACACTCGCAACTCTCCTTGCCCATGATCAGCTCGTCTGGATATGCATCGTAGAGCGCGAGCATAAGACGCCTCTCGCTGGCATTCTTCGGCGTTCCTTCGCTGTCGAGGAGCCACTCCTTTGCGGCGTCCAGGCACAACTGCTTCTTCTCGTCCATCAAGAGCACTCACGAAACTCGGTCGATGTCCGACCTTATCGTCCAAAATCTCGTCGAGCAACACCATTTCCGTCGCCGATATGGCTTATGCGCTCAACATAAGTGATAATAATACTAGCAGATAAATACGTTTTGCAGCTCACGGAAAGCGATGAGTTGCCGCGTCATCCGGAAAACGTGATGCGTGAACATGAAAGGCATTTCAATGATCGAAGAAAACACCGTGCTGTTGTTCAGCACCTATGGCGAAGACGGGCCTCATCTCATCAACACGGATGATACCGCAAAAAGAATACATAAAATACCGATTCATTCACTGATGTACGACCGACTAGACAGCCTAGTCGATAAAGTCGTCGATCGTTACCCTTGGGTCGAACTGCTTCTCGATACAGCTACCTTTCGAACGGGGCATACACAGGACGGTCGCGTAACTGTCACATACGCCATTCCGTTCAGCGGAGACTCGGACGCGTTCTTGGTCATGACGCCGACGCTACCCGGCGACGACCGAATGCATTGTACCTTCCTCGGCCACTCCTCCGAGCCGAACCCGCAGAAGCGGATCGAATTCACCTTCGTCTGCGAGCCAGATGCGCTCGACATCGAGGCCATCAAAGCTCGCTGCACTGCGATCGTGGAAGAGCTTTGCGAGCGGCTGAAGTTCGTGTCCGATCTCGTCGACAAGAACTACAAGGCGTCGCGTGTTGCAGCCATCAAGGTGATCGAGACAAAGCAGGATGCGCAGATCGCACTCGACAAGCTGATGAAAGGCCTGATCACGTTCAAGGTGCGATCGCCTGTCGACATCCTTGATTCGCAGGGGGACGAGATTGTCGACCTCGTTGAACGGATTCGCGCCGTCGATCCGGTCGTCGACACGGGCGTCGAGCCGAAGAAGATCGACGTGAGCAACCTCGACGAGGACATTCAGGACATGATCGTGCTCGCCGAGAAAGTGGCTGATGCCAAACCAAAGCCGAGCGCTGAGCAGACGGCCAAATGGGAGCGTCTGAAGAAGGTTGCCGACGAGTTCATCGAGAAGGTCCGCTTGGAGAGCCGCAAGCGGGAATGCTTCGAAGAGATCGTAGAGCTTCTGAGCACCGGAGACGACACCCCGCCCGTCACTCCTGACGAAGCTCGCCATTTGGCGGCGCGCATTCTCAAAGCGGCGTCATGGGAGGGCGTTCCCGAAGCTCTCCGCCCGGACTGGCTCTAAGCCTTATCGAGACAACCTGATTGGCCGCTCTTGCGGCCAATCTTGCTTCCTGGCCTCCCTGGCAGCGTCGTATCGCTTCATGGCCGTGATCGCGAGCGCTTTCATCGTCACGTGCCACTCGTCCTCAGTGACGCCGACCTCACGAAGCCATGTCTTCAGCTTGCTGGGCTCGTTGTCGATCAGCGCGATGATGTCAGGCGGGACCCTTGTGGTCGTCTTCTCGCTGCGCCTGATCGCGCCAAATCGATCGAGGATTCGCTCGGGGTTATTCGGATCGTCGCGCCAGTCATTCTGTTCCTGGCGGATGTCTTGGACGTCTCTCATGCTCTCATGCCTATAGCCCCAGGGAACACGGGGTCTGGATCGTCATCGTCGTTGCTAGGGCTTGGTGGTGGCGGTGTCGGCGTGTAGCCGGGGACGGACCACATGAGCAGCCCGTCCGTATCCCTCTTCATTGCCAACTTCCCGGCAGTCGCCATCCGCTTCAAGAGCTTCGTCGCCGCGCGGCGATCGGCTATCCCGAAACGGATCGCCACTTCGTTGGTGGAAGCTGCGTTGCCTTGCCCCTTGATGAAGTCGACGACCATCGGCTCAAGGTGATCGCGCTGCCAAGCGGCGATCTCCTCTTCGGTCTTGCCTTCGATCCCGCATCCGGGCAGGGCGACAACGGTCATAGGATTACGTCACCGGATTGAGGATGTCCGGTCGCCAAGCCGAATAGCTGGCATCGGGGTAGGCTCTGGTAATCCTATGCTCCAGATCGCACCAGCCGGGATATCGACTGACGTCGATGGTGAGGGCCTTCGCCCTGGCTATCGGAAGAGCCTCCTCAGCGGTCAACCAACGATAGCCGCGCCAAACAAGGCCGCCGATAGTACAGAGGGTGACCGGCGTGCCGTCGCGCGGGGCCTTCGACATATCCGTGCACCAGCCGTGCTCGTCGAAGACGATGCCGGTCTCGCGTTGCTTCTTGAGAGCAACGATCCCCTCGATCGTCTTGGCCGCCTTCAGCTCTTCGAGCGTAAGCGTTCCGACAAAGCCCATCAGCTCGACGATTGGCTCGAACGCCGAGAGACCGGGGGTGAAGGATATGCTCTCGAAGCCCTCCTTGCTGCCCGTGACGGTAAGATCGTCCCTGCGCTCTTCGTCGGCTCGCAGCGTGCTCGCAAACAGGAGACCGGGGTTGGTGTCATCCAGGCCGCGCATTACTTCGTCTCCTCGGTGTTTATCGGATTGGAAGGCGAAGGCCGCCAAGCCGAGAACAAACGTGCTGGGAACGGACCGCTGGTGCCACGAAAGCAGATGATGTCTCGGCCATAACAGAACCCTTCGGTCGGATCGTGTTGAGGGACGCTACCTTCGAGCATCTTGATATGGAAATCGGCCATGTACCGTTCTCTGTTGCGCCAGAGATAGTAGGAGAGGGTCGATCCAATGCCACGGCCCTTGTCGAAGTAGAACAGGTCGACGAGGGTGCCGTCGCGCGGTGCCTTCGACATGTCGTGACACCAGCCATTGACGTCGTAGACAGGCGAACCTTCGCGCTCGCGCAGCTTGCTCTGTACGAACCCGAGCATCCCTTCCATGCTCATCGGCATGTCGTCGATCTCGGCTGGCGTGAACGTCTCCAGGACCTTGTGGAGCTGCTTCAGGAACGATCCTGCGCGCCCAGGCAGCTCCTTCAGTATGAAGTGGCGTTCCAAGATGGCCAGAGGCTCCTTGGAAGCGGTGGCGTCAGCCGCAGAGGACCGCGAAAGTGTGAGTCCAGAGTTCGATTGGTCGTCGTTCAAGCTGCGCATCAAGCCGCGTCCTCTTCTTCTTCCTCAAACCTGACCTTGGGTCGAAACCAAAGCCCTGATGGACCACACTTCCAGAATGCCTTCCTGACGTCTTCGGCGGGTCCGTAGAACGGCGTCACCTTGTCGTACGAGAACCGATGACAGCACGTATCTTGCTCAACGGTTTCAGTTTGGAGTGCAACTACAATCTGGGTGCAGTACTTGCAGTCCGAGCATCGCGGGCTCACGCGGCCAAGAGGTGAATTTCTCGTGTGTCGACCACTCCTTCAAACGAGCGCTCCTGCGTGTCTCCGAAGATTTTGCGCATCTGGTCGAGATAGTAGCTTGCGGGAAGATACGTATAGCGTTGCCTCGTCGGGACCACGATCGAGCGAACCGGCATGAGCAAGCCGGGCGTCAGGATCACCGCAGGCGCAGCGCCGAGGAGACTGAAAACGATCTTGCGACGCGTCTGATCCATACCTTGCCCCTGGATGATGGTATCGCTCGGAACCAACAATCCCGTTAGCACCCTTTCGTTCGCCTGTGAACTGAAACTCGTCGAAAATCCTTTACACTGACGAACCCTCCGCCTAGCCTCCGGCTCCTCTGAGCATCGGAGATGAGGAATGTCCAACTTCAATCTCGCATTGGTAGAACAGGCAAGCGAAGGCGCCCTCCAAGCCAACACGCGAAAAGTCAAACGGCAAGTCGCCGGGTTCGAAGTAGAAGATGAAGTCAAGTACGTCGAAGATCATCGCATCTGTAAATTCCGCGACGATCGCGATGCAGTCTGGAAAAGGCTGAATGCCGTCGACATCGAGCCACTCGCTGTCCTGCCAACCGCATGGTGGACCGAGATCATCGAACGCACCGGCCTCTTGGACATCGAGCCCTCAAACGGGTTCATCAACGTCAATGTCATGCCGCACCGCAACAATGCGCTGTCGGCCCGCTACGGCGTGCTGGCTTGGGTGTTGACCAGCATGATCATCTTCGGTGCGGTCCTGCTCGCCGATTTCACGATCTTCGCGACCACTGAATTCAGGATCGTCAACCCGCTTCCTACATTGCTCGCCACGTCTGGACTCCTGGCCTTTATGGTCCTGCTTCCGAAGAAGCCTTATGCGTTCGTCCGATCCCTCGTTTACGTACTTTGCCAAGGCGGCAACCGGGCGCTGATGAAGTCGATGATCATCCCTCATCGCGATAATGACTACTATGCGGGACGACAGTCGGTGCACATCACCCTGCCCAAGCCGCCGCAAGGTGTCGTCGACATCCTGCTCAAAGCGGACAGGGCCAAGCTCAACATGTGTGTCGCGGCCGTCCCGGAGGCCGTCCTATTCTCCGTCTCGCCGCGCCGGATGATCCAGGAGAACCTGGAGCACGCGCGGGCTCAGACGTGGAAGCGTCGCCGTATAGCATTCGCTAATGCTATGGCCGATCCCATCGTCTACGTTCAGCACGGCTCGGCGATAGCGATCATCGCGCAGTTCGGCGACTTCCCGATCGAGCGGAGGGTCGTCGAGTCAGTCGTGCAGAACACGCCTCTCTGAGAAGAGCAAAGGGCGGAGACGAAATCTCCGCCCTACTTACCAGCGCTTTCGCGGCTTGATCGTGAAGTCAGTCACCTGCTTCAGGTTCGTTTCGGTAGGTAAGGGGTCGAAGCCATATTGCTTCTTGAACGCTTGGCGGCTCATCGGCCAGTGGTTCATATCGGAGCCATCGTCTCCGTGCCGGAACACGATGGAGCCACCATTGCCGGAGCTGTTCCAGGAGAAGAATGCGCTGACCGGTGCGCCATCCATTTTGTAGAAAGCTTCCTTGTCATCATGATTCAGAAGCTTCACGCAAAGCGGGTTCACCTCGGCGATGAAGTAATCCACATCTGAGATGATGAAGTTCTCTTTGGTCCAGCGGAAGCTGTCCGGGAAGCGGACGATGAATTCGCGCTCGTTGCGTCCAGAGAAGGGATCAGGGCCGCCGACACGTTTCGGATCATGAAGCTCTGACGTGACGATCTCGACCTTCGAGGGGTCGATCGCGAGAATGAAGCCCTGCTGATTGGCGAAGCGCTCGGCGATCGGCTTCGAGGAGCTGAACGAGAGAATGCGTCCGTCGCTGATGTCGTTGAGACCGTGCTTGATGATGAACGCGATCAGCGTGTCGATCGCCTCCTTGCGCCGCATCTGGTAGGTCGTGTCGCGCTTGAAGATGATCGAGACGAGGTCTGCGAGATCGGCATGATTGTAGAGATCATGCGCGCGCACACCGCGATAGATCAGCTTCGGCAGCTTCAGCTTCTGAGCAGCGTTGAAGCGACGGTAGGCGTAGACGATCCTCAGCAGATCATTGAGCGCGGCGGCATCAAATGTGGTGAGCGCCCATTCGCCTGACACGACGATGAACGGCTTCACATTGCGGTCGGCGTCTTTCGCGCTGCGATTATAGAAGTCGTCATTACGAATGCGCTTGGTCGGAAGGTTGAACTGCCTTTGCGCGATCAGCAGGAACCGTGTCTGCCACTTGAGATCGGCGAATATCTGCGCGCCCGCTTGGGGAAGCCCGTCTTCATGCGTGCCGCCATGGAGAAGGCTTGTCGACGTAGAATCCCTCCACGAGAAGATCGACGACTCGACGACCTTCGCAAAGAGCTGAGGATCGATGCCCAGGGCATTGCAGAACTCTTGCTCGGAAGAGGTTGTGGCGAGCGCCTCTTCGAGCTTCGCTCCAAACTGGCTCCAGTCGTCATAGTGCACAGCGCCCGGAAACGCCTGCATCGCTTTTTCCAATAGGTCTATCAGATCACGCATCCATTATTTATTGTGCTATATCTGTGGCTCCAGATAGGGCGGCAGCATCAGCGCGTCGCGTGGCTGGCCTTTGAAAAAGCTATTCGCGTAGGTCATAGCCTGAATCTGGCAGTCGACGAGCAGATCGGTGGCTCGGCTTAAGTGCTCGCTCAGAAGCTTTGTCTGGAGCATCCATAGCGCCGTGCAATGCCCAGGGAACTGCTCGATCTCTTGACCAAAGTGTGAGCGGAAGACGTTGTCATGGACAATGATGCGCACGTCGACATCGCGGTAGTCGGCGCGCAGTAGCGCCGAGCCGACGAGATACGCGCCAAACGAATCGAAAGCCTCGCCGATTGGCTCGGCCGCCTCCCGTAGCTTGTGAAGCTGGACGGGCGAGAGGAAGTTGAAGCGAGCTACCGAGACCTTCTCCAAGGGACGATGAGGGAAGCCTACAAGGGTGTCGGTCATGGCCAGGGCCTACGTTGCTCGGATGGTCGTGACGCCGCTCAGCGGGGTGTTTCTGAGGGTTTCTCGGCAGTCGTAAATCGCGTCGCTGATCATGAAGCCCCAGCTCGTTCCAGGGGCGGCGCCGGGGCTATCGGCGATCGAGCATGAGAGGACCGCTGGCTTCGCATCATCGCGGTGACTCTCCAGCGTTTGCCGTAGGTCCTTCGCGCCGCTGTAATGGTTCACAGTCAGCCAAAGGCATGCCGCCGCCAGCACGTCGCAGAAGAGATGCTCCGATTCATCCGATCGCAGACCATCGACGATGCGAAGGCGCAGGCCCATCTGCCTTGCCATATCGGTGCGGTCGGCTTCGGTGAGCTTGAGGCGCGTCTCGATGGCTCGACACTTATCGTCGATATCGTTCAGCGGAACCCATGCCATGCATGTCTTGTCGTCGAGCATGACGACGATCTGAAGCTCGCCTCGACGAGGAGGCCGGGGGAACATCTCTCCGTACATTTACCGCAGCTCCGAGCTATTCCGCCGCTCGTCGGCCACGGCCGTGAGAGACTTGGCCGAGGGGAGAGGTCGCCAGCCTACAGGGTCGAACAAGACCGCCGTGTCACGCAAGAACCAGTGACGGCCCGCGCCCTTTCGCACGATGCAGACCCACTCGTCCGCATTGACAGCCAGAATTGCCGTGCCGTCCGTGGGCGCGGTATCCATCGGATACCAGCCAGTATCGTCGCCGCTCATCGGGGGCGCATGAAGATGCCGCCAGTGCGTCGGCTCGTTCTCGGTCCACTCGAACATCTCGCGCCAATGCTCGTCGGGGAGCACGACGATAGTCTGTTCCCAAACACCATCTCGCTTTGGCTGCCCCGCGACAACGATCTTTGTCTTGAACGGCGCGGTCTCGATGCGATCCCAGCCAGCATCGTCAGGGGAGGGGATGTTCGCCATGGGCCCTTCAGCCGAAATAGTGCTTCGACATCGCGGCCAGCCAATCGGCATCGGCAGCGAAGAGATTGATTGCCCCTTCCACCTCGTACCTGACATCGATTCTTGGGTCCATCATGTACATCCCCCGGAAGAAATCCTCCGGGGGACGAGCCAGATCGGCCGACAGGCTATAGTAGCTTCTACTACACTCAAACCCATCCAACTGCGTATAGTAAAGCCGATGGATGTAGATCGCCTTCTCGGTAGGCGGCGCTGCCGGAAGAGGGATGCCGATTGCAAGGAGCGCGGGGGCAACGAGCGCCCCGACCGTGAATTGGCGACGATCCATCAAGAGGCTCCTCAGTCGGCCACGTGGCTATGGTATGGCTGAACGAGTTGTCGTGCTATCCTCGCCAAAGTACAGGGTCAAGCGACGAATTCTCGTTAGATCGCCGTTGCAGCCGAGCGCAGCCTTTGGGTGGGCCAGTCGATCGGCAGCCAGAAATCGACCGGGTCGAGACTCTGCGCGCTCAGACTGCTCGCGATTTCTCGCTGTAAGCTTTTGGGCATTCTGAAGTATAGATACCCATAGGTGTTGTCGAATTGGTCGTCTACCTTCCTAATGAACAGCTTGTGTTGACGTAGAGCGGCCAGCTCCTTTTGATAGATGTCTTCGTTGACGACGCCGACGCGCGTGAAAACGCCGATCATCGCTTGGTCATCCTCGCGGCACGGAAAGGCGTCCCGAAATCGAGGGATCGATTTGGGATCGAGGTCCAGCACCTGGAGCAGGCCTTGTGCACCAGGATGAGGTGCGAAAAGCATATTGTAGAGGGACATTCACGCGCGCCTGGATGCGTAAGCTAATAAGCTGATGATTGCGGTCACCACGAAGATGCGCATCGCAAACACCAAGCATTCTCTCGGTGTCATGCGCCGCATGCTCGCCGTGGCGAACCCTTCGCGCGCACCATAGCCCATCCGAGCCGCGAACGCGTAGGCTGCGGCAGAGAACGGGAATATGACATAAGGAAGCAGGGTGTGCATCGGATCAGCGCCGCATCAGAACCGCGTTCAGGTCGACGGTAAGGTCGCCTTTTTCGATGAGCGTCGTCACGACCGTCGACAGCCGAAGCATGAACTCCTCCGTCGACATGCCGGACATCTTCGCCAGCAAGATGACCTCTGACACAGCCTGGGGCAGGGCAGAGTCGAATGATCTCTCGTCGATGGTGCGAAGGCCATCGTCGAACTCGACGATCTTCTTGCCCTTCACCGAGGCTGTGCTGAGCAATGCTCCACCGCGCTCGCGGAACTTCACCGACGAGCCGTCTGGAGAGATGACGATCTCGGATGTGAGGGTGTGCGCGATGCTCATGAATGCGCCACCGGCTTGAAGCTAATCGTCTCGCCTTTCTTATAAGCGACTTCGAGTGGTTCGGCAGCGCGCAGAAGAGCTGAGACGGATTCATCGTCAAATATCCGACGATTACCTTGATCGTCGGCGACAACGATCTTGCCCTCCGCGAAGTTGAAGGAGACGAAAGACAGAGATGTCAGCTCCAGGCCGTGTATACGAGTGAAGATGTAGTATTCCTCGGCGATCTCGTCAAGGAGCCGTCTCTTTTCTGCATCGGTCATGTCGACAACCCTTTCTGCGCCGCGACGATATCGGACGTGCGAGTGTAGGCGCTGCTCATGAGCTGTAAGTCCCGATCATAACGAACATGCCCACAACGAGCACAAGTAGGGCGCCTCCCCATGCCAGCCACGCAGCCTCATGCCGGTGCACGGCGAGGTAGAACTGATGGGCGAAGACCACGACGGGCAGGGCGATCCAGGCGAAGGTCATTGCCTGCGGACTCATGACGCGAGCACGAGGTTTGGAATCAAGACCAAACGCTCTTCCGTCCGGTCGAGGAACCACATAGATTCGAGTGGCCGCCTGTCAATAGCGTAAAACTTCTCTTCTAACACGATCCAGGTAACGTCAGAGTATTCACCTACTATATCGTATAGAACGACTGAAATTATTTTTGGCTCCTCAGGAAAAGCCCACCATTGCGCAATGCGGATCGATGAGTAGGCGAACTGGTACCGCTTTGAAATTGTGCCATCTGCGTGGGTTGCCGTTATCGTGTGACGATATCGTCTGACCTGTCTGACCCCCGGAAACCTAGCCTGTGGTTCGACGATAGTCGGAGTGGGGATCGCCACCGTAAGCTCATCGGCCTCCGTTGTCGGGATGCTGAGAGCCATCATAGCGGGGGCGACGATTGCACCGATCGTGAATTGGCGACGATCCATTTCAGGCTCCAGACAGGTTGTTGATTGACACCTCGAACGGGCGGAGGTGCTCTGTTCCAGTGGAGAAATAGCCCGTCCAGCCATCGTCGCGGGAACCGATGTGATAGGTGTCTAGGAGAGCGTCTGTGCTGTCGCTGTATGGCATGCCGCCCGGCCCGACCAGCTCCTCGACGTAGAAAGCATCGATGGTGAAAACAGGAGCTTCCTCCTTCCTCAGCCACCAAACCTTCGGTACGGCAGGCGAATAGCTGTACATCACGCGATCGGTGACGACGCCGTTGGTGTGAGTGCAGCGCAGCTCATGCAGGTACACCGTCTTCCTGGCGACCTCGTTTGGCACCGTCTCGGCGGCGGCGGGGACTCCTAGGATGGCGATCGTTGGGGCGGCGACGATTGCGCCGATCGTGAACTGGCGACGGTCCATCTGGAGGGCTCCTCGGGCGGCTAACGTGTTGTTGAACGACTTCTCGTGCTAGACGTGCCGAAGTAGGCGGTCAAGCGACGAGTTCTCGTCTAATGCGCACCACCCTGCACGCCTCGATGTGCTTCGGATGCGGTTTGCCTGTGATGATCCAGTAGAGCGGCCAAGCGAGCGGCATCCTCATCGACCATGCAGACACAACAAAGGCGACGACCGATACGAGGAGGATCATGATCGCGAGCATGGAGTTAATCGTTTTCTTCCTTGGACTCGCCGGTTCCGTACTTCGCGCGAGCAGCGGACGGCAGTATGCAGTCCTCCTCTTCGCTTGCGACAAGCACAGGAGTACTCGGATGATCGGCAACGTTGACCGACGTGTGCCCGTCACCGCAGACGTAGCAGCTCCAAGGATTGCGGTACATGCAATAGGCTGGCTTGCCGCAGGTGGGGCAAGAAAGGTCGGCCATCAATCATTCCCCTTCCGCGTCATCCGTTGAGCTGCCGAAGGCAGTCGTCGCAGCGAAACGTGTAGGTGCCATGGTCCAGGCGAGCGCCGCATTCGATACAGTGCATCAGCAGAGTCCCTTCTCATGCATGTTACGCGATCCTCCCAGAGACGTGCGCGAGGTCGTCAAAGAGGAAGAGCGCGTCCTTGATCGTTTGCGCCTGATCGCGGCGGCCAGCCTCATAGGCGGCTTCAAGGTTTTTCACGATGAGACGCGCAAGGTCCGCCTGTGATGGCCACTTGAGTGTCAGCCCAGGCGGCAGACAGCCGCGCCACCGAGTTGGTGAACATAATCTGGACCCTTGAGGCTTCGTCAGCCTCAACGATCTTGCTCTCCTTCGAGTCCCAGTAGCGGATAACGATCGGAGACTGTGCCAGGAGAGGCTTAGGGCGACGCGTGGTCATCTTCCTTCCAGATTAGAGCTGCGCAACGACGACGAGGCATCGGGGAGCGCCCACGACACCAGTCCCTCGAAGTTGTCGTAGGAGGTGCCGCCCCATCCGTGCTTGTTCTCATGTTGGATGTGCGTGACCGTGAGGATGGCGTCACTATCGCGAGGAACGAACGGCATACCGCCAGGGCCGGTCATCTTCTCGACGAGGTAGTTGTCGACGGTTGCGACCGGAGGCTCCTCAGCTTGCATCCACCATCTACCGAAGCGTTCCTGGCTGTAGCTATACAACACTCGTTGCGACTTCACGCCATCAGTATGCGTGCAATCAAGCCGATGTACATAGAGGGTCTTCGGTTCTGATGTGGTCACGCGTGGCGGCTCTCGATGAGATCGCAGATGTCGTGATAGCATTGCACCAAGACGATGCCGCCGACTGTCGCCGCGACAACCGCCTCGTATCTCGCTGGCGCCGTGAACGCGATCCAGAAGAGCATCGCGGGTAGCGAGAACTCTAAGAGGAGGAAGACGAGGGAGAAGAACACGAGCCCGACAAGGTTATGCATCGGCCAGTACCAGCTTAGGCTATAAGGATATTCGGGATCGAAACCTCGAAGGGACGAAGGCCGTCCGTTCCTGTGAACGAATATCCCCACCAACCCTTATTGACGACGCCGATGTGGAAAGTGTTCAAGAGAGCTTCGCGGTCACCGCTATAGGGCATGCCCCCCGGCCCGACCATCTCCTCGACGTGGAAAGCATCGATGGTCAGAACAGGAGCTTCGTCCTTCTTCAACCACCAGACGCTGGGGACAGCAGGCGAAT
Organism: Melastoma dodecandrum; assembly: GCA_029817715.1. Classification (NCBI taxonomy): domain Eukaryota; kingdom Viridiplantae; phylum Streptophyta; class Magnoliopsida; order Myrtales; family Melastomataceae; genus Melastoma; species Melastoma dodecandrum. Next base: position 39,970 of record JARUPY010000371.1, read on the forward strand.
AGCTGTACATCACGCGATCGGTGACAACGCCATCGGTGTGAGTGCAACTCAGCTCGTGCAAGTAGACCGTCTGCTCGGCGACGGCCTGCGGCAGTGGCTCCGATGCAGCAGGGGAGGGAAGGCCCAAGGCTGCGATCGTGGGGGCGGCGACGATTGCGCCGATCGTAAATTCGCGACGATTCATCAAGATGCTCCCGATTTCAGCGCATTCAAAACCTTATTGACGAGTTTTCGTCAAGCTACGCGAGCGCTCTTGCGCTTCCGGGGCTTTTGGCGATTTAATTCCTTCGTTGCGTCCTTATACAGCTCCATTGCCTGATTGTAGACCGAGCTACAACGATCCAGGAACTCTCTTTCGGCGTCTGGCGCGATGTCCGGCGCTTCCATAACAAGCTTCTTCGCAGAAAATACATTCAAGACAGACTTGTCATAGCATTCTCTCGTCGGCGCGAGAAATCGGAATGTTAACTCGGTCCTCCGCATGCTTTCATACAGGGCGTTGGCATACGCCACAGGACGCAGGCCCGAAAGGCCCTTTGGGGCCTTCTTGGTGAACCTTTCAACGAAGCTGCTTTGTAGGATAGCGCAAGCCTCGTCGCTGGTATCAGCTTGATACAGCTCGATCTGAATCTTGGTCATCATCGCTGCTTCTTGTGGGTGCTGCGATTGGCGCGAGCACGTTCCGCCTTGAGCCGACGACCAGCCTTCCCGCGAACGACATGCTCGCGCGTGTTGAGAAGACGATAGACAGCCTCGTGCCGCGCCGCGACTTCCTGTCGAGCGGCCTCGCCCAGGCCTTCCGACCACTCGGGATCACCGATCTCGCTGAAGTTCCGATCGCGCATCCTCAACAGGTTCATCGTCGAGGTCGACGCGAGCCTCTTCATCTCCGCTTCGACATGATGCTCGAAGATCGCATCCGATGCGACGTCGGAGACGGGAAGGTCTAGGGAAGGTTGAGGAAGTTCCATACTCGCTGCTCCATTAAGAGTCCCTCTGCTCGAACCATTTGCCTTCAGGGCCGCACTTACTGTCGTCTAAGCGCATGTCGCCTGCTCGGGCGAATTGGCTTCGCTCGACCACCTTGCTTGCGGGCATGCCCTTATAGCAGCCCGCCGACAGGGGTATTTCCCCATTCGGGGAATCGCCGTCAATGCACCAGACGAGCACAGCGAAGTGCTTGCAATCAGTGCAGAACTTCAAAGGGCTCTTCTGGCGCATGGGATCGCTCAATTGGCACGACGGTAACGCACTGCAAAGCAGACGTCCTCGCCTACGTACCTCAGGATGGATACGATGTACTTCGTTTGGCTTTCATTGTACAGCTCGACTTCGGTTCGAACGGCGGCCTCTACTTCCGAGTACGGCAGTTCTTCGACTTTGCCGCATCGTACGCGGACGGCGTCCGTGATGAGCTTTATGATCTCTCGGGCGGTTTCGACGTCGGCTTCGTCGTGATGATAAGCTGATGGCTCCTCCCGGATTTCACCTACCCTAACTTCCTGAGCCACGGAAATATCCCCGAAAAGATTGTTATTGACGACTTTTCGTTCGTATGAGATAAGTATGTGTATGTCAACGTTCGTCACCATGCTCAAGCGCAAACAGATCGGGGCCCTCGGCCGCTGATTTCGGAGCATCGTGTCTCGTGACATAAGCTCCGGAAGGAGCTGCTGACCGGCCTCAACCCGTTGTTTTTGAACAGCGGGTTTTTTGTTGTCTGAACGGACGCTGGCGGCGGACATTATTATTCTCCCCGTACTCGCGGCGTCCGTCAGGACGGCATTCCACGATCTTCCGGACACGTATCTCGCGGGACTCTTAATCCCGACAGAGTAATAGGTGGAAGATGTCGGTTCGAGCCCGACCGTGTCCCCCAACACTTAAGAATACAACGTGGACGCGTACAGGGCCGGACTTTTAACCCGAAGTACCCTTAATAGGCGGAGATAACATCAATGTGGGTTCGAATCCCACCGCGTCCCCCATCTCCCGGCAATAAATACCTGCATGGATAACTCGGAACCTACCAGCTACTACACCCAGGAGCTTATTGACCTAGTGCAGTCGGCCGACCTCGTCGACATGATTGACACCAAAGGCTGGACCGTCGAGCAGCATGTGCAGTACGCGATCGCGATGTATGATGCTCAGCATGGCGATGAAGTCCGCAGCGCAAACGGGGCACCCCGCTAGATCGTCCATGCTCCCGGCTCGCCGTGCGGCAACGGCACGCCTGCTTCTACCTTGAACTCCATCAGCTTCTCGGCACGTGCCTGTATCGAGGCTATGGCGGACTCGGTCGCTGTGCTCGGGAAGAAGATGCGGGCCTCGAACTCTTTGATCGTCCCGTCGCGCAGAGCACGGCTGCGTGCTCCTAACTGTTCCCGGCCGCGAATCCCGTTGCATCGCGAACATGACGCGACGTGCTTCTTCCACACGCAGAGTGATCGCATGGGATGTTTATGCTCAAACATGTGCTCAAGAGTGCATGCGTTATCGGCGAGAGGCCATTGTTGGTAGACGTCGTCATCGCAAACCATCGGCTGTTCACACCAGATGCACTTGCCATTCTGCTCCTCGAAGGCGAAGCGGCGGCGGCGTTTCTTCCTTTTCATTGTTCGAAGGATACCGCGCCATCAGGGCGCCCCGCAACCATCATTATTGCGGCAGGAACATCCCGGCTGATAGTCTCCTCAGATGACCGAATTCACACACAAGGAATGGCTCGATCGTCTTGGTTACGCAAAGGAGCGATTCGACACCTTTCGTCGGAGCGCTGAGCAGATGGTGCCGGGAGGCGTTGCGCCTGCTGCCTTTGTGAAGCTCGCCGAGTCCATGTACCAAGCGTTCCACGCGTACAAGCAAGAACGAGGTCTCGCTAGCATCTACGAGGCCGATTATCGCGTTCTGAGGATGACCGATGACGAGAAGGAAGAGGCTCTTGCGCGCGGTGAGTTCCTCGGCACCTCTGGCAGCATTGGCTGTGCAGGACCAACTGGCCGCGAGAAGCAGGAGATCGAGGAGCTTGCGGTGATGCTCTACCTGTCTCGCAACAGTCTTGGGTACTTCTTCGCCGATAGGTGATCGCTCAGCCTTGACTTCGGCACGTAGCCGATCTACGCCGCGTAGCAACGCTACGTGAGGCCTCCATGACCGATCGCAAGACATCCGAACAGCTCCGTACTGCGATGTTCTGGGCTTTCGCGATCGAGCTTCGCGGCCCCAATTGTCCCGACTTCACAACGGTGGTCCAGCAGGCCGTCGACATCTACAAGCTTCCTCCGTCAGAGCTGAAGACAGAATTCGGTGTGACGACAGCGACGACGTCGCGCTGGAAAACGGGCGAGGCTATGCCGAGCGAGTACATGCGGAAGCAGATCATTCAGTGGATCGCCGACTGGGTCGACGCTAAGGCCAATGAAGACCCAGCGATCACGCGCGAGACGTTCGCTTTATGGCATAAGGCCGCTGCGACTAATGAAGCGGAAGTAATCGGTCTTGTGATTGATTGGGCGGGCGGCGAGGAGCAGGCAAAAACTTGGTATCGTTCGCAACCAATCCCAGCTCTCGGCGGTATGACGCCAGAGCAACTCGTCAAAGCCGGGCGCGGTGATGCAGTGCGAGATTATATTCAACATTTAGCGCTCGGCGGTTTTTCTTGAAGTGGGCTGCTCCTTGTTTTCGCGCGCATGACAGCAAAGAAATAAATACAGTATGACATTTCCATTTGGTTGGGACGAAGGTCGCCCGCGATAGACGGCCAGCTCACCAGCGACCGAGCTTTTCTACGCCATCCCCAGGCGATAAATACCGTGATGACACCAACCATGAGCGAAATTCTCGCAATCGTTTCAGAGGACGTTCGCAGAAGGTCACGACACGCGACTGTCGTTCCGGCCCGCATCGCCGCGAATGCTCCTTCGCCGGTTGGTCAGCATCTCTATCACGGGACGCCGCTGGACAACCTTCTGGGCATCCTCAAGTCGAACACGATCCGCACTGGTTTCGCTTGGCGTAACGAAGGAGATCGTGTCGCTCTAACGCGAAGCTATAAGATCGCAGAGCAGTTCGCCGACCAGCAGACCGATGGCTGCAACTGGGGCTATCGCGCGATCCTGGTGCTCGATTGGGTCGCGTTGGCCCGAGACTATCCTATCCATCCCTACAGAGATACGCTGCCGGACAACGGCGGCTACCGCGACGACGAGGAAGAGGAAGCGGTTTACGGGACGATCAAGCCGCTGTCCAAGTATCTCTTGTCGGTGAACGTCGACCCGAACGAGCTGAAGGCAGCGATCAACGACGAAGAGTGGATCGACATGTGCCTCGAAACGAAGGACTTCGTCGAATCGAAGCGCTTCATCGCTAGCTCGATCGAGAAGCTGATCAAGTCGCCGCTGTTCAACAAGACACGCTAGTCAGCGCCGCGAAAAGAAGGTTCCGCATCCGGATCGACAACCCTCAAGGTAACCGCTGCAAGGTTACCGCAGAGTAGGGGCGCCTAAATACGGGATGCGCATCGCCGACATCCTCAAGCAGCCTCCTCACACCTGCCAAACGCCCGGCGCCCAGTTCCACATCAAAGTGTCGGCCGACAAGCTAGGCGCGATCGTCGATCTACCGAAGGAGATCAGCCTCGATATCGACGAGGACGACGCGCAGGATATCGAGGACCAGCTTCACAACGCTTTAGAGGCGGCCATCAAAGAGATCGTCGCCGAGTACGATCCCGAGGCGAAGGCTCATTGGGCCGCGTCCGCTGCACGAGATAGCGGCTCTCGACACAAGGTTGTCGCGGAGAGCGACGCCGAGACTGTCTACTACCACGGTTCGCGCCGTTCCTTACGAAAGGGGACCGTCCTCAAGCCTCAGAAACGAGGCTACGTCCAGGCTGCCGACGATGACGAGACATTGCGCGTCGAGCAGTTCCTTGAGGCTCACCGCCCATCTGGGGCCATTTCTCGGTACAATGCGGTGTTCATGGTCGTCGATCCCTCGATCATCGAGCAGGTCGGCGGCTACGAGGACAATATCTACATCGTCGAGCCGCAGGGTCCGGTGACAGAATGCGACGTGCACTGGCACAGCATGCTTTACGACGAGGCTTGGCAGGGTGAGCTTGGCTCACCCGAGCACATCAAGATGGCGAAGGCGTACTGGTCGGCTACGCCAAGCCCGCGACCGGCGTTCGAGTACTTGGCAGCCGCTGCGGTAGTCGAAGACATTCTGCTGTAGAACTTATCCACGCTATCAGGCGTAGCTGGACATGTAATCCTCGAACTCTGCGCCGCTCATGAAAGGGTGTACGGCCAGCTCGGTCGCGATGAAATCAAGCTGATCGGCAAAGTGTTCTTTGAGAAGAATGCTGGCGTATTCGTGACAGAGTTCGACGGAGCGAGCTTGCTTGTCTGGTTCGACGCCGTTATAGTCCAGTGCGTATTCAATCCACCAGACGTCAGATGTTGCTTCTTTCTCGGCGTCACCCTCAACACCGCTCATCTCGGTGGCGACGACACCACCCGCCAACATGACGATCCACTCGAACATTTGGCTAGGGTGGGGTGGGACTACGAGCCTGACCTCCGAGAGGACTTCGCGATCCGGAATCAGACTTATATGCTCAACTTCGAACCCGAATTGATACGCACATATTGCGCGCCCGGCTTCGTGGTAGCAGTTTCTGATGAATGTGGGTGAAAGTGTGTTTTCCATTCCCCGAGGATGCGCTCAGTAAGATGCTGTCCTCAATATGGATTTCTTCTTCACAGGTCGTATTCCTTAGGCGACATTACGAACTTTTTAAGTTCGGCAGGCGCTTTCAGCTTAGAAATCCCCGAGCGGCATCGACGAACTTCCGCATCTCGATGCTGTACTCGGTCGTCGAGTACCTGATCTCTGGCGCATCCATCGCCTCGCTTTGATGGACGTAGTGGCTGCGATGGATGATCAGGCCATCCTTGGCGCGCGTGACGCGGATCGGCTTCTCGGGATATCCGGCCTGCTGATAGGCCTTGGCCGCGAAGTCAGGCATCTCGATCGTCTCGCCGACCGTCAGCTTCAGAATCTTGGCGACCTGATCGAGTGGGAATTCCGCCATGTGGTCGGGCCAGCGCACGTAGAGCAGGGTAGGGTACTTGCCGCTACCTCGCTCAGCCACGACGCGCTCAGCTTCGACCGGAGGATCGTTGGCGAGATCGTCGAAGGCGAACGGGCTTGGGGCCGTGGGCACAGACGATGAGCCCGGAACGATGCTGCCTTGCTTCGAGAGGACATCGTAGGCTGCGTTGATCTCCTGGGTCTGATCGGTGCTGCCGCCCGCGTCGGGATGGCTCGTCTTGATGATCTGGTTGCGCACGGCCTTGAGGCCCTTCTGCGCGATCGTGGCGTCATCGCCGCCGTGCTGCGCGAAGATCGCCTTCGCCTGCTGCACGGTCATTTCTTCGACGAGATCAATCAGGGTTCGCATGGTGCTCATGCGGTATTTAGGCGGGCTCCCGCGAGTCGATCACGACCGCATCTGACACGATCCGAGGATCGCGCAGCCCCGCAGCTCGCAATTCTTCGAGCCGCATTCTAGATGGCCGCTGCGTGGCACGTAGTACTGGCCCGCAGGCGGATAGCCAGACACCCTTGCGAGAGCGACCGGCCTGGGCCGCATCTGTGCCCTTCGGTTGAGCCACTTCCCCGCAAGGTCGATGCATCCGATCGCCAAGCCGATCGCCCCCAAGAACGCAACGAAGAGGAAGGTTCCAACGCAGATGCCCGCTCCGATGTCATCAAAGCCAGTGAGCCATTCGGCGAACCGCATCATCATCGATCGCTATCCTTGTCGAGAGCACGCAGGTACGGTGCCTGTTGAACGAGTACTCGTCGCAAATCTGACGATGAGCGTCAACGGCGACATGTTTCGTCTGTCCCTTCTCTATGAAAACATCGCCTTGGTTGACTATCGGCTAATCTGTGCTATATTTCCATGCCGTTTTGAATGGAACCGAAATATATGCGTTCGCATTGGGGCGATCTGCGAAAAGCGGTGGCTCGTGGCAGCATCGCTGTCATCGAGAGCAGCACTGCCGCCTCTATATACACCGATCATAAGTCTTTCTCGAAGGAAGAATTTGAGAGCTTCATCGTCGGCATCGAGAGCACGCCGCGATACCTCATCGAAGAAGATGTTCTCGATCTTTCGTTTTCCAATGAAGCGTTTCGCTCGGTCGTGGATATGATTATCTGCGGGGTGTTCCGACTGCCGTATCCATCGGTGATCGTCGAGTACAACGTGGTGAATACCATCTACAGCATTCTCATCGAACAGTCCGAGGACGGCCACAACCTGGAATTCCTTGCGGTGGGATCATACGACGATGGCGAAGGGCCTATGGCTCTCGCTTACCCGTGCAATGTGGGCTTCACATTGGATGATCTCGCGGTACTCGCGTCGATGAAAGCCGATCCTTCCGCTGCGTCCGCAGATGACGAGAAGCGTTTTACGTTTGCGTACGGCAGACCGCCTTACATGGCAGACGTCGAGAAGTCTCTGTGCTCGACGTCGAGCCCGCACCACATGCGGCGAGCCGTCACCGCTTTGATGGCCGTGATGGTCGGCGGGCAGGCCATCGGTATGCAGCATATCGAATACAAGCCGCGCCCGGTGGAACGCCGCATGGCGGCGAAGAAGGGACGCAAGCTCTACCCATATACCGTCATCACGGTCGGCGGGGTCGTCTCGTCGGATGGCGAGACCGTCGAAAGCCTACCGGCCGATGGTGAGCACAAGACCCGAGCGGTGTTCCTCCGAAGGGGGCACAAGCGGCGCGTGGCGATCGGCCCTGGGCGAACCGGGCGCGTGTGGCGCTTCTTCAAGATGACCGTCGTCGGCACCCGGCCGGATGGCTATAAGCCGAACGTCCTGGAGATGCTCGCGGAGCGCGCGGCTCGCCCATACCTCAAGCGCAAGAAAAAGGAACTGGTATGATCACGTGCATCCCGAGATGATCGGGGTACTTCGTTTCGGGAGTACACTCGCCGATAGATATCGTATGCGAGATTGGATCAACATCATTCTGGAGAGCCTCTTGGCCGAAGGTCTTTTCAACTCAGGCGAGACGTTATGGGTCAACGCCAAGACTAACGAGGTTATCGACGTCACTGAGGAGGGCGCGGCACATCATGCCGAGTTCATCCTCGACAATCCCGAGCGTCTCGGCATCAACGCCTCCAGCCGGGCCTATAAGAACATCCGCGACATGAACTACGAGGAGATCGTGTCCGATCCAGCGATCCGACGAGCTGCGTTCTCGAAGGGCTGGGTGCGCGCAAACTACAGGAAGGAGTCGGGCTGGCTCAACGTCGAGGCGGGAAGCGAAGGTGACGCCTACTTGGCGTGCCACATCCTGCTCGACCAGGGGCTCCCGATCAACACCCTCTACATCGAAGGCGAGCTGGACGCGCTCAAGGGTGCAAAGCTCGCAAAATTCCTAGGCCGCTAAACTCAACGCGTTAAGTACGAACATAAATAGCCTCGCACAATTCAGTGCACGAATGTCGCCCAGAGGGGTGTGAGGATATTCAAATGAGTGAGTCCACAAAGTTTATATTGATAAAGCATGGCGCGGGTACTTGTGCCGCAAGCAGCGCTGACATCGTCGCCACGCGGTTGAACAAGATCGAAGGCGTCGTCGCCGCAGCCGTCCCGGCCGAATTCGAGTACGAGGTCATGGACATCGACCAGCGCCAGACACGCCGCGTCTTCTATGTCGACGTCGGCGACATGCCTCCCGCAAAGTGTCAGGAACACATCGACCAGTTGATTGAGAAGTTCTCGCCCTCGAAGCCGAATGAGGACGTAGCCGACTACTATCTTCCAGTCAGGCAGGGCCAGAAGCTTTCGAAGATCGAGGTCATTCAGGAGTAAGATCGAGGGCGCCAGATTGGCGCCCTTTTTCCATGGTACTTCCCAGTAATTGAAAATCGTGTTACGTATAGTCCTCGACATTGTTGATGAGGATTACGGAATGCCTGGGCTGAGATTCGTGTTGACGATCGCCGTCGCGCTCTTCGCGACACCCTGTTTCGCGCGTCCGGCGACGCACGCCGACGTCGCCGCCTACATGGTAGCGCTCAAGCGCAACACCGATCTCGCCTACCGCACCTGCACGTTCATGTCGCTCGACCCTGCCGTGCAGAATCACTGCCTCGCGGAGTACACGCTGCCGTGGAACCGCGTCTGGCGCGAAGAGCACCACGTGACGTTCAGCCCGCAGCAGGAGGCCGAGATCGCGCATCGCGTGACGGCTCTAGGCGCTCGCAAGGAGCGCAACAGACCCGCTATCGCCGCGAAGTCCTACACGGTCAGGCAGCAGGCAGGCTGGGATCGCTGATCTCGCCTAGTACCACTTCACGTCCTTTATGTCCTCGGGCAACCCATCGCCTCGCCCGAGGCGTTCATCCAGCCAATCGATATCGGGCTCCTTGACCTCGAAGGTGAAGGGCTGAGCCTTTACCAGCGCGTTACCTAGGTAGTCTGCGTCGATGTCGTCATTGCCTTCGTGATCGAGCTTCCCGTTGATGTAGAGGCCTTCCCAATCGAGGCCGCCGCGTACGTAGACGACGGTGTTCATCGCTATGTCCTTATTGGCTCGCCGACCTCGATCTTGTCGATCTCGGGATATCTGATGGTGGAGGGGATACCATAGGATGGCGGCGTGACGTCTAAACGGTCCTCAGCGAGGCGTGTAATGGGGCCGGTGACCTGCCCATCCCCAAGATAGGAGATTGTCACGGTCTGATGCTGGATGCCGCTCAGGAAGGCTTTGTAGGCAACGTTGATGTCATCGAGTGCTTCCATTGGAGCGTCTTTAGGAAGCATATCGACGCAATGGAACCATCCCTTGATGAGGTCCTCATCGGTGAAGACGGTGGTCATGCGAAACGTTCCATCCAAGCTAGGCCAGATGTCCCTGAGCGAAGAATACGATGAAGCCCATGACAGGCGACTCAACGACTGGGTCGTGGACTATACCGGATGGCATTGCGGGAATATGCAACGACGCGTATTCGTTGGCGGCGCGCAGCTCGGCCGCCATTTTGGCCGCAATCGCTTCGACTGTCGCCGTCTCACTTCGCTCGTCGAGACGTCCTTTCGTAGCGGCTTCAAAACGCCAAAAGGCATGGTACCTCCGCGTCCGGATCGTCTTCATGTCGACCTCGTCGTCGAGATTGACCATAGCCAGCACGTCCGGATGGTTCGCCAGGAGCGTGCGGTTGACGATAAGCCAAGACTTCAGATGCGAATCGCTGGGATACCGAAAGTCGGTGAGCCTCTTCTCCAGACGCTTCTCGATGACCGCCATAGCGTCGTCGAGACTGGGCGCAGGAGATGTCGCAGCCGTGGCCGTTTTAGAGGCGATCGTGAGCGCAGCACCGGCGGCTGCTGCGATCCTCATCATGTCACGGCGAGTCGTCATGGGCTTATCCTCAAGGTCAAAAGCTCACCTGCACTATCCCTCGTTTAAAATCAAGGTAGACTCCCGATGCTCGTTTCTGCACCTATCCGGCAATAAATATCGAATGCGCAACTTCATGAACATCGTCACTTTGCACGAAGATGCCGACGCAGTCGACGCCATCCAGAACAAGATTACAGACTACGATGCTTCCGGAATGGCGCCTGACTTCGAGGTTCTCCAGCATGATCCTGCAACCCATAGCGCTTTGCGTCCGCTCGCCGTTCTTGTGCATCCTGGCGACATGATCGAGTCGCCGGATGGTTGGGACGCTGGCTATAGCGAAGTTGCCGAATATGGTCGCTCCAACCAGGAGGGCACGGCGGATGAGATACGACAGCTCCAGTCTCTAGGGTATGACTTCGTGGTGCTCAATCGGGCGTCGTGCAGCCAGTTCGGTGAATATCGCGACAACATCTCAGACGATCTCCGCATGGAAATTGAGACGATCTGGCATGATCACACGACGCTCTTCGGTGATGATCTCGACGCAGCGGCGAAATGGATTATCGCGAACTGCCACGTGATGGAGAGGCCGATGATCTACATGCTGGGCGCGTACGCCGACGTGGATACCGGTTGCCTCACAGCCGTCGCCAAGGCGTTCATGCACGTGATCGGTCCGGACCGCATCACGGTCTCGCCGAGCAGCCCGGCAGGCAACGATCCTCACATGCTGGTGTGGCGCCCGAAAGGACCTGTCCAGCACGGGAAGGTGCGCTACAAGCCTGCCCTCTAAACCGCTCAGCTCTCGACGATGCGCAGACCATGCGGATTCGGACGGTCGCGTTCGAACCTTGTCTTGGTGAGCTTCGTGTAGTCCCAGCCTTCGACTTCGGAAGCTTCGACTTCGACCGTGTAGCCGAGATGGTCGGCCATCCTTTGGATGACCTCGCGATTCTCGACGCGCGTCGTCTCCTCGATCGGCGTCTCGGAGTGCGACATCCTCGACCAGAGAATTCCGGCGCCGAACCCGTGCGTGAAGCTCGGGCTCGGATCGGGGAAGGCGACGATGAGTTGGTGTTCGCCCTCGCTCATGTCCTTAGCCCACGGAGGCGACAAAACGTCCAATGTCGTCGATCGACGCGATCTTGGCTTCTTCCCTCGCCTTTTCTCGGGCGATCTCTTCAAGATTGAACCTGTCGATCGCTAGCTTATGGCGAGCACCAAATTCTCTTATGATCGCGGCAACGGAGGTTTTGTTTCGTATCACCACGTGATGATCGTGGCCCACGATGAAATACGCCGGGTCCTTTGGGACCGTCGTGAAACATATGGTTATATGTGCCGATGGATCACGAGTAAGCCGTACCTGAATCTGCGGCTTTGCATCGCCATTTTCTTCATTGTAGTAGGCTGTATTGTTGCAGAAATTCCAGCCTTGCGGATCGCGTCGATGCAGCTCGATGACGTGGTCAACTAGCCTCTTGCTCGTTTCGTCCTCAGCATAGACCTTATCATCGGATGGCAGGGTGGCTGGTAGCTTCTCTGCGGCGATCGCAGGAGCGGCGACGGCTGCTGAAGCGGCCGTAAGGGCGACCGCGCCAGAAAGGGTATCGCGACGCGTAATTCCCGACATACTGACCTCCAGAGTTTGAATGGAACTCTTTCGACGAGTTTTCGTCGCCGATCAAGTCCTAAGCATACTCTCGCTCCAGATTGGCGAGGAGGCCGAAGCTGTCGCGGCCGTCATCGGCGTCGAAGAATCCGATGTAGGCCCGATCGATGTCCTCGAAGCTCCAGCCCTGGTCGCCTGCCCACAGACCAAGTGCCTCGCGAACGTGGGCAAGGCATACCCTGACGGACGAGATGTCTTCCACGGCTCTCTCAAAGTCGACGTAGGCCTGGGCGCAGTTGTCGCGGACCTGAAGAAGGGAGAGCCAGTCCTTACTATTGATTTTTACGAAATAGAATTGCATGCCGACACCTTAGTCGTCGACATGCTCGATCTGCAATATTCTAGGGATGATCCCTAAGAGGAGCTTCGATTCCCATGCTCAGCACGTTGAGATAGCGTTCTGCTTCTTCCTTCGTGTCGAAGTAGTCACTGTCGCGTGAGCCGGGCTCCTGGTAGCCATCAGGGTTGTTATAGAGCGTGCCAATGTACCATCCGGCCGGTGACTTCAACACCTGCATGTCGGTGTAGTTGTCAGCGTCATCGATGTAGCTGGCGTTCTCGATCATCGGTGAGCGCATTCTACTGGTCATGTTTATCTCCTACGACCAGTTTTGAAGTACTCCTCCTGATCAAGCGCAAAGTCTTTGCGCCTTTTTAGCTCTTCTGCTTGACGCAAGGTCAAGTTGCTACCATATACGATGCAATTTCCTCTCTTATCGCGACCGCGAACTTCGTAAACACCCTTATTCCAGAAGTCAGATACTTCTATGGTTCCCGCCTGCGGGACGCCGTAGTCGCTATAGTCAAGCGTATCTTTGCTGAATATTCGTGACATTCAAGCCTCGATAAAGCTTTTTGTGTCGAGGGAGGCGGCGGCCCATGGTCCCGTAGCTGATGCCTATCGGGGTAGAGCCACCGCCCAATTTGCTGAGAGGCCCGAGCATCAGACAGGTACCCTCCTGATGCTCTTCATCGACGACTTCTCGTGGATGGTCAAGGCCTAGTCGTTGTTCAGCACCGCGAGCGCGTTCTCGATGCGCATGATGGCCGAGCGCGCATCCTGGACAGCATAGCCGAGCGCGTCCTGCGGCGTCGGGCCGTGTGCGATGAATTGGACCTTCGCGTTGTTCAGGAGCGCATTGACGTTGATCCAGGCGGAGTAGCGGACTGTCGTATCGTTGTGGCTCCGATGGATGTGCACCTCCGACTCGCCCTTCTCGACAGCAGCATGCCAGCCACTATTCTCCCAGACGCGCGGCTTCCATCCAGACCCGAGCGCCTCGACCATCGCTTTGCCATCGGCGACGGCGCGATAGTAGTCGGCCGTCTTGCATTTGCAGCCGCAGGCCGGGGAGCAGTAAACGTCGCCGCCCTCGGACAAGCGCGGTTCCCAGTCACGAACGACGTCTAGTGATCCAGACATTCTACTCTCCGATGAGTTGGAGAGATGATGATCTATTTCCGATCGTCGATCAAGCTCCTCAACCTTCCTGGCGTCCTTTCCAAGCCTCGCAAGTATCTCCTTTGCAAGACTTGGCCAGCTTAGGCGGTTCGCGAGACGCTCTCGGTCAACGTTCATCAGACCGGATATGCGATCGAGATGATGCGGTTTCGGCTGACTGCCAGATAGCCAACGACTGATGCTTGATTGGCTGACTTCCAGCTCGTCAGCCAATGTTATTTGATTTGTGCGGCTGACATAGGAATAGGCCGTAAACGGATCACGAATGTCTTCGAGGTTCTTCGGCACGCGCATGCAAGGACGTTCCCATGTGAGGGTTGAAACGATCCTTGCGGCGGGCAGGGTGCCCTGAAATGCGCATAAGCGGATAAAGTCGCTAACGCAACTACTCTCTTAGTCTCTGCCATCGTCTGGGAGAGCAGTCTCGTCACGAACGAAGAGGCTGCGCCATGCACTCTCGATCTGTATAGCCGTCTCGGTAGTGACACCAGCATAGCTTTTGCTTGGATAAGGCACCTGTTCATTGCCTTTCCAACTCCATTGGACGGTGCTCTCCGGGAAAGTCTTCGACCAGAGCCAACGCGAACTGGGATACTCGCTGGAATACGTCCAGCCGGACTGCCGCAGAAGATGCTCCATCAACTCCTGCTGCTCGCGCACGAGCAAGGCATGCTTGCGGTAGAGCTTCAGGTATTCTTCACCACTGAGCATCAGAAATCCCCTGGCGGCCGAACGATGCCCACCATCGGCACGGTGAGGTCCGACTCGCCGACGTGCACCTCGTAGATGTCAACGACCTCTGCGTTCTTCGCGGCTCGCCCCGCCGCTATGCAGGCAGCGATCTGCGTGTCGATCCCGCAAGCGATCTCAGGGCCAGCAGCATCGCTCTCGTAGTAGACCTTGAGCTTGATCGTTTTCGACTTCATGCGAACGGCCATCTAGTTCGGCACCTCAAATCCATGCACCACGGTGAAGGCAGAGATGACCTCGATCTCGCGGTCGTTCAACAGCTCGCCCTGCAAGCACTTGCGGGCGATGCCTTTGATCTCATCGTGCTTGACGCCTTGGAGCGCATCGAAGGCTGTCGCGGTAAGGTCTGCATCCTCGTTCATTCCGGCGTCCAAAATCTCTGCCCCTTCACGATCGGCGTGCCACGCAGGAAGTCGGGCGCGTGCATGACGACTTTGCCCGATCTCTGCACCTCCAGAAGCCTCACAGCGCCGCTCTGGCAGGCGATCGTGAGCTTATCGTCCAGAACTAGCCCCGGCTCACCATCGCCGTCTGCGAGCGTCGTACGCAGGATTTTGAGCCGCTCCCGGCCAGACCTGAGATCGACGTCGGCGTAGGCCCCTGGGAACGGTGAGAGGCCATGTATGAGGTTCCGAACCTTCTCCGCTGGTTGATTGAAGTCGATCTTCCCTTCGGCCTTGTCGATCTTCTTGGCGTAGAGGCAATCGGTGATAAGACGATCACCTTGCGGCTGATGGTGCACCTCGAAGTTCTCATCGTCGATGCATGCGAGCGTTTCGGCCATCATCCTTGCGCCCATAAGCGCAAGAGCATCGTGCATTTCACCGGCTGTCGCGTCTTCCGGGATCGCGAAGTCTTCTGACGCCGCGATCGGTCCGGTGTCGAGCCCCTTGTCCATCTTCATGATGGAGACGCCGGTCGTTCGGTCTCCTTCGATGATCGGGCGCTGGATCGGCGCCGCGCCCCGCCATCGCGGCAGCAAGGAGGGATGGACGTTGTAGAAGCCATCCGGTGCGAGTTCGAGGAGCGATGGTGGAATGAGAAGTCCGTAGGCAACCACGACCGCGAGGCGAACGCGAAGCATAGTGAATTCGTAGCCGACGCCGTCAAAGTCGTATCCCGGCCGAAGACTCTTCGGTGTGCGCACGGGGATGCCAAGGCTATCGGCAACCGCGTGCACGGGGGTCGGCATAAGACCCATGCCTCGGCGACCCGGCTTCGGTTCACGGGTGTAGACGGCCGCGATGTCGTAGCCCTTGGTGTGCAGGAGCTTCAGGGTCGGGACCGCAAACTCGGGCGATCCGAAGAAGGCTATCCTCACATCGTGATCCGAACGAGCGCGCCCTGTTTGCCGCCGAAGCATTCGGAAGCGCCGGACTTTCCGAAGTTGCCGACGAGACCGTGCCCGACATCATCCTCGGTGGCGTTGGTCGCGGCGACAAACACACGATCGTCGTGATGCACTGCTGACCAGCCATGGTCGCCGACGACGATCATCAGCCGGTCTCCAGGCTCTACCTGCCTATGAGCGAAGGCATGGCCGCCTCGGTTGATCACGGTGCCTTGGCAGTCCCTTATCGCATCCCGCCCGTGGCAGTCGACGAGCAGCCAGTGGATGCCCTTCGGCACAGTCCATTGCCGCGTGGACGTGAAGATGACGACCTGTTTGCTGGAAGGCGAGCCATTCGCCAGTGCGGGGATCATCAGGCCGCCAGCAGCCGCCCCCACTCCAATGATAGCCTTGCGTCGGGTAAGGCCGCCCATCATGCGAACCCCAACGTCGCGGGTGCCTCAATCATCAAACCATAATCCTTCCAGGTCGGTTGGAGAACGAGAGAACGCCCATCCTTGGGATGATCGTGGAGGAAGGCGACCCCGTCGTGAGCACTCCCGACGTAGCTTACGAACATGCGGTCTCGGATCGGCGTGGCGTCCTCCGTTCCGTAGAAGGTCGCCATATACCCGAGCGTTGCCGAGTTATTGTTGATGCTGGTTATGATCTCACCGGTCTTGACCTTGCCGTAGTGAGCCCAACGACCGATGAGAGGCCTCTCTGCAAGAGGCGTGAGACCAAGCTTGCGAAGGGTCCTACCTTCCGCGAACACGACATTACCCATTCCGCGTCCCGTTCGTCGACCGATGAGGCTCATGGCGCGGATCACGGCAGTGAAATCTGATGGATAGACCGTGCCTGCGCGCTCCAAGACAATCGGATTGTCGAAGCCGATGAACACGATGTTCTCTGCATGCGTGGCTGATTCTACAGGCGTGCTAGGTTCACCTTCGAGCCGCTTGAGGTGTAGGGCGCCTTTGAGCTGCTTGACGTGTAGGGGGATTCCGCCTTCACGAAGGGAGGGCGACAATCGCCAATCGGATTGACGGACGAGAGGCGATTCCCATTTCGCAGTCGCGGACCGGAGTGGGATGAGCGAGGTACCTACAAGGGCGCTCGCGCCGACGAGAACCTGTCGACGATCTACGTGCAACATCGCTACCTCCGAAAATCGGTGCAGCGTTACCTATTCGACGGGTATTCGTCGGTCAAGCTCAGACGGAGAACCATACCTCGGTCCTGGTGATGTTCTGCTCGACCCATTCGGCGCTCTGAACATGAACCGCTGTAAGGCGCGATCTTAGGTATTTCGTAGCGGCAGAGTCCGGATTGTACTCGCTCGGCCTTGTCGCATCCCAAGCAGCCAGCATTGCCGCTCTGCTCTTGTAGGCTGGTTTGTTTTCAAACACAAAGCAAACATCGACATCACCGAAGTCCTCGCGATCCTCGATGCAGCTTCCGAAAGCGACAATTGCCTTCACCATGATCGGGAAGCGCTTATCCGCATTGAGCTTCTTGGCGCGATCGATGAGCGCCGCCTTTGTCTTGTCGACGACGGCTTTGGATATGCGATTGGGCTTCTTGAAGGATAGGCGAAAGCCCGCTTCCGTGAAAGCGAACTCTCCATCGTCGGTATCGGGACGGTCGATGATGATCCCGTCTTTTCTCAGCCTCGCGGTCAGCATTGCCGCGTCTTCTTCGTCAAGGCTCTTCTTAAACGCTTTTCGGTAAGCGCTGTAGATGTCGCGTCTATCAAACGCTGCCGGATAGTGCGAGAAAGTGCGGAGCCACCCTAGATACAACAAGAAGTCGGCAGTCGTCATGCCATAAGGCGACGTATCGACGTTCTCGTTGACAATCTCACTGACGAGCATGCGTCTATGCTTTCGCGGTTAGCTTGCGGCGCCCTGGAAGATAGTCGAGGGCCACTCGGTGGCTGCATCGAGAGCCGATGTCGTCACATAGGTACCCGCTGTGATCTTGGCGTCGATCGCGCGTTCTGCCGAGAAGCACTGCTGATAGAACATGCCGACCGCCAAGCCAACCGCGAGCATCTGCGCGCGCGAGAGGTCGACCCAACCGGTGCGCGACTTGAACTCGATATCGGTCAGCGCCGGATTTGCATTGAGCAGCGCCACGGCGCCATTGATGAGTGCAATTGAATTGGCATCGGTCGCAACCGAAGTCGCGCCGACCATGATCCCGCCTGTCTGAAGCGTCCAGCGGAGGTTGGCCGCATAGGTGGCCAACATGAGCTGGTTGCGGGCAGTCGGCGTCTGCGCGACGGCAGCGTCAAGCGCTGCCTGATTCGATGAATCAGTTTGGATGACGCCTGTCGTATTATCCGTCGCGTTTGCAATGAACATGGTCGTCGAGAAACCGCCTCTAATCGAGGCAGGTAGAGCTGCCATGATGCTCGGAACGTCAGACGTATTAACTTTTACACTATAAATGGCCATTAAGCATGTCCTCTAAGGCGAACAATATTGATCTGCTGAGCCAGATTTCGCCCGGCTCCTGCTTCGAAGTAAGTGTACACTTGGATCGTGGTGCCGACACCGATGTAATAGCCGCCTGTGCAGCTCAGCGCGGACACGGTATTGTAGCCACCCTGGCCCATACCGGCGTGGATAGCCGAAAAGCCTCCGTTGATAACAATGCAGAGGTTCGCGTCATACACCTGAGCATTGTAGGCAATGGACGCTGAAATCAGGTACCAGCCGTCTTCTCCGACACCGACAGTAAACGTCTGGCCATCCCAGGTGCTTGTACTAAAAGAGTTCGCGCCACCACCGAATCCATACGCGATCAGAGGCGAATAATTGGGGTATGTCGCAGCCACTTCGCAGAAGAGGACCTGATAAGCGCCACCCATCGGGCCGGTCGGGCCAATAGCTCCTGCCGGGCCGGTCGGGCCAATGCCGCCGCTCGTGCCGTTCGATCCTGCGACGCCAGCCGGGCCGGTCGGACCGGTCGGGCCCACGACGGTTGATGCTGCGCCGGTCGGGCCGACGATGCCCTGGATACCCTGGGGGCCGGTCGGGCCGACGTAGCCGTTGGCCTGAGCGTCCTCAACACGGAACTGAACGCCGTCGTAGATGAAGTGATAGAAGTATCCAGCAAGAAGATCGCTCGGGCGAAGGGCTGAACCATCGCGGCGCACGACGTTCGTGTTGCCGAGCTTGTTGATGTTGGCGACAACAGGCCCAGTGTTCGTGTTCGCGACCTTTGTCTCGATCGCGAGATATTCGCCGTAGCCTGCCGAAAGGTCGGCCGGGACCTGGACGGTAACGAGATTCGGGGTGGTCGACGTGTCGTCGCCGCCGAGCAGATAGGGAACCTGCTTGAGCGACTGCGCCCACTGATCCGAACCGGCGTAGATGTACTTCGCGGGGTCGTAGGCGAGGGTGATGCCCGCGAAGAGACCATTCGGGAAGCGGACGCGAAAGTCGAACGAACGACCCTCGATCGTGATGGAGACGGGCAGCGAGCCCTGAGCGATCGTCTCGGTCGATGCGACGGCAATGATCTTGCCCTCGCCGGTCATCACCGTGATCGTTGTCGTGTTGCCGTTGAAGGTGAGCGGGAATCCGGTCGAGCCGCCGATGCGGTTCGTGCTGCTGGCGTTGCCCGCGAGCGTGCTGCCCGGCAGCGTGTCGATGGTGGAGCCAAAGCCATCAGCGCCGACGAGGGTCCAGGCGCCGTTCGCCAGGACGCGGAGAAGGTTGACGTTGGTGTCGAACCAGAGCTGGCCCTGAAGGGCGCGTGCCGGAGCCTGCGTGTACGCAAAGTTCTCGGTGAGGTAGACGAAGTTCTCGGCGATCGCGAGGCCGTAAGTCGGAACACCGCGAGCCGGAAGCGTCAGCGACGTCGCCGAAATGTCAGAGGTAAGATCATTGATCGTTACGAGAAAAGTCCCGTCAGACTTTTTAATTTGATAGGGCATTCGTCTCCTTGGACCCGCGCAATTCCTGAATTATTTATCGATCGATAATGGCCGTACTTATCGCCATGCACAGAAGTATTTAGCAGGCCGCAGCAATGGAAATGGATTTATACTTTAGCGGCACCTATAATCTGCGCATTGCTCGAACCAAAGGTATTTCATGACCGATAATACAAGCGACCCGGCGACGATCGACTCAACGTCTATCGGTGCTGCCGCGACTGATGAAGCAGCTCATCCCACGACCTTCACTACTGGGCCGTCGACTGGGACCTTCACGACTGGATCGTCAGGAGCCCAGTCGACGGGGACCTTCACGACTATCAGCTCTGATCACACGATCAGCGGCATGTTCCCGTCCATTGCCAGCTTGTCTGGCCCGACCGGTCCCACCGGCCCGATGGGCCCGGCTGGCATCCCCGGAGCGCCCGGCGCCGACCTCGCCGTCATTGAGGCTCTCGAAGCCCGTATCACGGCTCTTGAGACGTATGCCTCGTCCCTGTCGACGTGGGTCGAGAAGCGCTTCATGGCGGTTCAGGCCGACATCGTCGGCGTCGAAGCCGATGTTCATCAGGTCGCCATCAAGGTCGGCACCCAGATCGCTTCCTTCCGCGACGTGATCGTGAAGGGTCTCTCCGACGTCGAGAGCAAGATCGCAACGACCGCCAAGACCGTGAAGGATGATGTCGGGACGCTCGTCACCAAGGGTGAGGCAGAGGTCAAGACGACGTGGCAGAAGCTGTTCGGCTGATCGAACGCTTCTTGTCCCATCCGTGGGGCACAAGCCGGTAGTAATGGCCTTCTTTCACACGATCGGCGAGCTGATTGTTGTGAAGGGAGGCCATCGTTTTCAGAACGGCACCATAGCCGTGCCCGACCTCGTCGCCCAGCTCGCGGACGATCTCCGCAGCGGTCGGCCCCAGCGGATACTTCTCCATGAGACCAGGAAGCGCTTCGATGATCCTTCGCTCCCGTTCGACTTTCTTGGCCATCCGCTCGTTGAAGGGCAGGTGGAGGTACGTTTCCAATCGCGACGGGGCTGCGTGGGTCATTGCTCGATCTGGCGCTCGACAGGATGAATATCCCGGCCTAGAACGAAACTTCGTTTGAGGCAACATCACCGGATCGCGAATGCCGAAGAAGAGAGAAGAGGCTCCGCCGCTTCGAAGCTATCAGGAGGTTCTGCGTCTTTTGGCCTCGAAGGGCGTGAACGGCGCAATGCGGTGCTTCCGCATCCCCATGGGCGGGCCGGGCTACTGTGTCGGATCGTGCCCGCAGCGAACGTACTATTACACTTTTGAATGGTCTACCAAGAGCTGACGCAATCTGAAATAGATTCGGTGATTGATTGCATCCAATGCTATCAGGTCCAATGAATCCAATAATTTGGCGGACCGTCACTGCCGGATTATCTGCGCGACGTCTGGGGCACGTTGACAAGAACCATTTGAAATGGCTCCTAGCTGAATGTGAGGAGCCAAGGATTCGCTGTGACGACTGGGTCACCTGCTGCGACAGGATGGACCATCCGAATCACCCGTGGCCGTCTACAAGTTGCCGCTCCGATCAAGCTACTTGTCGACCAAAGTCGAAGTTTCAAGGGCGCTTACTAGTATGCACTAGACGGGCTAGCCCTATCGATTGGCGACAACTTTATAAATTCGCTTGACAGTCGAGCAGTTGTGGTTAGGGTTGGTTTTATGACGGCTTTCCGTTTGCTGGCGTTGGGTCAGCGCGTGGCCCGATTACGAAATCGTAAGATTGTCCTGCGAAAGAAGAGTCAAATATAATGGCAGAAAAAGACCGTATCGCCCTCTTCATCGATGGCGCCAATCTATACGCTACGGCGAAATCGCTTGGCTTCGACATCGATTACAAGAGACTGCTCACCGAATTCAAGAGTCGCGGCAAGCTCGTTCGCGCCTTCTACTACACCGCGGTGATCGAGGATCAGGAATATTCGTCGATCCGTCCGCTGATCGATTGGCTCGACTACAACGGCTACACCGTCGTCACCAAGCCCACCAAGGAATTTGTTGACTCGACCGGGCGCCGCAAGGTCAAGGGCAACATGGATATCGAACTGGCCGTCACCGCGATGGAGATGGCCGCTCACCTCGACAGCATGGTGCTGTTCTCCGGCGACGGCGACTTCCGCTCGCTTGTCGAGGCTGTGCAGCGCAAGGGCGTGCGCGTCACGGTCATCTCGACCAATTCGACGCAGCCTGCAATGATCGCCGACGAGCTGCGGCGACAGGCCGACGTGTTCGAGGACCTTGTCTCGCTGAAGGACAAGATCGGTCGCGATCCCGCCGAGCGCATGGCGCGCTACCAGGATCGCCGCGCGGGACAGGCGCAGGGCGCTTACGCGCCGGATCATCACGAGAGCGTCTGATCCCAAGCGCATATGGAAATGGACAAGCCTTACCTGCGGAAGATCGAAGTCGAGCAGGAACGCGAGCGCATTCGGCGGCGCATTCAAAGCCTGCGGAGCAAGCAGCAATGGGTTGGCCCGTTCCGCAGCGCAGGGATTCAGCGAAGCATCGACCGTTTTCGCGCTGAGTTTAAGAGACTGGCGTAAAGCCCCGAAAAGAAAGACCCCGTGCACCGCGCGGGGTCTTTTCGCATCTACCGGACAGGCTTCTCCAGGAGGAAGTAGCGGCGGTTACCATCGACTATGAAAGCGATCGACGTGAAGCCCGAGGGGTCGCTATCGAAGCGATCTTTCAGGTCGGGATCGAGGGCGAGAAGGTCCTTCAGACAGGCGTAGTTGCCGATGTTGAGCCACCCGCTGCTCATCAGGGCGCTGATCCGGCACTGAACGAGCGAGAACTGCTGCTGAGCGAGGTAGTTGTCGGTCAGCCCGAGATACCAAGCTACGACCTCTGGGTCGTTCGAACGGCTGGCTGATGATCGCTTGCTGATGAAGGCGACGGTCTCAAGCTGATCCGTCTCGAAGGTGGGAATTGGAGGAGGAACGAACGTCACCGGAAGGCTCCAAAAAAGACTGGCTTGAAAATATTTAGACAACCAATGGCGGCGGCGTAGCACGGGGTTCCGTGGCCGTCCAGCACTTTTCTACCATTGCTGGGCACGCATCATCTTGTTGTGCATGACGACGAGCTTCTGGCCCTCCTCGTCGGCCGCATCGAGGCTCTCGAAGCATCCCGCTGACGCGGCGCCGACCATGCCCTTGGCGGCATCGGAGAAGAGATCGTAGCCGGGCTTGCCGTGAACGGCTGGCCCTTCGATCGAGAAGATCGGCTTGCCGTCCTTGAACCGCTGCCAGTGGCCGTCGCTGAGGCGTACAAGGCGATCAGCGACGGGGATGTGCTCGACTGTGCTCACGCGCTCATCAGCCTTGCGCTGCGTACATCAGGACGACGTCGAAGGCGGCTGGCATAGCTTCCAGCATGTCCCGATCGTCGGCGATTTCGCAGTGCATGTTGAGGGCGTCCTTGAAGAAGGCCTTGGTCTCGTCCGCGTTGTCCACGTCGTCGAACGCACCTTCTTTGCTCAGCACCGTCTTCGCGTACATCATGCACACCGCGAGCATGTATCGATTGACGTCGTACGGGACAGCCCCGATGTTCGACGGGAAATCGAAATGCTGCGGGAAGATGACGGTGATGTCGTCCGAAGGCAAGAGCGGAATTGTCTCGACGAACGAAACCTCGTCGTACGACTCTGGTCTTACCTTACGGAAGGGCGGATCGCTACGGCGGGTCTGACTACTGAGGTTCCCTTTCACCCAATGCAATCCGTTTCCGCTGACGGTGAGATCGTTGTTGAGCTTGGCGCCAAAGGTCCGGTCCAGTTCGTTGCGGCTCGTGATGTAAGTCTCGAAGGCTTCGAGCGGCGAGAGGCCATTGCGACCGGCAAACGGTGTGACCTCGTCGAGCTTGTGGAAGTTTGAAAAGACGACCTCATCGTCGTAGCGATTGGCGAAATTGTCCGTGAACTCGTAGGTGCCCGGTTCGACATTGACGATGAAAAAGCCAAAGTCGTTTGGGTCGCGATCTTCTTCGACGCATCTCTGCTGGAAGAGATCGTAGTCCATGGCGGAGTACCACCATAGGTCCGTGCAGATGCTCCCGAACTTCTGCTTGGGGATGATGGTCGGCTCGAAGTCGTCGTCGTACTCGCAGAGACTGGCAACGACGTAGGTGCCGTCGTCGAGCTTGTAGACGCCAGGACAGGTATTGCCGACGATGATGTGCACCATGCCATCGGCTGCGTAAGCCTCGGTGACAAGCTTGCAGCCGAGCTTTGCATTGACCGAAGGATGATCCGGCTCGCGGGTCACGCAAAGGCTGCGGAAGTCGTTGGCGAAGACGATCTTGCCGGACGGCACATCGAGCTTCACGGAGTAGGGCTTTACGCCGCCAGGATGAGCGCAGGCGCTGTCGACGACTACTCGCTTGGTGCTGTCGCCATCGAACGACAAATGGAGGTATTCGCCGCACTGGCTGCATGAGATGGTGGTTCGCCACAACGATCGCATCTTGGGATCGTCGAGATGCCCCAGCAGTTCATAGAACGTCACATCGCGGACGATGCTATGCTTGTAGTAGCTATCCAAGCTTGACACCGCGACGGCGTCGCCCGGCTGGAGCCCGAGATGGCCTCGGAAATCGACGGTCATCCCGGCAATGATCTCTTCGTCGTCGTCGTAGGTATCGGTCATAGAGAAAATAGTCTCGTTCGAAATATCGTAGAAGCTAGACTGTCGCCGAAGAGTCCGTCAATATCGTTCCCGTCTCCTTGCAATAGGGGCCGTCGCGATCTACCATGTGATGGGCTCAATGACTGGAGATACGAGTGCTCGCGGATCAATTCGAGGGGATGTTGGGCAAGCCAGTCATCGGCGAGCCCTACATGGCAGAAGCGGTCGCTGTTTACGGCCGGTTCGTAAAGGGCGTTCCTCGCTTCAGCCTCGATCGCGCAGCGACGATGATGACGCAGAACGTGTCTGCTGGCTCGTTCTCGAACTTCTCCAAGACCTTGCCGATATGTCGCTTGCCATACGAGCACATGTGGATCGAGTGCGCGTTCCGCGATCGGCAGGATTGGATCGCCGAAGCCGTCAAGCACGGGCATCCTGTGGTCGACGAGCCCGCATCGTCTCCGCCTGGGCGCCTCGGATTCCTCATGTCAGACATGGAGACCAACGGGCGGCGCTTTCTGCTCGTGCACCCGTCCTGGTCACACCCGGACAATTTCGACTCCGTCGCAATCGCGCGTAAGGCGTTCGGCATCGACATGGGCGCCGAGCCGCTCGCCAAGTATCAGGACGCCTACCGCGAGCATTACGTGTCGGGTGGCTTCGGGAAGCCCGAGGGACCGGAATACGAAGCCTTCGTCGACATTTCGCGACGAATTCGGCACTACGAGCCGCCTATGCTCAATGACTATTGGGCAGAGGTCCGGCGCGCGGGAATCGAGAAAGCGCATCGACGAAATGGCCGAGTACGATCTTCTCGGCGAGTGGCGCTTCATCCTCGCGCTCCTGATGCTCATCAACAGCCGCAACCTCATGAAGATGGGCGAGGCCGAGAGCTACGAGAAGCTCAACAAGGCTCGCACGAGGAGGCGGCAAGCCACCGCTGCTCTCTCATCGCCCGATCACACTGTCGCCTCTCGAAGGTGCAGAAGCAGCGTATCGCCATGGGATACGCCGGGCCCGGCGCTCGATCGGCGCCGAACGAGCCGCATTGGGTGTACGGCCACTTCAAGATTCGCAAGAGCGGCATCTTCTGGTGGAGCTTCCACGAGCGCGGCGGCGAGGGTGCCAAGTTCCGCGATCACATGGTGACCGCGTAAACAAATATACTAGCTCGATGACGAAGTCTATAATCTGGCAATAACCTATTGCCAGAAAGACTATATGAACATTACGCACTCCTCCGATGTAAGACAGCAGATTCATGCAAATAACTACTACTGCACTATCAAAGATAAAAACGACGAGACCCTATTTGGTGATATGGTCACCAAGCTGGTTCCCTCTATCGCGTTCAATTCAGATTTCTCTGACTTCGGCATTTGGGAGCATACGCGGGGTGGTAGTCTAGCACTTGCTATTCGCGAAGACGAAAAAGGCTCTACCTCCGATACTATCGCGCAACTCTACAATCAGGTCACTTCCATCGCAAGTATCGTCGTCACGGTCGTGGATACGAACGGAAAAAACTGCTTTGATCTGATCTACACCTGCTATGACAATCACGGCATGTCACATGCCGTCGAGTTCGATTTCAATGGCGGAATCTTAGAGCATCATCTCTCGCTGTCTATTTCTGAATTCTCATTCGCAAGACATTGATGACGATGTCCACCACCATTTCGACGCCTCGGCATAGCCGTGACGCTCGGGTTCCTCATCATTGCCGTATGGCTCGTGTGTGCCCACAAACGCCCCACAGACGGCTATGAGCGTACCGCCGCTGTGAGCTACCTCCCAAACCCTTCTTTGACGCCTGGAGTGGCCGCCAAGGACGGCCTGGACGTGATCTGCCATCGCACGACCAAGTCGGTCCGCGACGTCAGGTCTAGCGAGAAGAAGGGAGGTGTTCCGCCTCTAACGGTCTCAAAGATCGTCACGACGGATGGTGCGGGGAGGACGGCTGCGAGGTCGACCATCTCATCCCGCTGGAGCTGGATGGAGCCAACGACGTCGCGAACCTATGGCCTCAGGCCTATCAGGGCACCTGGAACGCCCGTCAGAAGGATCACCTGGAGAACAGGCTTCACCAGATGGTCTGCGAAGAGGGCTTCGACTTGGCACAGGCGCAGCACGAGATCGCGACCGACTGGATCGCGGCGTACAAGAAGTACGTCAAACCCTGATCAAGGGTTGGCCAGCGCCTTCTTCAGAAAGGCGACGATCGGCGACGGCTTCGGCTCCAAGGTCGCAGCGAGGTCGTTGCCGGACGCGGTCGTTACGTCGACCGAGATTTCTCCCTCGTGCTTCAGAGCGGCGACAGCAAACCGCGAGCTGGCGCGGCGTCGGCATCACGCAGACGCCGAATCCGATGTTCTTCTGGAAGCGCAATCGCGCCTGTCCGGCGCATGAATTCCAGCATGCCGTCTGTGCCACCAATATCGGTGAGATCGTCGTCATCTCCAGCCAGCTCGCGATGGTCGACGTTTCGCTCACCGGCCAGCCAGTCGCGGTCGCCTCTCTTCAAAGCCCAGGCATCACCATTGCGGACGTAATCGCCGCTGTAGTGGCGCCCGGAGAAGTCGAGCATCGATCCGTCCGGCAGGATGTAGCCGCACTCGTCGGGATTGCGTGTGAGGCCGAAGAGCGCCTTGGCTCGCGCGATCAGGTCCTGATCGAAATTTTCCATCAATAGGCCGAGCCCGACGATAGTCATCCATTCTCTCATGAGACTATTTAGGGCGCGATCTTACGCGTAGGCGCGCTCCCGCCGATCGTCGTAATCGGGCTCGTCGCCCCAACGATCCGGGTTCTCCAGGAGCCAGGACGCGCAGTCCTTCTTCTCGGCCGCCGTCATGTCGATGGCCTCGCCGCGCTCGTTCACGGCGCCGATGATCTCGATCTCGCACTCATCGCCGGGATGCGGCGCCGGGCCGTAGAGGCGAGGCGGCTGGCCCGGCCAGCAGGTGAACGGACACCTGGACGTCGGCGTAGAAGTACTCCTCGCCTTCTCCGGTGCCGCGTTCGACGAACCAATCGTGCAGGTAGGGCTTCTTGCTCATGATGTTCTCCCCTCCCGGAGGCTACTCCTGGCCGTGCACCACCGGGACGTTGGGCGCCACCGACGTCACGCCCAGGCTCTGGAGTAGACTGACCGCCTGCTTGATCTCCAAGGTCTTCGCAAGCTTGCCTTGGTTGATGCCGTCCTGGACTCCCGCAGCGTGACCCTGGAGGAAGACTTGGGAGAAAAGGAACACCAACGTCGCTTCTTCGCTCTTCAAGAGAGGCGACTGCACGAAGTCGACGCCCAACGCTGTTGCGAAGAACCTGACAATCCGGTCGCGACAGTCATCTGGGAAGTAGGCACGCTCGATGTAGTCGTCGTCGCCGATCTGGACGAGGACCCAGCCGGTGTCCTTCTTCACCAGCCTGACGCCGCCGACTTCGTTGTCGGCTCCAGTAAACTCGACAGAACCATCGCCTCCTACAACGTCGCGCAGATACTTGCGGGCCAGCGTGACCGTGGGTGTTTGCATCTGATCTTCCTTCGTTCAAGCTTGTTGGGGCGCTCAGAAGCGGAGCGAATCCTCGATCGCCATGTCGCGGGCAGCGTCCGGATCGGGGCCGGTGTCGAACTTGTGCGTGTTCATCTCGGCATACACCATGAAGGCGAGCTGCTCGTCGCAGGTCAGCTCGAATGGCTTACCGTCCTTGTCGACGACGTTGTCGATCTCCACCTCAGGTCCCGACCCTGGGTCCCAACCGTCAGGTGGCCCGCTCGTGATAGCGGGACAGCCGGGCGAGTAGGTGAACGAGATAACGAGGTCGGTGTAGACGTAGTCCTCGTTCTGGTCGCTCCCGCGCTCGACGTACCAGTCCAGGGTGTGCTTCGAATGGAACGACACCAGTATCCTCGCTTATTGTTTGTTCGTATGGAGAAATTTCCATACGGGCGCTTCCGTCGTCAAACCTCTGGAAAACAGTCGTCGCTGTTATCTCTTCGGCGACGACTGTGCGGGGACTTGTGGCCATTCTGCTAGCGATAGACGAGTCCGCGTTTATGTCAATCCCATGTAAGATTTCTGACGAACTTTCGTCCGTTTAGGCGGCGAGCTTCGGCCGCGCCAGGATTGTCTGGCGCTCCCCCTTGTAGTGGTTGTGATCCTTGACCGTGGCGATGAGGACGATCTCCGCGCCCTTCTCGCCGCGAAAGCTCGGCGACTTTACCACGAGGCAATTGCCCTCGGGCGAGCGGAAGCGTGGTGATGAAGACCGTCTCGGCGATCCAGGGCGCGTTGAACTTGCCACGGGTGAAGTCGGTGACAAACTCCACGGTCGCCTTGCACTCGATGCGCTCGCCGATCTTGCCGACATGCTGCGATGGCGGCCTTTTTGGCGTTCGTCTCGTCGATCCGATCGAGTGCGGTTTACGACGGCGGCGAGCTGCTTCTCGGTGATCGCGCAGGTGCGGATTCGCGCGCTCGTAGATGTCGGTGATGAAGTCCTTGCCGACCGTGCCCGCCTCGAAGGCCTCGCGGCGATTGTCGACGTGCGCCTTCATGCGGGCGAGGACGGACTTGTGCTCAGCGTGGAAACGCGTCCTCGCGCGCCTTGGCTTCCGCAGCCGCGTTCGCGACCTTGTCCGCGATCTTGGCGGCACGCTTCGCGTCGGCCTTCGCCTTGGTGGCGTTGAGCTTGGCGAGCTGCTCGACGGTGTAGAGCTTGTAGTCGATGGTGCCGACGAAGCAGTCGCCGCCGCACTGGAAGCAGGTGTAGCCGGTGCGCGCCCACTGCTCGGACCGGCCGAGGCCGCCCGCAACGGCCGCACTTCTTCCGCTCGGTCGTGAAGGGCTTTGCCTTTGCTATCGATACGCGCCTTACCCGTGAAAACCTCACCGTTACGATAGAAAAGGCTGCCGTTGCACATGCAATCAATCTCCCGCAATGACAGCTACCATACAGCAAAACGGCGAACGGTCAAGTAGGAATGATAACAAAAGGGCGGCAAGTTGCCGCCTCGATTTACTTTTTCTGTCTCGTGAATGTGAAATAAGCGCTGTAGGTCTCGGCATAGCCGGGCTTGTCGTACGCGACATCCCAGCCGTACTGTCGATAAACATCTTCGATGTCGAGCCAATTCTCCTCGAATACACGATTACGGGAACAATGCATGGCGGCTTCAAGGGCGTGAATGGCATCGTTCTGGTCGATCGTCGCAGCGCCGTTCACCATCTTCGTAGAGATCAGCCTGTTCCAGGTCTCGATGACCTTGTCCGGCATAAGCTCTCGCCGAGCCGCGGACGGCTTCGTCCGGGGTGATCGGCTTCACCGGTTCGGTGGGCACACGAAAGGGCATCAGCTCACCGCCTTCGCCGCGAATCGGATCGAACACGTCGTTCCCGATCGCGTCATCGGCCTCGACCCAAACCCTTGCTCCGCATGAGAGCGGCTTGTCCGGAGAGTAGACGATTTTTGCTGCCCCGACGATCTCGACTTCGGTGTGGCGCGTCTTCTTGCGCCCACGGATGATCGTCAGCGGTGGGTTTGCTTCGTTGTTCTTCCTGTTTGCACGAATAACGTGCTGGTTTACATGAATCTTTACGGGCATCTCAAATCCTTGATGCCGAACACTAGCTTAAACACCGTCGTCGCTGCGATATTTAAATAGAGGATGCGCTATCACGAAATCATCAATGAGAAGAACGGCGGGGGTCCCGCTCGCCAGTTCGTCGACATCGACAAGGACGTTGTCGTCTACCATGCGACGCACGCTGGCGCCGCCCTTGTTCTCTCCAATCGCGACGTGAAGACCTACAACAGCATGGGGACGTGGCTCACATCGAGCCGTGAGATGGCTCAGGAGACCTACGGACCGAACGTGAGGGCCTATCACCTACCGAAGGGTCGCTACCTAGCCGTGGCGCAGAACCTGGACTACAGGGCCGTCCTGGCGAGCTGTTTGCCGCTCATTCGGCAGCACGTCGGCGCAAAACAGGCTGAGCTGATCGGCGCCAATCCGAGCAACGCCGTGAATCTTCGTTTCGTGGCGCGATGCAACAAGCGCGCTCGGAAAATGTACCCTGAACTAAACACCCGAGATGCCGTCATCACCATGTTCAACGATGAGGGCGCAATGAATCCGAAGAGCAGCGCGGCGGAACAGAAAGGTCGGTACCTCGACATCACTGGCAAGACAGCCAATGCGTTCCGCGACGTCCTACTGTCACCGGCCTACATGAAAGCGTGGCGCGAGAACGCTTGAGAGCGCAGGCTACACCGGTATCGTCTGGGGAGGGCGCACATGGGACGGTAGCGCGCAGAAGTCGAACATCTATCTGGCCTTCCACGCCGAGGACCTCCATCCGATCGCGGAAGCACCAAAGAGCTGATTCAGCCTAGACGCGCTTCATTTGACGCACAAAGTCAACGAAGTCGATTTGCATGTCCCATAGCTGTAGTAGAATCTGCTGATTGACTTCGATGAACTGGAAGACTTTCTTCAAGTCCTTGTTAGAGCATGATTGTGTACCGACGATCGATAGGTCTGGTACTGTCACGCAAAATTCAGCGTCAGTAGTCGACCCAACCTTGATACGGCAACCGTGTCGAGCACCTCCGCGCGTCGACACCCAAATGACCATAGGCAAGCCACTGTTTTTTGGGAAAATGTTCGACATCTCCCAGAGGATGCCAGACGCATCGATCGCGTCCTCGGAGAGGTCATCGGGTAGAGGCTCAGATGCAATCTCGTTGATGCGCATTATCTCTATTTATCGCATATGTGGCCCGATTACAACTGAGACACTCACTCGGCGGGCGGCAGCAGCTTCGCGTTGTTGTAGTCCACGACGTTGTCGGGCCCAGGAAGGTAGGCGCCGATTCTTACACCGACGTAGAGGACAAGGCGTATGAAGCCGTTGGTTCCGCAGACGCCCATGGCCTCCCAGAAGATGCCATCGGCATCCTTGCGCGTCGGAGCCTGTGGATGCGGCGTTCCTTCGTGGAGGAGGTAGCACAGGTAGTCATGGACGACGGCCGCGCGGGAGTAGGTTCCCCAGGCCGGTAGGAAGGTCCAGAGGAAGCTGGGGACGGATGCACCATCCGTCTCGAAATTTGCGGGAACGATGATCTGCTTGCCGCAAGCACGGTCGTAGACGAACTCGTGCTCCAGGCGCCACATCTTCCAGTTCAAGCCCATCTCTGTGAGCGTAAGTTCGTCTTCAAAACCGTGCATGAAACTATTTAAAGCTGGAGACGCGCGTCATTTCGGCGGGCTTTATTCATATCTACGCGACTTTTTATCTTCGTAATTTTGGACTAATGACAACTACTGGCTCACAATATGCTTCTAAATACTGCTGCGGACTTTACCCGCATTCAGAGGGAGCCAAGTGGCCAGAAATATTCAGAAGAACGCAAAGCGCGCAAATCGTGCAAATCCTCGCGTAGACCGTAATATTCCCGTCGACCCCCGTTTTTTCAATGCAGACCATCAGTCGAATGTGACTGAGCTTCACCCCGTTCGTAGGACGAAGAAGAAGCTTGTGCTCACGCCGCGCAATATTGCGCAGGAAGACTATGTGGAGATGCTTGAGGACGAGTCCAAGCGCGTGATCTTTGCGGTTGGATCAGCCGGTACCGGTAAGTCCATGCTGGCCACTGTGGCTGGCCTGATCGGTATCGCTGACGGCACGTTCGACAAGCTGATGATCTGCCGCCCGAACGTCGGCCTTGACGGTCACGACCTCGGCTTCTTGCCGGGCACGCTGGCCCAGAAGCTCGAAGTCTGGAACCTCCCGATCCTCGACACCATCAAGGAGTACTACACTCCCCAGGCCGTGGAGAAGATGCTCCTCGACGAGACCATTGAGATGCTCTCCATGAGCCATCTTCGTGGTCGTAACCTCAAGAATTCCTTCGTCATCATCGACGAGGCGCAGAACATCACCAAGGACGCAATGAAGACGATCCTGACGCGTATCGCCGAAGGCTCGCGTGTCGTGGTGACCGGCGATCTCAAGCAGGTCGATCGCAAGTTCGCCGACAACGGCCTCCTCGACATTATTAAGCGTCTTGAGCGCCATGACAGCAACTCCATCGCGGTGTGCCGCTTCGGTGCCGAGCACGTCGAGCGCGATCCGATTGTCGCAGAAATCCTCTCGATCTACGGCGAGGACTGATACGAAAGGGCGCGGTCTTGAGCCGCGCCCTTTCGAGCCGAGATGTCTTTCGACGACGCTCGGAACGGACTAGATATCGTTGAAGGGGCTGAACCGAAGCTCGATGCCCTTATGGTCAGCCTTCTCGATTACCCTCTTCAGGTAGCTCAGCCCTTCTTCGGTGAAACCCGACAGGCATAGGACGCTTCTACCCAGGCTTTTGCAGTAGTCGAAGACATGAGGAATGAGCTGGGTGGCCGCGCCCATATTCTTGTAGGAAGGTCTGACTGACAGATGCTGAAATAAGACGTCTGTGTCGTTGCTGTTAGATAGCTGTAGGGCCGCATCGGCGACAAGCTGCTTACCATTCCAAAGGGTCAGATGATGCTGGCTGTCGTCGCTCAGACCGACCCTGAGGAATCTTATCTCGTCACGCGCTTTCGGATCGTCGTCGAGACGCTGAATAAGCTGCTGCTTCGTCAGGCTTGCGAAGCGCAGGATCGGCATCTCGGGAGCTTTCAATTTCGAATATCCGCATCGACATATTTAGACGCAGCCTTCGCTTTGCTCTCGATGCTGTCGGAGTAGTTTCAGCTTCCATTTGTCTAGCTTTTTTGTCGTATAGGCGACGATGTCGTCTCCCGTCATGTCGCTTGCCATGCCGACGAGATAGAGTGAAGCTGCCGTCACGGCGCACGCCGCCTTGACGATGTCGGTATTGCTCTCCCAACATTCCTCAAGCTTCATCAGCTCGTCCTGGAGACGGCGATATGCGACTTCGGTTGTCGTATGATCATTTTCTGGATCGCCGATGTGCTCGACATACCACTGCGCCATCATCAACGCGATTTCGGTGTCGGTCGTGCTCGGATCATAGATGAAGACAAGGTCCAGGCCGCAAGTGATGAGGTCGATGCCCTCACCGGCAATGCCGTCTTCGCCGGTCTCGTCCTTGATCTCGGCATCCAGCTCTTCCGCTTCCGAGCACAGGTGACGGTAGACATCGGAGGCTTCGCGTCCGTTCTGAATCGCGTCGGCGTAGCTGCGTGTCAGCTTCGTCAACCTGTCGATAAGAACTTCGGCCAAAGTCACTCTCCCTTGTTGAAGATCAGGTCTTCGGACACGGGAGTTGCTGCACGTTGCCAGTGGTCGTTGCAACGAGGCTCGTATTTGTCAGACGAGCCAAGCTCGAAAGACGTGTCCATGTCGACCTTTTTCATAGTCTTGCTGGCCTCATAACCGCATTCGGTGCATCTGGCCACCAATTTCTCGACGGAGTCTGCCATTGCGGCGAGCGACGCGGATACAACAAATGGATCGCCCTTCCAGTCCAAATCGAGGCCACATGCCTTGACATATTTGCCACGCGACAACAGGTCGGCCACCCAGGAGACGAGACCGATGCCGAAAAACTGAATCTCGTCGACCAGAACGACTTCGATGTCGTCGCCGATCTCGGGGAGGGTCGTGGTCGCAAGGCACGGCAGCTTCACGCCATCGTGTGTCACTACCTCGTCCTTCGAATAGCGATCGTCGTGGCTCGGCTTGATCACGACGTAGGAGCTGTCGATGAAGCTCAGCTCATCAGCCCATGACACAAGCCACGTCGACTTGCCCGAGAACATCGGCCCGATGGCGACGGAGAGATGCCCGTAGGGCTTCTCCATCAGAGCAGAGCCTCCGTGATGTCGCTCCAGCTCGCAACGCGCGTCGCGAGCCCACAGTCGCCCTGATTGTAGGGCATGTCGAGGAGGAATGTGCGGTGACCGACCTCGGCGCCATCGATCGCGTTCCGGAGATTGTCCTCGACCCAGATTGCAGGCCGGAAGCTCGCCAGGATGTCGCGCTTCGAGGTGCGGTGCTCGACGTAGTGGATGCCCTCGAAGATTTCACCGAACACATCGGCAACAATCGACGTTCGACGAGACGCGTAGTCCTGGTCCAAACCACACGCCGTAACGGCGACGAAGCGATAGCCGCAGTCCTTCAGGACATCGACGGCTTCAACCGCGCCCGCGACCGGCCGACTCAGGAATGACGCATCCGCCTTACCGAATGCTCGCATCAGGTCGACCGCGAATTCACGATCGCATCCAAGCCATTCTTCGAGCTTATAGCCGCCCTCGATAAGGCTCGGCGTTCTCTCGACACCGACCGTAACCCGCAGCCAGTCCTCGAAAGGCTCCGAAAACTGAAGCATCGTCTCGTCCAGGTCGACGAGGATCAGCTTGTTGTCGACTGACCTCGGGTCGTTATCAAAGGACGAGACCACGAACGGAGAGCCTACCGGAACCGAGAACGGATCGTGGCTGTGGGGGTTCGGATAACCGAATCCGGGATAGCCGAAGTAGGGCGGGTTGATCGACATTACGCAGCCTTCTTCGCTGCGCGCTTCTCCATCTGGCGGAGTCGACGAGCCTGTTCACGGCTAAGCGGCCTTGCTGCTGCCTCGGCGGCCTCTGCCACGATCTCGGCGGCCACGGCGGCTGCCTCGGCGGTCTCCGGCTCGATGCCGAGGTCGGCCTGCTCGACGATCGTGCGGCGGGCCAGCGGCTCGGACATGTGGCGCTGGGCCATCTTCGAGAGATACCGATCGATGCCGCTTTTGCACTCCTGCATGTACTTCTGGAGATAGGCCTCGACGACGGCATCGTCCGGATAGCTGATCTCGCGGTCGGCTTCCGACTTCTTCAGCAGCTCGCCGCGAAGAATGTCGATGATGACGGTCGCGTCGGTCAGGTGGCGATCGCGGATGCGGTCAACGATCTCGATCTGCTCGAAGGCTTCGACGGCGCCGTGCCTGTTGCGCCAGCCCTTCATTTCGGTCTTCGAAGTCTCGGCCGGGCGCTTGATGGTGTAGACGATGAGGAACGGGCGCCCCGACGACTTGATATTAGACATTGTTCTCCAAAATGGCTTTGAATATAGGTAGACCTTAGCTGTCGAAGCAGTTTTCGGTCAATAAACTTAGAGCATCTTGACAGGGGGCGAGTTCGGGAGGAAACGGGTCACCCGATCTACGGAGACTCGTCGCGTGACCGATTTTCAGCTTAGCAGACTACTCGAAGAAATCGATACTCTGCGGGCGCAGAATCGGGCCCTGGAGGCCGAAATCGCGATCCTGCGGCCTCAGGTCAAGGCGAAGACGGTTTGGGCCTGGAAGCCCGTCTCCGAGGCGCCGAGGGACGGCACGAAAATCCACCTCCATGACGGGTCTACCCGCACGCCGTCTCCCGTCCTTTGGGAATGGGATGATCAGCGCAAAGCGTGGAAGCGCGTCGGGGTTCTCCAGTGGTGGACCATGGGTGATGCTCTATCACCGACGCACTTCACCTTGCCTCAGCTCGATGACGCCGGGAAGCGCCTGATCCCGCGCAAGGAGGCTGCATGACCTTCATCAGCCAGTTTGTCACGTCCCTGTCGGCGATCTCCTTCTGCATCTTCTTGCTGTGCTTGGTATGTGGTGCCGGTGAGCATGAGATCGCCGCCAAGGTGAAGTCGATGATCTACTCCGGCGCGGTGTTCGCCGTGGTCACCTGTGTCGCGGTCATGCTGAGCATGCACCGATGACGGTCTTCTCATGAAGCGCTACCCGAGCATGATCACGCTCAGCCAGCACTGGCTGCGCACGCTGAACGACAACCAAGTGCATCTCGACGATGGGTCCTACGCTCCGGCGAGGCCGATTGGTTTCGCGTCCCTCAGGAATAGGTTTCGGTGCGCATGGGCTGTCTTCACCGGCCGTGCAGACGCTCTGATCTGGCCTGAGACTTTTCGGTGGGAATCGATCGGCAAGGCGCCGAAGGACGGCACCTCGATCTACCTCAAGCGTGATCGCGCCGAGGCGTACTTCGAGCCTCACACAACCTACTGCTGGGACGATGAATTCGAGATGTGGAAGAACGAGGAGACCCACTTACTGTGGACCAACGAGGCGCCGGGCGGCCCAACCCATTTTCGAAGGAAGAGATGACCGATCCCCTGGCGGCCTTCCTGGTGCGTCGGCAGGAGGCGCGGGCGCGCAAGGCGAAGATGCTCGCCGTCGTCAATGATCTGAGCCGCGATCCTGACGAGCGCCACGCCTGTCACATGCTGGCGTATGCCATAGGCGTCAGCCTTGAGGAGCAGCCGATCCGAAGCCGCAAATCACGGGACAAAAATTGACGGGCGTTTTCTTCTTGACGCCCGAAACGACGACCCGTTATAAATAGCCTCATGAACATGATCTCCTCATCGTCCAGTTCGTCGAGCACTGCGGGGTTCCGGCTGGTGGGTCTGCGCGCGTGACGTGAGCTGATCATAACCGGTGATGGAGCCCTGGCCGAGAAATCGTCCAGGGTTTTTTATTGCCTGCGTTTTGGGAGGGAGGGTAGAAAAGCGAAGTAGTTTCAGTGTTTTGCGGAGCTGTGTGTGAGCTGGTTTAAACAATCGGTCTTGAAAACCGACGTATCCGCGAGGGTACCATCCGTTCGAATCGGATCGGCTCCGCAAAGCACTGAAGCTTGAGAATACAGTGAGTTGGCCGAGCCCGGCTTATGGCGCTGCCCTGGAAAGGCAGTAGGGGGCGCAAGCTCCCTCAAGGGTTCGAATCCCTTACTCACTGCCATCAATACTACCGGTCGGGTGGCTGAGCAGGTTTAAGGCACCCGTTTGCTAAATGGGCGAGGGGCGAAAGCTCCTCCGTGGGTTCAAATCCCACTCCGACCGCCATTATACTTACCTGGATGGTTGACAGAGAGGCTTATTGTGACGTGTTCGAAGCACGTTGGACCTCGAAAGGGGTTCCGTGGGTTCAAATCCCACACCATCCTCCACAATACAATATCGCCCATTTACAGTCGCTCGTGGGATAATACTTCCATGATCCTCACCAATCAAACCGTCCTGCGCTTCGACAAGCGCAACTTCAACAAGCGCATCTACTCGGCCGACTCCACCACATTCGCCACCGAAGGCCGCGTGTTCGCGGACGTCACGATGGACCTCCAGGGTACGATCGGCAGCTACAGCAACATGCATGTCGATGGCGATCGCCTCGTTTGCGATATCTCGATCATCGACGATCGCTTGTCGACGATCACAGAATCGCTGGGTCAGAGCATCACCTACGTCACCAGCGGCCATGGCGAGGTCGACGAGGATGGGGTCGTCACCGACTTCAGTCTCGCGTGCCTCTTCCCCACCAATGAGCCCGCCTTCGATCCCTCGTAATAATATCGACGCCCGCAGACTGCCCGGCGCATAATGCAGGCATGAAAACCATTCTCATCTATCTCGTTGTCGCGGTTATTGAGGCCGCTCTCTATACGCTCATGGGGACGCTGGCGTGTGTCGGGGCGTCTCTTCTATTCGGAACGGCGGCTGTGAATTTCCACGCCGTCTTTGGCGCGTTCATCCTCATCGTT
Organism: Melastoma dodecandrum; assembly: GCA_029817715.1. Lineage (NCBI taxonomy): Eukaryota > Viridiplantae > Streptophyta > Magnoliopsida > Myrtales > Melastomataceae > Melastoma > Melastoma dodecandrum. Next base: position 77,814 of record JARUPY010000371.1, read on the forward strand.
GCCATCCTGTGGACGATCCAGCTCATTCGTCTCGCGATGCGAGCCAATCAGCTCTCGTGATCATGAATAAAATCATAGACGACCTCATTATCGGGACGATAATTGCATTTGTTGTCGCCATCGCTCTAACCATTCTAGGCATTGTTGCCTATATAGGCTTGGCTCTACTGTCACTTGCAAGCTTGTCGGTGTCGCCAGCGCCGTTCTTTGGTGTTGGCTTGCTGATATTCGTTGTCTTGACAGTATTCAATGTGGCGCGCGTCATCTGGACAATGTTCTAGGTAGTTAAGGTAAGGCTTTAAGGAAAACCATACAGTTCCTCGCAGTAATCCTGTATGAGCTTCTCATTATAGAGTTTCTCATGTATGGAAAGGACGACAGGTTCTCCCGTCACCAGCGCCGTCTTGAATCGAGCGAGGACCTCGCTCTTGCGAGCAATGATCGCGGCTTCCAGTATATTCAGGCGCTCGTCGCGTTCGGCTCGAAGGCGAGCGTCTCGGCCGGGGAAGACGTAGCTCATCACGTTCCTTTTACGCCCGTGACAAAAGCAAAGGTCGCGTCTTCCATGACGAACCGATGTTCGCCGCTTTGGATGACCCACATGCGATCTGCCACCTGGAAGTCGTCGTAGCCAAGACTGATGTAGGCGTGCTGCCGCGACCATGACCAGTCTGATATGAAGTCTTCATATTCCAGGTAGTCGTGGTCGGGCGCCAGCGACAACCGTTCGTCTGTCGAGAGCAGGGCGATGTCGCGTTTGGCGAGATACTGTGTCGCCTCGAACGTCTTGCCGTTGATGACGATGGTCGTCGTTTCTGGCCTGCCGCCTATGGCTTCCATTCGCGACTTTCTCCGTTGGGATGGATGATCTCGAACATCGCCTTGCCCTGCTGCGATCGGCAGTAAGCTTCGGCCGCTTCGGCGGACGGGCATATCTCGACATGGAAGAATAGCTCACCGCCCATCGCGATCACCACGTAGTTGCGGGCCTTGTCGAGGGAAGCGTCGAACTCCTTAAAGCCTCGGTTTGTGATGACGCCTTTTGCGCCCAGAGCGTCGACATGCGCTGAGGCTTTCTCCCACAAGTCCATGTGGTCATGCCACCATGCGGCTTTGTCGTGAACGGTATCCATGTTCCCGACCATGGAGACGGCATACGCCAGTTGGTCGAGGAACGTCTGCTCTTTGCTCGTCAGCATGATTGTTCTCGTTTGCCAAAATCCATCTAGCACAGCTCGTCGAGGTATCGTATAGCGGGAAACGAATTCTCGTTGCCGGGAGCCCATTTTGTCTTCACTCGCCGATCGAAGCAACTCACAAGCCGACAACTCGCGATCGCTGACGATCCTCAATCGAGCCTGTGGCGATGTCACCGTCATGTGGACGCCGGATCAGGACGAAAGCATGGAGGCGCTCATCCAGGCGCAGATGGACAAGGGCATGACGTTCATGATCCTGGAGCCGCAGATGGGCGGCATCATCGCGCCAGCGAAGCGGCCTCTCAACAAAGTCAGCGAGGCGCGTCTCCATCGTGCACTCTCGATGAGCAACGAGACCTGGGACGCCATGCTCAAGAGCGGAGCGAGCGTCGTCTCTACGCCTGTCGAGGTGACCAACGCCACTACCAATGAGAAGAAGCCTCTACGCCGCGCCAAGACCGCGCGCGAAGCCGCAGAGAGCCGTAGCGTCGCCCTTCCGAGGGCGAACGGAGGTTAGTCGCCGCGTGTGGCAGAGCGAGCCCCTATCCGATTCTCTCCAGTACACGCTCGACTGCGCGATGGGCGACAAGCACATCTCCGGCGCATGCCATGCGGCCTGCATTCTGCTCGCAGATCGCGACATGCTGTCCAGCATCCTCGACGAGGAGGATACCGACGCGCCAGACCACATGTTCGGTCTGAGCTACCCGCAATCGTGGTTCCACAACACAGGAGAGAAGTGCCGCGAGGCAGAGAGATACGCGAGCTATCTCATCGGTCAACAGACGGCAGAGGTGCAGCGATCATTTGCGGCGGTTGGCCTCATCAGCCTGCACTCTGCCGCCCTGAGCATGAGCACTTATCTATGCGAATCGCACTTCACGGACGCGACGACCGGTGGCGTCAACATACGCTTCCGGCGTGAGCCGAACCGTTGCGATAGGCATCTATGGCCGCACAAGCGCCACCTCGCTCAGCTCACGAGTAAGCAATCGGTGCGCAAAGCCATTCGGCGGAACGACTGTCAGTCGTTGGAACACCTACGACGCATCTGCGAGATCGTGAAAGGCCTCGCTTGGCCAGACACTCTGTCGGAGTCGGTTCTTGTTATTGGTGCTCTGCGCGAGCGCATCGGTAAGATCACGGAACAGGTCAACAGGGAGCGCGAGCGCCGAACGCAAGCGTTCTTCGACGAAGGACCGGAAGCGCGCGCCGAGCCCAAGGTCCTCAAGCCGCTGTTCGACAGCAATGTCGTTCCGGCAATCCGGTCGGCCGTCCTCGCGACAAGACTGATCGGCGCACCTGCCGTGAACGACTTCTTGAACGGCAAGCCGGTCAAGCTGCTCGGCGAGAATGTCGACCTTCACGTACATCTCGACGGCGTCATTACCGACATCGGGCACGGAGCCATGCGCGTGATCGTGCACGCGCTAGACGGAGCTGCGCTCGGCGGCCTGTGCATCTACTTCGAAGACACGCCGGTCCTCGACCAGCTCGTAGCGCTCGCTATGCATATGAGGGCAAACGAGGAGGCCGAACTTTTGACGATCGGCAACACCTACGCGGTGACCGAGGCGGGCAGCGCTCATCCCTCCATGAATTTGCGCAAAGTCGAGCCGCGTCGTCCCGATCCCGTAGTCAGAGCCACCGATTATCAGCCCGTGCCGCTCATGAGGCGGTACGATCTCCAGCTAGAAGCGCAGCAACGATACTCGGCAGCCTTCGGGCATCTCTACCTGGAAGTGGTCGAGGACCACATGTTCTATCGGCAGACCCGGCGCTATCGCGATCTCATTGCGGGTTCGTCAATGGCGAGCTTCCGTGAGGCGGCGGAGTAGCCAGTGCTTTGATGGGTCGATCGTGGGGTCCATCGTCCCAAGCACTTCCAGAAGAGCGGGGACGCTTTCGCGAGGCGGGTCCCAGCATCCATCCATGCGCATCTGGAGATGCCTGCGTCTCTCGACGACAGCGGGCGTCTCCTCCTTGGCAACTTGGAGTCTGTCATACTCCTTTGCCTCTTCGCGCGTCAGATCGGTGAAATCCTTAAACCCGAGCATGCCGTCATCGTTGACGAGGTATTTGTGCGGGATGACGTTGGCAACACGACCATCATCGTGATGAACGACTGCTACGAAGCACCAAACGCCAGCAGGCACGCCGATTAGAGGCACATTGGGGAGAAACGCACCGCTTGCATCCACAGCGTAGCCACGGAATACGAGCACATCATTGAAGGCCAACACGACCCACTTCTTGTCGTCCGGCGCCCAGCGCAGGAACACGGTATCATCATATTCGCCCATCTTCACCCCTCGGCGATCCCGCGCAGGAATTTGGCAGCCTCGCGCATCGCGGTGGCTGCTTTGTCGCTGAGATCGTGCTCAACGAACAGAGAGCACTGCTCCAGGGCCACGGCATGGTCGCGGGCCTCCGATGCACCTCGATCTCGACGATAGCCCTGCATGCCGCCCTCAGGCGTGTCCAGCTTGACGTGAGCGGGGAGAGCTTCGAGGTCCGAGACGTCCTGCTTATAGAGCCAATCCAGGAACGGTTCGAAGAGGGGGCAGACCCAAATCTTGTGCTTGCCATTGAGATCGGCCGACGCGAGGCCGCCGTGGCGGAAGATGGCGCCTTCGCCCGTCTGGATGTCGGTGACCATGAGGTGATCGTCGGTCCAACCGCGCCCGGCGAGGAGCGACGTCTTACGTGTGTCGACCGCCGAGGCATAATTCCAATCCGCTGAATCGAATTTCTGGATCAGGAACTTGCCGTAGTTGATCCCACCGGCCTCGACGTTCGTCGCCTCAACAAATTTCGATATCATTTCGCACCTTCCTACTCCATTTGGAGGTGTCGCATGCGGTGCGTTTTATCGCAAGAGGCACGGTTCGCGGTTTTGCGAAATGCTACTTTGGTAGACTTTGGCTGCGCCGGACTGATCGCGATGACGTCTGATGTTCATCCCATGAACATTAGCCTTCCAACCCGTTGTTTCCGCTTTACAACGGAAGGTCGCTCTTGGTAGTGCCCCTGTTCGCGCACGGAAATCACCTATGGCTATCAGGCGGAGCATTCTCGATCATGCCGGACCATTCGAAGTCGTGATAAAGCGCAATCCAATCTGGGCAGACTACTTCCATGGTCCATATCTTGGACGGCATCTCCATGTCTGCACGACCGGCGTCTCCCAAGACGAATCGCTTATCGAATTCATCGACAAGACTGTCGTCCCCGCGATCGAGGGCGAGCATCTGGAAGTCAGTCAGTGTCTCGTTGGTGTAGGCATGACCAAGATGCCGGGCAGCGAAGGCATACAGATGCTCAAGAGCGAAATCTCAGACATCACCGACGCAACATTTCAGATGCATTGCGATGCGATGTTGCGCCGCGACAATGTCTGGATGGTCTTCATGCTGGCGCCGTTCCACCCGCCGACAAATTCGATCTCGTCCGGCTCGAAGAGCTGAGACTACGATCTCAGGAGGATCGCGATCTCAACGAGCGTCGCCGACAGGTTGATCTCCGGGTCGGCGACGGCCGCGTGATGCACGAGGCCCTTGCGGATCGCTATGAGAATCTGGTCGCGGCTGTCTTCGACTTCCGTCCAGTTCTCGTAGCTGCGATAGAGCCAGCGATAGACGTCGATGTAGCCGTCCGCGCTTGTGTTCTTCACGATGAGAGTGCGAGCGTCCTTGAGACGGCCGTCCTTGATGAGAACGAACGCCTTGTCTAGGTACGGCGCGGTGCCGACGTCCGCCACATCGGCCTTGCGCAGGAACTTGGTTCCGCTGTCGTCGACATACACGGCCTGCTGCAAGACGCCGATCGCTTTGCGAAGATCGGGGAAGGTCGCTTCGGCGACGCCCTGGGCGAACTGAACGTTCTCCACGGTGCTCGGCACGCCTTCGCTGAAGGCGATGCCGACGAGGCGCATCATGAACTCTTCGAAGTCGAGCGACTTGAAGTGGTAGGTCTGAACGCGACTGTGCATCTCGGGGAGAATCGCCTGCGGATAGTTGCAGGTGAGGATGAAGCGGCAGTCCTTCCCGTAGATTTCCATGTCGGCACGGAGCGCCCTCTGCACATGCTGTGAGAGGCTGTCAGCTTCGTCGAGGATCACGTACTTGATGCCGGTGTCGTTGAAGCTCCAGACGTTTGTGAAGTTCTGGATGCGCTCCATGACGTCGTCGATCTTCCGATCGCGAGAGCATGGGATGTAGAGGATGTCGGTCTCGGGGATGCCGATTTCGTTGAGGAGAAGATAGGCGAGGCTTGTTTTGCCGATGCCAGGAGCGCCAGCGAACATGACGTGCGGAATCGATCTCTCGTTGATCCACTCCTGCGCCTTCTGTTTCAGCGCCTCGTCGCGCCATACGTATTCGTCGAGTACTCGCGGGCGATGCTTCTCGGCCCAGATGTCGATGGTCATGAAAATCCTTAGGTATTCACCTAAGTTAGACCACGCTACTACTGTCTAGCAATAAAAGCTTCTACGCTGATCTGCCTTTCTGGCAACGCAGCCACGCGGCTTGACAAGCCCCTGCGATAATGCACCTATGGATGCGTTATCGCACTTTAATGCGATATCGCATCATAAGGAAGCTGCTCATGAAAAAGCGACGGACCATCAGCAGAAACATGACGCAAGAGGCGGGCGGAGACTATGTCCGACGAGTGCCGGAATCGATGCCTACAGCGAGGATGTACGCCTACGGCGATCCCATCCACACGTCGACCCAGCAGATTTGGTTGATCCTGACGGCGTTCGTCTACCACGCGCATCGTCAGGGGCGTAGCGAACTCCCTCGTCTGATCACCTATGGCGAAGTGGTCGACGCCATGGGGCTCTCTCCTCAGGCGGGCCGCACCATCTCGCGGCAGTTGGGGATCATCGCCAACTTCTGTAAGGCGAACGGCTTGCCGCTTCTCAACACGATTGTGGTGCGCAAGAACGACGGCCAACCGGGAGCTGGTGTCATCAAGTCTCGCGACCTGAAGAAGGATCAGAAGGAGGTGCTCGCCTACACTTGGTGGCACATTCGTGTGCCCACGACCGGCGAGTTCCGTCGCGCGCGCGAGGCAGGAGAAGCCTGATATCAGACTGCTAGCATACGGTGCCCGAGGGATGATGTTCCTCGGGCACCAAACAAGATTACGGAAGAGGCGTCTCGTTCTTTACCCAACCAGTCTGTGCCGCTTGAGCGTTGACGAAGATGAGATCGTAATCGCCATCGCAGTCGAAGATGCGGATGTAGAGATCAGCGTACATCGACGATCTGTCCATCGTCAGTCTTATTTTAACTGTGCTCGAATCTAACACAACCCAGTCGAGCTTTATATAGTGCAATGCATGACAATCGTGGCGAACCCTGTCGAGGAAGGCGCCGACGTGTCTTGTTATATCGTCGGCGTTGACGAAGCGCTTGCTGTGCCCTTCTCGGTCTAAAAAGTGACGAACTATCAAACTTGTTCGATAAGAGAAGTATTCGCCCAGAGTTTGCGTGACACGATCGCGTACCTCCTTGTTGACACACAGGCGGTACGCGCCGTTCATGTCACAAACAGCTTCTACGAAGGCGCGTTGCGCCGCCGCACGCCAGGGTTCCGGTTCGATCACGACGCAGTGGACCATCAGCCGATGCGCAGGCGCTTGCCGTGGTCGTGGGTCTTGTGGAGCGTGATGTGCTCGCGCGGATCGTGCGGCGCGGCCAACAGGCAGCCCTGCGGGTACTCGACCATCCAAATACGCGTGACGGTGCCGTCCTCGTTGGTGACGTCCATGCCGTTGGTCCAACGGCTGTGCTGAATCAGCAGCCACTCACCGACCTTGAGATCGGTGACGTCCGGACCGACTGCGTAGACCTGGGCCCAACGCGGCCGGATGCCGGACTCTTTCATGTTGTCGTCGGGAATGATGATCCCGGCCTTCGATACTCGCGCGTCCGTCGAAAGACCTTCTACGAAAACCTTGTCACGAAGCGGCTTGAATTTGGAAATGTTGGTCATTCCCAAAGTGTAAGTGGGCGCCGCTTCGCGCGTCAAAATTTATCAGTCGTCGGAAAGAACCTTCTTCGACTTGGGCTGCGGCGTCGCCTCGGTGGGAATCGCCTTGCTCGTGTCGACGGCGGCCTGCGCCGCCTTCGCCTGAACCTTCGCGCCAGCGAGCGCGGCAGCCGGGGACAGCACCTCGGCTTCGAGAGCCGACATCGAGGCGGTGCGCACGGCGTTCGGGTTCTCGCGGTTGTAGGCTTCGTAGGTGGCGTCGATCGCCTCACGCGTCATGATGACGTTGCCCTTGAGATCGATGCGGTCGCCGCGCGCGTTCATCATAGCATTGCCAACCGCACGCACGTGAGCATTGGCGCTCGCCAGCATGCTCATGTCGATCTGTCGTCCTCTCATTGTCTTGGCCAAAGTAATTCTCCTTGAATATGGCGGTACATTATTTATTCAGGAGATAAGTGCGGCCTTTACTGAGCGACAGATTCTGGATGGAGGATCATTACCTCACGCTCACCGAGCCATCCGGAATGGCTGGTCGTCGAGAGGACGAGAGCCGCCACGTAGGATGTCGCCTCGCAGTCGAGCGCACGGCACATCGCTTCCCAATCTTCTCGCTTGCGCGTGTCGACCAAAACGATGTCGGTCGCCGTGGTGATGGTGATCACGCGCGGCGTGCCGCCCTCCTGACCGGCCCAGCCGATCCAGTTTCGGGCGATGTCTTCGTCCAAGGAGAACCACGCCGGGCCTCGTGGGATCGCGAAGTCGGCCTTGGCCTCGGTGCCGTGGAAGAGCTTGCTCCCGGCCGGGAGCGTGAACATCGCCGGGAAGCGGCCCAGAACGCTGTGTAGGCTCGCTGGCTTGGTGGCCGGGTCCTCCCGGCCACCATTGGTCATGATCGCCGTCACTGGGCAGCCTTGGCGGCCTCAGCGGCCTCGACGCCCCGGAACATCGCGGTTTTCCGGAACAGCTCGAAGTCGAGCGGCACGCCACGGGTCTTGCGGATGCGGAAGACGAGGCGGACGAGCATCTTGATGTCGCGCGGCGCCATCTTCGGGAACGTCTTCACGAGGCTCTTGATGAGCGTCATGTCCGGCTTCTTCTCGCCGAACTGCTCGAACATCACGTGCCACACCTTGATCGCATCGGCATAACCCGGCAGCTTGTAGTCGATGATGGCGGCGCACCGCGCGAGGATCGCTTCGTCGATGTCGTCGGGGCGGTTCGTCGACATGAAGCACAGCTCTTCGATGTACTCCAGGACGCGCAGGAACTCGGCGACGATCGCGTTGCGGGTGATGTCCATCCCACGCGCGGCGACATAGACGTCTACTTCCTCCATCGAGATGATCGCGTTCCAGCGACGCGCCAGCGCGATGATCTTCTTCAGACCCTGCTCGACGCTGCCGGGATTGGTGCCCAGCATGCTCGTGATGACGACAAGGAGCGGTCGCTCGGTCAGCTCGGCGTAGACCTCGCCCGTCAGCGTCTTGCCGACGCCGGGGACGCCCTTCGTCAGGACGATGTTGCCCGCCTTCTTGCCCTCGATGAAGTCGTCGATAAAGGCCGAGAGATCGGTCGTCAGGATGTCGAGCAGATCGCGGTGCGACTCGGGCAGGATCAGCTTGTCGCGCAGCGACTTGTCGAACACGTGCGGCGTCAGATAGTCGACGTGCACCCAGTAGGCTTCGTGGCCCCGCAGATCGTAGACGCGGATCAGCGGCATCTGGGGAACGATCCCGACGCCCGAGTGCTGGAGCTTGTCGAGGAAGGGCGAGTCGGTCGAATCCGCCGTCAGTCCCATGTGCTCGTCCTCGCGGACGTCATGCACCACGCGCAGATTTTCGAGCGTCTCGCTCCTGTAGTTGCTGTCGGTGCTGCCGATCGCCGGTCCGTTCACCCGGTATTGCTTGGCGAACTGCGGAAGGACTTCCTGGTAGCGCTTGACCGCTTCGACGTACTCGGCGAACAGCTCTGGCGTCTCGCGCAGGAAGCCATCTTCCGCCAGGAGCTGGTCGACGGTCTTGCGCACGACGTGCTGCGGCTCGAACCTGATGTCCATGCTGAACGTCGAGAACTTCGTGTCCTCGTCGATGTTGTACCAGCGACGGTGAGTGAGGCCGTACGCTTGCAGCTTGATCGTGATCGACGGCGTGACGTCCTTGCTGCGCGAGCCATAGCGAACGCCGTCCTCGTTCACGACGGAGAGGATCAGGTAGGCGTAGAGCTTGCCGTCGCGATCGCGCTTGTAGAGCCACCCGTTGATGGTATCCTTCTTCAGATAGGCGTCCACGATGTAGTAGGCGCCCGTGAAGCTCGGGATCGACTTCGAGAAGTCGCCGTCGAGGGCGCGCAGGATCGCCTCGGCGGACCGGCCGTACTTCTTCAGCCCCGTCTTCTCGGCGGCGATCGCAATGTCCTTCAGCAGCGGGACCGCCCAATCCTTCGTCGGATCGAAGTGGATGGACTGGAGGTGGTCTGGGTCGAAGGGCTTCTTCTTGATATCTTCGCGATCGCGGTCCAACACCGGATGCTTGGTCGCGGCAATGAGTTCAAGCGGCAAAATGATACCCACCGAATGTCTCCCTTAAATGGTTGGTGGCGGCGTCGTTAGTGGCAATGGTCCGATTGGATCAGCTCGTTGTCGGCGTAGAGATCGACGTGCTTGTCGCCGGTCAGGAAGGCCTTGAACGTCGGGCCGCCGTTGACTGTGAGGCCGGTGACGGTGTGGCCCTCGACGCTCAGCACCTTGTAGGTCGTGTCGTTCTCCTTGAAGGTCCGCGTGCGGTCGTCGAAGGTGGCCACGTAGGGTCGACGAGGGTTCTCGCACCTCAACGTCCAGGTCTTGGCGTCAGCGACGCCCGCGATGACGACAAGCGCCAGGGTCAGCAGTAGGGTGCGGATCAAACCATATCTCCTGTGTCGTCGGTGGCGGCTCTGCGCTCTACGCCTGATGAACGCCGAACCTGATCTCGATCGAGCTGCTTCTCGACGTTGTGTCGATCTCGACTTCGCCGAGATTGACAAGCCTGTTCTTCAGCAGCTCGCCAAAGTAGGCCATCAGCGTCTGATCGTAGGAAGGTGAGATCACCAGGACGCTCAGAGAGCCCTGCTCGATGGCGTCGATCAGCGTCTCGAAGATGTAGGGCCATGCTTTCTCGAAGGCCGCCTCGACCGTCTTGCGTGCCTTCGCTCGCGTCTTGATCAGGGCGGCCACCAGCTCCGGGCTGTCGCACGCCCTTGCTTTTACAGCTACCTTCTTCGTCATCTCGTCTCGACCCTTCCAGGAGGTAGCTCGCCCTAGCGGGCGAACACCTCGTTCATCTGCTTCTCCGAGAACGCCTTCGGCGTCGAGCCCTTGATCGACACCGCGTGGAACGTCAACGGGTAGCGCCGAAAGGGGGTGCCGAGGTGCGACTGCGAGTGGACAATCTGCGTCTTCGCGGTGAAGCGCGACTTGTCCTCGAAGTTGACGATCAGCGAGCCCTCCAGCAGACGGAACGACTGCGCAACCACCTCGGCGGACGAGAAGCCCGGCTTCTTGTCGACGATCGGGGCGATCTTCGACATGTTCTTGAAGATGAACTCCTGCCGGGTGTAGTTCGCCTCGATCTCGGCCTCCTCGCGGACCTTCTCGTTCATGTCAGCCTTCTCGGTGAACGAGTAGGTCGTGCCGTCGATGTGCCACTTGTTCTGCTCATCATAGGCAAGACGGATGATCTTCAGGGCGTAGCCATCGACCTTCTCGACGTTGCGGTTGTAGATATCCCTCGCCCAGTAGGTGCAGTACTTGCGGGAGTTGAAGGTGTGATCCCCGGCCGCGTGCGCCGTGTCCATGGCGGCCTTGAACTTGGCGATCGTGGCCTTGTGGTTCAGCTCGATCCACTCGACCAGCTTCTGGAAGTTGGCCTCGACGATCTGGATGAGCAGGTCGTAGACGGCGCGCTGCGCCGTGTCCGACGCCGGGGGCGGCCGGTAGGCGAGGACCGGGTCGACCTTCTTCTCCTTGACGATGAACTTGTCCTTGAAGGGGTTCACGATGGCGGCGATCTCCGCCATCTCGGCCAGGAGCTTGCGCCCCTCGGTGACGAACGGCGTGTCGAGCGTCGTCTTGGCGAACTTCTTCTGCCAGCCGCCGATCGTGTGCAGCTCCGGGTTCAGGCCGAGCGAATAGTAGAACTCCTTCTCTTCCTTGGAGCAGGCGTGGAAGTCGAAGGTATCGTCCTTCATCGCGTCGTAGGCCGCGTCGAAAGCGCGATTGAAATACTCCTTCAGGTCCTTGAAGCGAGACTTGATCACGCCGTCGTTGGCGATGGCCTCGTTGAGCGCGTCGGCGCCACGAGCGAGGTGGCTGTAGCGGGCCTGATCCGTGTTGGAATAGTACGAGACGAGGACCGGGTAATCCGCAACCTGGAAGGGCATCAAGCAATCTCCGATCTCTTCAATACATGTAATCTACCATAGAAATGGCATAAGTCAACCGGCCGCGAGTACATTCTGTGGATGAAACTCACATCCATATTGGCTGCTCTCGGTCTGCTATTTCCCACACCAGCATTTGCACCTGACGCCCAGACCGTCCTCATCACGGATAACTACGGCGGCGTCGTCACCGATTTTGAGAGAAGCTTCTTCAGCTTCTACAAGAAGAAGACGAAAGTCATTCTCGACGGCTTCTGCATGAGCGCCTGCGTGGTGTACATGGAGTTGCCTGAAGTGTGCGCGAAGCCGAACACCTTCTTCGCCTTCCACGCCATTCACGACGAGGACTTCATCTATCCCGTCACGACGAGAAAGTGGGCTCACGACACACATCTGCCCGCCGCCGTGGCGCTCGAAGAGAAGTACGACGTCTACCAGTATGGCTGGGTCAATGCTCCCGCCCCTGACAGATGGGTGCTGCGCGAAGACGGCGTCTGGGACGCTTACTGGAAGACGAGGTCGGGATCGATCCAGAAGTTATTGATGGTTAGAGCCGACAAGCTCGTGCCTACTTGTCATCTAAAGTCATGAATAAGCATTCACCTAAATACTGAATGCTTAAGACTCTATGTTATGCTGCAATATTTTATGCGTCTGCCCATATCGGGGCCGTTCAGACTGAAACGAAATACATCCCTGCGCAGATCGTGCATCAGGGGAAGGTGCTGAAGCTCGGCGGGACGATCGTCATCGCGAATGATAATGGGGGCAGCATCAAAGAATACAACAGGCGCTTCCAGGCTTACCGGGACAGCGACACGCACGTAAAGATCGGCGGCCGTTGCATCAGCGCGTGCGCTCGCTACATGCTGCTGCCGCATGTCTGCGCTCTACCCGGCGCTAAGTTCCAATTCCACGGCGTCTTTAACGAGAACACGCTCGAAGTCGACCCGGAGCTGAGCCGAGAGGACTCGGAAGAGACCGACACGCCGAAGGCCTTTGCCCTCGAAGAGAAGTACGACACCTTTCACATGGGCTTCTCGTCGACCCGCCCCTATGAGCGCCAGCAGATGGAGAAGGGCGTCGCTATCGTCTACGACGACGTCTATTTGCACGGAACGAGCGGCGCCACGGGCTTCCAGGAGTTCCTGGTCGTTGACGCCGCCCTTCTGATCCCGCGCTGCAAGTCAGGCGCGGCGCACCGTGTGACCCGCACTCACTGAGCCGCCGACGCGGCCACACGACACGTTGTGACCCGCGCTCACCGATCCGCCGATGCACTCGCAATTGACGTTGCCGCCAGCGGAGACGCTGCCCTTCACCGTGCCGCCCTTGACGTTGACGTCGCCGTCAGCGGTGATCGAGCCGATCGAGCCCTCACGGACGATGACGGTGATCTTCTCATCGACAATCTCGCCGACGTCGACCTTCTTGCCATCGACCGTGATGTTGCGGCCTTCGACTGTGATGTTGGAGCCCTGAATCTCAACGCCGTTGATGAGGAGCTTGTTCGGCGAGCCGCTGATGCTGACGTCGCCAGAGCCAAAGATGTTCATGAGATCAAACTGCTTTCTTGAAAAGAATGACTTGTCGGGGATGGACGACCATTCCCTCTTCGTACAACCCGTCGTTTCGAGCGATGGTCAGTGTCTTGAGCATACAGCTCCGGTAGTTGGTCGAATCCTTGAAGACGATGGACTTCTCGGTGACGTTCTTGGCGACCGTCCAATGATTCCAGGGATGAGCGAAGCCGACCAGGGCGCAGCTCTCTCCCTCGGTGACGACGGCGCGTAGTGCGCTGCCGAACTCGGCTGTCGTCTCGAACTTCTTGCTGGTAAACGGGAACGAAATATCGACCCGCTCGTGTTCGTCGAGAATGTCGTTGACCAGATGGACGATCTGCTTGAGCTGACAGAAATGTAGACCGTCGACAAAGCGGCTCTTCCATTCCTGATGTTGCGCAAAGAACTTCTTGTATACCTCCTGGCCGCGCTTGAGCGACATTCCATTGATTTCAATAATTGCGTTTATGGTCGCGTAGAAGCCGCACGCGCCATCAAGGTGGCCTTGCTGTAGGGTGACTGTCATTATCTTTTTGAAAACGAACCAAAAATTGATGGCTAACCCTACCGGAAGCGGTTGCCCTGGTGCAATTTTAATCGGGGAGTGGTACGAAGCGGGCATGGACCAGAGCTGGGTAAAGAAGCTTCTCGATGAAATGCCTCCCGACGACCCGCACGACGCGGCGGCCAAGAAGCTGCTGGAGGGTCTCCCGAAGCATGCGGTCGACGTTCGCCGGATGTCGAACCTGGAGCTGATGGACACCTACGACAAGCATATCCTCGCGGCCAAGAGCTACGTCTTCGTCGTGTCCGAAGTATGGTTCCGGTACGCGGAACTAGACCGCGTCGAGATTCTTCGCCGCATGGACGAGCATACGAAGTAATTATCGCGCCCGTGCCCGAATTACTTTATAAGAGACTCACGTACATCTTCGCTCAGGAGTATTCAGGGGTGCTCCGCCCCAAACCATACGCCGGGACACGAGGTCGACGAGGCCGCCGACCGGTACGTGAGGAGAGCGACCGACCGAGCCGATTTTGCGGCGTTTGGACTAGCCCGCCCAGACGATAAGCTCACGCCGCATTTGACACCGCTCGACGAGGATGTGCCTCGTGAAAAGGTGACTTGAATGAGGACAGGTGCGTCTTGACGATTTGATGCCCTGTCCGCGTGATCGCGGTCTCCATCTAGCTACGATCACGAGCACGGGGACAACGAGCCCCGGAACCGTTGGGTCTTACGATCACCCGAGGGGCAAGAGCGAACCAGTGCAAAAGCGTCGTAGACGACACCGGCTCAAGCCTTCCAAACCCTCACAATCAGGTGGATTTGACCAGGAAGGGCAACGACGACAGGTACCGGGCAACCGCCTGTCGCTGGTTAGAGAATCAGCTACTTGCTTAGAGGGATGCACAAACTCAGGGAACAGCATCATCTTCCCCCTCAGTCTGGTGCGCTTACGATCATGCGCGCCCGGCTGAGGGGGAAATAAAGCGATGTGAAATCTAGGGAACAACGAGTGAAAACGAATGATTGATCAAGAAGGTTGCCATGAAGAAGACGAGCGATCGCAGATCGAGAAGTCTTCGATTGGCAACTGGTGATCGTGCACGCCAGTGCATGAGCGCCCACTCAAGCTGCCTTCTTACAGATATTCTTGAATAGCTCGATGGCATCGAACAGCTCGATGATCTCCATCCCGTAGTCGGTGACAGAGATATGCTTCAGAATGGCGTTGTCCTCGTAGCTCATCAACACGATCGCCATGATGAACTGGAACTCGTTGTCGAAGTCCTTGGCGCCGACCATCGGATCGTGATGAATCATCGTCCGCGTGTTGGCGCATTCCTCGATCTGGCAGAACGAGTAGTCGCCTTTCGACGGGTCGCCATAGATGTAGACCTCATGGTGAACCTTCATAGGTTCATGCTCGCCGTTCCATCCCTTGCTGTAGTCCGTATAGGAGAACAACAGGCGATAGACTGACGACTCGGCTGACTGCCGCTGCGGGAACTGCAATATCTGTGCGGACATGTGTGGCCCGTGAACGAGAACTCGTTCGGACATAGGCTTTACGACGAAAGGGCTCAAGGGTTTGTCCCCGTTGTCCCCACTGTTCACGCCTAAATATGTGATGCGTGACCTTTTGAACATCATCCTTGAGGACCAGGGCGGCAACGTACAGCCCAACGAGAATGGTTCGAACACCAACGTGATTTCGGGAGCCATCGACGCCACGGGCATGGCGAGACTTCTGCCGAAGGTGACCGATCAGGCTGCTTTTGCTTCCGCCATCGCCAACCTGAAGACGGGTATGCCGTTGACGCAGGCGATGCGAGCCCAACTCTCGCTAGCCTTCATCAGCATGCTCGGCACGGACAAGAATACACGGGAAGAGGTCGTCAACAAGATGCTCAACGCTGCCTTCGTGCAGCCTCCAGGAGCCTCGCAGACGGCCGCTGGCGGTGGTACACCGGCCCCTGTGACAGAAAGCGTCAACGACTTCGTCTACAAGTTCTGGATCGGCAAGACGGGCATCTTGGAGATGCTGCCGGAAGACGGCGAGCACGAGATCGATCTTCCAGGTGATGGCGACCTGTCGTTCACCGAGGCGCTTGCAGCAGGATGGACCCGTGGCGGCCTCAAGGGCGACGGCGTCATGTACCTCATGTCGTCGACAAAGGCGGTGGCACGACGCGCTCTGAAGCGCGCTCTGACTTCGTTTGGCGCCTCGGCATGGACCGTGAATCTGGAGTGGAGCGAGCCAAGCAGTGCCTTCGTGTCGCTCGACGGCCTCGACGAGATCGAGGAGTTCGTCAAGTCGGGCCGCAGCCCTTCGGTCTGATCAGGCCGAGGGGAATGGCACCCCGTAGTAGCCCTCGTAGGCCTTCTTGTAGGACTGATAGAGGTAGGCCCGGTCGTCCTGTGGGCCGATGCGCCAACGGCCGATCCCTGCGAAGCGTCCGCCGACCTTGATCAACTCCTCGATCGCGTGGGTGATCTCCTCGTTCGTCTTCAGTGGCGGCAGGTGCGCAGGTGGCTTCTCGATGTAGTTTGAGAAGTCGCTCATGAAAGTCTCGATGGCAGCCGTTCTGTCGAACTCGCTGTAGTCGTTGTCGAAATCAAAGTCGACGCCGTCTCCGCGTCCGCGATATGAGTGACGCTCCAAGTCCATGAAGTCGCGTGCGTCGTTATGCCAGTCAAGTGAGGAATCATCGGTGGCATCTAGCGCATCGAGCACGCTGTCGATCGGCATTTCAATGTAGATGGGCTCGTGGAAGTTTGTAACGATCATCTTGTTGCGACGGTCGTTCAATTCCGTAGTGTCAATCGCAGATCGAACTTCCTTGGCGAAAGCCTTCTCCGCTCCAAACTGGTTGCCCGTGTCGACGGCCTGCGAGAGCGAGTTGTACAGATCAGGGTCGTACTCATCGGCGATGCGAAGGATGCTACGGCTGCTATAGTCGTCGAAGTCATGGGCTTCGTCGTCCCAGCCATCGTACTCTTCTTCATCATCCGATTCAGTCTCTGCGGGACGATGCTGCTGGATCGCGGTCCAGGCGGCCTTCTTTGCCGCTCCAGGAAGCTTGTCGAAGAAGCTCTCGATCTCTTCGAAGTCCGCCGAGCTGCCATAGTCGAACTCGTTATCGCTGAGCATCTTGACCGCGCGCTGCAATCGGTCAGTGCCGTATGAGTCGGCGAAGCTCTCGAAGTTATCCGCGATCTCGTAGCGTAGCTTGCCATCCACGATGGTAGCCGTGTCCTTGCCATAGTTGGCGGTCCATCGGCCGATCAGCTCGTTCCGCACCTCTTCAGTGAGGCCGTACTTCTTGAACATGTAACGAATGCCACCGAGGCCCGGCTTGAGCCTCAGCAGCATCCCCTGGTCGGCCTCTGGTAGATCGTCTAGATCGAAGTTGTTCTGCGGCATCCAGCCACCGCCCCGTAGGCCTTTGACGAAGGGCTGTTTGAGCAGCTCGATGATCTCGGGATGATAGCGGGCGACAGGCTTCGCGTTGTTCTTGCCCTTCATCTCGCCGAGCCAGCCGTCACGCTCCAGGATGAAGGTAAGGAAGGGCTCGTAGTACTTCGTGCCCTTGTACTCCTTGACGAGCTTGCGCAGTGAGAGGATGCTCTGGCCCGGCTCGCCGGAGCCGTTGCCGCAATGTCCCATCGCGGCGGCTTCCTCTTCACAGCCACCACGCGACAGGTGCATCCACATCAGGCCATTGGGGAAGGTCAGGATGATCTTGTCGCCCGGCTGCTGCGTGACATAGCCAGCGGCACTTTGCTTGAAGTCGGCTTCAAGCACCTTGAGATCATCCTTGATCTGCTTCGGCGAGGCATTCTCGTTGAAACGGTAGTTCTGGATCGGCGTGAAAGGGATTGCCAAGAAGTGGTGTAGAATGGCGTCCATATCGCGGTTGAGCACTAGATGAACGTACTCTGGTACCGGATACTTATTGAGAACCTTCATGATCTGCGGGCTGACTTGCTCATCATCGCTAAGCCTTGCCTTAAATTCCGAAATTATATCATAGCGGTATTGTTTAAGCGCCCAGACGATGCGATCGAAGCGCTTGAAAAGCATCGCCTTGTTCATGTATTGCGAGAGCCTAATCTTCAGATTTGGGTAGGCTTCTACAAGCGGCTGGAGGACGGCGAACATCTGCTTGTACTGATCCTCCCGGCCACCCTCGTTGAGGAGGCTGGTGATGAAGGCGTAGCTGCCCGGAGCCGCCTTTTCACTTGGCTCGGTTGCAACGATGTTCATGAAATGGCGCAGATCACTCATGTACATATTTAACATACGTCTGCCTTGACGAGCGCCCGTTTTCAGCCGACGCTTTCCCACTCACATTCGTTCGGAAGGACTGTCATGCAATCCCTGGGCAGCGGTAACACCTCGTCGTTGACCTTCGCGAGCGCGCTTCGAGCCAACGAAGAAGGCCGCGCTCTCGCAAAGCCGTCTAGCGGCGACGATGTCGACGCCAATGGATGGAATCACGATCTCTCCAAGGCGCCGCGCACGGGATGCGATGTGATAGCCTTTGTCGCGTACGCTGGATTCGGAGGTCAGCTCGTCGTCGTCACCTATGTCGACGCTTTCGCGGCAGCCGGATTTATGAGCTTTTTCAAGATCGAACTGATCAAGCCCGGCTGGTACGCCCGTCAATCTCCGCAGGTCAGATTGAAGTCGATCCTGTCACAGCCG
Organism: Melastoma dodecandrum; assembly: GCA_029817715.1. NCBI lineage: Eukaryota > Viridiplantae > Streptophyta > Magnoliopsida > Myrtales > Melastomataceae > Melastoma > Melastoma dodecandrum. Next base: position 96,213 of record JARUPY010000371.1, read on the forward strand.
CCATTGGACGACTTGATCAAATGCTGGCGCGAGCAAGGACCGCACCCGGTCCTTTAGCGAAAAGGCCCCGAAGGATCGTTCCCTCGGGGCCTCGCCTTCCAAGCGCGTAGTGAGTCTATTAGGCGGCCGGTGCGCCAGGGATCAAGGCCGCGTACTTGTCGACGACAGCCTGCATCTCACGAATAAGGGCTTCGACGTTCACGTCGCGCACGATCGCGTTGTCGAGCGAGCCGTAGTGATGCTCAAGGCAATCGAGGAGGAGCTGCTTGATCGCAGGCTCGTCGGGCGAATGACGCAGCGTGCTCTTCGTGTAGACCTCTTCGAGAGCCTTCTCCTTACCCGCGAAATGCTCCTCGATCTGTTGGAGCGTCCATTCGCCGCGCCGGATCGACTTGAGCTGCTCGCGGTTCCGCTGAAGATCGAGATCGTGCTCGATCATAATCTGCTCGGAGTATTCGAGCAGACGGACGACGTGGTACGCGAACTTGAGGTCGTAGCCGAACTTGTCGATGTCCGCCTGCCTCTTTGGATTGGTCGCGTTGGCCTTGCCTCTCATCTTATGCATCTGGCTATAGGCGTATCCCCGATACTTATGCCAGCTTCCCTTGTGGAGGAAAAATCTGCCGCTTCTCGCGGATCATCTCGTAGATGGCCGTCGAATGAAGCACGCAGCGGCGCGGCACAAATAGACTGTCGACGCAGTTGGGATTGTTGTCCATGCAGAGGTTAAAATACTTCACGATGTTGAAGACCGAGAAGTCGTATTCCTGACCCCATTTCCGGCACCTTGATATGGTGCTCCTGCCACTGCTCGAAGCGCTGGATTTGACGGCCGAAGCCGGGTATCTCGCCACGTAGAGCCGGGAAGATTTCTTCCTTCGGCGGGATCACGATGCCGTAGACGTCAATGTCGCTATTATCGGACGAGACGCCGTAGCTTACGCTGCCCATCTGAAACAAGCCGATTGTGTTGTCGGCGAGGAATCTAGGAGGATGAATGAGTTGCTTCTTCTGAAGCTCTGAAATGAGCATTTATGCAGTCCATAAAGTATGGACGCAGTATGAAACGAGATGCCGTCGAAAATCAAATTGAAGCGACGAACGCCGGTTGACGCCTCCTGGCGAATGTGGTCAGTGGCTCGCTTCTCGGCGGAGGCGGCGGTGGAAATTCTGTCTGGTGAGGCGATCCAAGCGAAGCTCGATAGCGTGACCCCTATCCTGGATTTCAATGGGAGGGCCCTAAAACCAGGGTGCAACGTCCGCGTCTTCAACAATGCGTACTATTCGCCGCGCGGCGGCCTCACAGGCATCAGCATTCGGGGGCCTAAGGCCTTCTTCTGCGATGGGATTCTGGAGGCCATTGGCACCATCATCGAAGGGACGCCGCGTTACCGCGTTCGAGCCGTCCGCATCGTAGTCGGCGGCGTTCAGATTCCCATTTCGAGGGAGCTTCAGCAGGTCTATCCTGAACTGAATGGTTTGCAGCAAGACGGTAAGGTCAGCTTCGGTGTCTTCAAGCTCGGCGCTATCTCTGCCGAGAACCCGGAGGAACAAGTCGCTGCATAGGAATTCTGCGTCATGGGCGTCGGTCAGCTCGCACCTATCCGAATCCATTTTGACGCAGAGTAGGGTGGGTGGTGGCCATTTAACCGGACGTTGTGGCCACCACCTTCACTTTTCTTAGCCCGCGAGGACCTTGGTCACGAGACGGGTCGACTCGGAGTAGAAGACACGCATGCGGTTCGGCTTGAGGCCGGGAGCCGGGTTCGTGCCGTCCTTGATCAGCTCGACGGTCGCGTGGGGGAAGATCGCCGCCATGGCCTTCTTCACAGTGTCAACAGAATGGCCAACATAGCCAGCAAAGGGATCAGCGCTCATAGAGTCCTTAAAATAAAGATGTGTTCTTTTATTTATACACTTGCAATAGTGCTCGATATTCAGCAACGATGTGCGGCAACAGGCTGGCGTCGTCGTAGGAGCAGAAAGCCTTCAGCGCCGTTCGCGCTTCGTCGACCAGGACCCGCGCCGCCACCTCGTCGACCTTCACCTCGGGATGCGCGATGGCGAAGTCGAGCGTCTCGATGATCGCGACGAGGAGCCGCTCGACCATCTCCGAATAGTTGTCTGCGGTGATCTTCAAGCTTCGTGCTCGGGCAGCTTGCCCGACAGGAATTCTTCCAGTGAAGCCAGGAAGGCTATATCGTTGGCGTCCCACTCCTCGGTGGGTTCAGGCGTCCTTTGCAGGAACGACCTGACATCGGTCAGGCAGAGTCGGGCAAGATCATCCGGTATCGAAGGACAGTTCGCTGCGATGGCTGGATGCTCATTCTCATATTGCCGCAGCTCGTCGACACGATCGCTCGGGGTACTATGCTGCGTCTCTGCGACAAGACGAGCGAACCTGAGAGCCTTAGGCGACAACTGGATCATGACTTCTTGTAGCCTCCCGTCTCGGGAGTATCAACTCTCGACCGCGAGCTTATACGTGCAGTCGCTGGCCTGATTATCGACCCTCGCGCGGATCGTGAAGACGTAGTTGCCCGCGACGTGCAGCGTTCCGAGCAGGACGCCGCTGGTGCTGTTCAGCGCGAGGTCCGGAGGAAGCTGTCCGGCCGAGACGGAGTAGTTGCTGATCTTGTTGCCCTGGTAGGTGGCCGACAGGGTCGTCGCGACCTTGTCGCCGAGCTTGTGCGTACCGAGATCGCCGCCAGGAACCGCCCAAGTGAAGAGAGACCCCGTAGAGGCGGTCGGTGCCGCCACAGGGTGTACCTTGGCTGCGGATCGGTTGATGGGGCTGGATCGGCCTCGACGGGCTCCGGAGGCGTCTCAGAAGCCATTTGCGTGGCTTCTGCCGGGGCAGGGGGCTCAGCGATCGGTGCAGGTGCTAGGGCAGCAAGGAAGGAGAGCTTGACGCCCTGGAGACGAACTGAGCCGGAGATCATGGCCTATTTAGCGATCGGAATCGCCCCGTTCCCGGTCATCGAGCGACCAGAACGCTAGCCGTGGGCTATCCTCATCGAACGAGCCCTCGCACTCGACCGCGCGGCGCGCGTGGAACTCGCCCCTTTGGTCGATCATGGTCAGGATCGTCTCGTCATTCAGGGTGAAGCCGTTGATGGCCATCGCCCGAACTGGTGCTCCTGTCATGTCGAAGAAGTAGCACCAGTCGCCGACGTTCGGATGACTACTAGATGGCTCTGGCAAACGAAGAGAATCCCAAGTCGCTGCGGAAGCCTCTGTTGTGCATCATCTGATATTCGAGCGTGGGCCAATCGGCATTGCGCGTCGAATAGATGCCGGGCGAGACTTCCTTGATGTAGGAAGGCAGAAGATCGCCGATGTCGAGAGGCTCAGGATAGAGCGCCTGCTCACGCACGTAGTAGGTGACAGGCGCGACCGCGATGACGCACTCGCCGTTGGCGGCCGACACGAGCCCGAACACGAACTCGCTGCCGTCGAGGTCGATGCGATCGCCGCCGCCGACGTCCCACGGCCGAGCGCGAGCCTCCGACTCGTGCTGAGGCACGCCGTTGCCGTCGATAAAGACGACCTCGCTCACCTCGTAGCCCTTGCGGAACAATGTTCGCCGCCATCGCTCGGCCAGCTCCGGCTTGTTGAACGCGTACCAGACATTCAAGGCCAGCTCGCCGTAGCCGTTTGCTGCCTCGGCGATCATCCACTCGGCATCGTCGAACGTCGCTTCCAGCTCTGCGAGCGTCGTTCGCGGCACCATGACCTTGTAATAGCGTGCCGCAGCTCCGCCGACGAGATCGCGTGTCGGCTGCTGATCCTCGCTGAAGACCAGCAGGCTCTCGTCGCGCACGCATCCGGCCTCAGCCAGGGCGAGGACGATGTCCTCCGTGCTCATGTTGGCGACTTCGTAATGGTCTTCCATGCGGGCGAGCGGCACGGGCAGGGCGTCGATCCGATCATCGGGGCACGCATAGGCGCGCTTGTCCGTGATGCGGCGACGCAGGCCGAAGCGAAGGTGATGCACCGAGCCAAAATGCTCGATCGAGAACGCGACGATGTTCTCCCTGAAGAAGGAGCCGGACCTCTTGACCTCGTCCTCGGCGCGGAGGACGTCGTTGGCCGCGAGCGTCTTCAGCCGCGCGTTGAGATCGTTGGCCTCACTCTGCGGCTTGACGATGCGAGACGAGGCGTGCCCGAGGGCATCACGCAATGGCAAACAGATTCCTCCCGATCATGAAAATGCTCTACCAGAACAATCAGCTTTCGCTAGCAGCCTCGCTTTGGACCGTCAACGAAAACTCGTTCATCTGATTGCAGAGGTTCAGCACGTTCATATAGTACGCGCCCGGTGTGACAGGGATGTCAAAGAGTCGGTCGTTCGGCACACTCACGTCATGCACACGAACGACTTGCAATCCCGAGCCTTTTGGTGGTTGCCACGTGCGCAGGAACTCCGGCAGCCCCAGATCGGGGGCACCGAGCGGCGACGTGCTGATCCAGCCTCGGATGGTGTAATCCTGGACGCGCTCGCCTGACGATTGGAAGAGGTCGATGAGAAGGCTTTCGCCTTGACCAATGTTGATCGGGAAGACGACTGCGCATCCCGGCGCAATTGCCTGCGATCCAATGGGTAGATCGGTCGCTACTATGTAGGGATAAAGAGCCACGCTCAGAACTCCAAGATGAGATCAAACTCTTCGGGCACGGGAGCCTGATAAGAGGCGCGCATCGTGGCGATCACGTGAGCCGGAATGAACTTCCCAGTAGTCTCGGCGCGGACACGCAAGCGCTCGGCCAGTACATCCTCCGGCACCTGGAAGATGCCAGCGACCTTGTAGTAGTCGGCCGGGATGTGGCTCAAGAAGCGGCGGCGCGCCTTCGCGCTCATGTTGGTTCGATCGACAACGATGTTCTTGCCATCCGTGATTGCGGTTCGAAACTCGCGCATGCAGAAGGTGTCTGCCTCGCCTACGTTCGCCTCAAAGGCCTCGCTATAGGTCTGGCCAAGCGATCGAGCGACGGCGTCGATATAGTCGTCGCTAGAAATTTGGACGAAACCGGGGTTGTTGACGACGAACTTAGAGCGAAACGTGCTCTTCCCGCTGGCGGGCAATCCGCACAGCATCATTATAGTCTTCATAATATTTTTTAGCCTCAATAATCTTCTTTATAAAATCCATATTGAGCGGAGTATAATTTGTCCGCTCTACGCAAATATTGAAATGGTCTACGTCAAAAGCGTCGCGTTTGTGAATATGCCCGTGGACATTGAGCGGGAGGTCGTGGAAGCTTCCCCTGTGCATGGGGATGTGCGAGCACACGAAGCCTTCAGTCTTAAAGACACGGTGGATCATGATCTTTTCGAAACAGTCCATGAGGTTCTGTTCGAAAAGATCGTCGTGATTGCCGAGCACTAGCCGCTTCCGACCATTGAGGCGTCTCGTGTAGATCGATACGTCCTTCGGCTTGGCAAAGTCACCAAGGTGGTAGACCTTGTCGCCCGGTCGCACGACGGCGTTCCAGCGCTCGATCATGACCTCGTCCATCTCCTCAACGGAGTTGAACGGCCTGATCTTCTTGCCCTTCTCATCGACGTAGGTGCACCAGCCCGGCGTCCCGAAGTGATGGTCGCTCGTGAACCAGATGTCTCCCATTCTCAGGCCTTCGCGTACGGCTTGGAGAGGTACTCCGCATGGCCCTGCGCCTCGCTGGCGAGCCGGGGCAGGTCCTGCTTCGAGCAGAAGCGCATGAAGTTCACACCGACCATCTTCGCGACCGGCTTCTGCACGGCCTGGATGATGACGATGTCCATCAGGTCCTTGATCTCGTCGGGCTGCTGCGTGAGATCGATCAGCGTCTCGTTGAACTTGAAGGCATCGCGAACGACGACCGTCTCCGTGAGCATGTTGCCGTCATCATCGCCGCCGACGCCGCGCTCCCATGTCTGGAGCATGAAGTTGGTCCAGGCGTAGCCCTGCTCGTTGCGATCTTCCCAGGCTTCGCTGATGCCGATCTTCTTCTTGGTTCCAAGGAAGCGGACGCCCGGATAGGCCGAGAACACACCATCGGAGATGTCGCCGCGAATGAGCTTCACGAAGAGCGCCTTGCGCCACCACTCGGGCTCGGGCTCGAAAGAGAACTCGACCGGCACGAACTCTTCGCCCGCCTCCTTGGCCGCCTTCTTGCGCTCCTTCTCAGCCTTGACGTGCTTGCTGCGCTCCTCGGCGATCGTCTTACCGACCTTCAGGCGACCCTTCGACGGATCGACGCTGAACACGAAGGGCTCGTTGTCGTAGTTGACGACGCTGTTGCAGGTGACGACGCGCTCGTTGACGCCATCGACGATCGTGACGTTCGGCGCCAGGAGCTGGATGAAATCCGAGTCGCCCGACAAGATGACGTGCTGATCGTGAGGATGGAGCTGGACCCAGCGCGCGACGAAATCGTCGCCCTCGACGCCCTCGCTCTGGAGGACAGTGCAGTTGGTCTGCATGGAGATGTAATCGACGAGGTCGTTCATCACCGAGAAGAAGACCTCATCGTCTTCCTTCTCGCGCTCGGTCTTCTGCATCCGCTCAAGCTTGCGCTTGCGCTTGTAGGCTGGGAAGACGTCGTTGCGCCAGGAACGGCCTTCGACGCAGAACACCATGTGCTCGACGCCCATGTCGCGATAGAGCTTGCGCAGCGAGCGGAAGACGATGTGCAGCGCCATGCCCGCCTTGGTAAAGGCATCGGCCTGGGAGGCGAACATGCACCTATAGAAGAGATTAGACGTGTCTATGATTGCGTATTTGGTCAACGAAAAAATGGGCCTTAAAAACTAAGGCCCATCATCGTCCATCGGCGACCGTTATTTCAATATTATCTCGACCTGAACACGGCCGCAGTCGTCGTTCGGGCCGGTCTTCTCTCGCACCGGGTTCATGATGTCGAAGCCGACGAAGTAGATCGGGATGATGACACTCTCGATGAAGATCGCCGTCCAGAAGATGTTGCCGATCGACGGCTCGTAGCAAACGTGGTCGCTACGCCGGTCCTGGTTCAGGAGGCCGTAGGTCGGATACGTCTTCTCGCCGTTGTTGTCGCGGACGGTCAGCGGCTTGCCGCAACCGGCAAGAAGAAGCGAGGCGCAGACAATAAGGGCGATGGGTGCAAAAAGTCTTTTCATATCAAATCCTCAAAAATAAATTGAATTAGCAGCACTTGATCTCGTTGCCGAGCGAGACATTCTCGTCGGGATTGTAGCCCTTCTCGTAGACCATCGCGTCGATGCCGCCGCGCGCCCAGTTGGCATCACGATCAGCAACATCGCCAAAGAACGTCTCGTCGAAGATCGCGATGGGTTCGAGATAGCCGCACTTCTTCATGAACTTCTCGATGGCGGACATCACGTTGACTTCCCAGTGGTCGTCGAGGAACTCCTCGATAGCCGACTCCTGGATCAAGAAATCGCAGATGTGGGCCTCGTCTTCGAACACGTTGAAGCGCTTGATCTGGGACAGGGAGGTCATTGAATCAGTCCTGAAAACACTTGGTTGAAAAGGGTCGTCGCGTGGCTAAGCCGCCACCCGGAAATCCCTAAACGAACTCTCGTCGTTAGGCAACATATATCACTGGTAGTTGGCGGAGCCGTCGCCGAGATCGGTGCGTGTGGAGCGGCTGGCGTCTTCGATAAAAGCGTAGCCGTCATCCTCTTCGGGAATCGAGCGGTTGAGGTCCTGGAACCACATGTCGACGATCTCGTCTTCGGTCGCCGCGACATAGCCATGCATGCGCAGGTAGGTGATCCACTGATCGTTCCAGTCGAACTCGATGTACATGCCGCCCAGGCCATCCTCGGCATTGAAGCCGTGGTCGACGATCCCGATCCAAGGCTCCTTGTGGATGATCGCCCGCTGCTTCTCGTACTCGTTCGTGTCGATCTTCTCGTAGGCATAGTCGACGTCGAGCAGCGCGAGCGCGCGCTCATCGGTGCCTTCCGGGTGCTTGAAGCCCGCGATGTCCTGGTGGTGCCTGTAGGCATCTCCGATCTCGTGTTCGAGCATCAGCTCGCAGAGACGCTGGCTCGGCCGGTCCTTGTCGACGTTCTCGCGGCGGCACGCGCCTTCGAACGGGGAGATGCGGCCATGCTTTACGTCGATGTCGACGAGGGCGAGCCTTAGACCCTCCTCGTTATCTGCGTGGTCGATCTTTGCCATCTCGCGATCGAGGTCCTCGCCGTCGAAATAGTATTCGGCGTTAGCGCGATCGAACGTCTTGCCCTTAAGGCCCCAGCTACCCGGAAGCCATTTGAAAGGGATTGTTCTCTTAATCTTGCTCATCTACACTCCAGGTAGTCAATTATCTACGATTATATAGCGTAGTCCGGAGGATTGGCGACTAAAATGAAGCAATACATATCAATATCGACGCATATTACAACGCGTCGTATATACTAGCCTGATGAAGCACATCACACACATGACACCTATTGTCGTCGGAGAGCAGAGCGTCATCGGCACCAGTAAGAACTTCCCGGTTGGATGGGGTAACTACTTCTCCCTCATCGTCGAAGGCAAGTCGGTCTCTGTCTGCAACATGTGGTTGGAGAACCTTGAGGCGGCCGATTGCCGTTTCGACCTTGGAGGCGAGGTCAAGATCAGGCGCTATGACAGCGACCACTGCCTCGTCATCGACGACCGGATTCCTCCGAGCTGGCGCTACGACAAGCTTTGCTTCCGTGGCGGATCGCCGATGACCATCGACGTCGCCGTCGACATGTATGGCTTCCTCGGCGACCCTGGCAACGAGATCGAGCAGTTCTTCAACCCGGAGAGCTACTGGGAGAAGCGCGGCAGCGCGTATCGTAACGGTATCATCGTCACTAAAGTGGAAGCGAAGTCGCGGGTGCTTAGGACCGAATGGAATTTTGAGGGAGTTGCCTCGTTGAAGCTGTTCGATCCAGGTGTTCGGCGTTTCGGCGTAGAAGCGGAAGAAGAGATCGCTCTTACACTCATGGACGAAGTACGGAAGACGGAAGGTCATTGACATTCTTCGGGCTTGTGGTACAAACAATGCATTCTTAAGGAGTGATTGCATTGCCCAGTCGCCAGCTCGTTCTTGCCGCCAACCAAGCCGGTGGCGTCGTTCTGCCCGATAACAGGGACTGGACGAATAGGATCGAGATCAAGTCCTCGTCGAGCAGCAAGCTCTATATCGTTGCGCAGCACAAGACGAACAAGACATGGGGCTGCTCCTGCTTCGGCTGGAAGCGTCACCGGAACTGCAAGCACCTCAATTCGATGATGCCTTCTCTCCAGTTCATCGCGGCGCCCGTCCGAGGCGTTCGCTAATGGGTCGCCCGCGCCTCACCGACGAAGAGCGGCAGGCCCGCAAGAAGGCGCGGGCGGCGCATTCGTTCTCGGATGCTGCCTACCGGCACTTCGACCCCAAGGTCTCGGGCTACGGCTCGGTCGACGAGTGGATCGCCGCCGCCGAGGCGCTGTCGGGGAATCGCGGCACGCTCAAGCGCGAGCACAATCGCGACGCTCGCCACGCCGCCGATCTTGACGTCATGTGCCTCCTGACGCTCCCGTCCGACATTGCCGGGCTGAAGAAGGCCTATCGCAACGCGCTCTTCGTGGCGCACCCCGACTGTGGCGGCTCGACCGAGGCCGCGAAGGAGCTGATCGCCGCCTACGAGCGGCTGTCGAAGCTCTACTGAGGAGCCGCGCACCATGACATGGCGCCGATCGCCCGAACCCATAGACCTTCCGCCCGAAGCCGAAGCCGAGATCGAAGCGATGCGCGAAGCGTGGCTCGGGCTCAGCAACAGCGAGCGCCGTGATCTGCGCCGCGCCCAGGCGTTGATCGATCCTGTCAAGAAGCTGGTAGGCTTGGAGGAACATTACCGCCACATCCTCCGAGACTACACCAGGGTGATGGATAACCTCAGCCAGCTCAACCGCAATGGCTGGGTCCTGCATCATCCCGAGACGGGAGCGCAACTTCCTCTGTCGGATGTGAAGCTTGCGATAAAGGAGCTTCAGAGTAAGGCGGAGGGAGCAACCGGCGCGTCCTTCCGCCTGGACTGGAAGGGCTTCCCACGGAGCAAGCGCGAGCGGTTGTAAGGCAGTTCGAGGGATAGATGGACGACGTCATCAAGAGGTATCTCGCGGCCTTCGAGGCTGCGCATGGCCCGGAGAAGGAGAAGCCGAAGGTCTCCTATTCGAAGGGATGGTTCACCGTGGACAGCATCTACACCGGTAAGCATCGCCGGTCAGGGATCGAGGCTATGATCGTCCGCCTCTACGCCATGGCTGAAGGTAACGAGCGTAGACGGCGCGCCGTACAAACGTCAGACCTACCCGAACGTTGACTTCAAGCTTTAATATTGCCTAGTACTGCGGTCAGGAAATAAGCTTGCCATATACTTTATGGCAGGCTTTCTTTTTAATGACCACTGTTTCAGATATTGAGAACGATCCGAATTTCATCAGGTGCCTCGACCACGGCTTCGTCGGCCTCGTCGACCATATGGGCTCTGATACGGACATTGCGCGCGCGGCGCGCGTCTCGTACGGCGCTGGCACCAAGACCGTTAACGAGGATCGCGGCCTCATCCGCTACCTGATCAAGCACAAGCACACCTCGCCGATCGAGATGGCCGAGGTGAAGCTGCACCTGAAGCTCCCGATCTTCGTCATGCGCCAGCTCGTGCGCCATCGCACGTCGAGCCTCAACGAGTACTCCGGGCGCTATTCGATCATGTCGAACGAGTTCTACGTGCCAGCGATGGACGCCCTCATGCCGCAGAGCAAGGATAACAAGCAGGGCCGGGCTGGCGAGCTATCAGACACCCAGAAGCTCGACATCAACTATCGCATGAACGATCACTTCGAGCGCTCCTATCAGCTCTATTCGACGCTTGTCGATGGCGAGGATGACGGGTTCGGACTCGCCCGCGAGCTGGCGCGCACGGTCCTGCCGGTCGCAGGCTACACCGAGCTTTACTGGAAGCAGGACCTGCACAACCTCCTGCACCTGATCAAGCTGCGCCGTGACGGACACGCCCAGTATGAGATAAGGGTCTTCGCTGAGGCGATCTTCCAGCTCATCCAGCCGTTGTTTCCGGCGACGATCGAGGCCTGGGAAGACTACGTGTGGGGCTCGGTCACTCTGTCGAGGATGGAGGTTGACCTCTTCAACGAAATCCTGAAGGACTGGCGCGCAAACGAAAAGTCGTTGGAGATGGACGACACGACCGCCGACCGTTTCGGTATGGGCAAGCGCGAGTTCAAGGAATTCCGTTCCAGATGGGATATCTGATCCTAGGCGCCATATTCTTCGCCCCGTTCGTCGCAGGTGCTGCCTGCGGCGAGTGGCGCACGTTCCTCCAGCTCCAGGCGCTGTCGTGCCTGATGCCGCCAGTGTGGTTCATCACGGCGGTCTGCGCGATCGGCGTCGTCATGGATCGTTTGGAGCGGTTGTCCTGGGTCGGATGGGAGCGATCCGAGGCCTAGTCTACCAACAGAAAACCTCGACGAGTCCTTGTAAATATTTGCATGGACTTCGTCTTATTTCCGTGCGCACCGAGCGCTTCTCCAGAGCTTACCGGGACCCCAACCGCGCCGACCGCAGTGGCGGGGACCAACACATCTCAGATTGCCACGACCGCCTTCGTCCAGCAGACGCTCGCTACAATGCTGGCTTTGAAGGCACCGCTAGCGTCACCGACCCTCACGGGCACGATAACCGTCTCAGGAAGCCTTGTGATCGGCTCGACGGTCATTGAGCGGGCAAAGGCCATCGCCAAGCCGACAAACGGCTCCACGGTCACCGTAGCGTCTTCTACGCACCTTCAAATCATCATCGGGCCGATCGGCGTGCTGATGCCGACGATCACCCTGGCATTCCCGACATCTCCAGTCGACGGCCAGCGCTTCGAGGCGGCCTTCACCGGCAACATCTCGTCGCTCACGTGCTCCGCTCCCGGCGTCATGATCTTCAGCGCGCCGATGTCGATGTCGGCCGGATCGAGCATCGAGTATGTCTATGACCAACCCTCGAATGCGTGGTATCGCATCCGCTGACCAATAGAGGACAGTTTGATGGCCGACCCGTTCTCGTCGAAGAACACGATCACGCGCATCGATAGTGTGTTGATGGCAATCAGCGTCGATCCCAAGGATCAGACGGAAGGCGCCTGCGCAGTCCATACGCCCATGGGCTGGATGCCGTTGATCGCGGCCGATCCGAAGCGAGAAGAGTTCGTGCGCGAGCAAGCCAAGATCGTCGCGAAGCAGACAGGCATGAAGATCAAGCTGATCCGGCTGACGAACCGTGAAGAGGTGGAAGAGATCAGTCGATGATCGACTTGAAGACGGTCGGATCGAGACCCCTGATCGCGCGTGCCAAGTTTGGCGAGGACTCCAGCTCATGCGGGTTCTTGAATATCCAGAGCACCACCCGCTCGCGCTCCTCGTTGTAGCGCTCCAGCATGAACTCGCCGCGCATCTTCTCCAGGCCTAGCCCGGCCGCGATCTGGAAGTGCACGGCCTCGTAGCCGTCCCACATCCAGATGTCGCCGCCCTGAGCAAGGCCGCGCACACGCTCGTGCTTCGTCAACAGGGCGTCGACCTGGGCGGGGTAGGGGTTCTCGAAAACCTGGACATCTTGACCGAGAACGTCGACCTGGAGGACGCCCTCCAGGATCATCGGAGGTACAACGTCGAGGAGGAGGCGCATGTCGGTCATGCTTGTATTTAAGCTTTGACGGCCTTCTTCTTCGACGAGAAGATGTGGCCGATGAAGAGGCCTGCGAGCGCTATGGAGAACGCGATCACCACAACCCCAAGCACCGCAAATACGAAGATCACCGACGCGATGGCGGTGATGGTCGTCAAGACAAACAGAATGCATTCCATTGAAATATAAGTCTCCTGAAAAGGTCTCGCAGTAAAGTTTAGAAATTACCCTGCGTCCGTCGTCGCCGTATTTCGACCGCGATCTCTTCCTTAAGCTTCGTCTTTATTGGGCGCTGATGAACACGTATCTGGTGATACTCGATTGCTGACCGCAGCAGTTCGAGTTCTTCGTTGTCAAACGCTTCGAAGCGCAGCTTCTCGTTAGGCGATGCCATGAACGTCACTCACTGATCGGGGTGCCGGATATAGTGGCACATCTCTAGCCGGTCGAGGAGTCGAACTTCAATATGAAAAGGGCGGAGACATTGTCTCCGCCCTCGGCCTGGGACATGGTGATCTTGCAGGCCTTCTGCGATCCACAATCAAGATTTGGCTCACCTCATTTCTTACTATCCGGTGGGCCGCAGCATTTTTCTCAGCGCTGATGAGAGCGGAGAAAGTACCTGAATGTGCCGATCGGCGCTTTGATCTCGACGCCGAGCGTGCCAGCACTCTCAGAGTATCTTACAGCAGTCTCGTTCCCCGACGCCATTTTCAAAATGTCGAGGAAGTCCTTGTGGCTCCACAGCGGCTTCTTCTTTAGCGTGGCCGTGACGTTTTCTTCGAGGACCATGGAGCCGCGATGCGTGGTGGCGTGGTCGTTGCCGAAGATCGCGATGAGCTTGTTGTCCTGGACCTTGATCCCGAACAGCTCCTCCTTCAGCTCCGGCGCCCCGAACACGTTTGCCATCGCGCGGAACTCGTCGAGCTTCTCCTTCGTCAACTGGATCGTCAGGTCGAAGGTGATGCTTTCGAGCAGCGTCAGGTCGTTGACCTTGGGAGCGCGCTCAGGCGGCATGACGCGGAAGTCGACGCCGATCTTGTTGGCGTCTCGGAACTCGATCGTCTCGACGGCCGTCGAGGTGTTCCAGGGCCGCCGCTTCACCGTCATGGTGGCCGCGTCCGTCTTGTACGACGGCAGGCTCAGCAGGCTCTTGAGGATGCTGACGTTGGCGATCCCGAACACGCCTTCGAACTCAGGCACGACCTTGTTGAGCTGCACGAGCAGATGGGTCTTGCCGTTCTTCGGATCGAGGGCCTGGACGACGGTCGAGGTCGACGTGCCGGTCACCTTGACCTGCGTCATCACGGGCAGGGTGTACTTGATGATTTCCAGAAGTGTGTCGCGAAGTGTCAAAACGTGTCTCGAATGCCAATACCGTAGATTGGCATCCGAGAGGACTAGCGTGCAATAATTTCGGTGAGATGCGGGGCATCATAACGCAACGAGTCGACGTCGTTGCCATCGTTGAGGTAGGCGCAGAGCCTATTGGCGATCTCGACCATCACTGGGCCCAGCCCTGGCGCCAGCGGCCAGCTACATGGACCACCGTTGTGCGACACCAAGAGCTTGCGGTCGTCGAACCAGCCCCAGGATTCACGGCCATGCGTGTTGTCCTCACGGACAACGCTGATCTCCCAGCTCGTGCCGTTGACGTTGCCGTGGACCTGGACGAGCCACTTCTTCTCGGTCATCGACGGCTCCTTGCAGAAGCGCCCAATAGCCAGGAGCGATTCTGCTTGATCCAGTCCCACGCTTCCACCTGCGTCTTGAAGCGCTCGTGCGTGGCGGGATAGACGCTGCCGCTCTCGCTCAAGCGCAGGACGCTCCACTCGTTCTCTTCGACGTCGTAGGCTACCCAGAACATCCTCAGCTCCTGTTGCGCGCCTCTATGCTGGCCTGAGCGGCCCGCTGAGCGTGATGAGCAAGCCCGCCCGCCTCGATAGCACGGAGCAGCTCGGCGGCCTCCAGGCGCGGCTCTAGGCCATCCGGCGCGGCTCCGTCGACCAGGAGCTTCAGCGCACGGAAGAGATCGGGCGCAGCGGCCTCGATATGCCGGAGCGGCGCTCCGTAGGTCTGCACCTCCCATTCGTCCTGAAGCTTCTTCATGGTCTTCTGGTGGATCGCGCGCTCGAAGCCGCGATGCCGAAGGTTGTCGCTGAGGCGCTGAGAGACGCACCAGTTGGATGTTCCCACGCGCTCCGACACGAACGTGGAGAAGCTGAGGAAGGGCTTGACCTTGTCGACGAGCCTCAGATGCGCAGCCATCACTTCCACCATCCTTCGCGCCACAGCTCGATGAACTCGTCGAGCGCTTCCTCGCGGGTCCACCCGTGCGTGATGGGCTCGCCGGGCTCCCAGCCGCGCGGATCGCGCGCGATGAAGCCATAGCCGCACATCTCGTGCTCCACGGAGACGATCAGCATCGCCACTCCTTCTGCGACTTCGATTGGACCAGTGTCTTGAGCTGACGCCCGGCGTTCGCTCGCCCCGTCACGAATTGATGCGCGGGCGAGTCCTTCTTGTAGTCTCCCTTTTTGGCCTCTTCGGCCTCGACGAAGTCGTCGATGACCTGGAGGTAGAAGGGATAGCTGTTCGGATCGGGCGACGGCGGCAGCACGGGCGGCAGCGTGGGCGCCGCCATCCCCGTCGACATGACATCGGTCGCGAGGAAGTCCTGAAGCTCCCGCGTCTTCATCGCATTCACTTCCAGGAAGCGCGCCTCGACGTAGTCGGTCAGGCCGATCTCGCTGATGATCGCGCCGAGGATCGCCAGCTTGTTGCGATCGTCTCGCAGATCGCTTTTCAGCTTCGGGTTCGACCAGAGGCGAGCGTGAAGGCGTCGGTTCATGTGATCCTCGTCGCAGGTGTTGAGGCCGTCACCGCTCAAAGATGAGCGGTGAGGTTCCACCACTTGGCAGGCCGGTCGGCGTCAGCCGCGCGGAAGTTGGCGGTGGCGGCGTTGGCCGCCTCGATGTCGACGACGATGGTGCCGCAGTCCGACACGTAGCTGACGACCTCGGGGACGACGATCAGATCGGTGTTCACCACCTTGTTCGTCGCGTAGCAGGCCGGGCCGATCGGGCTGGTGTAGTAGCCGAGCACCTTCTTGTACTTGATGCTGCCGTCCTTGTTGAACTTGGTACGTCCCCTGGCGTCCGTGACGCGCTCCTTGTCGACGTAGTGTCCCTGGGCACCCGCATGCTCGATCGAGACCGTCGCGACGCGGTTGCGCTCGCGATACTTCTCGCAGGCGGCGCGCAGGCTCGACCCGAGGTACCATGCGCCGTTCGTCGGGCGGCAGACGTAGCTGCGGACCGTCGTGCCATCGGCGAACGTCCAGGTGCCGATGGAACGCTCCCACTTCTTGAAGGCCCCAAGGCGGTAGCGCGGCATGAGATCGTTGTTGAAGGACGACTTCTTCGCCCTCGCCTTCGTGACCGTGTAGCCCGCCGCGCGGACCACTGCGATGCACGCGTCGAGATCGAGCGTCTCGGCATTATGGGTGCTGAATTTCTGGGAAGTCATTTGTCGCTCCTAGTCTGCAATGAGATCGATGAAATACTCGGCCGTCAGTGGGTTCTCAGTAGCCCGTGGTGAAGTTGCGCGAGCCGAACACGCGGGCGCCATCCTGGTCGATGTGCGATTCGAGACGGTAGCCGCGACGGACGTCGTCGATCCGGATACCGTGCTCGCTGACGCGATGATTGGTGGCCGGTCCGACATACTTCCCGACGAGGGGCGAACACTGGCCACCGGTCGCATACTCGTCGAACACGCGACGGGCGATCTCGCGAATGGTGACAGTCTTGCTCTTCGACTCGATCACTTCGAAGAAGTCGACGTTGGTCTGGTTGTAGCCCCAAGAGGCGTAGAATACGTCGCCGACTTTGACGTCGTTGACGAAGGCCTTGCGCTCCGCCGCGATCTTCGCCTTGTGGGCGAGGGTCGACTGGCGGCCCTCGAAGGCCTGACGGATGCGCTCTTCGCGCGCCCTCTCATCGGCGTAGGGGTAGTCGAGGACGGGCTTGCTTTGCTTGCCGAAGAACACGACCGCATGCGGGCGATGCGTGCGAGGATTGGTGTAGATGTAGGCGACCGCATCAGACTTCTTGTCGACGATCTTGGTCGCGCCAGCCGGGACGTAGAATTCGCGGGTATTGAAGAACTTCGTCATCAAATCCTCAAGCAATGCGGGCCGTCTCTATGCCTTCAATCTACACGAAAACTCGTCTAAGTCAACAGAGTCACTCGTCCTTTCGATAAGGCTCTAGGTTCTTGTCGAAGACGTCCTGTGGATGGACGGTGTAGAAGCTCGGTGTACGCGGGTTCGGATTGACGGGAATGCCGACTGCGTTGGGAAACACGTCCACATTGGCAGACTCGCCGACGACTGGATCATGTATGCCACCGGGATGCTTGAAGCTCTCGAAGTCGAAGCGCTTGGGCATAATGAAGTCGATCTGCTCATCGGTAAGACCGATCCGGGCGTAGTAGGAGCCGAGCAAGGCCGTGCCCGCAGGAGAGGGATCGCGAAACACCTCGTCGTCCCCTCCCTTTTGAATAAGGTAGGAACCTCGGAACGTGACCCGTGATGTATTTGGAGCCCAATGATGCTCTCCTGCAACCCAGATTGCCGCGCAAGCGCCGTTGCAGAAATTATTGGACCGCACCAGCGTCCAGTAATGGTGTTCGTGAATATATCGCCCGATGCGCGACATCTGAGGAACCTGACCGGAGGTGACGTTCAAGTCGATGATCGCGTGGTCACCGGCTACTCTGGCGAGCGCCTCGAACCGTCTTGCATCGCCGTTGCCGATCAAGCCGCTCATCTTGATGACGGGCCAGCCGTTAATCTGAGTGGTGTCGAAGTCGGCAGCGGAGGCGACAGCTAGTCCGAAAGCAAAAGCAGCGAGGGCGAGCAGTATGCGAAACAAAAGACTTCTCCTGATTGGACGGCTTGAGGCTTGCGGTGGTGTCCTAGTCGACCTGCGCCGCGCCGATGTCTCCGCGTGATTTCAAGGTGCGCCGAACTTCAGCCGCATCGCGCCCCGATTTCTTAGCGACAATGCGGACCAGCATATCGTCGCGGCTCTTCTTCTGGCGCTGTGCGATCTGCTTTTCCAGCCACGCGATCACGCGCTTGGCGGCCTTCAGGTTCTCGCCGTCATCGCCGTCGCCCTCGTAGTCGCCGAGCCACGCGATCGCGAAGGCGAGATCGTCATTGGTGACCTTCATTTCTCACCCTTGCGTTTGCTCGCCTCGATCAGGCGCTTCATGTCGCCGAGCGCACGCACGAGCGCTTGCAGGTCGCGCTTGCTCATGCGCATGCCGTCTCGCAGCGACTCGCCATACTCGCCGATGATTTCGTTGACGTCGGTGAGCCAGTCGTCCTTCGACGGCTCCATTCC
Organism: Melastoma dodecandrum; assembly: GCA_029817715.1. Lineage (NCBI taxonomy): Eukaryota > Viridiplantae > Streptophyta > Magnoliopsida > Myrtales > Melastomataceae > Melastoma > Melastoma dodecandrum. The sequence continues at coordinate 114,323 of JARUPY010000371.1, forward strand.
GCTCTCAAGCACCCTTCACCTCCACGATCGTCTTGATAGTCGTAAAGTTCTCTTCGATGTTCGCGTTGTGATCGACCTCGAACTCGCCTGGGCCGTACTCGTTGATCCTCTCGCGCAAAGCCTTTGCAGAGACGTCGGTCACCAGCGCCTTGCTGATGACCACCTTGCGAAAGGTGACCTCGAATGTTTTCTGCTCGGTTGTCTTGGGCATCAGGAAGCCTTTGCCTGCACGTGCTTGACGTAGACGATCCGGTATCGGGTGCCGCCGCGCGAGTCACGGACCGTCGAGACGAACCCCGCGTCCTTCAGATCGATCGGCATGGCAACCGCGCCGAGGCGCTGGGCCTCGCGCTGGGTCATCGGCTTTTCGAGGATGCGGTTGGTCCACACGACAGGACGCTTCGGCTCGGATGCAACAACGGCCATGCAGTGACTTCCTGAAAAAGCGAGATAACCAATCCCTGTACTGTACACTAAACTAGTCGAATGTCAACGCGCAGTCATGCGGAAATGAAAAGAGAGGCCGAAGCCTCTCTTGTCGACGAGTGTTCTGTGCTGGGATCGATCAGGCGTCTTGCAGCTCCAGGAGGTGGTTGAGCGCCTCCTTCTTCATCTGGAGCCCCGAGCCGAAGAACGCCGCGTTCATGCGGGCCGCGCCCTCGTCCTTGTCGCGGACGCTCTTCTGGTGGTCGACGAAGTCGGTGACCGCGTTGAACGTCGCCCAGGCGGTGTTCTTGTCGGCGCCGTCGCGGACGGTCTTGTCGAGCAGGTCGAAGAAGGACTGCATCGTGCGATCGTACTGCCAGCGGGAGCGGTCGGTGATCTTGCCGTCCGTGTCGCGCTTGGCGGGCGTCAGCTTGTCGAAGAGCTTGGCCGACGCGTCGCGCGAGACCTTGATGCCGACGAGCGTCTCGGCGAGCTTCTTGTACTTCTCGAAGCCCAGCGCCACCTCGGCCAGCTTCTCGCTCGCCTCCTTGGCGACGTCGCCCCGGAAGGCCGTGTTGTGGCGGTACTTCATGCTGACGGCGTCGGGATCGAAGATCGAGGCGGTGAGCGTGTTGTTGCAGACCACGCGGATCATGGTCGCCTGCGCGATGTTCGCCAGGGAGCCGTCGAAGCCGGTCGCGAGCATGACGTAGGGGGCATGGTCATCGCCGACGATGTCCATGTGCTCGTTGAACTTCGCGAGGGCCCAGATCACCCGGCCGCCGCGCAGCGCTCCAGCGGTCTCCAGCGAAAAGCGCTCGTCGACCGTGATGAACTGCTCGAAGAAGTCGAGAACGTCGGCGGGCTGCGTCGGGACCCAGCGGTCGGTGAAGTGGCCGAGCACGGCGTTGGTGTCGTTGCGGCTGACGACGATATGGCCCTCGACATCGGCATAGGAGCCGTCCGGGAGCTTGCGTGCCATCGGTTCGACGACGGCCGTCCAGTCGAGCCCGGCTTCCTTCAGCCACTGCTCCTTCGTCGCGCCGGGTCGCATCTGCTTCCCGAGCCCGTGCCACGGCGTCGCGCCCACATAGGCGATCGCCGCCTTGCCGGTGGACATATCGATCATTGCGCTCATGCGTAAGTTTTCCTTGATGCAAATCTCACCGCTGGCCATCCAAACAGCGTTAAGCCGTTATAGACGGAAATGCAGGCAAGTCAAGCCATGCCTTTCAATGTCGCTAACATTTCCGCATGGGTCCTCGTCGGCGGCAAACATGCTTTGCATAAGCACCACGGATCAAACTATAAATGGCCATACTTGTCGCAAAAGTCGCCGTAAGTCTTAATTGATTTATGAATATGCTGATATAGGCATCAATGTTTTCACCAAGGAATCGTAGTCATGGTCTGGCTTGATCGTTGTTTGCATTGTTCGTTATCTTTATCTCCCGCGTCGATGTCACGTCTGCGAGACGTCGCCTGCCATTCCTTTGATACTCGGCATGGAAGATCGCGCGCAAAAATCGCCACGGCAGGCTTGCGCTCCGCCGCGTCGAGGGAAACGTAGAGTCCTCAGTGCGTTATGCGTCTGTGGATGGGCTTTGGGGGTCCGGATGTCTTGGATCGCGTATCGGTCAACGGGTGACACGATCGGCCGCTTCAGTCGGGAGGCCGATCTCAAGCAGACGGCCGCCAAGACCTTGAAGGTCGGCACGATCTTCCGCGCATCGTCCTCGCAGGGCTCGCAGAGGACCTACAAGGTCACGGAGCGGGGCCTCAAGACCATCGACTCGTTCGTGAAGCCGTCGCGGCGCCGCAAGCACAAGAAGGCGGTCCGCGCCGCTCTGGCGTGATCATTTGCTCTGGTAGGCTGCGCATACCTGGATGCGGCCGACAGGGCAGAATACCCGTCGATAGAAGCTCAGATTGCAGTCCAGTGGCCGGGCGTCGCCTTTTCGTGACGAGCGCTCCGACAGCTTGCAGGTCTGGCAGCATGGATCGGGTGCGACAGAGGTGATATCATCGCCGATGAACGTCATGCTGCGATGCCCGCTGATCATCAGGCCGCCCGTTATGCGCCGGACTGCCCAGGAGTGCGCCGCGAGATTGGCGGCCTCGCTCCGCAGGCGAGGGCTCAGCTCCAGCATCGCGGCATCCCATTCTGCCTGGGTGATCTCCGGCTCTCCTTCGATCGGAGGATGCAGGCGGTGCTCGGTACGCACCTCTTCGCGATAGACAAGGTTTCTGCCGAGCAACTGCGCCACCGCGATCAATGCGGCGTTCCGGTCGACACCGTCCGCTAGGAGAAACCGCCCGACAGCACTCGTCCCGCGAAGCTCCGCGAGACGCTCGCGAAGCTCCGTTCTGGTCTTCCCCTCAGCCGCGATGACGCCTTCCTCGGCGTCGTAGATGATCGCGATCATCAAGCCCGCTCGGGAACGAGCTTCGCCAGCCGAGTGGCGCGGCGGTTCCACTCGCGCGACATCGCATAGCGGCCGTCGAGAAAGGCCAGCCGCGCCTGATAGCGCAGCGAACCCGCGTCATAGTAGCGGTAGTCGCGCTTGCTGTAGTTCGCGAGAATCTGGCTGTCGGTCGCGCGCTTCATGATCGTTCTCCAAATTCGATTGCGTTCGAAATACACAAGGGCGAAGCCCGAAGCAGATACGACTATACAGCAAATATTCAGTAAGTCAACACGCGGACATGGGTTCGTCGCGGATGCCGTTTCAGGCAACCACGTTGAGGATAGCGTTTTAAGCTATCGGCACCCTCGGCCTTATGCTCCGATCAGCCGGGTCTCCCCAGCATTGAGCAAAGACAGAGGTAACCTTCTGTGATCCGATCTAAGGTTCTGGCCCAACCCAACGCGCTCTTCTCGAAGAGACACACTTTTCATTGCGGGCCCAGAAAGTCTTTATTGGCGCGGCTCACCCGCGCCCGGTCGCTTCTCGTTTCATTGAACCTCCGAGAGGCTTTGGGCCGCCAAACCCGATAAGGAGCACCGCATTTGGCGGCCCGCAGGAGATCACCAACGATTGCGTCGTCAGGTCCAGGTCATGGGACAAGCTCCCTCAGCTTGGGTTGCGGATCATTTCGCTCGATCGGGCGACCTGCACCGGTATACCGAGCGACGACGCTCGGTTCTCCACGAAGGCCAATTGAAGCCGAAGCGCATGATTACGCTCCCTCTATTGGAGGAGGGCCGTCAATACTCCACCGCATCTCGCGCCAGCAAGGAACGGCGTCGCATCAGCGACGTATCGAAGCTAGCCCTCCTGACTCCGATGTCAAGCGAGTTTCGGTCGGCGTCCCTGATTTTGAACGAAGGTTCGTTGCGTGCCCGAGCGCGTCAGTCGATGTGCACGGAGCCCGGCCACATCCAGTAGGAGCACACGTAGCCGGTCACGTGCTGGCCGCGACCGTCCTTCGCGTTGAACTCCGTCACATAGGCGTTCTTTCCGCACCAGTTCCAGAAGCGATGGCCCGTAAAATGCACCTCGGTGAACCCGCGCTCGGCGAGCCTCATGGATGCATATTTCTCGTCGGTGCATGCCCCGAGCATGAGGCAGCCGAGCACCAAGGCAATCGTCGATATCTTCTTCATTGCTCAAATGATCCGATGTGTGTCAGCAGTTGCTTCCGGTTGGCCAAGGCCACGTCGATCGCCACCTTGGCCTTGACGAGGCCGTCGATGTAGAACTGTTCGTCCCTGTTCTTGTAGTTGTTCAGCAACTCGTTCCACCTCACGGCAGCAGCGAGCGTCTTCTCGTACTCCAGGAAGAGGTCCGACGTATCTTTGTCGACACCATAGTTCTTCGGCTTGTCCCAATAAAACATCTGCAATCTCAGACCGAGAAAAATTCGTCGCCGTCAGCCTCTTTGGTGAGGTTGAGGTCCCAATCCAACACACCTACCAAATTCATCAACTTCTTGTCGATAATCACTTCCTCCATAAGCCCCTCGTTGAAGGGCATGCTCTTGAACCACTCCGGGAGGTGCGGCTCGTCGAAGGGATAGGCGATATCCTTCATGCCGAGGACGTTCGACGAGAGCTTGCACACGACGATCTTCGCACCATCGCCGATCCGCATCGAGTATTTGTCAGCGTTGGCGTCGCAAAGCAGGTTCCAGTTCAATGACGCCGTGACGTGCCACGGGACATTGACCTTGGCGTTCGCCTTCGACAGCCGCTCGGTGACAGGCGCATTCAACGCCTTTTCGGAGCGGTCTCGGTAGTCGCTGAGAGCGGACACCTTCTTCGGCGTTCCCTTCTCCCAGGCAGGCCGCGCGACGAACTCGCGACGGAACATCTTGATGTCTTCGATGAGCGTCTCCTGGTCGACGCCGACGAGAAGGTCGATGAGCATCTTCTCCAGGAATTTCTGCATGAACTTGGGCGTGTCGGCTCGCTTGAGGTCGAGGCCCATCGGCTTCAGCTTCCCCGGCTTGCCATCAACGTCGAAGCGGACGCCTTCGAGATCGTAGATGAGGATCGCGTACTTCTTCTTCTTGATGAAGAGGCCGCGCGATCCGACCAGCTCACGACCGGCCTTGATGATCGCGCCGCGAGCTTCGCTCGTGTTGAATGCCCGCATCATGAATGCTGGGAACGAGTCGTTGGCGACGTCGCCGATCTTGTCGTACAGCTCGATGATCTTCTCGCGAGACCAGTCCACACCGGCATACTCGGGCTTGTCGACGAGGTACTCGTAGGCGGAGAAGTAGGACGAGTCGGTGTCGGCATAGATGATGCCTTCGCCCTTGTAGTCGTACTCGCCCGTGATGGCCTCGTTGATCGTCGCGTTCATGTGCTTTGCGATCGAACGACCGCTCAGCGTGGTCGACTGACCAAGCCGCGCATCGTAGAATCTGAGCGCTTCATTCAAGAGGGCGCCGTACAGGGAGTTCAGCAGAATCTTCCTGGCCTGCTGACGCTGGTTCCAGAAGGTCTTCTTCTCCTCGACGGCCTTCTTCGTCTCCTCGTCCTTCGGAACGATCTTGTCGTCAACAAAGACGAGATCGTGCTGCTCCATGAACGACGCGACGGCCGCCGCATCCTTGTCCTTCAGGAACTTTGAGAGCAAACCGGGCTTGGCGACAGGCGAAGCGCTTTTGATCTCGGCGATGAGATCGGGGTCGACGGCGACGCCCTTGGCGATGGCGCGCCGAAGTCCTTCTCGGTCGCCTGCATGATCTTACGATCGGCGTACCACTCCGCCAGAAGCACCGGGATCAGGCCGTCCTTTTCAGTCGAGAAGACCGTGCCGTTGGCCGTGATGCAGAGCTTATTTTTCGGGTCGAATATGTAGCTGTACCAGTCGCGCGCGCTTCTGGTCTCAGAGCGGCCGTCATCCCAGTCGAAGGTCAGCGGAGCGCCGTCCTTCTCCATGATGTGCGTGTATTCGAGACAGGCGAAGAGGCCGGACCACGCTTCAGCGCGCTTGGCCTTACCGAGGGATGCCGCACGCTCGGCGACATAGGCGACTGTCTCATCCTGGCGGAACTGGCCGACGATCGTCTCGGGAGACATGTTGAGGGCGCGGATGGCCGATGGATACAGCGAGTTGATGTCGCAGCAGCCAATGTGCTCGTGAATGCCCTTCTTCGGATCGGCGACGTAGGCGCCCGCAACAGGCTGCTTGCCGTCGTCCTCGCCGTCCTCGCTGTCGTCGTCCTCGCCGAACTCTTCCTCGAAGACATCTAGCCGCTCGACAAGCGTGCGCTTCCGGTCGGGGACGACGAAGCCCTTGGCGTGGAAGGCATTGATGATCGCCTGCTCGACGAGCACCACGGAGCCCATGGTCGTCTTGAGTAGGACGCAGTTCGCGTGTGCGATCTGATTGGCAAGCTCGATGAACTTCCGTTTGTCATCGATCTTGTTGAGGAGCGCGACGTCCTGGCGGGAGTAGGCGACGAACTTCTCGAAGTCGTGCTTCCAGAGGTGATCGAGCGTGCCCTCGTAGGGGACCTTATTCTCGCCGACCTCGATCTCACCGACGAAGTCGAGGCGATACGAGTGGAGCTGCTGGGTGTTGTGCTTCTGGTAGAGTTCGAGATAGTCGAGGTGGACGCGCCCGACCAGCTCGTACGAGAGATGCTCGCGCTTGAACTTCTCGATCATGCGCTCGCGCGGGTACTGGTCCCACAGGCAGAGCTTCGTCAGGTCTTCCTTCGACAGGACGCGCTGAATGCGCCCGACGATGTAGGGAATATCGTAGAGGGTGCTGTTCCAGCCGGAGATGACGTCGGCGTCTTCGATCACGGCCAAGAAGGCGAGGAGAAGATCGGCTTCCTCCTCAAAGACGAAGGTGTTCTCGAAATCCTTGCAGAAGTCGTTCGCCTGATCGAGATCAAGCGTCGGCGGGCAAAGCGCAAACGTGATGAGCTTGTCGATCCATTTGCAGTGGATCGTGATGGCGGTGATCTTGTTGAACGGATCGGTGACCGGCGCGTAGCCCTTCTCGGGATCGAACGCCGTCTCGATATCGAAGAACGCGATGTTGAGCTTCGGGGTGTCGGCGCCCGTATAGTTGTCGGCGAGCGCGCGGAAGACCGGGTCGATGTCGCTCTCGAAGATTTCCTTCTTCTTCTTGGGGTCGATGAACCCCTTGGCGAGATCGATCTCCTTCTTGAAGCGGCGATGATCGGGCGTAGAAAACCTGCGGCAGAGATCACCGAAGATGGTCTGATACGTGCCGTTGATGTGCTTATAGTAGTAGACGTATTCCGGCTCTATGGTCCTATAGACACGCTCGCCATTAATGCGCTCGGCTACTCTTACTTCGTTTCTTCTTTTATCCAAATAAGCGTCTACGTATGCCATACTGCTCCTTAGTTGTACAATAGTATTATAGCAACGAGAGCGAGAAAAAGCCCTAATATATTCAAGGGACTAACGTGCTCGTGGAAAACGAAGATGCCCATCAGCACGGTGCCGACGACGGCGAGAAGGGACCAGATGGCGCCCGACGATGAGAGCTGACTCTCGGCCTTGAGAGCGAAGACCCAGAACATGACCGAGATCGCATAGCAGGCGATCAGCTCGATCAGGCTCTGGGTCGACGAAGATACTGAGTAGACTTTACTGAAATAGTCACCAGCCAAGTAGGCGAGCGTCGACAGCAGCAGGAATGCCCAGTAGACGATCATTGTCAGGCCGCAACGTTAATCGCAGCGTAGGCTTCACCGATGAGATACATCTCTTCGTTGGAGACGTTGATGCTGGTGCTGCCGTCCGACTGGCGCGCGCGAGCGATCGCAATCAAACCTTTGAGCACCGCCACTTCACCGAGGTGCTTCAGGTGGTTGAGGGACATCAGGACCGTCTCACAGGCCTGGATCACCTTGCTGACGTGGAAGCTGTTCATCAGCGACCAGCGGCCTGAAGCAGCTCCTCGACCTCGGTGAGGCCGTCACGGACGTCGGCGAGGTTCGCCTTGAGGGCGATCTGGAGCATCTTGTTCAGCGAGGCGGGCTTGACCTCCAGCTCGGCGGCGAGCGCCTTGGTGGTATCGGCAAGGCCTTCCTTGAGGTCGGCGATCTGCTGGAGGATCGCGACACCCGAGTCGCAGTACTCAGTCAGCTTGGTCTTGGCGTTGCCATCGAGGGTTGAAGTCATGTTTAGAAAAGTCCTTGCTTTGAAATGATCCCCGACCATAGCTTCGAGAAGAAGCAGCGGTCAATTTCATTTCTCCGGTCATAAATACGGGAACCTATACGCACCGGAACGCAGCTCTTTGACGACATACTCTTCAATTATCGACGCGAGAACTGTCAAAGTCGGTGGGACCGGACCAACCGGCCCAACTGGCGCGACAGGGCCCCAGGGCGCACGCGGTTCTTCAGGATTTACAGGTGGCACTGGCCCGACCGGCCCGACCGGCTTGCCCGGACCTACCGGCGCAACCGGCCCGACCGGCTTACAAGGCCTCGTAGGGCCCACAGGAGCCTCCGTGGTGGGCCCGACCGGTGCGACAGGTGCTATCGGCCCCACGGGCGCGAACGGCACTCCTGGAGCTACTGGAGCGGTCGGCGGCATCGGCCCCACCGGACCGACCGGCGCGCCGGGCCGCGACGGCGCTCCTGGCGCAGAAGGTCTTCAAGGCATTCCGGGAGTCATGGGCCCTACGGGACCGGCAGGTCCTCCTGGCGTCGGCGGCGGTGGCTCTGCCAGCATCGGCACGCCCCTCGACGAGAGCTTCGTCGCGCAGGTGAACGGCGCGCAGCGCTTCGACTTCAGCTACCAGATCGGCCAGCTCTATTGGTTCTTTGTCAACGGCCTCCACAATGACTCTGGGTACACCATCGACGGTGCCTCAATTTACGTGCAGGATTCTTTGCTACTGATGGCTGGCGATACCGTAACACTTAAATACTTCCATTAAAACATAAATATCTTCATAGGTTTATTCAGCCGGGAGTTCAATGGCCCCTACTCAAATTAACGGCGGCACACAGATTCGTGCAGGCACAATTACGCTAGACCGCCTCGTTAGCGGCTATCAGGTTCCGACGTCCAACCTCGCCCAAGGTGCTCTGTTCCTTCAGAGCGGTGGCTCGGTTGCGATGACGGCTTCGCTCAACATGGGCGGCAATACGATCCTCAACGTCGGGACACCGGTCAACGCGACCGATGGCGCGAACAAGAGCTACGTCGATGCGCTGATCAACGGTTTCAAGATTCACGGCGCGCAGGTCGTCTCGGTCGCCAACATCTCGACGCTATCGGGTCTCCCGACGATCGACGGCGTGACGATGGTCGCAGGCGCGGTCGCACTTCTGATCGCACAGTCCACCGCCTCGCAGAACGGCCCGTGGGTCGTCAGCGCCAGCGCCTGGACGCGTCCTTCCTGGTGGGCCTCCAGCACGACGATCGCCGAAGGCAACTACTTCATGATCGACCCGGACGGGACGACCTACAAGAACACGAAGTGGTACATCACGACCATCGGCTCGATCACCGTCGACACCACCGCGATCGCTTTCACCCAGGACCTCTCGGGCATCATCTATCAGGCGGGCGCCGGTCTTGCGCTCACAGGCGCGACCTTCTCGGCGACGCCGGGCAACGGCATCACGATCACGTCGAACGCGATCACCGCCGTGGGCACCGGACTCATCCAGGTCACGGCCTCGGGTATCGGCATCACTTCTGGCGCATCGGCTCAGCTCATTCTTGCGAATGGCTCCGGCGTTCCGACCTGGACGACGATCTCTGGCGACGTGACGGTCAACAGCACTGGCGTCATGACAGTCTCGACGTCGACAAGCACCGGCTTCGTCAAGTACGCCAACGAAATCGCCAATGAGACTCCGTCAGGTGCGATCAATGGTTCGAACACGACGTTCACTCTAGCCAACACGCCCGCCTCAGGAAGCGTCCAGCTCTACTATGAGGGCATGCTGATGCAGCCGGGTAGCGGTAACGACTATACGATTTCGGGCAACACGATCACTACATTGTTCGTGCCGCAGTCCGGCGAAAAGCTTCTAGCAGCTTACAACAAGTAATTGCCAAAAAGCCTACCTCTACGGTAGGCTTTTTTGTATGGCAAACATTGAAATGACTACAGAATTGTCGGACGCCTTGCGCGCCCGACTGACCCAGGAATATGGTGAGGTCTGCGCCACCAACTTCGCGCTCGACATCATCATTGGCGCCCTCCAGGCCGAAGTCTTGAAGCTTCGCGAGCATGTCGAGGCGCTTCAGGCTCGATGCCAGAAGCAGGACGAGGTCATCCATCAGCAGCTCCTTGATCTGGGCAGCCGCGCCGCAGCGAAGAAGGAAGCTCTGAGAGCAGCCTCGACAGACAACGATCCTGTCGACGATGTTGATGACGGCGATCTGGACGAAGACGTCTTGGTAGAAGAGCCGGTACAAGCGAGCCCTACGTTGACAGAAGCCTTCAAACGTTGGAGCAGCAACGTTTTCAGTAAGTGAGATAAAGCCGGTCTCCTTGCGCATAAATAAACGGATCGCGCATAATTGGACCGGCTTTGGGAAGAACACAACTCGACGGTAATGCGATCGCGCCCGGCGCGATCTCTAAGAGTCATCTTAATACGAGCGTCGCAGGCTTCGCGCTAACGACCAACATCGTCGCTGGCGCCAACATCGCCATCAATTCGACAGGCATCGACCTCGGAACGGGCGCCGTGACGATCGGCCTTGCCGCGTCTCCAGTCCTGTCCGGCACCCCGACTTCGCCGACACCTGTTGCGAGCGACAACTCGACAAAGATCGCTACGACAGCGTTCGTCCAAACCGCCTTGTCGACCATCCCTGGCGGTGCCTCGGCGGCCCCATCGGTGTTGGTCGGCCTCACGGCCATCTCCGGTACCAGCACGAAGTTTATGACGGCCGACAGCGCCCCTGCGCTAGACGTCTCGATCTCGCCGACGTGGACCGGATCACACTCATTCACTGGGAGCGTCGCCACCAACGCACTCAGCGCCACGGGGCAAATCAAGGCTACGACAGTCGGCGCCACTGCCAGTTTCGCCGGTCTTTTGTCATCGTCACCGAACTATGCCGCAGTAGCCCTTCAAGTCACTGGCGCGCCCGCTGATACAGGCGTTTGGGACTACTACGCCGACGTCAACGGCAATCTCTATTATCGTGTCATGAACGATGCGAATACGGCTGGTATTGCGTGGCTGACCGTAGGACCGCGTACCGCCGCCAGCTCTCCCGGCACGGCCACGTTCAGTCTTCCGGTTACCATCAACAATGCGCTGAATGTAACCGGAGGTGTGACCTACACAGCCGCCAATGCACAATTTGTTGCAAACAACACCAATTCCGGGAATTTCGCCGGATTGGTCATGCAGCTCAACGGTACAGCAGTAGCCGAGCTGTATGCTAATGCTAATGCGGCATACCTCGATTCGAGTACGCAGTTGATTCTGCGAAGCGTGACAAGCAGCTACGCCGCTCTTGCGAGCTTTGCCAACAGCGGAACTACCATCTATACGAACACAGGTATTAATGGCGGGCTTACTGTAACAGGCGCTACTGTCCTCAACGGCGGCTTCACTGTGCCAAATGCTACCAACATCGCGATCGGCAATGCGGTTGCAGGCACGTTTGGAGTGGAGCTGGGTAGCCAGACAACTGCGGGCACCACATACCTCGACTTTCACTCGGCTGGCACCACCAATGACTTCGACGTACGCCTCAGTGTAAGCGGAGGCAGCACGACTGCGGGATACGTCGGCACGGGAGCTTTTACGGTCACGGCGACATCCACTACGGTGTCGGGATCGCTCGCAACAAATGGCGCACTGACCGGCACCTCGGCCTCCTTCACTGGTCAGATCGTTTCCACGCAAGGCAATACGGCATCTTATGCGGGCTTCCTTGCGTCATCGACGCTTCCCAGCCTTGCACTGAAGAACACGGGTGCGGCTGCGGACTCGGGCGTCTGGGATCATTATGCCAGCGCCAATATGCTCTACTTTCGCTCCATCAATGATGCGAACTCGGCAGCAAATAACTGGCTTACGGTAGGGCCGCGTAGCGGCTACAATTCTCTCACTAGTGCGACTTTCGGAATTCCATTGGTCGCAAACAGCGGCCTGACCATCTATAACAACCCTGTCCTCGCGTCCGGGCAGGAGTTCCAGAGTACAAGCCCGAACTCCTACCGAATTGCCTATGGTAACTACGGCACCTTCTTCCGCAATGACGGTACCCAATTTTATATCATGACGACCGCAAGCGGAAGCCCCTACGGATCATGGAGCATATATCCTTTCATCATGAATCTGAGTACTGGTCGTATTCAGAATTCGGCTGGACTGACGGTCACCGGGGGGCTCTCTGCGGATACCGCGAACTTCACGGCAGAGCCTACTTTCACATCAGGTACAACGGCCAACGCGGGCCTGACCCTCGGTGCTCGGATGACCTTCCTGACGACGGGCGGCGGCACCGTATCGGTTACAGGAAATCAGGTAAGCTGGACCCAACGCTTTATCGCCATGAATATGGGCGCAAATGCCCTGACGAGTACGAATGGATTCTTCGACATAATCCAGCCTCCAAACGGGACCGCAATAGCGGTGTACGGCAGCGCGTCAGCAAGAAATGCTTCTGCAAACGGCATCCTCGTCAATTCCTGGGAATGCCTATATTACATACCCCCGGTTGGTAGTTACAATGGAAGTGTTTCAGGCAACTTCGTCATCATGGGATACAACAACGGCAGCATCGCGGTGCCTCCTCATTGGATTCCAATTTGTCAGTGTAACGGCGACACGAACCTCTACACTTTCCTCGGCGGCAAGTTCGTGATGGCGAACGGCACCAGCTACAACGCTGGAGCTGGTCGCGTGGACTATAACCCGAACAACTATACGATTGCAGGCACCCTAACAGCGGGTACGGGGACGAGCCCGACGCATACGCTCAATGGCTCACTTAACATTGTAGGCCCAGGTGGCACGTCAAGCTTCAGCGGCAATCAAATGTGGGTACCGGGCGCAACTTTGTACCTACAGTACAGCAGTTCTGGAGGAGTCGACTTAAACTCGGGCGGTGGCAATACGGCGATGCACGGTCCTGCATCAGTAACCTGTGCTGACGCCATCATCTACAATGCCAACGTCAACAACGGCGCCGGTATTGGAACGTACTGGATCGACACATTTTCTGCGGCGCAGTTTGGCTACTACAATAATTCAGGAAACACGTATGGAGCAGTTGCCAATAACACGATTCGATCCATTTTTGGATTTAATACTGCGGGTCAAGTCGGTTCGCTGACAAACTCTGGGAGTGGTATACGCACCCCTGCCTCGCCTACTTTCCGAAACCTGTTGGATGATGGTAGCGGCAACCTCAGCGCAACCGGATACGTCAGCTCATCGCAATACTTTCAGTCTAGTCGAGCGGGGGCGCAATATCTAGCCCCAGGATATATGCACTATAGCGACGGTGCTAATTACTATATACTACTTACCGGCTCGGGCACGCCGACAGTCACGTTCAACGGATTGCGCCCGTTTTATATTAATCTTACCAACGGCTTGGTAAGCATGGCCAATGGTGTGAGCGTGGCCGGGAGCTTCACTGCACCGACTGCGGCTGCCACAGATAATTCTGGCACCGTTGCGACCACCGCCTACGTGCAGAACGTCGTCTCCGGAGGGCAGGGCGCCCAACCGGGCGACGTCAAGTACACGGCGAAATCGTCCGCGCCGACCGGATGGCTCGTCTGTGATGGAAGCGCCGTATCCCGCACGACCTATGCGGCCCTCTACGCCGCGATTGGCACCACCTGGGGCGCGGGCGACGGCTCCTCGACCTTCAACCTACCAGATTTCCGTGGCGCCTTCCTACGCGTCTGGGACAACGGACGAGGTCTCGACACAACCGCGAGCCGAGCCTTCGCTTCGTACCAAGGTGACCAGCTTGGAAGCCATACGCACGGCGTAAGCGACCCTGGGCACAATCACACATTGAACGACCCCGGTCACGCGCACCAAACAGGCTGCGCGAGCACCGCACAGCTTGGATACGGCACTCAAGGCACCTACGGGCAGGCACAGCCGTTCGGCGGCTCGGTGGCCATCTATGCCAGAGGCAACGGTTTCAATGTGGCTGCCTCGGGCACCGGCTGCTACAATTCTGCATCTGGCACTGGTATTTCTATCGCGGCAGCGGGTGCGGCGGAAACGAACCCGAGAAACTACGCAGTTCTAGCAGTCATAAAGTACTAAGGCCAAATGACAGATACAAGTTCCACAACGCCGAGATGCTACAATTACGACGTCAGCAATGGTTTCGTTTACACAGGATCATGCCTAGCAAATGAATCCCCGCTAGATGGAAGTTGGCTTTATCCTGCGAATTCCACAACTATAGCGCCTCCAAACCCTCTGGCAGGCGAAGCTGCTGTTTTTATAAATGGCTCTTGGTCAGTAGTTGCCGATCATCGTGGAGAGACTTGGTATAAGAACGATGGAACCGCTGTTGTAATCATCATGGTTGGTGACGCTGCCGTCCAAGGTTTGATCAAGGCGGCTCCCACGGTATCGACGCAGGCGGCGCCGCCTCTGACGACTCCCACGCCGGTTATCGGGCCCGCGACCCTGGCGCTCTCGGATCAAGTCGACATAGAGCGAGATCGTCGCCTCTACGGCGGATTCCCTTTCAATGGCATCGACTATCAAACCGACGCGGTGTCGATCGCAAACATCCTCGGCGCGGCGCAACTCGCCTTCATGGCGATCGTCGCTGGAGCAAAGCAGGGCGATCTGCGCTGGGCTGATCCCAACAACGACTTCTACTGGATCGCAATGGACAATTCGCATCAGACGATGGACGCGTACACCGTCGTCTCGATGGCCAAGTCTGCGGCGGCCTTCCGTTCGATGGTCACATACGCTGGGCGTGCCTTGAAGGATGCCGCCATAGCGGGGCAGACGCCGGACATCTACCTGGACGCCAACTGGGGGATGGATTCTACTTATCCCACCTCGACCTCGGCGACCGATCCTGGCCCGACTGGACCCACAGGACCGACCGGCCCGAAGAGCTGATCTGTACTCAATATTCCCGGAACAGGTGCGGATAAATAACCGACACGCATATTCCGGACAGGCTTTTGGCAAGAACACAATTGGACGGCAATGCAATTGCGCCCGGCGCTATTGCTTTGCAACATCTCAATACGACGGTTGCAGGATCGGCTCTGACGACAAACATCGTCGCTGGCTCCAACATTGCCATCAACTCGACCGGCATCGATCTAGGCACTGGCGCGGTGACCATCGGCCTTGCTGCGTCCCCGGCGCTGTCCGGTACCCCGACCTCCACAACGCCCGTTGCGAGCGATAACTCGACGAAGATCGCCACGACGGCGTTCGTCCAGACGGTCCTCTCGAACATCGCGGGCTCGGCCTCTGCGGCTCCATCCGTGCTGGTCGGTCTGACCGCCGTATCCGGCACCAGCAACCACTTCATGACGGCCGACAGCGCACCCGCGCTCGACGTCTCGATTTCGCCGACATGGACCGGCAACCACACCTTCCAGAACAGCATCAATCTTCTCGGCGCCACAGTCGCGCAAGATGCTTCGACTGCGGGTGAGCAGCATCCATGGACCGTGACTCGAAACGACGCCGTCTACGGTACGCAGAAGACCTACCAGTACGTAACTAACGGCCAGTACGGCGTCTACGACTCCCACTATGGCAACATGTGGTACTACCAGTACGGAAGCGGCCTCACCACTAATGGGTTGTTTTCTACGAACGGCCAGAATTCCGGCGTCGATATCGTCGACCAGTCCACTAGCGGATCGCTGTACATCTTCAGGAACGGCGGGACAAGCTACGTCTACGACTACAACGCCAACAAGGGCCTGTCGTTTACATCATCAGCGATGACGATCAACATCCCGTTGACCGTTGCAGGCGGTCTAAACGCCACCTCCATCGACAATACACCGATCGGGCAAACTACGCCAGCAGCCGGTGCGTTCGCCGCGCTGTCTGCATCTTCAGTCACAGCAGGTACCATTTCGTCTTCAGGCCGCACAGGGGCGATTTATGTAAACGATCAAACCGTATCAGCAAACAGCAGCGGCATGTGGTACCAGTCTAGCGGCGTGAATTATTTTGCCCTTCCTGGCCGCGTCGCAACCACGACAAACGTTATAAGCTGGTCGAAGACTGCCATTTCGCTACTCCAAGCCACGACCGCAGTATCACTCGACAACACGCCCATCGGCCAGACAATCGCAGCAGCAGGTTCGTTCACGACCCTCACGGCGGCAAGCGCAACATTCGGTAGCAGCACACAAGCGAGTCAGGTACAGGTACAGTTGAGCACGGCGGCCGGATATGGTCGACGCGTTGCTTGGCTGACCGCCAATACAAAGCGATGGACCGCTGGTGCCGAGAACAGCGCGGAGCAGGCGTATGTCACCCTCGCCACGAGTGCAAACCAATCTTCGGCCAGCTCGACGCTGACCTTCGCAAATACTTCAGGTGTCGCAGTCGGACAGTATGTCTACGGCCCGTCGATATCGGTAGGTACGACAGTCGTGTCTACGACGAGCACGACGGTTGTACTGAGTGCATCTACAACAAGCGTCTTACCGGGTGGCACGTACATCGACTTCTGCTACAATCAAGGGTCGAACTGGACATTAACCAACTTCGCCGACGACGGAACATCTGTCGGCACTCCGCTTATGGTCAATCGCGCAACGGGCCTGACGACTATCGGGAATGACTTGTATGTCTCCGGTGCCACCACGGTGAACGGGGCGTTGCAGGTCAATAACGGTATCAGCGCCGTGACTGTTGCTGTATCGGGCGCCAGCGCTCAGTTCATGGCCTATGATCGTACTACTTCGGGTACGGGAATCTTCTACCGCACGGGCGGAACAAGCTATTTGTTCGACAACGGGAACGTCATCGGCTTCAACCAGGGCGGCATCAGCCTGTTGCAGCCTGCGACAGGGACCTCGGCAACGTTCTCTGGTCAGGTGATCTCGACCCAGGGTAATACAGCGGGCAATGCCGGATTCCTTGCATCATCGGCGTTGCCCAGCTTCGCCGTGCGCAGCACCAGCGCAGCGGCGGATACAGGTGTATGGGACTACTATGCCACCTCTAACTCTCTGGTGTTCCGAGCGATCAACGACGCCAACACAGCGGCTACGGCATGGCTGACCGTAGGTGCGCGCAGCAGTTGGAATTCAGTAGGGACGGCGACCTTCGGTGTGAACGTCGCCTTTTCTGGGGTTGTTACTGTGTCGCCGGGCGCAACCTTTCTTGGAACAGTCAACAACATTAGCGGTCAGGGTATGTTCATGGGCTGGAACCGCAATAGCGGCGACGGCGCATCGTGGATCATCAACCAAAAGGGCGGCGGTGGTGGTGGCGTCTATCTTGGCGAGGCCACGACTGGCAACGTATTCACATCGTCGCTCTACGTCGCGCCTGCCGGTGGCACGTCTGTCCTGGCCAGCACGCTGTCGCTACCCACGGCATGCGGCGGCCAGACGATCCAGATCGGTCCTAATGTACCCTACGGCTGGTACCATGATAGCACCAATATGGCCATACGCGTGCCAAGCACGGGCACGTTTTACTTCGAGAGTGGTACGGCAGGCGCCCAGGTCAACGCGACGGTAAGTTCGAGCGGCGTTGGCTTCAACGTACCAGCGTCACTATTTGGCGGCGCCATCTTCTCGGCGGCATCGGGTCAGAGCCCGTCCGCTACATTCTCGACGAGTAGCTACAGCGCTTCGATCTACAACGATGCCGGATTTCACATCGCGGCAGACAACTCAACTGCTGCGTATTTCAGCGCGCCGAGCTTCAACTTTCGTCAGACCGCAACGGGGGCTGCTTGGTTTGCGGGGGCATCGTCTGGTCTGACAATTACGTCTCAGACGACCCTTCAGGGAGGTTTGACGGTTGGCTCAAGTCCTGGGGCTATCGGCACCGGCTCCAACGCGCTCACCGTGTCCGCACCGGGCACTCCTACACTGCGCATTTATAATTCTTCCGCGCCGGGTCCGAGCGGAGGCACGGCTGGTCGCTATTACGAAGAGTATCTTGATGCTAACGGCACGATCAATGCACGATTTGTTAACGGTGCTTATAACAGCGGTCCGATAATCTGGTACTGCACGAGCGACGTGAACAGCAATGCTCTTACGATGTACATTCCACCCAATCTATCCGTATCGGGCAATACCAATCTCAGCGGCCTGCTGACGACGAGCGCGGGCGGCATTGGCACGGGCATTAAGGTGCCGACCACCAACGCCAGCTATTCCGGCAACTACTTGGGCATTTGGAACGACGGCAACTGCCACATCGAGGCGGTGCAGGGAACGAGCAACAATAACAACCTGTACATCAACTATACGAGCACCACTAACACGTACATCAACTCGGGTGGCGGTAGTGTTGTCATTGGTAACGGCACGTCCGTGCTGCACACCGTCAACGGTAGCCTGAACCTCACCGGGCCGGGCGGGACTACGAGCTTCAACGGCAATCAGATCAATCAGAGCGCTGGCATCTACATCCAGTACGCCGTCGCAGGCAATATTGATCTCTGCAACGGTGGCGGTTACGTGCTCAACCATGGCGCACTGACTGTTTCGGGTTCCACGACGCTCAACGGTGTCGGTTTCTCACTGCCTAACTCGTACAACCCCATCATCGGTAGCGCCGTCGCGGTTGGCGCCGTGGGTATTGAGCTGGGTAGTCAGACGACGGCTGGCATCGCCTACATCGACTTCCACTCGTCGGGTACGACCGTCGATTACGACGCGCGCATGAGCGTCACTGGCGGCGCGAGCGGAACGGCTGGCGCAGGTACTCTGGCGTTCACCGCTGCGGCAGTCTCAGGTCCGACCCCGGCCACGGGTGACAACTCCTTCAATCTGGCCACCACGGCGTTTACGGCCAACAACACCATCCGTGCCGACATCGCTCAAAGCTTGACGGCGGCACAGAAGATACAGGCTGTCACCAACGCTGGCCTCAAGGACCAGTTGCTGCTCAACATCGATCTGTCGGTAACGACGCCCGCTTCGGTCACAGTTGTCTTCCCCGCTGGCTATACGCATTTCGAGGTCATTGCTTACAATGTGCAGATGTCAACCACATCGCAAACCGTTTATTCGTGCGAGCATAAACGGTGGTAGCACGTTCTATTCTGCGGCCTCTCATACCTATAATATCGGATTTACATACTACAACGGCACTACCCCTACCGCTTCGGCCGCCACTTCAACCAGCGGGGCTGGCTTGCCCGTACAAGCGGGAAATACTCTCTCAAGTAGCTACTCGTTCTTCTCTGGCCATATTCACATTACGTCTACCCAATTTACCTATATGGGGGTTTCCTCATCCAACTACGATGGCACCTATGTCTACTGGTCCAACATCCAGTCTACAACCGGATCAGGGTTGGGTGGTCAGGCCAACGCAATGCAATTTATTCCTAGCAATGGTGGGAAGTTCACCGCAGGATACATCGTTGTCAAGGCCATCGCGTAACAACTATCCGGGGTTAGGTGCGAATAAATAACCGACACGCACATTCCCGGACAGACATTGGCAAGAACACAATTGGACGGTAATGCGATCGCGCCCGGCGCGATCGCGAAGAGTCATCTCAATACGACTGTCGCTGGATCGGCGTTGACGACCAATATTGTCGCAGGCGCCAACATCGCTATCAATTCGACCGGCATCGACCTCGGTACGGGTGCTGTGACCATCGGCCTTGCTGCATCTCCTGCACTCTCCGGTACGCCAACGTCGCCGACGCCTACGCCGAGCGACAACTCGACGAAGATCGCCACGACGGCCTTCGTCCAGACAGCTCTGGCGGCGGTCCCTGGTGCGTCTTCTGCACCTCCGTCGTCGCTTATCGGCCTGACGGCCGTCTCCGGCACCAGCACCAAGTTCATGACGGCCGATAGCGCGCCTGCGCTCGACGTCTCGATCTCGCCAACGTGGACCGGCTCCCACGTCTTCACTGGCGGCGTTGCGCTCAACGCCGGGACGCTCGCTGTCAACGTCCCCTATGCGGCATCGCAGCTCAACACGAAGCAGGACGTCGTCCGTGTGGCTGTCGGCACCATGCCTACGAGCATGGAGATGGACTCCATGCCTACGGGGACCACGAACACCGCGACCGCAGCCATCACATCGCTCCTCGCAGTTCCGCCCGGCACCTACAACGGAAGCTTCACGTGGCCTGATATCGGTGTCGCTAGTGTCGTAGCGAACTACAACACGTCCAAGTCTGCCGTCTCGTTCCTCGGCACAGCCGGTATCGGCACGGCCGGTTCCTTCGTTGAACTCTACAACGGCGTGATCAGCAACTCACTGCCTGGGGCATCGAGCGCTGACGGCAACGGTTTCAGTTTCGCTCATCTGTACGCGAGCGAGATGGACATCAATCTCTTCGCTCTGCCTGCCGCCGCCTCGACGACAGCTAGCTCGGCGACGACCGCAAGCACGACCGTCATGGTGTCGTCTGGGACCGGCATTGCGGTGGGCCAATCGTTGATGGGGGCAGGAGTCACGTCGTTCCCTGTGACAACGGTCACGGCCGTCTCTGGGAGGACGATCACGATCTCCCAGCCTGCAACGATTGCAAGTGGCGCGACACTGAACTTCGGAACCGTACCCACAGGCGATATCGCTGGCTACTCGGCCTATGTCACCGGCAGCGTGAGCAACATCGGCAACTCGATCGCCTTCTGGTCGAGAGGTGGCTCACTCGCGGCGAAATGGTCATACCACACGTCATCGGATAACGGAGCCGCCAACACCTTCGCCCTGATCGGCGCGGTCGGGACCGTAGGCCCGAGCAACAGCCAGAACATCTTCTTCAAGGCAGTCGGTGGATCAGGAGCGATCGGCAACGGCGGCACAGACCTCGTGTCCGGCAACCTGTACGCTGACGCCAACGGCTACATGCATGTCATCGCGGCGACAGCCATCGCTCTCGACTCCCCGGTATTCGTGAATGGCGGACTCAGCGCCACTGGGCAGATCAAGGCGACCACAACAGGCGCCACGGCAAGCTCAGCGGGTCTGATATCGACGTCCCCGAACTACGCGGCCGTCGCAGTCCAGAATACCGGCGCTCCCGCCGACAACCGCGTTTGGGACTATTACGCCGACGTTAATGGCTACCTCTACTATCGCGTCATCAACGACGTAAACAGCGTCGGGACTGCATGGCTGACAGTTGGTCCTCGCTCGGGCGCGACCTCGGCGGGTACCGCCGTTTTCAGCCTGCCGGTCACTGTAAACGGGTCTGCAAACTTTACGGCAGGTGTTACGTACACGTCTGCGAACGCTCAGTTTGTCGCAAACAATACGACGGCAGGTCAAAACGCCGGTTTGCAGATGCAACAGAGCGGCACATACGTGGCATCTTTGCTTGCAAACAGCAGTGCTGCATACCTGGATACATCCGGCTCACTAACACTGCGTAGTGTCACGAGCGGCTATGCCGCCATCGCCAGTTTTGCCAACAGCGGCACTACAATCTACACGCCCACGTCGATCTCCGGCACACTCGGCGTAACCGGTGCAGCGACCTTCTCCAGCTACGTCGCCGTGGCAGGCGGACCTGCTGGCGCCAATCCAGGGAATGCCTGGAATTACGCGGGCAAGCTTTACGTCGGCGGTGCGGGAGGCACCGGTAGTGGCAGTGGTGGCGTTGGCCTGATCTGGAATTCGAGCAGCAACACCGGATATATTACAAGCGTTGCCCCAGGCTATGGCTACTTGGCCCTTGTCGCGCAAGCTGCATCGTTGCAGATCATCGGTGGTAATGCAACGAACGGTCTGCTTATTGATACGAGTAGCAATACAACCGTTCAGAACACGTTGACAGTCTCCGGCTCTACAACGCTCAACGGCAGCTTCTCAGTACCGAACTCGAACAACTCTATCATCGGAAGCGCTGTATCGAGTGGTGCTGTCGGTATTGAGCTGGGCAGCCAAACGACGGCCGGAACGACCTACATCGACTTCCACTCGGCAGGCACGGCCAACGACTTCGACGTGCGCATTGCTGCCACCGGGGGCAGCACGACTGCGGGATATGTGGGGACGGGAGCAATCACGATCACTGCGGCGTCCACGGCGGTGTCTGGATCACTCGCAGCTTCCGGGAGCTTCACGGTCGGCGCCTCGAACAGTGGGTCGATCCTCGTTCCCGGATCAGCGGGAACCCTATACTTGAGCACAAACGGCGGCGCCAGCGGAGCCACTGTCAACATGGGCTCGGCGACGGTCAACGGCACCCTTACCGGCAATTCGGCCAACTTCACTGGTCAGGTAATCTCGACCCAGGCACAGACCGCTGGAAGCGCAGGTTTTCTTGCATCATCGACACTACCAAGTCTTGCTCTAAAGAATACAGGCGCAGCATCCGACTCGGGAGTATGGGACCATTACGCAAGCGCTACATATCTAAACTTTCGTGCAATCAACGATGCGAATAGCGCTGCCACGAATTGGCTTACTATAGGACCTCGTAGTAGCTACACATCGCTGGGATATGCAACATTCGGAATACCTATCGCTCTCCCCACAGCGTGCAACAGTCAGACAGTTCTGATTGGCCCTTCGGTCCCCAATGGTTGGTATCACGATGCCAGCAATATGGCAGTCCGCGTACCGGGCAGCGGCGCTCTGTATTTTCAGAGTTCAAGCGGCAGCGTGACTAACGCAGTGATGATCCCCAATTCCTCCTTCACTGTTTACCTTCCGACTTCGCTTACAAGCACATTAAGCGTGACGGGCAACATCACGGCTCCGGGAGGTATCGTCGTCGGGGCTGGGGCTGCTGCCAACGTGTACGGCGATGGAGCAAATATCGCGCTGCGATCGGTCACTTCGAGTGGCTGGGTTTACCTCCAGAATCCTGGTGGCAGCACGACCTATGGAATCTTCAATTCGAGCGGTATGAAACACGACCGGAACCGTTGTTGTCGGCACATCCGGCGCGGGTACAATAGGTCCGGGTGGTAGTAACGCAGTCACTGTTGGACATGCTTCAACACCGACGCTTCGGCTTTGGAACCCAACGGCACCAGGACCGAGTGGAGGAACGGCTGGACGTTACGCCGAAGAATACCTCGACGTTAACGGCACTATGAATTTGCGCTTCGTGAATGGTGCTTACACAAGCGGACCTATAGTTTGGAGCGTCACCAGCGATTCGAACAGCAACCCGACCTTAATGACAATCGTGCCGCCCGTGACGTTCCAGGGACTAATCACGACTACGTCCGGAGCAAACAACGGTATCAACGTTCCGACGAACAACTCGTCCTACACGGGCAACATTCTCCGTATCTACAATGACGGCAACACGCATATCGAAGCTGCCACGGGTACCGGCGCGGCA
Source organism: Melastoma dodecandrum (assembly GCA_029817715.1). Classification (NCBI taxonomy): domain Eukaryota; kingdom Viridiplantae; phylum Streptophyta; class Magnoliopsida; order Myrtales; family Melastomataceae; genus Melastoma; species Melastoma dodecandrum. The sequence continues at coordinate 137,670 of JARUPY010000371.1, forward strand.
AACACTCTTTGGATCAACCAGAGTACAGCGTGCGCAACGAATATCGGCGGCGGCGGCGGCGTCACAACGATCGGCACGACCTCGTTCACCAGCTACATCCAGACTGCTAATGGAGCGACGCTCGCAGCCAATGGCTCGTTGTCTGTTGCTGGTTCAAAGGGCGGTTGGGCCGGAATTCATTTCAATGACTCTTACCAGAGCCGCGTTTTGATGATGCAGACCAACGCTGCGGTGAGCGGCGTCTGGAACCCGACCACTGGCTGGGATTGGTACTGGAACGGAAATACGCTCACTGTTGGTACAGTGCCTGCCGCCAACGTCGGCGCGGGCGCACTCGCCAACGGTATGACCGCCACCACTCAGGCGTCGACCGATAGCTCGACGAAGCTCGCCACCACCGCCTTCGTGCAAAGCGCAATCAATCGTGGTTCGACAACTTTCGCTAACATGAATGGTAGCCGCGCTCTCTCCACAGCATACCAGAATACGTCCGGCAAGACCATGATTGTGTGTATCCAGTCATATAACTCCAACACAGGTGGCGGTAACACGGGATCGCTGTACTTGTCGCCCAACAATAGTGCTTGGTATACGGTCCAGGCGGTAAGCTATGCTAACACCTCGTATTCAGAACCGCTAATGTGTGTCGTTCCCAATAGCTACTACTATAAGATGGTCACCGATGGCGGCGCCATCACGATCGTAAACTGGTCCGAGTTCACTCTTCCAGTATAAACGGCGAAGCCCTCGGCCAAGACCGAGGGCTTCATATTCAGGCTCGCTTACGCGGGCTCGTTGATCATCGGCAGGAAGACGGTCACGAGGATCGGCTCCAGCTCGGCGGGCATGTCGTCGAGATTCACCTTCACGAGCGAGACCTCGACGTCGGTGTTCTGAAGCGCCTGGATTTCGCGGTTGAAGGTGTCCGCGTCCCGCAGCTTGTACATGTTGTTCTCGACAACCGGCTGGCCGTTCTCGTCCAGCTCGGCGGTCGAGTTGATCAGCGACGTGCGCGACGACTCGAAGCCCTCGGCGACCTCAAGAAGGCGCTTCGCGTTGATGGCGAGGGCGTAGCCGAACTTCACCGGGCGCGGCTGACCGTCGTTCTGGAGACGGACGATAGCCTGATACAGATTGTAAGCGTCTGAAGTCTTCATATCCTGATTATGCTTCCTATACATTCGTGTTGAAGAGGACAGAAAATGCTGTCCGAGGTGTTTATAAATACATGCTATATGATCAGGTCTTTCGATGTCGAATAAAATCAGTAATCTCGTTTCATTTTCCGCAAACGGAATCCAGACTTGGCGCGCCACGACAAGCAGCATCGCGGCGCAGCCCGGTGACTTCATTCTGTGCGACACGACTGACGGGACGATCACAATAACTCTGCCGCCGATGCCAAACGACGGCACGACGATCCGTATCCGAGACCAGTTCGGCTCGTTCGCGACCAACCCGCTGTCTATCGATCCTGGCGGCAACCTCCTCAACAAGAACGCTGGCGTTTAAGTCCTTCACCACCGTCGAGTTCGACCTCGTCTTCCTCGACCCGTCCAACGGCTGGTATCTCTACTCGGCCGACTCGGCGCTCAGCATCGCGTTCCGTGGCGCGACGACGCCGACAGCAGCTCGCGCCGCTCTGGGCGTCGGGACGCTCGCAACGCAGGCTGCATCTCTCGTCTCGATCAGCGGTGGCTCGATCGACGGCACAAGCGTCGGCGCCACGACACCCTCGACTGGCGCCTTCTCCTCGCTGAAGGCTCCGACGCAGCCCAGCACCGATAACTCGCAGAACGCCGCCACGACGGCCTTCGTCTACAATCTCCTGATTGGCAACTGGCAGACCGTCTCGGCAACCTACACGATGTCGGCGACGCAGTATCCGGCCAACATCTTCGCCGACACGACGACCTCGCCCTTCATCATCACCCTTCCGTCATCGCCTATCGACGGAGCGAAGGTTGTGATTGTCGACGAGAAGAAGACGTGGGCCACGAACAATCTCATCGTCAATCCTGCCGGGAACAATCTGTGCGGTGACTCGACGAACCTTGTCTGCGACGGCTCGGGATACTTGCTTCAATTCATTTTCAAGACCGGCGTTGGCTGGCTTCTTTACGGGACATCATTCCAGTGAAATATCTTTCTAAGCTGAATCTCAATGCTCCGGTCACCGCGACGAACGGAAGCGCACTCCGCCAGCTTGCCGACCGCTTCGGTGAGGTCATCAACGTCAAGGATCAGGTCGTCGGCGTTGGTATCGGCAATGCATCGGCTGACACGGCCGCGCTCCTCCAGGCGGTCGCCAACGCTGCCGCAGGTGGCGTGATCTACTTCCCGGCCGGAACCTACAATTTCACGGTCCCCGCTGGCACGACGCTCGCCCGTCTTCCCTCGAACGTCACCGTCGCTGGAGCGGGCCGCGATCAGGTCCTCATCAACTGGAACGACGACACTGGCAACAGCCTGTTCGGCTCGACTGGTACCTCGGCGAGCTACGCCAACAACATCATCTTCGCAGGCCTGACGATCGTCGGCACCGCAGGCACACGTGGTCCGGCCGCCACCGCGCTCGCCTTCAACCTGTCCTACGTCAACACCCTGAAGTTCTTCGATGTCGCGACCCTGAACTCGCGCAACCACGGCATCTCGCCGAGCTACTGCATCGACGTCTTCGTGAACGACTGCCTCGTCAACAACTCCATGGGCGACGGCATCAATCTCGAAGGCTGCGCCGGGATCGTCGTGAACGACAACGTCATTCGCCACATCGACGGCGATGCGATCTCGATCAATTCCGACACGCTCGACGTCCAGAAGATTCGCCGCAACCTCGCGGTCGACGGCAACCGCATCTTCGACGCGCAGGGCATCCGCATCCTCTCGGCTCGTCACGCGACGATCGCCGGGAACCAGATGGATGCTATCCGCAGCTACGCGGTGAACCTGTCGACGATCGCGCCGAGCGGCACCGGCAATAGGGCAGGCGTCTCCTCTGGCATCGCGATCTCGATCACCGGCAACACGGTGACGAACCTTCTGTCGCGCCAGAACATCGACGGCACCTCACAGGGCTGCCCGGCGATCATCATCAACGGCTCGGCCGCGCGCCAGGGTACCTACAATGCGATCCCCGGCGAGGCCGATCACAGTGACGGCTTGGTCATCGACCCGTACCGCGAGTCCTTCGCGAACGTGAACGCGACGACGACTCCGACCGGTGGCATCTACGCGATCATCATCACCGGCAACACCTTCGCTCGCACGCTGCCTGCCTGCAACAACTCAGACTCCCGCTTCGCGACATGGACCGACTTCGGGCTCGGGTCGATCTACACGAAGGGCGGCCTGAAGAACCCGACGCTCTCGGAAGCCGACATGCGCGACACCGCGATCCAGATTGCGGGCGGCGTCGTCCGCGACGTGCTCATTACTGGGAACATGATCCGAGGCCTCGACTCGGCGATGACCATGCTGACCGGCACCCGCTACGACAACATCGTGTTTCGTGGCAACGAGGTCGTCGACTGCTACTCGGCGGGTATCATCGTCAACACGTCGGGCCTGCTTCGCGCCTACATCGACGGCAATCTGTTTGATCTCGATCCTTTCCTGAAGCACACGAACCGTGGCCCTGGCGGAACTTGGACGACGGCCAGCGGCCCGACCACCATCGAGCTGATCGCAGGCAGCGGCGTCTACGTGCGCCGCAACACGATGCGCAACATGACGCTCGACTTCAACGGCGACAGCTCGACGTCGACTGCGGCGTACTTCGAGGGCAACATCGTCGAAGCGCAGCCCTCGGTGCTTGGCACCTTCAGCACCGAGAATCGCGGCGTCGGCCTCGTCCGCAACAATCTCGGCACCATCCTCTCGGTGGCGGACTGCAATCCTTCCTCGGCGACCTTTGGCTCTGTCGTCACCCTTCCTCAGACACCCAATGCGTCTCTCGTCGGCCGCATCAGCTCGGGCTCGGGCGTCAACGAGGTCGTGCCGCTTGGATCGGGCTTCTCCATCAGCAATGGCGCGCTGACGGTCAGCGTCCCGACGCCGCTCTATACGAACACCATCGAGGCCGCTGGTAGCGTCCAGTCGATCGCGGTCACCCAGAACTCTGGCTACCAGAGCTTCCCGAGCATTCAAATCAGCTCGCCCCCGGCCGGTGGCTCCCAGGCGACCGCTGTCGTGTCGACGATGTCCGTCTACTCGTCTGGTGGTCTGGCCTCGATCGGAACCGGCTACTCGGTCAACGACGTCCTGACGTTTCATCGGTGGCAGCTTTGTCACACCAGCGACCATCACCGTCACCCAGGTGAACGGCAACGGCGGCATTACCAACTACACGCTGGCGTCTGCTGGCGTCTACACAGCGTTGCCGACAGAGCCGATCTCGCTCAACGGCGGCACCGGCTCAAATGCTCTTCTCTCGAACGTGCTGTTCACGCCGCTCTCGATCACGGTCACGGCCTCGGGCGGTGGCTATGCGACTGCGCCGACCATCACCTTCTCGACCTACGCAGGGCAGGCGGCGGTTGCTGTGGCGACGATCACCAACAGCTTCACGCTGACGGGCGGCAACAGCCAGATTTCATTGACGAACAGCGGAGCAGCGCTCGGCGTGAACGGGACCTTCGGTTCCGGTGTCGCCAACCTCGGTGCGACGATGGACCAGAGCAAGGTCCGCACGACGCTCACCGGGTCGTCCTACATGGTCCCCGTCAACACCTCGTGGCTCATCCTGACGCAGGGAGCGACTGTCGCTGCGCAGTCAATCACCATGCCGACGCCGAACGGCGACGGCCACATCCTCAAGATCAGCACCAACGGCCAGATCACAGCTCTGACGCTGGCCACCCAGCCGGGCGCCTCGATCTACTGGACGAACGGTGCGGACGATGGCACCGCAGAGCACCATCACGTTCGGATGGGATGCGGGATCGACAACGTGGGTCCGACTCTGATTTGAAAATTGAAGCGAGCCCACGGGCTCGCCTATAAAGTGGTGGTCATTGCGAAGATCATCCCTTTATGCGCATCGCCATTGTTACCGACGCCTGGTCGCCCCAGGTCAACGGCGTCGTCACGACCCTCCTCAACACGATCAAGCGCCTCGAAGCTCTCGGTCACGACGTCCGGGTCATCGAGCCCTCGCACTTCCGCAGCATCCCGCTGCCGAAGCTCGACGGCCTCCGGCTCTGCCTGCCGCCCTATGACATGTCCGAGCGCCTCAGAGGCGCCGATGCGATCCATATCGTCACGGAGGGAAGTCTCGGCATCGCCGCGAAGCTGGTCTGCGACCGCATAGGCCTCAGCTACACGACGGCCTTCCACACGAACTACGCCGTCTACTTCAAGAAGAACTTCGGCATCCCGGAAGATGTCGGCTTTCGCGTTCCTTCGCTGGTTCCACGGCAACAGCAAGAGCATGATGGTCCCCTCGAAGAGCATGATCGAGACGCTTCGTTTGAACGGCTTCCAGAACGCCGTACACTGGCGTCGTGGCGTGGATGCGGAATTGTTCCACCGATCCGGGAAACAACGAGCACACGGGGCTCTTTGGCGACGCGCAGCGGCCTTACTGGCTGAACGTTGGCCGCGTCTCGAAGGAGAAGAATCTCGAAGCTTTCCTGTCGCTCGATCTCGCCGGAACGAAGGTGATCGTCGGCGACGGCCCCCGACCGCGAAGCCTTGCAGGAGCGGTACCCCGACGTCCTGTTCCTCGGCAAGAAGGTCGGCACGGAGCTGGGCGACTGCTACCGCGAAGCCGACGTCTTCGTGTTCCCGAGCCGCTTCGACACCTACGGCCTCGTCATGGCGGAAGCGATCTCGTGTGGAACGCCAGTCGCCGCCTTCCCGGTCACCGGCCCGGTCGACATCGTCGTCGAGAATGGCGTCACGGGCGTCCTCGACGAAGACCTCGCGCTCGCATGCCTGCGAAACCTACGAGCTGGAGCGGCCAAACCGAACATTTTCGTGGGACGTGGCAACGGAAGATTTCGTCAGCCACCTCGTTCCTGTCGCGAAACCTTCACAGATTTCTTAATAAGTAATCCGCGTATTTTAAGGTCCTTTTCTTTGATGAAAAAGCATTTCAGGTCGATCTTCATTTCAGATGTACACCTCGGCACGAAAGGCTGTCAGGCTGAAGCGCTCGACGACTTCTTGAAGCACCACACCTCGGATCGCCTCTACCTGGTCGGCGACATCATCGACGGCTGGGCGCTCAAGAGGAAGTTCTATGCTCCCGCAAGCCACGTGAAGGTCCTGCGCAAGCTGATGAAGCGCGCGACTCACTTCCTACCGGGCAATCACGACGAGTTCTTCCGGGCGGTGATCCCGACGACCATCGGCGGCATCCAGGTCGACGACGAGTTCGTGCACGAGACGGCCGATGGCAAGCTGCTCTGGCTCATCCACGGAGATCGCTTCGATCATGTCACGAGCTGCACGCCGTGGGTCGCTGTCCTCGGCGACATCGGCTACTCGATCCTCCTGAAGACGAAATCGCTACAATCAACCTGATCCGCCGCTGGTTCGGTCTCGACTACTGGTCGCTCAGCGCCTGGGTGAAGCACAAGGTCAAGTTGGCGGTAAACTTCATCGGCGACTTCGAGACGGGCGGTTTGCCAGGGCCGTAAAGGATCGCGGTCTCGACGGCGTGGTCTGCCGGTCACATCCACCATGCAGAGATGCGCGACATCGAAGGCGTGCTCTACCTCAACACCGGAGACTGGGTCGAGACGTGCTCGGCACTGGTCGAGCACGATGACGGCAAGCTGGAGCTGATTTACTGGACCCCGAAAGCTGCTCCCGTCCTTGTCGACGAGGAAATCCTCGCGGTCTAGTGAACCGTGATCGGCTGATCGACCGAGCAAGATGCAGGATTGTCTTTGCCACGACGACCTCCAGCCGGTCGACTATCGCGTCGCTGACATCACCTTCGATGACGGCCTGGAAGTAGATCGAGTAGAAGGCCTCGATCTCGGAAAGAAGCTCCCGCGCCTCTCGCTTGGCCTCATCCGTTAGGTGAACCGCTTCGTCGACTGTCTTGACGTAGTCACGCGCGCCATAGAGACATTGTTCCAGGGCGAGAAGCTCGCGACCATTGTTCGACTCCAGACCGTTTTTGATTTTGTTGCTCATGAACCTGCACGCCGCATCTCCAATCTACTTGAACAAAAAACGGCTCAGTTCCGAAGAACTGAGCCGGTGATCACCGTGGCCGAGTGATCAGGACGCCTGGATCGACGTGAGACGATCGATGGCGAACGTGCGCCAGTCGCTCTTGTCCATGTCGAAGTAGGTGAAGTTGTTGTTTGCTCTGGTTGTTGACGTTCGGGTCGGTCTGCGAACGCTTGTTCTCCGGAATCTGGCTCGTGTTCAGCGTGCCTCGCGCCGTGCGGTTCTCGTTCTCCGCCGTCGTAATAGGTCAGCGAGCAGATGCCGTTGTTCATCAGGTCGGCGATCTGCTGACGATTTGAACTTCTGGCCCTGCTGCTGCTGGTTCTGGCTGGACATCATATTCTCCTTCGCTTCACTGAGTGAGCAGGGCGGAACCTAGCATCGGTTAAAAATGGGTCAACGTGTTTCGGTGCAACCCAAGGATTTTAACGGAGTTCCGTTAACGTGTCAGAATGGGACAGTTTTCGCACACGCCGCTGGCTTAGACATCCACAAGGGACTACGAACGACGTAGGTTTGGGATCGATCTAGATTCGCGGAGGCGTCAGGTCTTGTTGCCTTTCGACCACAGAGCGCAAGGCCTTCAGCTCAACGACGCTGGAGCATGGCGATCTCCACCAATTGTGCTTTGATGCCTCCACGTGGCATCACACCATCGGCATAGGGATCGGCGATGGTCTCGCGCAGCTCGGCCAGCGCCTGCTCAAGCTCGACGATCCTCTTGTCCCGGTCACTTATGGTTTGACGGGCGTCCGCGAAGGTCCGAGGGCAAAGGCTTGGGGGAGCAAACTTCTCACACCGGTTTCGGTATGAACGCAGTCGCGCAGCAATCTTCGTTCGCCTGGGCGCGTACTCGATGATCGCGGCAGCGATCTCGATATCGCTTAAGCGCGGCACGGCGATCTCGTGCGCACACGCCTCTTCGGTTTGCAGCCCAGCCTCTATCATGTCTGATCATTCCCGCCCGCGCATGATCACTTTGGTCACGCGACTCGGACGACCAGCCTAACGAAAGACGGTGTTGAAAACAAAGGGCCCGACCATCTTTCGACGATCGGGCCCCTGTTAGCGGAGCTTGAGATTACAGCATCTGCCTCGGTGGCCTCTCCCGACCCTTATGTGCTCCCGTTGCGAGCGGTTGCTTAAGTCGGATGTCCACTCGACTTGGCCCTTTCGGGTTGCGTCTCGTATCCACCAGTGCCGCGCGTTTGGTTCCAGCCGCTTGCGCGTTGCGGCTCCTACAAGGCTCTTCTCGGCCCTCGTCACGGCGCCCCGTGTTTTACCACGTGACCAACGTGATCTGGACCACCACCTCCGGGTCCGCACCCTAGGTGACCGGACTGCTCCCATCCCTTGCGAGACAGGTCCGGCATTAGGCACCTCAGTTGCCTAGTAGGTCGAACAGCTTCGTTCTCGCCTTGCGGCGACGCCTCCGAGACGGGGTTTGATACCCGCATCATCTCCACCTGAGCCGGAATGTGGTTCGCACCTTAATCCGGAACCGGGTTCTCAGCTCTGTTCTTGAGCTACTCGGCCGCGCTCATTTATCCAGCGTGCTGTTCGTCGTGTTCCGCTCGGTTTGACCCTCCCGGAATGCAACCACGCCTTCTTCCCATCTAGCAGGGGCTACCTGCATCCTGGATGCTTCAGGAGGACTACCGCCCGGCCGAAGCCCGACGACACCCCTGTCGGCGACCGTGTTGCCACGATGCCTCCCTACGCTCTTGACCGCCTTGGCGCCGCTAAGCACCTCGCCGAGTCAAGCCGCCCTTGGCATTCGATGTCTTACAGTTGCGCGGTAGTATCCGGCATAGCTTCCGGATTTCGGGGTCACCCCCTATTGACTACCCTGTCGTTCCATCGTGGCTCCTACTTCCGCAGAAGCCCACCCTTCTGGGTGTGTGCTGGGCTTATATAGGCGAGATGTCTTTCGACGCCCGAGCCCGCATGAGTGCCTACTCGGGTGGCCAGCGAACCGGCCCTCTCTGATGACGCTATACCGCCAAACTCTAACGATTACCCGACGTACTGTTACGTTGTCGAGAATCCTATACTGTCTCCTCTAGACAAACTACTATGTCCGAGGGAGTGTTTCGTCGCCCTCAACATTCCCCGTTCTTAAAACGAGGAGTCGTTCGGCGTCAACCACTTTTTTCGTAAATTCGTCACGTCCCCTGATTGTGGGCGACCCGACCGCCTGCGATGCGATCGCGGAATCGCGTTCGGCCGTTTGACAGCCGCTCGTAAATGCGTAGGGGGACTGGACATCGTGGATACCCTCCCTATCATACGACTCGTCGTAGACCCGTAGTGGTAAACGGAGACGATATGGCACCCGGATTTGTGGCTCCCAGCGGCGGAACGCCCGGCCCCGCATATGCGGGTTCAAGTAAGAGCAGCCGATCCAGATACGCATGAACGAATAGAAATAGAACATCCCTGCCGCTGGACAAATGGTACATGGAGGGATGCTTTTACGGGTAGAAAGATTATGGCCATCGTCAAATCGTGGCGACTGTGGCCTTCTTGGAAAACCAAATACAGTGTTGGAGAAGCTGGCGCACCTCAACCGACCTTACGCGATGTTGAGTTTCCTGCCCGCCGACAAAGCTCCCCACCTCCCCCAAAACTCAGCAACAAATATCCGAACCGGTCCATATTCTCAAAAGATTTTAATCCTTTGAGCGGCGACACAACTGCCCTCAAGTCTGCAATGCAGTCGGCAATCCGCGAGAGCCTGCTCAGGCCGCGATCTAGACCCACCGAATCTCATGCACGGCTTCAGCCAACGTAGGCGGCTCGAAGCGCTCCGCGTAGCTCAAGATGGCCTTGTCCGGTAGGGCGGCTCTCGGGAGCGATTCTGTCGCAGGACGATGTCCACAGGCCGATCCAGCGCTTCGACCGTCACGTGGGCATCGTACTCCCGACAGAGCTTCACGATCTTGTCGCGCTGAAGCTTCACCACGCAGGTGGCGTTCCACACGAAGGGCTCGCGGCGGCGCAAACACTGCCGCGCCCGCTCGAAGCCCTCTTGCAAGGCCGTACCCTCGTCGAGGTCTCTTCCCATCTCGGCCCGGATGATGTCGCGCGAGATCACCGTCTTGCCTGCATGATTGCGGGCGATATGCGTGTCCTTCCCCGAGCCGGGCAAGCCGCACATGATCGTGACGTGGCTTCCCTGCGGCGGCTGTGCGACGTGTCCGACCCAGCGATCCTCCTTCTCGAAGTACTCGACGCGGCTCGCGGCATCCTGGTCGACGACCGTCTCGGCGATGAAGTCTTCCAGGAGCTTGAGCGCGACCATCTGCTGGTCGGCGTCAGGGCAGATGCGTCCGGCATTGTCGGCAAGCCCGAAGGCGATCAGCCGCTTCCAGTCGCCGATCGCGGCGAACTGCATTGCAGCGCGCGTCATGTCGTCGAACGTCCACATGTGAAACACGCGCTGATGCCACATAATAAGCCCGTGGACGGCCAAACGCGTCTCGACGTCCACACCCTCCCGCCACAGCTCGTACCACGCCACAGCCGCGCCTATGCGGGCATGACGGGGATGCCCGATCTTGAAGCGCTTCTCCTCCGCGCTCCACTCCTCGACGCGCGTCTTCGGCTTCGCCACGTCGTGGTAGAGCGTGGTGAGGCTCATGATGCGATCAGGCGTGATGAACTCGGGCAGCGCCTCGTCGACAAGCTTCGTATGAGAATATACGTCACCCTCGGCGTGGTACACGGAATCCTGAATACAGGACGCCATCGCCTCCCGATGCGGGAAGCTTTCGTCGAGACGACTCCAATCGAGCCTCTCTCCAACGGCGTCAATCCAAGACACGGAACTCGTCCTCATGATGAGAGGGGCGTTTATATAAATATTTCATGCAAATTTCAACCCATCTCGACGAGAAGAAAGGTCGCCCGAACAATGGTTCCGCCTGGATCGTCATCGCGTGCCCGCGCACCGGCAAAGTTCTTCTTGGGAAGCGGTCGAAGACGGCGAACAACCCTGGTCAGTGGAATCTCTTCGGCGGCGGCATCGAGCCGCATGAAACGGCGATCCAAACGGCTATTCGTGAGCTGAAGGAAGAGGCTGGCATCACTACCACCCCGGACCGCCTTCGTCTCCTGGGCACCGGGCCGAAGAACGTGACGATCTTCGTCCTCAACCTCACGCAGCGCGAGGCAAGCGCCGTGCTCGATCTCGATCCTGTCGAGGTGGCGGGCGCGAAGTGGTTCCCGGCAGATGTCCTTCCGGACAACCTGCACAAGTCCGGCACTTGGCCTACAACACCTTATGAAGCAGGGGGATGAGCCAGCAGAGGATGTGCCGTCGATGCGCAGCCTTCTCGACGTTGTCGAGAGCGAGGAGTTGACCGAAATGGTGATGCGAGACGGTTTCGCCTCGTCGCTGTCAGCGGCCGATCTCGTGCGCATGGTGCAGAAAGGAGATGTTCGCGGCGTTTGCCGCAGGGAATGAGATATTCGTCGCAAGCTCGTTCGACGACACCCACATCGGGATGCGCCACGAGATAGGACTGTCAACCGAATTTGGTGAGAGCGGCTACGGTTTCGATTTCTACTGCTGGAATCCGAGCATCGATGGAGATGAAGACGGCCGAGCGGACTGGCTCCACGGCAATCCAGACGGTTGGGTCAATATCGGCAATATCCTCGTTGCAGCCAATGTGGGAAAAGCCGAGGCTCTTCAAAATAGCCAGTTCGCAAGGATGGTGAAGAGCTGACCTGAGACAAGCGTTCACCAACCGTTTTCATTACATCCGTGAAATGGTTGGTGAACTGTAGTGACCTTCAGCCCCATACCTCGGGGCTCCGTCAGTCCGGCCCTGATATCTCGGGCCTAAAAGCGTTTTCGTGAAAACACCCGCCGCGCGGTGTGAGATCAGCGTCAAACGCTAATTGGTTGCGGGTAAGGAATTCGAATCCCTGACCTTCTGGTTATGAGCCAGACGCGCTGTCCGCTGCGCCAACCCGCGTAAATGTATTTATACGCACTTATCGATTTCTCTGCAACAAGTTTCTGCAAGACGACGGAAATTCGTTGCTTGAACGACAAATCGGCGGCAGAACGCCTCTTATCCTGAAGGAGAGAGACATGCGCCTAGCAAAGATCGAGAAGATCGACGCGGTTCGAGATCACCCGCGCGAGGATGGCAAGGAATTGTCCATCATGACCATCGGCGACAAGGAGGGCGTGTCGCAGAAGATCGTCGGGGAGACGCCCGGCGTCCTCGACAAGCCGCGCTACGAGGTCGGTCAGTTCGTCTCTGTCATCTATGCTGGTATCGTCCCGGAAGACGTTCTCAGGATGGGCTTCTGGAAGGGCGACAAGGGCGGCCTCAAGGGCAACAAAGGCAACAAGGCGCGCCCCGCCAAGTTCAAGGACTTCCTCAGCCACTTCATCATGTTCCCAGTTCACAAGCGCGACGATGGGACGTTCTACATCACGCGCGGCGATCAGACGCTCGACGTACAGCTCGGCGACGACGTTACCGATTTCTACGGCCTGGAAGAGGACGAGGTCGCCGCATGACGATCGCGATCCGGCAGTCGGACAAGAGGGTTGCTCAGCGGGTCGCCCGGCTGACCCCCACGCTGATCCGCCTTGTCGATCTCCACGTCCACGCTGCCATGGTCAAGAATCTGGCGCCGAACTTCCATGTCACCATGGTCGGCATCAGGTTCTACTTCCGCGTTTTCGAACGCGCCTATCCAGGCCTCGGCCAACGCATCCCGACCATCGACTTCGCCGACGCGACCATCGACTACGAACTCCGAGGGCGTGGCATCTTCACGTCCATCGTCGACCATCTCGAAGCCACGTACGGCAGCCGTTACGCGCTCTACATGGAGAACGTCCACAACGAGCATCTCGACCGGTTCTTCACCAAGCGCCAAGGATACGTGCGAACAGAAGGCGTCCTCTCGTCGTCCTTCTACAGGCTTCCACTATCCGAGACGACCAGCCCGTCTTGATTATTCTGGAATATCAGGTATTATCGGAAGCCCATAAGGTGGAGATCAGGTATGGTTTGGGCATTTCGTGGAATACTTTTCGCTCTGTGTCTTGTCGGTGCCATCGCGCCAGCGTCGGCCCAGGAATTCCAGGCAGCCATCGGGCATAAGGCGCTCGGTCGCTGTCACATGGACTATTGCAGCTACTTCATCATCGACGCCGCAACGCCGGTCGGCGACGGTCGCGACGGCACGCTCTTCAAGATCAGCGAGCGCACCTGGGGTGCCCAGTTTCAGGGCTCCCCCGGCGAATGCGCCCGACAGCTACAACGAATACGATCACCCGCCGATCAGCGTCGACAGAGCAGGAGCGGGTCACGTCTTTCGTGTACTGCTCGAAGACGCGACCGGCGATCTTCTCCTTCGATCCCACGGAGGGCAAATGGATCGCCGATCACCTGCGGCCGGGCGATGACGGCGCCATCGGCGGCGCCAACGAGTCGTCATAATGTCTTCTACTATGCGGCCTGCCACGACGCGATCGTGAAGAGCCCGTACGAGTCCGAAAACCACAACCTGCCGCGTCGCCTGGGCTACCGCTTCAAGGAAGGCGGCGGCGCGGATGGCGGCCGTGCAGGACAACGTCGCGCCTCGCGACATGCTGCGGTGACATCATCGTCAAAAGAAATACCCGCCAGGATGGGTCCTGGCGGGCTCTTTTCTGTACCCACTTGGTAAACGGTTGCAGAATCGAAAACCGTGCGGGCGTCATAACCCTATAGACGACTTCTACCGACAAGCAAGTGATTGCCGGTAGAAGTGTCCTCGATTACTTCGCGACGGTCGCCTGCGGAGCGGCAGGGGCCTTCGGTTGCGGCTTGAACATCGCCGCCAGCGCGTCCGTGACACCATTCGGCATGAAGGTCAGCGCCACCGAGGACGGAACCTGCCCGTTTCCACTTGTTGCGCAGAGCCTCAGCCACGGCCAGCGACTGGATCGTCTGAGCGTGCGGAGCGAGCTGCTCGGCGATCATGCGATCCTGGGCCGCGACGAACGAACGATCGATTGCGTCTTGGACTTTCGACGAAAAACTCGAAAGTGTCTGCCCAGCCAATGTAGTCAAGTGTAATGCCGACGCCAGAAAGATAGGCGCGGGTATCGGTCTCGATCGACTTCATGGTCTCTCTGGCGAGATGGTTGTTCTCGGTCAAAGTATGCGTCGTAAGACGGTCGCAGACGAGGCTCTGTACTTTATTTCGCACGGGGCCGTCCATCACTTCTGCGAGGCTCTTGCCGTTCAGGACAGACTGGAAGACAGTCTCGGGACGGTTCGGGTCGCCGACGAGCGGATCGGTTCCGAAGTGGAAGAGGAACTTCGGAGCCTGATCCTCGGTACACCGAGGTGCCGATCGCGACGCCGACCGTAATATCGAGACCTTCGCTGCTCTGGCAGGGGAAGCTCTCGTCGCGGTTGCTGGAGCCACGATTGCCCTTCACCCACTCCCTGGAGTAGGGCGTGCGATCCACAAGGATTAGGCGGCCAGCAGGCACATAGAAAGTTGTTGAAACCACGCCGACTTCGGGAGCTGCACGTGCGGCATGTCGAAACGCTTGGCTGCGATTCTTGTTGGCGACCAGATATTCTTCCGATCCGAACTTGCCCTGCGTTGACTTGTTGTCGCCGACGTCGGGGATATAGAAGACGGACTGGTTGGGCAGGATGAAGTGCGGCTCGGCATAGTCGTACTGGTCGTAGTAGGCCTCGGCCTTGTTGGTCGTCACCGCAGAGATTCCGACCGCCAGGGCGACCATCAGAGCAGTCGTGGTCAGGACCGTCAGAAGGGGACCGAACCAGAGACCCAGAAGGGCCAGGGTGCCGCCGATGTTGATCCAGGGATGGCCGAAGAACGCGTTGACGGCCTGGAAGTGCATGTAGGCGGAGTTGGAAGCCTGGAACTGCTCACCGGCCGTCTGCGCCAGCTCCAGCGAAGAGATCGCATCCATCGGGATGTTCACCCACGTGATAGTCGAAACGATCATCACGGATAGAAAAATACGCACGTAGATGTTCATGAAAATTCACTCGTAAAATGAAAAGGGCCGCCGAAGCGACCCTCTCCACATACGAGCTTCCGTTTGGAACCGTCAATTTACTCTTTGCGGCACCTTCGCGCTTAGCGCGGCGTCTGCCTCGGCCCAGGCCGCGCGGTCGGCCAGGGGCAGAATCTCCAACTGCGCCTTCTTCTCCGCGCTCCAAACGGGGCCAGAAGTCGACGTCTTGGATCATCGTCTCTCGGCATTGTCGACGATGTCGTAGCACTTGATCGTCTGGATGCGCGCTGGCGCCAGGGCAAGATGCTGGCGGTCGATCTCTGCCCGGCGCTTGCGATTGCCGTCGCTGGGCTTGGCGACGTTCGTGAGGGCGACGACACCATCCACGATCTCGTCCTCGACCTCGCTGCGCAGGTCCTGCTCACTCATCTCGGTGTCTTCAATCGTGTCGTGCAGGACCGAGATCGAGACGTCGACATAGGTGGCGCCCTCGACCTTGGCGACGCGGGAGGCCACCGACAGCGGGTGCACCATGGAAGGCTCCCCGGTCAGCTTGCGGCCGATCGTTGACCTGCCGGTGCGCCTTCAGGCCGAGGTCGATGGCGCGGGCGACGATGAGGACATCCGCGTTTCTCCCAACCAGCGACGACAAGGTCGGCGAGCAGCTCGTCCTTGGCGTAGAGCAGGGCGAGGACTTCGCTAGTGGTCCATGGCTGGTCTGTTCGCATGCAGAAAACATTACCACAATTGCCATGGAAGGCAAGACTACGACAGTATTTTCGCTAGCTGAAGATGTCTATGCCGGGCGCAAGCTGGTTCGGGATGATCGTCCTATCGTGCCAGTGCGTGCCCGAGTCGAGGATCGACTGGAGGAAGTCTGGACGAACGTACTTGTAGCGGCCGACGACCTTGCCGTCCTTCTCCAGCTTGAAGTACAGCCCTTCCGAGAGATCGCTCGGATTCGTCTCACGCAGAGCCTGCTCGGGATCGACGCCGACCTTGGTAGCAGCGGCGGCCAGGGAGGCCTTCCAGTCTTGGCTCTTGTAGAGCGATGGCTTCACCAGGGCGAGCATTTCCTTCTGGGTCTTGAGCGGCCCACGATGGATGACGGGCACCGACACTACTGGACCGCCCTTCCACATCTCGTGGCGCGTCTCTGTGTCGAGGAACTTGCCGGTATGCTTATCGTATACATCGAACTCGAACCAGTAGGTCGGAAGCATATCGTAAAAATACCGTGTGCTTGGCGTACGGCATCTCGCCGTAGGCGATGTAACGGTCGCCAAGACGGTCAAACAAGTACTCGACGTGTCTATTCGCCCACGCCTTGAAGGGCGCAAAGTGACGCTCGCGCGGGCCGCCCATCAGCGAGTGGCCGCGTGATTGCAGGATCAGGTCGCAGTCGCTGTTGAAGCTGATGCCGCTGTTGCCGCCGTCGAGCTTCTCCTCGACGACGAGAAGACCGTCTTCTGGCTTCAGCTTCGTGATGTCGATCTGGCCATCGGTCGTGTCGTCGCCCTGGAGCTTCGACGAGACGATATGGGCAGTCCTGGGATATTTGATGATCTCGTGCATGGTGTGAAGCTCGATGAAATGATCGAGATGGTCGCGAATGACATCTTGAACATTGAGGTCGCGGAAGAGGGGGCCTGGAAGTCGCGTTCCGTGGTCCAGGACGACGTTCCCCCACTTGTCGTAGGAGGTCGTAGCATCCCATCCCTCGGGGACGACGGTGTTTGTTATACGGGCTGCACGACGACCTTCCTCGACACTGATGTCTGTTGCTTCACACTGGCGATGGTGCAGCCCACAAACCGAGATACCATTGTCGAGGAAGTACCCGCCATTCTCGAAGAGCTTGCGCTCGATGAGATGGTGTGCGTCGGCGGCTGGAGCGTCACAGAAGACGCATTGATGCCGATCACGCGCAAAAATACCTTCGCGAAACTGGTCTCTGGTCAGAAGCTTTGCCATTGACAATGTTGAAATACATCATTGTTCTGTAAAAGTCAACGCCCCCACGAGTTCTCGTGAGGGCGCGTGTGGACCGAGAGGGAATTGAACCCTCTGGAGAAGCTAAACTCCGTCGCCGTAGCCTTCTCGCCCAGAGACCCCCGTGATGGTGGAGGTGGCGGGGATCGAACCCGCCTGCATTCGGACCCTTAAATCGTCTAATGCGGCGAGCTTCTCGCTCTCTCTCGCTATCCTTGGCTCGGTGAATGGTCAGACCGGCGATCTCGGTCTTCAGCGCGACCTTCCGCTTCTTCATCGCCTGGACCTTGATCATATCGCAGCTCGGGGACTTCAACTCGTCGGCGATCTGCGCCTCCAGGCCCCTGTGCTTTGCTTCGAGGCTCTCCTGATGGGTGGTAGACAAATGGCAGTCTCCCTAGGCTAGGCGTGACCAAATCGCCACGCCGCCAGGGAACCTAACGACCAAAACCCATCATGCAAGCGGTTTTTCTACGAAAACCCGTTAGCCGAACAGCTCCGTCTCGGTGGCCTCGCCCTCGAAGTCATAGGTCGGCTCGGGAGCATTGTGCTTTGCGGCCAGCTCGAAACGCCTCTGCGCGCGCCAGCTCAGCCAAAATGGGCCTCGGGACGTTGTGCTCGACCACACGAAACATCGTCGATCAGATGGCGATCGGAGGAGACCTCGACCACGTAGCCGGTTCTCGTTGAGAAGTAGGTCACCCGCCTCGTCATGATCGGCCTTTCACTAGATATGAAAAACGATGTCTAGTCCCATTCCCACGGATTGTCAAGGTAGCAGGGGTATGGAGCAGGTTTGTCGAAGTATTCGCAGGCATCTGTTTCTTCGACGCAATCGCTCTGAACCCGAATAGCCCACAGGTACTCGGTCGGAACACAACGAGTCGATGCGGCGATGGCCTCGGGTAAGCCCTCTATAGGACCCAGTCGTTCACATTGTTCGGCGAAATAGCGGTCGGCGAGGTTTTTGGCGAGCCGCTTCTGTTCTTTATAGCGATCGATGACGTTCATCACACACAGTGAATCGGCAGTGACATTTCTGTCAATATTCAGGCTTCTAGGTCGACGATCTGATCATCCGCATAGGGGTCGGTGATGACGAGCTGGCCGTCGCCGCGCTTCATGATGTTGTCCATGTTGATGTCAAGACGTGTCCCATCGGAGCGCCCCTTGAGGTGGTCTGACAGCGCCATCAGAGTCGGAAGGATCGGATCGCGGTACAATCGCCTTCAGTGTCGCCCAACATCTCCTCGGGATCGTCATCGTGGTTGTTTTTGATGGCAGCATGGACTCGGCTGTAGAAGTTCTTGAGATCGCCGTGCCAATCGCGGCCGACCACGTAGCGCAAGATCAGCATCTTCGGGAGATCGGTGGCGAGGCTGAGAGGCTCCAGCCGCTCCATGCGGACCACGAAGAAGTCGTCGGCCAGGCTTCATGAAACTTGCCCGGAACTTAGGCAGGGCAGCGTTGTCCTGGTGCGCCAGGGCGAACTTCACGAAGGCCATGTAGGCGTGATCGTTCTTGATGACCTTGATGACGTAGGGCAGGCCGGGCTTCGTGAAGGTCGCGCCGAACGCGCCGTGTCCGAGTTTTTCGAAGCCCTGTTCCTCAATGTAGCGAAGGAACTGGTCGAGGATCATGCGGCGACCGGTGACGCCGATCTTGGCGCCTAAGGGTGCGAGCTTGCTCTTGAACTCGGGAGAAATCGGGGACTTGGTTGCCCTGAAGTTCGAGCAGCTCCTCGGCGCTCTCGAACGATAGAAATGGCGTGGCGGATATCCATGCCGTATTTAGGAAAAGCAAAAGGGCGCCCAGATGGACGCCCTTCGTGTAGAAAGCTTTGATGGCAGCTACTTACGAAGCAGCCGGGGTAGAAGCCGGAGCCGACGAAGCGGGGGCGATCGTGAGGACGAGCGCAGCGCCGACGTCGTAGGCGGCCTTGTCGGCATCCGAGATGCTCGGCATCTGGAACGAGTAGGTGATCATCGGAGCGACGGCCGTGGGCGACGACGAAGCAACAGCCTCACCGCAGTTGACGGTGCGGGTCGTGCCGGAGACGTCCTTGTAGTCCGTGACGCTAATAACGGTATAGTTCTTCTGCATATTTGAAATTCCTTTTTCGCGAAAAGAAGTTGTATTGGTATTTATCTTGATATTGAAAACGCACCTTCGGATAGCCGAAGATGGAACACTTATTTAATTCGGGGGCTTTTCAGTGGAAATGAATTCGGTAGGGCAGATTTCGCCCTGGGATTAAGCTGGTCGAGACGCACATCAAGGAATACGGAGAGAGCCTCATCTGGCACACGATCGACACGCCAGCGAAGGTCGACTCGATTCGCACGACGATCAAGGCCTACCTGCCCGACGATTTGCTTGCTTATGTGACGATCAACAGCCGCACCAAGAGCTTGGAGCGCGTGTCCGTATATGATCAGGGCAAGACGAAGCTCTTAAGCCTCTACTTCCCGCCCAATCCCGTCGCGCATCTCGACTAGGTCAAGACGCCTTTGTAGACGATGGTCCCTGTAATCCTTGACGGGCGCATATAGAGCCGAGCAGTCGACCACGCGCACCTGCATGTTTTTGGATGCCTCGTCTGTTTCGATTCTTGTCTTCATCCCTCGGCGACGGCTCGCTCTTGAGAAGAGCCAAGTGCGACGACTTCCCGTTGGCCCTCTTCGTTGGTGACGGAGGCCTCCACGACGAAAGAGTAGTCGCAAAGCGAGAAAAGAATTGAGCGCCCGTCGCCTGTCAGGCGCACATGCGAACCAGCATTCATGGTCACGACCATTTGGTTGGCGATCAGGGTGTCAAGAGCCGGTCCTTTGCAGTCGATTGTTTTGCCTTCGCGGCGAGTAAGGATGAAGGCCGCGATCGAAATCTGTTTCCCGTGTCAGCTCCACGACCTTCTCCTCCGCAGGGGCTCCGGCATTTGGTGATTGGCGCGGACATTGCACGAAAACTCGTCGGCATCAAGCGGCGGTGATTAAGCCGAGCATCGCAATAAATACTGGATGCTCACTTACATTCGGACCATAGGCACTGTCACGTCCCAAAACAACGCTTAAGGCCATTATTGGCTACGGCACGAATTGGTCGACGACGCTCAATGCTGGAAACTTCATCAACATTGGTACGGATGCTTCGTACTATCAGATTGACCAGATTGTCGACGACAACCTGCTGCTGCTGACGGCACCGTACGTCGGAGCGCCGCAGCTCAACGTCAGCTATCAGGTCACCGCCTCACTCGCGGGCTCCGACGTCCTTCTCATCCCCGATCCCTTGAGCGTCGCGGGCCCGACTGGTCCGGCCGGTCCGATCGGCTTGCCCGGCCCCACGGGAAGCACCGGAAGCACGGGACCTGTTGGTCCGACCGGTAGCACTGGCCCGACCGGGCAGCAGGGCGCGACTGGCGTCCAGGGCCCAACCGGCGTCACCGGTCCGACCGGACTCAGCATCGTCGGCCCGACTGGAGCGCAAGGCGTTGCTGGTCCTATTGGCCCAACGGGCTTGAGCATCACGGGCCCTACCGGTGCCACCGGCAAGACGGGTCCTACGGGCGCGACCGGCGCCACAGGCGTTCAGGGCCCCACGGGCCCCTTCGGCGCGACCGGAGCCACCGGGCCGTCCGTGACCGGACCAACTGGCGCGGCGGGCCCGACAGGAGCCCAGGGCGTCCCTGGTATCGGCATAAACCGGCCCGACCGGCGCAGCAGGCCCGACTGGTGCTGTTGGCCCGACCGGCGCACCCGGCCCGGCGTCGACAGCCGTCCCCGCGTGGAACATCCTCAACACTGCGACGACCGCTCTACCGAACACCCAGATCGCCGCCGACACAAGCGCCGATCATGGACTCTGACGCTGCCGCCGTCGCCTAGCGATGCTGCCGTCCTCCTGATCGCCGACCTCACCGGATCGTTCGCGACCAATCCGCTCAACATCGATCCAGGCGCACATGTCATTCGCGCGAAGCCGGGCGTGTCGACGAACAGCTCGCTGTCGGCGCTGAACATGGTCGCACTCGGCATTGGCGGCGGCGCCCTTTCGAAAGTCCGCAAATTGAACGTGGCGTACTCCAAGTTGATGCTGATTTACTCTGCGGCCAATAACACTTGGTTTTTGATATAAATATTGTACAGTTTTCGACCCTTTTAAAGGAAGCATGAGCAACAACTTCACCACGACAGATATCAATGGTTAATCCGATCGTATTCGCGACCCAGGACACGGGTGGCGGCGTCCAGTCGACGAAGATGATCCCCTCGGACGTGACCGGCACCCCGTTCTCGTCCTCGAACCCGCTCTCGGTCATCGCGCCTACTCTCGCGAGCGCCCAGAACCAGGACGGCGGTCCTCGCGGCGCCCGGTAC
Source organism: Melastoma dodecandrum (assembly GCA_029817715.1). Classification (NCBI taxonomy): domain Eukaryota; kingdom Viridiplantae; phylum Streptophyta; class Magnoliopsida; order Myrtales; family Melastomataceae; genus Melastoma; species Melastoma dodecandrum. The sequence goes on from JARUPY010000371.1 coordinate 159,243, forward strand.
CTCGGCGGCGACGGCTACTGCCGTCCAGGGCGTCACCAACGGTCTCCCGGTCACTGTCGCTGGCTCTATCGCAGTCTCGAACATCCCGGCCGTCCAGCCGATCTCGGCGATCACACCTTCCGCTTCCGACCGGCGCGGCCACCGACGCCAACCTCACGGCTCTCGTCAACGCGGTGAAGGCGCAGATCGATCTGGCGTCCTCGCTTTGGACGGATAATTCGAACGCCTTCTATGTCCGCCGCGACCTCATCAACGAGGGAACAGGTGCGATCTCGGTCTCGTTCGTCGACCCGTCAACCGGCGCGACCCTCACTCCTGGCGCCGGGCTCAAGCCCGCAACGACGAGCAACTCGCGCGTTGTCCAGCAGGCTCTCTACGACGTCACGGCGACCGGTAGCTCCTACTCGCTTGGCGACATCCTCGGCCGACTCGCGGTGCTCGACACGACCACCAGCCCGCCGACGATCGTCAACCTCCGGCTGGGTCAACCTGACCACGGGCGCCGTCCTCAGCACGCCGCCGTCAGCAGGCAGCATCATCGAGCAGACGCAGCACCTCTCCATCACCTCGTCGGGTCCTGCCGACCGGTTGCAGCAACCTCGGCGAACCAAGCCGTTGTCCAGGCAGCTCCTGGCAGCTCCTCGACGGCAGCCATGGGCATCCAGGGCGTCACCAACGGCGTGGCTGTTCCGGTCTCTGGTTCGGTCAACGTCGCGAACTTCCCCAGCACGCAGCCCGTCTCGGGCGCGATCACGGCAAACGCCGGTTCCGGCACGTTCAACGTCGGCGGCACGGTCACTGTCTCCAACTTCCCGGCGACCCAGCCCGTCTCTGGCGCTGTCACCGTTTCGAACCTCCCCGCGACACAGACCGTCGCTGGCACCATCACCGCGAACCTCGGCACGCTGAACGGCGCTGCGACCAGTGCTCTCCAGTCGAGCGTGCAGAGCACGGCCGGTGGCACCAGCACCCAGGTTCTCAACGTCCAGGGAAGCCAGAGCGGCATCGCCATCAACACGGCTATCACCGCCGTCCCCGGCGACGAGCGCGCAGCCCTGACGCTGACCACCAACACTCTCAATGACGTTGCTCCGTTCTCGCTCGATGGCGGCAACGGCGTCGGTCGGCGTTACCGTGGTCGGGCTCACGGGCTCGGGCGCGACGCTCACCCCCGAGTTCTCGACCGATGGCGGCACGACCTGGACTGCTACCCCGGTCTTCACCGCGACGGGTTCGGTACTCTCGACGCTGACCACCGACGCCCAGGTCAAGATCGACGCTTCCGGCCGTACCGACTGTCCGCCTCCGCAACTCGGTTGCTGGATCGACGGCGGGAACCATCACGGTAACCTACTCGGCTTCGACGGTCGCAAGCGTTGTCTCGGTCAACGGCCCGGTCTCGCTCGGCACCAGCTCGGCGCTCGTCGGCAAGGTCGGCATCGACCAGACAACTCCCGGCGTGACCAACGCAGTCAGCGACACCCAGAACCTCCCGTCGAGCGGCGTCGTCGCCCTGACGGTCGGCGGGGCGCAAGTGGCAGCCGGTCGCTGGTTCGGCATCAACTGCACGGTGGCTGGTTCAGTCCTCGGTCACCTTCTCTGACGGCCTCTACTCTGCTATTCAATGCAGCGGTCGGATTTGTCGAGTACAAGTGGGCGGTCGTCTCGGTCAACACGACCGGTGGCGCAGCAACAGCGACCTACTTCAACTTCAAGTAAGGCGCATTTGACGAGATTTCGTTGCACGGCTAGGTTTTCCTGGTCGTGCAACGGAGCTTCGTTATGACCGAAAAGAAAACTGTTCCCTGCCCTGGAGAATGTGCACGGACGCGATCGGCGCGTCGCTCTCGGCGCAATCTGCCGTGCTCTCTCGCTTGCCGCCCACTGCGGATAACAGCGATGGTGGCGAGATGCGTATCATCATCATCGCATCGAGCATCGATACTGCGATCCAGATGGTCCCGGAGATCGAGTGCGGGCAGGCAAGCACCCAGATAGCCCTGAGGCAGACATTGGCCGAATGCAAAATCCTCGGCTACAGGAAGTTCCTGGCCACATACAACATTCGCAAGCCTGTCCCGCTCAAGACCGAAGACTTTTTCGAAAGAGGACGACACCGGCTTTTTTGACGCGCGCATCGATCGTGTCGACTTGACCCAGGGCGCCGGTCTCGTCGAATGATCCGCTACGAGACCTTTGCGACGCCGCAGGAGAGTAAACCTCTCCTGCGGCTGCTCGACAGCCATTATCTCTATTCCACGTGCGGCATTCTGCATGCCTTCTACAATTGGCCCGACACGTTCTTCGATGGCGAATGTCGCGTATGCTATAAGGAGATCGGCGGGGCGACCTGTCTCGGTTTGCATCGTCAGCAAGGACTGCTTCTACAGCTCCGAGTACTACGCCAAGGAAGCCAAGGACTGCTGGGGGATGATCTCCGTCTTCACCGTGGCGGATTGCCGACGAAACGGCTACGCCAGCAGCTTGCTCAGCGAGCTTTTCGAGCGCGATCGAAGCAGCAAGTTTGCGATGATGAGCAGGGTCATGTATCTGCTTCCAATCGGCTATCATGGACGAATAGTGGGCTTCCCCGATCGGCAATAGAATAAGAATAGTTGACGCGACATTGCGTTAGAGCATAGCATTCATAGATGATATTGAATGCATATTGTGTCTTCCTCATTGTCGAGAGCGCTGTAAACGAGCGGGCGAAAGACCTTTCCAAGCCGGTCGTTCTGTCGGGATACGAGTGGGGTGAGGCCGGGAGCTTGACGATCCACTTCTTCGACATGTCGAGCCGATCCTACCATCAGAAGGTATACACGTGGGACGAACTCGGCGTCCTGGTTGGGCGTCTCGACAACCTTCTGGTTAAGACGTTTTTCATGCAGAGCAGGCCGGATAGATTGAGGTACCGCCCAAGCTAAGTGGTTGAAAAGTCAAGGAAACTATATCCAAGTAACGCGGAAATAGAGGGTTGACCTCTACTTAGATTGTGCTATTATGTTCTTCATTGCCGATGGAGATATTGCTGATGAGCGCCGCTATCACGACCGCTGCTGCCGCCGCTGCCCTTTTCAAAGACATCAAGACCATCGTCGACTTTGCCGACAACGGCTACATCGAAGCCCAGGAAATCAGCATCATCGCTTTCGAGTGGGTCCGGGCTGCCAAGGCGCCGTTCTCCTTCAACAAGGTCGCTCAGAGCGCGATCGAGTCCTATGTCGCCAACAAGCTCGTGAACGCGGGCTTCGGTGAAGACACGATCGCGGCCGTCGCCGCCACCATCTACGCGGCGTGGCTCGCGCTCCGCACCGGCAAGGTGGCGGTCGCGGCCTAGAGGCCGCCTAGTCCGGCACCTCGTCCTTCTTCAGCTTCCGGGCGTCCAGAAAGCCCTGGAGCTGTTGCATGGCGAACAGCAAGCGATCCGCCTTCTCGCGGATCACTTCGAGATGGCTCTCGATGGTTGACCTGGGGAGCAACATCGCCGAGGTCGATCCCGCTCTTCAGTTCGTAGCTCTTGACGTCGGACAAGCTGCTGATCTCCTTCAATGAAAAGCCGAGCGCCTTGGCCTTGAGGATCAGGATCAGCCGTATTTCATCCTCCCTAGTATAAAGCCTCGAATGTCTCGTGCTCATCGGCTTCAGGAGCTTCAAGTCTCCGTATATTCGTAATGCTCTCGGCGTGACATTTGTACTTGTCTGCCATCTGCCCGGTCGTCAATAGTTTAGACACCTGATACACCGTAATATCCCTTGGAATGTAGACGTTGCCGGGAAGCTGTTTTGAGCTTCCCGGTCGAATGGTCTGCTATGCAACGGCGGCGAGATCGTCGCCGCGTGTAAGATCGGGAAGAAGGTTCAGCTCCAGGACCGATCCGGTGAAGCCCGCAGCGGCGGCCACCGAGTCCCGGTTGGCCTCGCTCATCGCGACGAGCCCGGCATAGGTCCTGATATGCCCGACGAGCACCGGACCGCCGATGACATCGATCGGGCACTTCGCGGAGCGGAACACACGCGCCATACCAGCACCGTAGACGGTGACGATGTGTTCCAAGCCTGCCCGCAAGCCGACTTCGATGGCACCGTGGAGAAGCTCGCTCGTGACCCGGCTGATGCGCTTGGGGCCGTGCTCGATTTGGGGATCGATGCAGAATCGAGAGCTTTCCCAGACAAGCGGGCTCTCGACGACAGCGCCGTCTGCCAGCACCTGAGGGAAGACGTTGCGGAGCATGTTCGGGCCGACAGTCGGCAGGAGGCGCAGCGTGCCTTCGACGGCCTTGGTCGCTTCGTTGATGGACAGAAGATAGAGCGGCTCGCAATCGCGATCGAACTCATCGATCTCCTTGCCGTCTTGCACGACGACGTCCCAGCCCAGCCGGGCGTCGAACACCTTTGCGCGAATGCGGAACATCGCGTCGATGTCTTCCGGATGCGCGGATACTTCACTCTTGTTGATAAGGCGGATCATTGCTTTGGTTCCTGCGAAGAATTCGCAGGACCAAACTAAAAGTCGTCTAAGATTAGCACAATACGGCGGATTCGCCGTATGAGCGAACGCGGCCTAGATGAGGTTGAGCTGGATCGCCTTGGCGACCGTGTGTGTAATGTTCAGAGTCTCCAGCTTGTTGCGTGCCAGCTCGCAGTAGAAGCGAACGGACCGCTCGGAGAGAGCTAGGATCACCCCGATCTCCGAGTAAGACTTGCCGGTCGACGACCACTTGAGGCACTCGCGCTCGCGCGGCGACAGGTTGATGACCTCGGTCCTATTCACACGATCGCGCATCACAGTCGAGTGAAGATGAAAAAGACAAGAGCTGGAAGTCGCGCATGAAGCTACGGGCGCGCTCGTTCCAGTGCTTGTCGCGCTCGGTGCTGAGCGTCAGGAGAGCCTTTTCTCCGTGGCGTCCTCGGATCGGGAAGGTGATGCCGATGTCGCCGACGCCAAATTCGCTGGCCTCGCCGAAGAAGTTGCGGACCTTGCGGTTCTTTCGATGGTCGGCGCTGTTCCAAACGGTGGGGAGGATCGAAGAGAAGCCCGCAGCAACCACCGGGTCGACACGCTCGAAGTGGCTATGCCTATAGTGCTCGACCCACTTTTGATTGTAGGTCCCTAGATAGTACAGTTCTTGCGTGCCGGGCAGGTCGAAACCGAGGTAGAACGACATCCTTGATGCCGTATACACGCGCGACCCTTTGCAGGAATGCCATTCCATCGGAATAGCTGCTCAGCTCGCCAAACTGCGTCAATGAGATCGTGGTACTTCCTGCCCAAATCGTCGGTCATCGCATCCAAACTATGAAATTAAAGCTTCACAGACAGATACCAGACTTTCCCGACTTTGTACAGGGCAGCACTGCTCTGGCCACGGACTGTAGCGCGGCGGCAACGGCTACTTCCCCTTCGTCACCTTCTCGATCTTGTCGACGTAGTTCTTGACTATGTATTCCTTCAAACGATGCGGGCTGACGTCGAGATGTTCTCCAGCCTCGATCTGCTCAGGCGTCATATCCGCGATAGCGCTCTCGTTGACATCGATCCGAGCTGGTCGAAACGACCCTTTGAAGCCCTCGGGCGCGCGGATGTCATAGTACGTTTTGCCGACCTTGTAGTGCCAGTCCAGCCCGTCGATGGTGAGTGTACGAAAGCTCATCTGCCCCTCACATTTCCAGAGGCCGCGTATTGCCATTTGTCCGGAGTCGCGCCAAGAGAAATATCCAGCAGGCACACGAAAAGTGGTGGCGCAGCATGAGCACGAACGACGTTCCTGGATACAGGGCCTCGAACAACGACCAACTGCGAGCGACCTGTTGGGGCCGATTCGGGAGAGGGCTCTTTCATCTTCGTGAAGTCGACCGAAGGGCGGGCGCGTCGTCTTCGACATGTACGATACCAGGGTTCGCCCCGACCGCCGTCTATACGGAGGTCATGGACGTCGACCTGTTCATGCGCACGTTCTCGTGGAAGACCGGAGTCAAGACGACGTCCGTCAGAACGAAGGGCAAGGACCGTGACGTTCCGATGCTGCGCTGGACGTGGCACGACAAGACGGCCTTCGACTTCAACCTTGTGCTACGGCAAGGCGAGCGCGAACGTTACGCCCTGGTGCGCGAGCGCGAAGCCGATCCCGAGACGATGACCGCGAGCTACGCGCGCCTCATCGGCGAAGCGTTGGACGCTGCCGCGAAGGAGATAAACGCCTCCGAGATCGGGCAGCAGCTTCCGAGACCCGTGACCGCCGATATCGTCGAGAGGCTGAAGCGGGCGGCCATGTCCGGGATCGAGGCCAATACCAAGGGCATCGTGCCGTGAGCGATGCGCCCGCTCGTCGACCCGCTCAAGCACGACGCCAATTCCGTCACCCACTTGTACTGCATGCGTGCGACAAGAACTTCGTTGCGCAGCTCGACTTCCTGTTTGAATGGCAACCACGAGATTCACTGTGCTCACTGCGACCACATCCACTTCAGGGTGATCAGGGACGGCAAGGTGACGGAGGATCGCTTCAATTCCGACTTCGGCTCGAACAAGACCTACCCGGCAATGCGGGTGTGGAAGGTCGAGGGCATCTCGACGTACAGCAACAACCAGTTCCTGCGCGCTAAGTGGACCGAGCGCATAAGGGGCGCGCTATGACCGCTGCCGTTAACTCAGCGCCGTCGCAGGTGGCCCATGCGCCAACAGCGAGCACGAACTACGTGATGAGCGCGAGCAACAGCGTATACTTCTGCCCAAACCAACACGCGATCGCAATGCAAATATCTACTTTGCAGAACATCGCGCTGTTTGCGATTCAGCAGTCAGCAAGTACCGGCTCGTCGAACATCAGTCCTGTGGTCTACATCCCAGTACCGACGATGCCGCCGACCTACTTTGGCAGCGGCATGACTTCAGCCGGTGAACATCTCTCGATCTTGATGGGAACCTACACGCTGAAAGATGGCTCGACCCTTGAGGTCGACAAGGACGGGAACTGGGTGCTCACCCAGTCCAAAAAGAAGAAAATCTACAAAGGCGCACAGACGTTCGAGTTTCAATCGCTTCATCAATGCGAGCGACATTCTCGAAGACTACATCACCTACGTCGCCAAACTGGGAGTTCCGCCAGACGAAATATTTAAGCTGCCAATCAACCTCTTCATCATGTACCTGATCATCGAGGCAGCGAAGAAGGACAAGGAGCCCTTCGAGGATGAGGAGAGAGCGTTGCAGGCGGCTGCCCAGGTCTTTGTGCCCCAAGGCCCGCTCAAGCGGAAGATTGGCGCCCTGGGGCGGTTTCTGGTGATCCTTCGCGTTGTCTGGAAGGCGATCGTCGGCTCCCCCGACAGCATCGAGAGGATCGCGGCCTCGCTTTAGTGAACCGTCGTCTCGATCGGCGTGTCGACCGTCTTGAGGAACAGGCGAAATCCAGCGCATCAGGGTGAGAGACTTGTGGGACGCCTCGAAGGTGGCGCCGTCCGTATCCTCGATCGGCACCGGGAATTCAAGGCCGGTGTCCGTCTTGTAGTAGAGATTGCCTGCGCGATAGTATGTGAAGGTGGAAAACCCCTGCACGTGGTCCTTGATGGTCATTTAGGCCTTTCTGTTTTGAGCTTTACGGGTTGAAACACATCGAAGCCGATCAGGTAGGCCGGAACGATGATCGTCGGCGCGGTGACGACGCTCATCACAAGGTCGACGCCCGACACTTCGAACTCGACATTGGTGTTGGCGTCGTCCGCATTAAGGAAGCCGTGCGCCACATACGTGCCCTTCGGCGTCCTGAGAGGCTGAGACTTGATCCCAAGGCCGAACACGGCCGTCAGCGAGATGACAGTGTAGCTGAAGAGGAAGAATATGATCCTCGTCTTCATCGTTTCAGATAGCCGCCCAACGGGCATGTCTCAGTAAGCTCCCCAGCAGTCACATAGATAAAATTGCATGTCATCTTGAAAACGTAAGTGTCGTCGATCAGCCTATTTGGATAATCCGCATGGCCAAGCCCCGAGACCCAGTAGGCCATCGCATCGTTCCAAATCCAAGCATCGACGCGTAGAGGATACTGGTACGGCGCATCGCCAAACGTATCGTTTGCCCATGCCATCAGATGCTCGTCGTTATCGACGACGACCTCCCAATGATGCAGCTCGGGGATTCGAAATCCGCTAAAGGGCACCACGACCGTCTTCACCGACTGAATGCCGATGACGTGCGACGCCCACTGCGGATGGTTGAGGATGAGGTGAAATTTCATAAATGTGAATATTGCTTCAGTAGAATATAGCTTTGGAACGTCTAGGCGGTCCATAAATAATGTATCGCAACATTCCGAGGAGTACCATGTTCGGATCAATCAAGCTTCAGCTCATCATCGCCTTCCATCATCTTGTTGGCCTTCGCCGTCTGCGGATTCGTCATGTACATGCAGAACGAAACCATCAAGGCCAATGCCGCCCAGGTCGCCACCGACAAGATCGCGATCGTCGCCGCGCAGTCCTCGATCAAGACGCTCCAGGAAGATTCGGCCATGACGAAGATCAACCAGCAGGCGCTGTTCGACGCGATTACACAGGCGCGCCTCGACGCCGAGAACCTGAAAAACAAAATTGCAATCCCGAACAAGGTTCTCCACGATAAGGACTCTTCCGCTCTGACGAAGCTGCTCAACGCACAGACATCGAAGCAGATAAAGAATTTCGAGGACCTGACCAAAATTGCCAAACCGTAAGCTCTTTGCAGCGGCAGTGATCTGCTCGACACTTCTGTCTGCATGCGCGACCACGCCGGTCCCCGTGCAGACGCGCCTTCCCGACGTCGCGGTGCCTGACGCCGAGCCCGTCGCCATGCAGAACTACCAGTGGAAGGCCTACAATAGCTCGGACATCGCCAAGCTCAACGATCAGCTTCAGAAGAAATCCGAACAAGAACTTCGTGATCTTCGCTGTCACCCCTGGTGGTTACAAGAAGATGCAGGGCAACATGGTCGAGCTTCAGCGCTACATCAAGGAGCAGAAGGCGATCATCGTCTACCTGCGCCAAGAGCTGAGCGATCGCTCGAAGGACCCCAACGCGGATCAGCCGAAGTGACGCCGATCGAGATGCTCCGGTCGCACCTCCGCTGTCTGGCGCATTGCATAGCGATCTACGAGACGGCGAGCGACATGCCTTTCTACAAAAAGGAACTTGATCGCTGTCTTGTGGAAGAAGCCGAGTACAAGAAGGCACTTCTTATTCTCGAAAATGCACAGCAAGACGCATAAACCATTTCAATTAGCTCAAGATTTTCATGGCAAATCCCTTTGAAGTACTAGGCGTACCGCGCGCTGCGACGGAAGCCGAGATCAAGTCCGCGTTCCGCCAGAAGGCCAAGGACTGTCATCCCGATACCCATCCGAACGATCCGGAAGCGACGGCCAAGTTCGCCGCTATCTCGGCCGCCTACGATGAGCTGAAGGATGGCAAGGCTGCAACATGGCAGGAGCAGCCAGCCGGTAACGCAGGCTTCGGCGGCGGCTTCCATCCCGGCTTCCATCCCGGTGGCTTCGACATGCACTTCAACATGAATGACGTTTTCAGCCACATGGACGCGGCGCGCCGTCGTGCGCGGCGTAAGAACCTCGACATCGAGGTCTTCCATCAGATGACGATGGAAGAGTCCCTTCACCGGCAAGACCGTCAAGGTGCCGCTGAATCTGATGTCCGGACACACCGTGATCGACCGTCGTCATCCCTCCTGGCTTGAGCAACGGCCAGAGCGTCCGCGTCGCGGGTGCCGGGCAGGACCATGACAAGACCCTTCCGCGAGGCGATCTCTTCGTCATCTGCGCCGTCCTCCCGCACAAGGAGTTCCAACGCAGCGGGCTTGATCTCGTCTGCGCGAAGGAGATCGACATGTTCACGGCCGTGCTCGGCGGCACCGTAGCTATCAAGACGATCAGCGGCACGATCATCGACGTGACGATCCCGAAGGGCGTCAGCTATGGGCGCGCAGCTTCGCGTGACCGGCCACGGCATGCCGCTCGAAGGCACACCTCGCCTAGGCGATCTCATCATCGTCCTCGACGTGAAGATGCCGAAGGGCCTCAGCGATAAGCAGCTCGACCTCATACGTCAGGCTCGCGATCTCAAGGCCTAATCTCACGCGGGGAGGGGGCCGGTAAGGGCCAGCGCGCCGAGGTTCGATTTCCTCACTCCCCGTCCACGACGTTATGACGTCAAAATTGCGCTTGACGCCGGAAATCAGCTAACCTACGAAAGTTCGTCGGCACCGCTTTTTAAGCCGACGAACGTTTTCAAGGATTGATTTTCATGCCGATCCACCCGTTGCCGGGCATCCTCGCTACTGTCGAGGCTGCAATTGGTCTCGCTGCGCAGCAGCGCCACGAATACGTCACCATCGAGCACATGACGACGATCGTCCTCTGCGATCATGAGGTCATGCGATGCCTCGACTTCCTGAACATCGACACTCATCCGATCCTCGTCGCCGCTCGACGACTTCTTCGACAATGAGCTGGTCGCGGTTGTCCGATGTTGCGCCTCTGAAGACGCAGGGCTTCGACGAGGTCCTTCATCGCGCTGTCGGCGATCGCATGTACTGGGCTCAAGACGAGTCTCGCCCGATCCACCTTCTCGTGCACATCCTCGAATACAAGTCGACGGGATCGCATGCGGTGTCGGCCATGCACGAAGCTGGCCTCACGGCGCGGGCTGTCCGCGAGTATATCGACGGCCTGGAGCGACGCCCCTCGTCGAGCGCGCCGCTCGTCACGATCGTGACAGACAAGATTGGATGGGTCGACGATCTGCTCTCGACGCCGCTGGGCAGCATGCTGTTCGATGCCAAGCCGCCTGTGACCATCGTGCCCGAGAAGAAGTCGACGAAGCGCACTCCCGCCGAGCAAGACATCCTGGAGTTCTGCGTCGATCTCAACGAGCGTGCGGCCAGCAAGAAGACCGACCCGCTGATCGGCCGCCACGACGAGGTCCAACAGGTCGCCAAGACGCTTTGCCGTCGTAACAAGAACAACGTCGTTCTCGTGGGTGAACCGGGCGTCGGCAAAGACGGCGATCGCCGAAGGGCTCGCGCAGAGGATCAACGATGGTGACGTTCCGGAGTCGCTGAAGGACGCGCGCATCTACTCCCTCGACGTCGGCCTGCTCATCGCGGGCACCCGCTATCGTGGCGACCTTCGAGGAGCGTCTCAAGAAGGTCATCGCGGCCTTTGAGAGCACCCCTGGCGCGATCCTCTTCATCGACGAGCTTGCACGTCATGATGGAGGCGGGCGGAGCCTCCGGCTCGCCGCTCGACATGTCGAACATGATGAAGCCCGCCTTGGCGCGCGGTAGCCTGCGCTGCATCGGCTCGACGACGCTCGACGAGTACCGCAAGCATATCGAGAAGGATCGCGCTCTCAAGCGTCGCTTCTATCGTCTCGACGTGAACGAGCCCTCGATCGAGGACACGAAGCTCATCCTGCTCGGTCTCAAGCAGAAGTTCGAGGACTTCCACCGGCTCAAGATCAGCGACGAAGCTATCGTGGCAGCGGTCGATCTGGCCGCCCGTCACATCTCGGCGGGCCATATGCCGGACAAGGCGCTCGACGTCATCGACTGCGCATTCGCCGCAAAGCGCGTGCAGCGGCTGACAGACGTCACGATCGGCTTTGCCGACATCGCAGCCGAGGTCGCCAAGATCGCCCGCATTCCTGCTCCGCAGGCGGCCGAGGACGATGCCAAGCTGATCGACCGCGTCGAAGCCGAGTTGGCCGATGCGATCTATGATCAGAATGACGCTGTCCAGATGCTGGTCGACGACATGACGATCGCCAAGGCGGGCCTGCGCACGGCCAACAAGCCGCAGGGCAGCTACCTCTTCACGGGTCCGACCGGCGTCGGGAAGACGGAAGTCGCCAAGCAGCTCGCCAAGTCGCTCGGCGTCGAGCTGATCCGCTTCGACATGTCGGAGTTTATGGAGAAGCACTCGATCTCGAAGCTGATCGGCGCCCCTCCCGGCTATGTCGGCTTCGACGACGGCGGAGCGGGCTCGGGCAAGCTCACCAACGCGATCGACGAGCATCCGCATTGCGTGCTGCTGCTCGACGAGATCGAGAAGGCGCATCCGGACATCTACAACGTGCTGCTGCAGGTCATGGACCATGGCAAGCTGTCGAACGCGTCGAAGGAGATCGACTTCAGGAAACGTGATCTTGATCATGACGTCGAACATCGGCGCGACTGCTTCGACGTCGATCGGCTTCGGCGCATCGAGCAACGCGGCCGGTGTCGAGAAGGCCATCAATGCGACCTTCTCGCCGGAGTTTCGTGGCAGGCTCGACGCCATCGTTTCCGTTCTCGCCGCTCCAGCCCGCAACGGTCCGCAAGATCGCCGAAAAGTTCATTTCGCAGCTCGGCGAAGCGGCAGGCGAGCGCGGCGTGACGCTCGATGTCGACGATGCCGCATACGAGTGGCTTCAGGAGAAGGGCTACGACGCCAAGCTCGGCGCCCGGCCGATGGAGCGCGTCATCGCCACGAGCCTCAAGATGCCTCTGGCGAAGGAGATGCTTCGCGGTGGTTTGATGAAAGGTGGTGTCGCAAGGATTTCTGTCTCGAACGATGAATTGACCGTGTCATGCTGAACGTTACGCCTGAGGCCTACGACGAACTTCCATCATATGAAGAAGGTCTACGAAGAGAACGGGATCGAAATTCCATTCGATCCTGTCCGGATCGCCTACACGGAACCCGCTGTTCTTCGACGTGCCATATACCGGCCCGCTCGTCGGCTCCGAGGTCATCGTGAAGGCGGGGTTCGTCGATGTGCTCGGCGATCGTCGGCGGGAGATCGCCGAAGACCGCCTCGGCACCGTGATCGCCCATTGCCACGGGCGCGTCATCGTGCAGTTCACCGGCCTGTCGCTCTATGTCGGCTGGCTCGACGAAGACGACTTCGAGACGCTCATCCGGCCTACCTACCAACCTCGGGAACGAAACCTAATCATTGACCTAGGTCCTCGGCTCCAAGGTAACTACAAGAACTTTCGTTTATTTTATTTTAGACAAAACCATTTTCAGAAAGAATTTTGCCATGAACGGTAAGCTTTTGCGCGCCCTCATCGAGAAGAACTTCTTCACCGAGGGCCTTGAGGTCGACGCCGCATATCGCGGCCACGATCTGTCTGGCGGCTCTCATCGTCGACACGATCGGAACATTCACCGTAATGCGGTACCGCTATTTCGGGAAGGAAGAGGTCGCGATCGAAGGCGCCTCGATCCGTGACGGTCGCACCAGGGTCTTCTACGCGCAGTCGCTCCGACTGATCAGCGGCATGGACCCGGAGCGCTTCGCTGCGAGCTGCGGCATCGATCCCGAAGGCGAGAAGATCAAGGAAGGCAAGCGTCGCGGTCGCAAGCCGAAGAATCGTCTGGTCGAGCCGGAGCCCGAAGTCGCGGCGATCGAGGACGACGAGGACGACATCGACCTGGAGGAGATTTTCGCATGATCTGGTGGAAGTCGCAGCCCAAGTCCGACGAGGAGCGTGTTCTCCTCCGCATGCGCGAGATCGTCGAGACGCAGTGGTGCCAAGAAGGCTTGGGCTTTCTCGCCGATGGCAGCCACATCGTGATCGACCCCGACACAATATACGAACAGCTTTTCGAAAACGGTCCAGGTTTTGCGCCGCTGGCGCTCTTCACAAGGCGATGGTCGAGCTGAGTTTCTATCCCTCGCACATGAAGATGGATCGTCTCCGAGCCGCTCTCGGGTTGCGTCAGCATGGGGGACCTCGGCGAGTGGAACGACGCTCCTGGGCGCACCAAGGCTGAAGTGCTCGCCAGGATCGACTCGGCCATCGAGAAGGTAAGGGCTCCGGCATGAGCAACGTCGTCGAAGTTCTCCTCCAGGCGCAGAAGTACATCGACGAGGGATGGTGTCAGGGTGGCATTGGCGTAAGTCCCGAGGGCTATGGCCTCGGCACGCCGAGACTTGGACCGGGCGTGCTCGGTCTGCCTCGCTGGCGCGCTCCACAAGGCCACAGACGACTTCGCCTTGGTTTACCGAAGCCTATGATGCTCTCGGCTTTCGCAACGCCGTGGGAGACCGGCCGCTGGAAACGATATGCACGATCGCACCAAGGAGCAGGTCATCGAGCGCATCGACGTGGCCCTTGTTCGGCTGGGTGTCTTCGACGACGTCTGAGAAATCACCCCTGGAATCTAAATAGTTTGGATTCTGGGGGTATATTATGGGCTAAGCAACAAGCCGATCAAGAAGTTTCATCAAAGACGTCGTTACAGGAGCTGATGGCAGCACAGCCGACATCGCTCCGCATTCTTTGGCTTCAGTGCACCCAGGTCTACATTCTCCTGACCTTCTACGCGATGTTACAAGGGCAACTGGACCTTCGATCCGGTGATCTGGGGATCAGGTCTTGCCGCGATCGCCGGAGGCTTCGGCGCCGCGATCTTCGCAAAGGCTGGCACCGAGCCGCCGCCCACGGCGATGATGATCAAGACGGGCGGCTTCGAGAATGAAGCAGTTCGCGCGGTCGCCCGATTGATGCATGGCGACGATAAACGACAGCAGCGACGACAGCGACAGTGGGGATTCTAACCCCAGCAGCTCGGATGACAGCGATCCGCCAGCGCCCGCGCCGACCGGACGTGCCGCCTCCGCCTGCTACTGCGCAGAAGAGCTGAGGGTCTTCAGGAAATCGAAAAACGGCATCCGTGCTGGTGAACGTTCTTGTTCACTGGCACTGGATGCCGAAAGCATATGTGGATGAGGTTGGGAGAGTTACATCCTGATCTGCCCGTTAGCCGTCCATGCGGCCGTTGCCAGGATGACGATTGTTCCACCGCGTGAGGCTGGTAGTGCTTGGGGACGAAAACCTGTGGCATACCCAGCAGCTCACAGCACTTTTCGTAGAAGCTCCGGTGAGCTTCGAACCTATGTTCTTCTTTCATGTTCGCTTCTATTTAGAAGGCCATCCTGAAGCAATGTCAATGATCGAGGTTGATCTCTCGACCATGAGGACCTAAAAAGGCGCCGGGTTCATTTCGGGATGTTGCATATGCGGTTCGGCCAGACGGCGATGATTTGCGCTCTTCTTAATGACGGGGCCAGCCCTTGCCGAACCTCCCGTCTACCCACCGGACGCGATCGCCACGGAAGACCTCCATCATTAAGATCGATCCCCGCAACGATCGCGCTTGGGCGCACGACTACTCGCAAGCCCTCGACTTTCTCAAGCGCTGGGGATGGCCCGGTGCCGAAAAGACGTGCCAAGCCTCAGCGGAAGTACGCTTCGGCGAGAGCCCCGAGTGTGAGCATACGATCAAATATAAGACATACATCAAACCGCCCGAGGGCGGAGATGATCTACCTTATCTGACCTTCCTCATCTGGAACACCGACCAGAAGACGGGCCACATGTTCCGCCGCAACAAATGCATCGCGAACGGTGCTGCTGCAATATGCTCTTCTGCGTCGACTACGACACGGGCAAGCGATGGCTCGCCAAGGTCTTTTGTCGACGGCAAATGGCAGGACTTCACAGGTGGTGACAGCGCCCAGATCGAAGGCGACGACTAGCGCAGATAGACATTCGTCCCAGGTGGGAAGACCAGGCTCTCGGAGATCGTGCGACTTTGTCGCCGGGAAAGAGTGTACTGGACGTGCACCAGCTTCTTCTCGGCTAGTATGTCGATGAGCACGTCGTAAATCTCGTCGTCGCACATGGCGCCGAGCTTGCTGTACTTGTCGTCGTGCTGGATTTTCTCCTTCACGTTACGATACAGCGTGCTGACGGTCATCACGTCCTTGCAGTTCGAGATGAAGAGTTCGGTGAGCAGTTCGGTCATCGTCATCCTTGAACCGGAATTCGTCGTGACATTATCCTGCGCGGCGAATTGGTGTCCATTTCTATCAGGCGTAGATTCAGGCGGATGGTCGCCGCACCAGTGGGTCGGCGAACCGGTCAGCGTCGTGGTCATCTGCGGATCGTTGTCCGAGATCAAAGGCTGCGTCATGTAGGTCCCGATCTCGGACAGGTCGGACAGGTCGGCCGACATGTAGAAATCGGGGACCGTGCTGTTGCCAAACGGTCAGCGTCGCGCCAGCATCGAAGGCCTCCGTCACGTCGACCGCGATAGAGGCGATTACAGCCCCGTCCAGCAGGGTTCCGATGATGGTGGCTGGTGCCATACCGGGAACGACGTCCACGGCCTTCCTGGGGCCTACAGGAGCCTCTGGGAAGCCCTTTGCGCCCACGTACTCGTAACCCTCCAGGTAGAGACCATTGGCCTCCAGGGTCACCGTAGAGCCGTCGCTGGCGGTCTTGCTGGCCGGTGTCGTGTTCGGGAAGAGAAGGACGCCAGCCATGCCGTCGAGAATCCATTCCTCACCGGCCGTGTCCGGATACAGGCGCACGCACTGTGTGGTGGGTCGGATTGCCGATCCAGACGCGCACGCAATAGCCCGCGCCGAACGGACGGCGGGATGAAGCCCTTGATCGAGCTGATCCAGGGCCATGTTCTCAGGTGACGTCGCGTCCTCGGTGAGATGGATGGCCTTGGCGCCGACATACGGCATGACGATGTTGGTCTCGGCGGTCGGCGGCGTTGCTGGGATTTCGGAAGCTTCGGTCCAGATGTCCTGGTTGAACACCGGCATCGGAGAGACAATCGTCTCGTTCGCGCCTGTCTTCGAGTTCGCGTCGGCCGTCTTGGCCACGCCGAACACGATGCGCTTGTAGAGAAGGTCGAGCTTGTCGGTATCGCTTATGGTCATGATCGATCTCCTTAGCTTGCGAAGGACAGGTTGGTGATTTTACTGGCCCGCCACGAGTCGGAAGCGGACGAGGGACTGTCTGGTTCGTCGCGTTCGAGGAGGTTGCCGTGCCGAAGGTGATGCCGAAGGAGCCGGTGGAGCCGGTCATCGGCTGGCCCAGCGCGCAGCCGTTCGGCGTGTCGCCTCGCCGCTCCAGGAGCGCCAGCCACCGTTAAAGGGTTGGTGGGCATCCCACCATCCATTGACGGCCGCGGCTGACCGGTGATGTGCTCGGGTCTTCCGCGACGCCGGGTAGCTTGAACCCAGCAGTGATCGTAATAGCCCGTGGACGTTGAGCGTGATACTTCGAGAGGGCATCCATCGAGAAGGCGAATGGTCGCATACTGCGCGCCGTCACGTCCGCTCGACAGATCAGGGCCAACTGGCAGGAAGACGGTCGAGTAGTTGGTCGTTGTCGTGCGAGAGCGTGCCAGCAACAACGGAGGCATCGACCGGGCGGAGGGATGCCGTCGAGTCGAAGGCGACTGCCGTTCCGCTCGGGGGTGTCGGTCTCGTCTTGGAATGTCACTGCGCGAGGCCACAGTGCCCGCGCGAATGGTCACGGATACAGCCTGCTCGTCGACAAGATTCGTCGTGCCTTCCTTGAGCAGTATCTTTGATCGGCGACACGGGGTAGTTCGCGGTCTGGCCGCAGACGTTTCGCTGCCGCAGCGACGACCGTCACGATGCCATGATAGTTCGTGGCCGTGAGCTTCAGGGGCATTGTTCTTCAGCCGGAACGGCAGCCAGCGTCTGGCGCGGCACCGGGACCTGGAAGCCAAGATCGGAATACGAAAGGCTCTGATGCGTGACGGACGTCGGGCGTAGCTGCCAGAGTGAGCGGAGCGCCAGAGATGTAGGTCTCGCCGGTAATGTTCGACAATGGTCGCCGATACCGCCATGACGGCATCCGACGTGTAGTGCGGCACGCTCGATGAATGCGTGATGGTCCCAGCCGCCTGCTCGGCGAGGCTCAGGCCCGACAGAACCGGACGCTCGGTGAGATCGTCGACTACGAAGATGGAGGTTGCCGTCGAGCCCGCATCGCTATGCGCAATGCTGATGGCATGCACGCCCGGAGCTGGGAGGGACGGAAGCTGGATTGCGGTATCGAAGGACTTCCAGAAGCCCGGCGTCGCGACAGGATAGGAGCCGACGTTCATGACCAGGAGACCGGCGTTCGTGTCGGAAGCGCCAGTCGTCAGATCGTAGCTCTCGACGATCTTGCCGTCGAGGGTCATCGAAAGGCTGCCGACGTCACCGGGTCCGTTCGTCTTGATAGGGTGCGATCCGACCGCCTTGCACACGCGGGTCACGGATGCGCCTGCGGCGACAGTCTGACCGGATGAGTTCGGCACATCGCCCGCAGCCAAAGAGAGCGGAATGTCCCTCGATCACCAGAGGCGTGGAGGGGAACTTCGGCGGTGCGCTCGGCATCAGCTTCTGGATCATGGCCTGGAGCGTAGCAAATCGTGTCGTTCGCGGCGGTTGAGCTGCGCGACCGTTACGACGTCGTTGTCGGCCGCGGCCGGGCGCTGCCTTTACCGTCGCGAGCGAGCCATCCTTAGTGTGTGCTGCGATCGATGATGTATCGGCTACAACCTTGGGGCCATGCTTGCCGAGCTGGAGATGTTGGCCACGCCGTCGATATCGTATTTCTTGATGCCGGTCATATCGCTACTTTTGTTAAATCCATTGGTTATTTATGATCACTTTCCGGCAGATCGAATGCCGGTCACGTTCGCCATCGCAGGATTTGAATCGGTGGCTCCGCCAGCGGCACGAATGCCTGTGACGTTTTGCCATAGAGGGGTTCGATCCTCCGGTGAGGTCGTTTGTGGTCGCTCCAGGACCGGCCGATGCGGAACCATTCCCCGGTGTTCCGAAGCTCACCGGGTCCGAACCTCCCGTCCCGTTTGGATAGGGGTTCGAACCGCCGTAGGAAGTGAAGTAGGGATTTCGTAGAATTGCCGCCCGGCGGCGATCGAATTGAAGCCAGTTCCAGTGCCCTGCCCAGTCGGCGTAGATTGGATGCTCTGCAATCCATTACCTCCGTTTGTCTGGTTTGCTGATTGCTGAGAATAGTAATTGTTCCAGCCCATTGTCGTTATGACTCTGGGGCCGAACTGGAGGAGCCCTGAAACGGTATTGAGAGCACACAGAGTCGGGCGTATTTTGCGCGCCCGGTATAGGCGAGCTTGTTCCACCGCCAGTAGGCGCATTGACGGGAGGGAGAATTCGCAGGGGTGCCAGAGTCACCGCTATATCCATAGTCATTCTGGTTCTGCTGCGTATCCTGCGCCGCTGTCGGATCGGTTGTGTTGCCCAGCACTATTGCCGCCCGTATCGTTGCTAGTGCTTCCGCCACTGTCGCCGCTGTAGCCGTAGTCGTTTTGATTTCTGCTGCGCGTCCTGCGCTGCGTTTGGGTCGGTCGTTGTCGCTGGAAGACGGGGTTCGACGAAGACGGATTCGCCGAAGACGGATTTGATGAGGAACGGGTTCGAAGAGGACGGCGAAGACGAAGAGCTACTGCTGGAAATCGAGCAATCCGTGCACGGGTCGGTTAGCTGAGCTTGCGCTGGACGCCGCTTGGCTCTGGGCCGACGACATCGCGCTCGTTCAGGCCCGAGGAGCCGAGCGAACCGAGGAGACCCGACGTCGCCGGGTTCGTCATCATGCTCGTGAGAGAACCTGCGCTGGCCATGCTGCCCAGCATCGACGTGATGCCGGAGAACTGGCCGATCTCGCGGAGATCATGCCGCTGATCCCGCCCGTCAACGAGCTGAGGCCCCCAGACAGTGATCCTATGCCTCCTGTGAGAAGGCCGCCGATCGAGCCCAGGCCTGCGCCGGACCGTCAGAGAGCCAAGCCCGCTGATGATGCCGGTCACGTTTTGCCACTTGAGATGCCGCCGATGAGGCCAGACAGGCTGCCGCCAAGAGAGGGTCAGGCTGGATAAGCTGCCGCCAAGCGCGCCGATGTTCGGAATGCCTGCAAGATTGCCGAGCTGCGCAACGGTGTTGAGAGCTGCGAGCGTGCCGCCTACCGACGTCCCGAAGAGGCCAAGGTTCGCCAGTGACGCCGGGGTGAGGGCGCCGAGAGAGCCCGCAGCCGGATTGAAGCCAAGCGAGCTGGCGCTCGTCGGATCGATCGAGCCGCCCTGATATCCGGAAAGCCCGTAGGAAGAGGACCCGTTATCCGAAAGGGCACCCCCGCCAACCGAGTAGCCGTAGTCGCTCAGGTTTTGCTGAGCGTCTTGGGCCGCGTTAGGATCGGAAGCTGTCGACCCACTCCATTGGGGCGCGTCAAAGCTCGACGTCGGGGCGTTCTGGTAGGAATTCGAGAAGGCATTACCGCCGATGACCGAGCCACGCTTGCATACGTCGCGTAGTCCGGGCCGCCCTTGCCATTGTAGTAGGTGGCATTGCCAACCGTACCGTAGCTGCTGACCGTGCCGTCCTGGACCGCCTGAGCTAATTGTAGGGCAATACGGAGAAGGTTGCCGTGTAGTGCCCATTGGCCGAGAACGAGTTCGTCGACAGGATTGTCGTCTGATTGTCAATGCCTTGCGATGAGGCGGTTCGACATGGTGGCCGCGACGGCAAAACTGCCCGGCCGGTGTTGCTGCTTCTCCCTGGATCGTGCTGGCAAGCTGTTGAACGTAGGCTGATGTCATAGGTCCTTTAGCTGGACGAGGTGCTCGTCGTAGTTGGGTTTGCGGCCTCCAGCACCGAGAAGAGAGCTTCGAGGCCTGTGACCGAACTCAGCTCGTCGGCCAGGGCCGGATTGCTGAAGAGCGTGCCGATGTTGGTCATGACGGTGCCGAGGGACGGCGAGGTTGTTGTCCTGGCCGAGATTCGCGAGGGCCGTCGTCAGCGTCGTCGGATCAGAAAACGGACCGAGGGCTGCGATGATGGTCGGGTTGCCGCTGTTGGCGAGCGTGGAGATCGTGGCGCCCGCGACAAGCGCGCAGGCGTAGCTCAAGATCGCATGGACCTGATTGGCGCACTGCGCGATTGTAGACGTTGGAGTCGCCGGTCAACGATCCGAAGAAGCTCTTGTAGGCGATTGGCCGGAGTCGGATAGTCGGTCGACGTCGCGGTGAGAGGCGCCAGGGTGCCCGCCTTCACGCCTTCGAAGTCGGTTGATCCCATAGGATGCCGCCTCGCCGATCGCGGCCGTCACCAGCCCGATTGCGATCGGTCAGCGTCGAGTAATGGTCTTCAAGATGCGAGACGAGGCTGTCGATCGTCGACAGGGCATCGGTGAGCGTCGCCGGAAGATTCTCGGTACCGAGCAGCGTGTTGATGATGCCGATAGCTGTCTGCAAGCTCTGTTGCAGGCTGCGGGCATATTGAAGCGGGCGAGTGTCAAAAGCCGTATTCGTCGCCAGCATGTTGTAAGCCTGTCGGACGAATGTTGTTGGCGTAGTAAATCAACTATAGCCTCCATTATCTTCCTGGTCTGGTGTTCGGTCGATGATAACCGTCTCCGATCCAGTAATGATTCCTTGGCGCCGCATTCCGTCTGGCTTACGATGTGCGCAGTCTTCTGATTTGCCGTTGTAGTAGACTTCAGCCGACTGCGCGATGATCTTGTTCACACCGTGCTGCGGGATGGCGCACTTGTAGAGGGTCGCCGACGCGCGCGACCTTTCTGATTGTCGACGATGTGGGTGTCATCACCAGTGATGATCTGCCCGCCATGGTCTCCCTTGTCTCCAACGCGCCGCCAGCTTGAACATTAGGTGATGATGCCCGGCTTGTTTCGGCTGGATGATCGTGCTGGTGGCGCGGCGATACTGGTCCTCGATCTCCTTGACCGGTGTGCGCAGGCTTCACGAGCAGCTTGTCGGACGGAATGAAGAAGTTGCCCTCCTCGGGATGCGACAGCATGAAAACGGCATGATGGCCGAGCCGAAACGCGCGGGTCTTCTGGTCCATGTGCCATCTGGATGAGAACAGGCTGAGTCACGACGAAGTCGCCAGTCGGCGAGTACTGGACGAGGCTTGCCGACCAGCTCTTCGCCGGTCACAAGCCGGGTAGAGACGATATCGCCAACCGCGATAGAGGGAGATGAAGTAATAAGCATTGGTTCTGTAAACACCTATAAGGATTTATCTTCGCATAATACCCCACTATTATTATCACCTGCAATTTTGGAAGAGATAAATATGATATCTTAAGCCCAAGGTTATTCATGTCCAATCATAAGAACTTCTCTATCCAGGGTGTATCCAGCGATGTTGCAGCTCGGCAAGGGCGGCGGACGCCTTGTTTTCGCCAATGGCGCTTTCAGCCTGATCGCCGCGCCGACCGGAAGTACGCTCGCTCCTCTGAAGATCGCGGCGCCGGACCGAAGGCGACGAGGCCGTCACGCTCGACAGCATGACCACAGCGGTCAACCACGTCTACGCCAAGCTCGACAATACGACCAACACTCTGACATCGCAGATCACGGCGATTCAGACTTCGCTCTCCAATGACTTCGCAACACTGACTGCATCGAGCGCCGTCACCGCGTCGCAGATCACGAACCTCCAGGCGGCCGTCAGTGCCCAGAACGTGTCGACGAGCAACGACATCGCCCAGCTCGGGGCCCAGATCGGAGCCGTCAACACCAGCCTGACCCAGACCGTCGCGACGCTGAACGCTTCCATCGCAGCCAAATGCCGCTGCTGTGTGGCGGCCGTGAAGCTCGATACGCTTACCTCCTCCGATGGCGCGTGCGAGATCGTTGCGACGACCGATGGCGTCCATTGTCGTCACCTCCGCCACGAGTCTCACGATCTCCAGCGCGGCCGACGCGGTCACGCTCGCAGTTGGCGCAAGCACCACCGGCAATGCCGATCTCCGCCTTGTGCCCGAGGGCACCGGCAGCGTCGTCATTGGTGATGGCACCGAGGATGGCACGATCCAGCCCGAGGGCGGCCACAACCTCACGATCGCTGGCGGCGACGCCGACACCGCAGGCTCGATCGTTATCCGTGGTGGCAACGGCACCACGCCCGGCAACCTCACGATCCATGGCGGCCACAGCTCCACGAGCGGCGCACCGCACGGGCACCGTCACCATCCACGATCTCGTCGACCCGACACTTCCCCAGGACCCGGTCACGCTCGCCTATTCGCAGAAGGCTCTTGCTGCTGCGGCAACGGCGATCGCTTCAGGTTCGGTCCGCGCGGTAGCGGGCACCTTCACCGAGGCAGAATGGCGTTGCAGCACTGCCTCGATCCCGGCAGGCGTCGTTCTCCGTCTCAAGATCATGATCATCACGCCGTTCACGTCTGGCGCGACAATCACGACGAATCTCGGCTCTGTCACCCTTGCGAGTCCTGACACTGTCGAACGAGGCCGTTGCTGGACTCTATACGATGGAGCTTCTACAGAGCACAGTCGCCTGCGATCTCACGATCAATGTGTCGACGACTGGAGCGACGGGCGCAGCGAGCTTCGCTCTCGAATACGTCGCCGCGTAAAAGATATAGACGGCAGCGAAGGCATTCATGCAGGGGTGCGGTTCATTCATTTGGACCGCACCTTTCTATGTTCGGACTTTTCAAAGAAGCAGAAGACGCGCATGATGCCCTACCAAGAGGCCGTCGTGCTCGCCGCGAACCGTATGTTCATCGACGATGAGACGGTATGTGGGTCATATGTGACGGATCGAATACTATCTTCATTTTGCGCTTTCGACCCTCTCCCGAATAGTGTACATCTCTTCCATGACGCAGTCTTTTTAAAGCCCGGCGTAGACTATTTCATCATCGGTCGATGCGGTACAGATGCGCTATGCGCCCGTGACTGGTTGGTACAATACGAGCCAACTACCGCATCAACCCGTTCAAAAGGCTGGTAGGATGAAGCCGTACATTCCACGCGGAAGAACTCCGTGAAGCGCTATGGGGGCCGGGGTCGAGGATTACCTCGACATCCATGACTTCTTCGATAGCACGAAGGCTGCCTTCGCTGACGTGCGTCATCGCGCGATCCTCCATAACAGCTTCGGCATCTTCCTCGTCGAGAAGGTTTTCGGCACCACGATCACGAATAGCGACGGTAAGGTCGTCAGTGTTCGCGATATCGGCGAGGATCACGTCATGGAAGATTGCGGCGCGTATCCCGACGATCGAGCAGTGGCTGAAGGACATGCCCGTCAAGGCCGTGGATGGCAGGCCGTGGTCAGAGCACCAACATCGAGCGTGTCGACAAGAAGCGCGAACAAGAGGCTGGACAAGCCTGTCGATGAGGTTGCCGATCCGATCGAGACCCTCTCGCAGATCGTCAAGCTCCTGGAACCCACGACCTGACCAGCGCGAGCACCTTGCCAGCATCGTGCGTACGCAGAACTGAAATTCCCGACCACGACCTTGTAGTCGACGGCGGCAATCCGTTCTGGCGTCTCAACAACCCCAACATTGCAGACTGAAAGACCTTTTCATGGACCAATTTTTAATCGAGAACGTCCGCAAGCGTATTGCGGAACAGGAAGCGCGGCGTCGAGGCATTTCGCAGAGTTTGTTCAGGCGGAGTCGCAGATCATCATGAATGAGCTGTTCGCGGAATTCTTTGCGACGACGCCTGAGGTTGCGTCTATCTACTGGACGCAATACACGCCGTGGTGGAATGACGGCGAAGAGTGTGAGTTCAGCGTCAACGACATGTACTATATTGCAAGCGATCCCGTTGATCGTGCTGGGAGGCAGAAGCGGACGAATGGGAAGACGAGGATGATTACGGCCGCCCCTTCCATGCACCTTGGTTCCATCGCTACCAAGGCGCTGAGCGAGACCAGTACATCGAGAAATACGCGGAGAGCGAAGCCGCCTATCAGGCGCTCATCGCCAAGGTCGGCTTCGACAATCTGAAGCGCATCCAGGCCAACCTGGAGGGCCTGACCACCGTGTTTCGACTTCCCAAGGAGACCTTCCAGACGGCTTTTGGAGACCACGTCTGCGTCCGCGTTACCAAGGATGGTATTGAAGTCAGAGATTACGAGCATTCATTGATGGAGACCGCAGGGCCAAGATTCTACGTTCTCACACCCGTGTATCCGGAGGCTCCTGCTGACGGACCTCGAATGACTACCGCCTGCGTTCTCGACTGCGGAGCATGTGGGAAGATCATCTCGTCGCGGGGCGGCGGCCGATCGGTCGTCTGCATCTCGTGCGCAGAGACCATCCAGTCTGGAATGGGCACGGGCATTCGAACGTCGGATGAGCTTCATCTGGATGAGATTTGAGATCAGTTTTAATTCAAACAGAAAGCGATTTGAAAAATGGATAACGATTTCAGCCTCGACCAGGCTGTACTAGAGGCCTCGTTTAAAGGCCGCGAGATGCGCTATCTTGCGGAGATCATCAACGTCGCGGCTCGCGAGGGAAGCCTGTCCCGCGAAGAGGCAAGCAAGTTCATCTACGCCCACTCCGGCGCCTCTGTCCCGTTTAGGGACCACATCGTCGTGTTCTTCGATGATGAGATGAAGATCGCCGACTTCCAGTTCCCGGCCAATCCTGTGGATGCGCTGGCAGCGCTGCGGCAGTTAGAGGACGAGATCAATGCGATCAAGAAGTCGCGCGAGCAGCGGGTGTCATCGGTCATCGAGGATATGTTCGCCACTTTCTTCCGGAATGTCCCCGAGGTCGCCCAAATCTGGTGGACGCAATACACGCCATATTTCAATGACGGCGACGAGTGCACCTTCCGTTGTAATGGTGCTTACTTCGGATACCTCAGCGCTCAAGAGGCAGAATCGGAGGAGTTCGAATGCGATTATGGTGATGAGGGCGGCTGCTTCGATGCGGACTGGGAGTGCTGGTACAAGGATCGTTACAAAGCAGCCGTCGAGTCGTTTGCCCGATGGCCGCTTGGCGGTCATCCGCGAGGAGCTGAAGAATATCACGCGCCTATTCCATCTCGACGACGAAGTCTTCCTTGACGCATTTGGCAACCATGTGCGTGTCATCGCGACACCGAGGGGCATCTCGACCGAAGACTATGAGCACGACTGATTGACAGGAAGTGGTGCGGAATCTACCGTCCGCACCATCAATCGTCGGAGCCTGCCATGAAGCCGAACCGTCCGTTCAAAGAAATGATGGCCGACTGGCAGAAGAACATGCTGCCTGATGACGATGAGCTATTCTGGCTCGCCATCATCACTGCGGAGGGCCTTCAGATCGCCGAAACGACCGGTGCTGGCCCTGCTGTGGTGCAGTACTATGTGACGGTGCTGCACGGCATGACGAACTGCCTGTTCGCCCGCCACCGGGTCGACCTCATCAACAAGATCACCGCTCATAGCGGGATGCTGTCGATCATCCACAATGGCGAGACGACTAAGCAGCGGCCGGAAGAGCCGCGATCCGCTGCATGATCTCGGCGTGGAGCTGATAGAGACGACGCAGCATCTTCCTGCGATTGGTGTCCCGTCAGCTCCTTGACGAACTTGCCTGAGCTTGGATCGGCCTTGGTGATGATCGTCTTGATGTCGGACGCGGCGTCACCTGTGAAGCCCTGGAAGCCCATCGCTTCGTAGGCGTCATGGCGCGTGTGGCACGCGTCGCTGATCTCTGTGTAAAGCTCGGTGAGCTTCGATACGAGATCGTGGTAGTAGGCGTTGAACTCGGGCCCGCAGCAGTTCAGATAATCGACATAGCTCTTCTTGCGCGTCACCGGATCGACGTGATCCTGACCAGGGTCCTTTGCGCCCTTGAAGACGTTATCGCCGGTACGATCGGCATCGAAGATGTGGATCAGCTCGTGCTTGAGCACCGAGAGGACCTCCTGCGTGATCACGTCGCGCAGAGACATCTGACGCGTGTCGAAGTGCTTCGGGAGGCAGTAGACGATCACCCAGCGCTCGTTGGGATTGTCGGCATCAAAACGTGTGACACTCCCCTCGACGGCTTCGCCTTGGATGGTCGCCAAGGCGATCTTCACGTGAGGCAGCATGCCGATCCCGAGCGACTTCGGCTCGAAGGCGCAATAAAGGGTGTCGTGCTGGTCAGCGAAGATGTCGTCGGGCTGCGCGCCGTTCACAAGGCGGCTGATGATGCGGTTTGTGACCTTGAGAACCGTGTCTCGGGTCGCAAGGTCTGTCGTCGCGTCTTCAAAAAGCTCATGCATTTTCATGAGCTTATTTATTGGCTAGTGCCGTGTGGCGCTCCAGATTCCGCCGATCGACTTCAGCGCTTCCTTGCTGCTTTTTCGGACATCCGGAACGATAAGATGCACGACATCTCGCCCATCGGGCGTCGTCTCGAAGTGCTGGCTGCACTCTGAAACGTCGGCTCCGTAGTCGAGGTGGCTGATGATCTCCGCTGCAAGGTGCGTCGTTGGGAAAGGCTTACCGGGCAAGCCGACAACAGCGGAATGGCGCGTCACCAACCCTTTGCCGTCTTGCTCCAAGACGAACACGACCTTGAAGCCGTTCTCCAGGTCGATGACCTGATTGTATTCTTCGGCATAGGCCATCATCGCCTTGCGGGGCTGTCGCGTCAGATCGGGGATCGTGCTCTCCGCTCGCGCAAGAAGAAAGTTGTACTCCGCTCGCGCAAGGAGAGAGCCAATCTCGATGATGTCGTCGGTGCACAGCAACATTGTTGTTTTCCAGGAAGCTCTTAGTGTTTCACCGCGTTTGCGGCTCGGTTCCACGCCATGATGTCGTTAAAGCCGACGATCTGATCGTTCGGCATGACGGCCTCGATCATGTGCACGACGTTGCTCGATGGCAGACGCACCACACACCGCTCATAAGCCTCTGTGAAGCCAAACTCGTGCATCAGCATCTTGCATTCGCTTTTCGACATTCTGCCGCCCTTTGGACGATTGACCGTCAGATGGCGCAGATACTTCGCTCCTGTCGCCAGTTCGTGGTTGAAGCTGACCCTCGCGTCGTCGATGGTCACGGCGGTGCTTGCGAGAGGGTCGGTCGGCCCGGCACCACTCAGAAGACTCTGCATCGCCGCGCTGGCGTCGTCCGTCGTCAGCGGGCGATCCTCCGCCAGCTTCTTGATCCTCGCCAGCTCGGCTTTCACCGCTTCGCTGATCACCAGCTCTCCCATCAGTGCCTGTTCTTCTTTTTGTATGCCGCCAGAGCGGCAGGATCGCATTTTTCGTCGCAAAGGCTCAAGACGCTCACTTCCCCATAGCCCTCGGCCGTCGTCGCCGGGAAGACATGAAGCTGTTGCGTGACGTCGCCGACGAATCCGAGATGCGGGAGCACCATGTTGACCGCCTCCGGATGCGCATATCTGTCCTTTTTGTTTGCCAAGATGGACATGTGCCGCACGACAAGGCCTTTATCGACTTCCTCGAAGGTCAGCGTGACGCGGAAGCCTCCTGGAACCGTGATGGACTGATCGGCCGCCACTGGAAGCGGTATTTTGCGATCGACGCAGCGCTTCACCTCGTCGAACGAGATGACGTTGCCCTCGGCCTTCTCGACCAGCGTCTTGAACGCGGCTATTTCCTCCGGACCAACTACGAAGACGCTTGCCACCTGACGACCTTTCGTTTGCGCTTGCCATTAAGTGACATCAAAGAGCAGAGATGGCAAACTCCTTGAAGCGTCCGACATCGAAGCTATCGAACGTTTTCATCTCCGTTTCGATGGCATCGGCGAGCCGTCTCGTTTCGGCTTTATCGGGAATCGCATCAAGGAAGTCTTGGATGAGGGTGCTTATCTTCTTGTGATCCGGCGCCGACGCCAGGAAGCGATGGAATTCGTCAAGGCGGTTCTTGTCGACGAGGGGCAGGATGTCCGTTCGCAAGCCCTGCAAGATCGCGTGTAGCTCCAATTGCCGGTGGTAGGCTCTCTCCACGAAAGCTATCTTCTCCTCGAATTCTGGAGATGTGAGCTTCTTGTAGGTCGTGAAATCTATGATCATGCCGGTGCTCCGCTGCGATGACTTCCTTATATGGCTGGAGGCTTGAGATGGGGAGGGGGCATTTGCTTAGGGGTCGCCGTCAAAAGGGTTGACAGGCGTTTGCGGCTCCTGGTATAAATACTTCTATGATCAACGCACGCGCCATCACGTCGTATTATACCATCGGGGCTTCAGCCACGATGTATTGACGCGCGCGCGTTAGATATCTGGTTTTGAGCCCCGGCAGCGAAAGCTTCCGGGGCTTTTTCATTTCCGGGGGAGTGTCCCGAGCGGCAAAGGGGGCGGACTGTAAATCCGCTGGCTATGCCTTCGAAGGTTCGAGTCCTTCCTCCGCCACCACTATTCTGGGCAGGCTGTCATGAGTGAGACTATCGGTCTGTAAAACCGTACGTAAAGTGTAAGGGCGCGCATACCCTTCCTGCCCACCATCTTTCTTTTTACCTGAGGATATTGTCATGAGCGATTCTGTTTGTCGGTTCGTGTCTGAGTGGACGCCTGAGCAGAAGGCGCGCCTCTTCACCAAGATCGTCTGCGCCGACGATCAGCCGTGGTCGGCGCCGTTCCGCGCCAGTGTGCCCGGCTGGGCCGAGCTGCGCGAGAGCACGAAGGACCTGTTCTTCGGCGTCGCCATGGGCTGGTGGGAGGACGTCGACATCAAGAAAGGCGCGCCGATCCCCTTCCCGAAGGTGTTCAACATCAAGGATGCGCCTGCGCACTGGACGGTCGCCAACGTCCTGGCTCATGATGACATCAAGATTTTCCCCTCCGTGACGATCGCGGCGAAGAACGGCTGGAAGAAGCCGCTGACGACCGGGGAGTTCATGGTGCGCTGGAACAAGGTACCTCACCGCGTGCTTCTGGTCTGGGTCGATGAGGAGAAGCTCGACGAGGCGTGAAATACGGGATGCGCTAGTATCCAAAAGCATCGCGTGGTAAACGAAAACTCGTTGCAGACGAGGACGCGATGTCATCTGAGACCAAGGTCAGCTACAAGGATACCCTATTCCTGCCGAAGACCGACTTCCCGATGCGGTCGTCGCTGGAGATCGAGGAGACCTTGCTCCACGGATGGGACAGCCTCAACCTCTACGACCAGATCGCCGAGGATGCTCCGACCGACGCCAGCGCGTTCACGTTGACGGACGGCCCGCCCTACGCCAATGGCGACATCCATATGGGCCATGCGATGAACAAGGTCCTGAAGGACATCGTCTGCCGCTCGCAGCGCATGCTTGGCAAACGCGTCTGCTGGCAGCCGGGCTGGGACTGCCATGGACTGCCGATCGAGTGGAACGTCGAGCAGCAGCTCATCAAGGACGGGAAGTCGAAGAGAGACGTGCCGCCAAAGGCGTTCCGCCAGCTCTGTCGCGACTTCGCGCGCAAATGGGTCGACATCCAGAAGGCCGAATTCATGCGGCTCGGCATCCTCGCCGACTGGAAGGACCCGTACGAGACGATGGCGTTCGAGACGGAAGCGAAGATCGCCGAGACCCTGATGGCCATCAAGCGCCAAGGCTACCTCGTCCGTCGCGACAAGCCGGTCATGTGGAGCGTGGTCGAGGAGACCGCGCTCGCGACCGCCGAGATCGAGTTCAAGGACGTCACCTCCGATGCGATCTTCGTCGGCTATAAGATCAAGAGTTCGCAAGACGTGAAGATCGTCATCTGGACGACGACGCCGTGGACGATCCCGGCCAGCCGCGCGATCGCCTACAACCCGGCGATCAAGTACAGCATGTTCCACGTGGTCGATGCGCCTGACGGCAACTGGTTGAGCAAGGGCGAGATGGTCATCGTCGCCAACAGCTTGGCCAAGAGATTCTTCGAGGCGGCGAAGGTGACCGAGACATGGTGCGTCGCGACCTTCGACGACCTTGCTGACGGTAGCATCATGCTCGCTGAGCATCCGCTGAAGGAATTCGGCTACGATATGGACATCCCAATCGTGCCCGGCAGTCACGTCACCGAGGAAGCAGGAACTGGCTTCGTCCATACCGCGCCGAGCCACGGGCCCGAAGATTTTGCGCTCTGGAAGCAGCATGCAGCCGCGCTTGAGGCGCGGTCGATCTCAACGCGTATCCCGCATACGGTAGCCGCAGATGGCTCGTTCACAACCGAGGCTCCAGGCCTCGAAGGCCACACCATCTGGAACAAGGAGACCAACACGAAGGGCACGGCAAACGAGGCCGTCATCGATCTTCTCGTGAAGGCAGGCAAACTCTACGCCCGCTCCCGTTCCAAGCATTCCTATCCGCATTCCTGGCGCTCGAAGACGCCGCTGATCTTCCGCTGCACGCCGCAGTGGTTCATCGACCTGCGCGCGGAATGGTCGGGCAACAAGTCCGTGCTTGAGGCCGCAGCAAGTGAGATCGACGCCGTCGAATGGGTGCCGCCAGACAGCAAGGTGCGCATGCAAAGCATCACCGTGGCGAAGGATCGTCCTGACTGGCTGATTTCTCGTCAACGCGCATGGGGCGTGCCGATCACCATTTTCGTCGACAAGAAGGGCGACGTCCTGGACGATCCTGATGTCGACGATAAGATCATCTCTGCATTCCGAGCGGAAGGTGCAGACGCGTGGTATGCTGACGACGCTACCGAACGCTTCCTTGCGCCCTTGCCGCCAGAAGAGCGCGGGGAAGTGGAGGAAGGTCGACGACATCCTGGATGTCTGGTTCGACTCCGGGTGCGTGCAGAAGTTCTCGAAGAGCGCCCGAGAGGGAGGCAGTCCGACAATCTACCTGGAAGGCACGGACCAGCATCGTGGCTGGTTTCAGTCTTCGTTGCTTATCGGGGTCATGACCGGCACACTGATCGCGCCATACGATACCGTCATCACCCACGGCTTTGTGCTCGACGGCAAAGCCCGGAAGATGTCGAAGCAGGATGGCAACGTCACTGCGCCTTCGACCATCATTGCGAAGTACGGAACCGACGTCCTACGTCTCTGGGTCGCGTCGGCCGACTACACCAACGACGTGAAGGTCGACGACCAAATCATCCGCAACATCGCGCAGAGCTATCGCAAGATTCGCAACACGATCCGTTGGCTTGTCGGCATGAGCGCGCATGTCGACGCCACCACCGAACCTGCCCCGGTCGAGGGCCTGCCGATCCTCGAACAGTTCATTCTGCATAGGATCGACGAGGTAGGGGAGGTGGTTAAGGCCGGGTACGAGACCTTCGACTTCGCACTGGTGGTACGTGAGGTTACGGAGTTCCTCAGCGCAGACGTGTCATCGTTCTACGCCGACATCCGAAAGGACGTGCTGTACTGCGATCCGCCATCCAGCGATCGCCGCAAGCAGGCGCAGATCACGATCAATCGCATCGTGGTCAGCACCTTGTCCTGGCTTGCTCCGATTCTGCCGTTCTTGGCGGAGGAGGCGTGGCTGTCCATCTCAACCGGGTCCATTCACACCGAACTGTTCTTCGAGCCGCTTGACGAGTGGTTCTCCGACGAGATCGCCGACACCATGGCGCGTATCAAGAAGGCGCGCGGCGAGGTCCTCGGGGCCATCGAGCGCGAGCGTGCGAAAGGCGTGATCGGTTCAAGCCTCGAAGCCAGCGTCACGATTCACGTGGCCGACGAAAGCCTCTATGAGCTGCTCTCCGAGTGTGATTTCGAGGGCATCTGCATCGTGTCTGGTATGGAAGTGAAGCTTGATCAGGGTATCGGCGGCAGCGGGGTCACGGTAGAGGTCCGCAAGGCAGAAGGACGGCAGTGCGCGCGTTCGAAGATCATCAGCAAGGACGTCGGCGCTGATCCCGATTACCCTGATCTCTCGCCGCGCGATGCGGCGGCAATGCGAGAGCTGCGAGGATGAAAATTCCGAAACCCTTCTGGGAACACTCTCCATGGTCCTTGATAATCTCGGCCATCCTTGGCGTCTCTTCGATGTGCTTGGCGGTGGGCGTCATTTTCGCCATGCCTTTTTCAGCAACGCTCGGATGGAAGCTTATCGTCGGGCAGTTCGGCACCTTAGGCCTGTCTGCGATCTTGTTGCGGTACTCGAATCGATTGCTTCAACAAACACAGCGAGACTCTGAAAACAAATGGCGTACTTAGAGTAGGCGGTGCCATCATGCGCGCATGACAGCTTTCAATATCTCGTTTTTGATCGGCGCAGCGCTTCTCTATCTTGGAGGCGCTGCGTTTCTCCTACGGTCTATACTATCGTCATTTCTATCGGAATCTCTGCTGGTACGAGGAAGATGCCAAGGTATCCTCAGCCCTATTGTGCCTCATATGGCCGATCTCGGGCTCGATCCTCGGTGTGTTGAAATTGATCATAGATGGCGTCATAAGGCCTATGTGCGCACTCGGCGACACCGCTGCGAAGGCGTTCGCAAAACGACAGGACTAAAGCAGGTGGGCCATGCAGTGGTTCGGGAAGTCCGGGGATGCCGAGAATCGTGTCGCGACACCGGTCGGCAAAGCCTGCGGCCACTGCGGCGAGGCAATCGAAGCTGACGACAGTGGCGTCGTGCTGCCGCACCTTGGCGGCCCGAACGATCCGGACTCCTTCCCCTACCACCGAGAGTGCTCGGTGCGCATGGTCGCTGGTGGCCTCAACCACCTCCAGGGCGCCTGTAGTTGCTGCGGCGGCACCCTACCGCCCGATCCACCCGAGATGACGCCCAGAGAGGCTGCAAAGGCTGCTACGGCCTATTTCGAGCGCATGCAGCGCCTCAAGGAAGATATTGCACGCATTTGAGGTGATGGGCCATGACAGGTCCATCACTGATTTTGGATTATCCCTTTGACCAGCAAGCTTACCGACCTCATCGACAGCATGGTGCGCGAGAAGACCTTCAGCCTAGAAGCGCTCGATGCCGTCAAGCTCCTCAAGGATACCGCCGCCAAGCAGGACCGCGAGATCGCTTCGCTTCTTGAGCAGCTCAAGACGGCAAACGAAAATCACTTGAATACGATGTCCAAGCTCCGCATCGCCGAGAACGCACTCTCGGTCGCCTCACAGCGTGAAGAGGGGCTGGAGAAGCGCGAGAAGCAGATTGGCGAGCTGGAGAAGAGCAGCGCCGTGTCCCAGGCTCGGGCTGACGCGATGAAGGAAGCCTTCTCGATGGTTTTCCGCAACACGATCGTCCGCGAGAACGTCAACAAGACCGTCCCGATCGCCACCCCTGGCGGCGGCTACGGCAACATGATGGTCGGCAGCGAAGTCGGCACCATTACCCGCGAAAGAGAGTAAAACGACTTTTCGTTCAAAGATCGATTGACTTTCGATCTTGATTCAGGCAAATGCCACCCCATGAACAGAACGCGCCAGACAGCGATCTTTGTGTATAGCATGGGGCTTCGGCCGCAGATGTAGGGGCACTCGTCTCTACATCTCGGTCGACACGCGCCCCATGAAGCAATCATCAGCTTCATGGGGCTTTCTTTATGCCTGCTCGAAAGGAGGAGCCATGGCGAAGATCGAAGCACAACCGGCCCTCCGTGGCCGGACGCGGGACATCTGTACCCGAATTCACCTGAATGATTACGCGGGACGGCCAGCCTCCGGATAGGAGTATCCGGCGCCGTCCCCTTGGAGAGGAGGGCGGTATGGTTGAGACCGCAGGACGTTTCGTTGATCACCTTGCATCGCTGACCATCGTTGTTCAGACGCTGCACATCGTTCCTGGTATCGCTGTCGTCGTTGCTTTCGTGCACCGCCACACGATCCGCAGGAAGCTGACGAAGACCGACGATAAGAAGTGATTGAGGACCGGGAGCCGAAGCGCTCTCGGTCCGCTACCATAGAGAAGCTGATGATATCGAAGTTCTTTACCGAGGGCGCATGGATTGAGGGATCGGCTCTGGTGCAGCTCGACAAGCTGACGGAGCTTGGTGGCGTCACCGCGATCGCCGCACTCCCCGATCTGCACCCCGGCAAATACGGGCCCGTTGGCTCGGCGACGCTCTCCACGAACATTCACCCGATGCTGATCGGCTCGGACATCGGCTGCGGCATGGGCCTGCACAAGCTCGACGTGAAGGTCCGCAAGTTCAAGGCGGACAAGGCCGCCGAGCGCCTCAAGGTCCTCGACGAACCCTACGACGATATCGAGAATGCCCTCCAGGTGTTCGACGTCGACAGCACGGATTTCAACGCATCCCTTGGCAGCATCGGCGGAGGAAATCACTTCGTCGAGTTGCAGGTCATCGACAAGATCATCGACGAGGAAGCTGCCAAGGAAGCTGGCCTCGATCCCGATCTCGTCTATTGCCTCGTTCACACCGGCTCACGCGGCTTCGGTTATTCCATCCTCTCCGACATGCTTCTCCTCGGCCTCGATGTCGACGGGCTCGATCCGGAGAGTGAGACAGCCAAAGCCTATCTTGAGCAGCACGATCGCGCTGTGAAATGGGCGGCCGTGAACCGGATGTGCGTCGCCAGCCGCGTCACGCATGCCTTGCGCGGACAACGCGAGGTCATCGCCGATCTCAGCCACAACTCCATATCAAAGGTCGAGGGCGGCTA
Organism: Melastoma dodecandrum; assembly: GCA_029817715.1. NCBI lineage: Eukaryota > Viridiplantae > Streptophyta > Magnoliopsida > Myrtales > Melastomataceae > Melastoma > Melastoma dodecandrum. The sequence continues at coordinate 194,434 of JARUPY010000371.1, forward strand.
TCTGCATCGCAAGGGCGCGGCGCCTGCCGATCAAGGTCTCGTGCCGGTCCCAGGCTCTCGCGAGACGCACTCCTATCTCGTGAAGCCTCACCCCGACATTCCCGCTGAAGCGCTTGCTTCAATAGCACACGGGGCAGGGCGCAAGTACGATCGCGCGTCGATGCACGGCCGCATCGCAAAGACGAAGTCGAACCGCGAGGCAATGTCGCGCAATCCCTTCGGTGGCATCATCGTCTGCGAGGATCGCGAGCTGATGGTCGAGGAAGCCGGTGCCGCCTACAAGAACATCGACCGTGTCATCGACGACATCGTGAAGTTCAATCTCGGCACCGTGGTCGCGACGTTCAAGCCGCTGATTACCTTCAAGACCGGTAAGGCGCACATCGGCTCGAAGGGCGATCGCCGCTGATGTTCTCTCCGACGCTCCCTTCTTCAATGCTGTCTCCGCTCGCCGGGAATCGGCCATTGCGCTCGTTCACGCCAGACATGATGCATATCGGCGGTCGTTGGTACCGAGCGCCAGCGGGCATCCCTGACGATCCTTGCCGTTGCGTGCCGCGTCACTCGAACTCGGGTCCGACCGGGCGCAAGAGCTTCATGATCTCTGGTGATTGCTGCGGATCGTGCGGCCGACACATGCGTTCGAATCACGACCTGACTTGGCAGCAGTACTTCTGGGTGCGGCGCTGGAATGCGCGCGTCGACCGCGAAGAGGCCGAGCGGCGCGCAGCATGAGAGTTCTGATCACCAGCGGCCGAGGCCCGGCCGAATGTCGCGTTGCTGTTCGAGCCATTGCCGACGCCATCAAGAAGGAAGCAGGGGGCCTCGACGTCATCGAGATCGCCGACAAAGATCATCCGCAGGGTCATGGTCCCGCGTCGATCGTCCTGATGTACGATGGCGAGGCTTTGATCAAGCCGTGGATCGGCTCGGTACAGTACGTATGGAAGAGCACCATCCGACCCGGCCACAAGCGCAAGAATTGGTTTGTCTCCGTCTCGAAGCTCAGTGAGCCCGAGGAGGCAGTCGTCTTGGACCCGAACAAGGTCGAGTTCCAGACCCTTCGGGCTGGTGGGCCAGGAGGTCAGCACCAGAACACGACCGACAGCGCTGTACGGGCGATCTACGAGGATATCAGCATCGTTGTCCGCGACGGTCGCTCGCAGCATCAAAACAAGAAGATCGCGTTGCAGCGGCTCGCCGAGTACCTCGACGTCAAGCAGCGTATCCAAGCGGCTGGTCTTCGCGACGAGGCTCAGCTCGCCCACGACAATTTGGAGCGAGGCAATCCCGTCAAGACGATACATGCCGACAGGTGATCGTGTCGACGAGAACTCGTGGAAAACGACTTGACGGCACTGCTCTAGGTGCCATGAAGAGTGCATCTGGAAGATGCGAGCTTGCAGCATGGCCAAAGAGACAGTCACGACCTACCGATTCCCATCCAACCACGACGTTTGGAACGACACGCTTGTCGCGGCGCCCGGTAGTGACGAGGCGCAATCACACGGCTGCACCTGCCCCGACCATCAGCCGGAGAGAGGGCGCTTCATGGTCAAGCACGGCTGTCCTCTACACGACGCCTCCGTCAACGAGGCGGCGTGAATCCTGTCGTCATCGCGTGATGGCCGCGATCATATCGAGATCACGGTCGCTGTCAGAGAGCATGTGCTCGGCGACCATCGTCAGGCGCTCCATGATCTCCTTCACCGGCTTCTTGTTGAGCTTGGCGATCAGCATGATCTGGACGAGAGCGGTCGGAAGAACGACGTCCGGCGAGTATACTGCCTCAAGCTCATCGGCGTCGTCGTACTCCAGGATGTCGCCATCATCCGCCACGTAGCGGCAGATGAGCCGATCATGCGGCCCGCGATATTCGATGACGCTGCCGTCGCTGCCTGCGGAGATCGAGACCTTACGAGTGGATGCCTTGGCCATTGAAAATTCCTTCGAGATGATGCTCGATCAATAGATCATTCTCGGGCAAGACTTCAATATTGTTCGTCATGAGCGGCCATAAATACACGCATGAGAATTCATGAGATCGTCGCAGGAAACTTGAATGAGGAGCAGCTTGATTTAGAGCGCAGTAAGCTCTGGATCAATCCATCTCGTTTCGAGGTTCGTAAGGCGGTACTCTCGTCCCAATACAAGCAGCTCCGCTTCATCATCAACGATGACTATCTCATCATCGGCGCGGCGGAGGACTGGACGCACCACTATATGGAGAAGATGGCCCAGCAGCACGCTGGGATCGTCGGCTCTTTCAAGATCACGGGATGGTTCACGAGTGACCTTGTTCTTCTTTGGGGTGTCGCTCATATCGACAACGCCCCAAAGGAGATCGCCGTCAAGTCTCCCGAGGAGATCGCTTGGCTACGAACAGACCCTGACGGCGGCATAACGAACAACGACCAGATGGTTGCGCGCTTCGTCGACAATCCCCGACTGAAGAAGGCATATCCGACGATTCCTCGTTTGGCGGTCACCGTAGGCGACGGGCTGATGATGACCTACCATCCTGATGGTAGCGTGACGCTCGATAAAATTTCGATCCCGATGATGAATTAGGATGTTGACACGAGAATCGGTACTGGAGTATAAATAAAACTATGACGAAGAACGCAACCTTTGCCGCCAACGCGGCCGCGAACTTTAATCGACCGGGGTCAGGACCTCGGGCGCGATGACTCTTGTCATCTTCGCCTGAAGATTTTGGCCCCTCCGATGAAAATCGTGAGGGGTTTTTCTTTGTCTGTACGTGTGTTCATAGTCGTGGGGCCTTAGCTCAGTTTGGGAGAGCGCGTGCTTTGCAAGCATGAGGTCGTCGGTTCGAGGCCGTCAGGCTCCACCACTATGAACATGCGTAGGAAGTGTTTGAAATTGGCAGATGACCGAGTGGGAAGGTGCCCGGCTGTTAACCGGAGTCCTCGCAAGAGCGCAGGTTCGATCCCTGCTCTGCCAGCCAAACGTATAGAGTTTACGGCCCCGTAGCTCAGAATGGTAGAGCGCCTCCCTGAAGAGGAGGGCGTCGGTGTCTCGAAAGCACCTGGGGCCACCAAAATATTGCACGACGAAAAGTCGTCGGGCATGATGACAAAACGGTCGGCAGCGACCGGTGAGATTGCGATCGTCTCGGCAAACGGAATTTAGCCGCCAAGCCGATCGCAAGGTCGGGGCGTCACATCGATCGCGGTCATACGCCGGTCTGTGACGCCCCAAACGAAAGAAATTGCAGCGGGAGCGATCTCGGTGCCAAGGTAGGTGAAGGGTCTGGCCAAGACCCTGGCCGAAAAGAAGATGGATCGCCACAAGGCGGGACAGGAGGGTTTTTAGAACAAGGCCTCCGGCCTCTTGCTCGGTTGGATGGTGGCAAAGTCACCAGATGAAGACGAGCTACGCCAGCGCGTGAGTACACGGTGCCGACACAGGAGTGGCCACGAACGTGTCGGTGGAGCCATCAGATTCCGGTGGTTTAAAACGGGGCTGTTTGGAGCGAAGGTACCTTGCTCCCCATGCATGACGATAGCGCTGTCATCATGCTTTGGAGAAAAACGGTCATCAAAAGCACCAGCCGTAAGGGCAGGTGATGCAGGTGGGAGTCCTGCCCGGAAGAGAATTGCGATCGAGCGTGGCACACGAAATTTGCCAGCCCGCTGATTGCAAGGCCGGGGTCGCGTCGTCGAGCGTAGAGAGCTGAACCTCCTGCGATCCGATGCGGCCCCACACTGGGTGCGTTTATCGAGAGCGGGTCCTCTAGGGCCTGACTAGCCTGAAGGGAGACCGATGACAGCGGCCTAGTCAACCGCCGAGGACTCTGAGGCCCGCTCGCGCTAAGCGCATTGAGGAATTCTGCTACGAACCTCGTCAAGGACGAGCAGGGGAGCAGGAGGGCGGAGCCCGTCGTCACCGAGCTGGTGACCGCATGTTGAAGTGCGAAAGCGTTCAGTAGGCCACATGATGTGAAGGTGGCAGCCACCGGAATTGGCTAAAGGAGCGCGATGCTCCATCCCCGAAGATTGCAAGGTGAGGCGGCAAACGGAATTTACCACCGTCGCTCTTGCATTGCCGGGGCTGCATCGTCGATCGCGATCACGCGAGCCGGTGCGGCCCCAAATACGAGATGCGCCGGGAGTAACGGCGAGGACCAAGGTAGTTGGGTTGCCCCCATCCCTCCTCGTTATCCTCCTGTCCCCACCGGACCGCTCGCAACGGTCATACGGACGCTGTGGGAGCGCTGTCGTCGGTACAGCAGGAAGGGTGGGCCCTGCGGGGATGAACCACCATCCGACACTTTTCTTTTCGGGGAGACACAACGCTCCCCCCATTCATTTGAGGACGCTGATGTTCAGACCTGTTGCTGCCCCGGAGAACACCGAGTTCGTCGCGATCCCGCACGAGTTCCTGAAGCCCTACCAGGGCTACGTCCGCCAGCCGGATGGCGGCACCGTCTTCACCGGCTATGGCATCGGCGAGATAGTGAAGGTCATGGAGCCGCGTCTCCAGCTCCTCGTGTGCAGTGGTGAGCACATGACCAAGATCAAGCTAGCGGACGGCACCGAGCTGCTCGACGTGCCCGTCGACATCCACCTCAAGAGGGTCTGGCGCCACGATGTCTGCTAGCTTCACCGAGGAAGAGGTTCAGAAGCTTGCCGACGCGATGTGGCAGCTTCTCGACGACATGAGCAATGGTGGTCAATGCGTCTGCGGCGCGGCCAAGGCACAGGCTCGGATCGCTTATGAGCCCTGGTACAAGGCCGAGAAGCTGGCCGACGAGACGTTCACGGACGGATCACCGCTCTATGCCGACTGGTTGTCCCTCGAAGGGGCTCAGGCCATCCTGGACGGTCTCTGACACGAATTGGTCAAGCGCCTCTGGCTTCGGCTACGCGCTCCCATTACCATGAGGCCTATGTTCACCGATCCCATCATCGACGTCATCCGCGACCTCGCCAAGACCACCGAGGTCAAGCACGTCTGGAAGGATGGCGAGTACCAGGGCGCCGAGGTGACGTACGCCAATCCGTCGCACCCAGAGCTGAAGACGGTCTTCCATCCCTACCTGCCGCTCTTCATCATCGGCCGCAAGGAGGACGGGTCGCTAGGCGTCGACGAGCCACCAAAGATCACGCGCGAGTACTTCCTTCAGCATGGCTGGCAAGTGCCCGGTGAATCGCAGGGGCCCACGAGATGATCAGGCTTTAGCCTCGTGATCCACGAATAGCACCAATCCAGGTGCGGTCACGAGGCAGCCTGAAAGGTCCACGTGAAATACAACCGCGCCTATCGACGAGCGCAAGTCTCTCGTCTCAAAAACGTACGTCGCCACTACAACTGGTTTGCTGGAGAAGACACGCCCGATCCCCGACGCTTGGGTATGGTCGTTGGCACGCCGCACGTCTGCTCGAAAGTGTGCTGTGGCAATCAGCGACATATCTGGGGTAAGACCCAGCTCACGCGCCCGGAGATCGCGCAGTGCGTAACCTTAGAGGAAGAGTTGCGCGACCTCGACTGATACAGTAAGAAGTATTGCCGGATGCGCATTGACGACGAAGGGCACGTGACCTCGTAGTCAGGTAGATGAGTGACGTAAGTGTGCGCGCGCACATGGATCGGGCCTCGAACAATCTACGTCAACGACCGATATGGGCTGCGCATCCGGCATTCTGCGAGCGGCAACTCCTCGATCTATGAAGCGAGAAGCCCGGCCGATGCGCCGGGCTTACTCGTTGGGATCGTAGATCATGACGACGTAATCGTCGTCATCATCGTAGAAGGTGAACCCACGCTTCTCATAGAACTCGATCAGTCGCTCCTGCTCCTTCTTCGCGCCGAGCTTGATACAAACGTCGAAGCGATGAGCCTGGAAGCAAATATCGTCCAGAAACGCACCAAAGGCGCCTTTCGCATTATCGGTGCGCTCAGCCCACTGTATGAGGAGATCATCGCCGTCCGTGGCCGTCTCCAGCTTCAGATTGGCTGGTGTGTGGGCATGGACCCATGCTTCGAGTGCTTCAGCTCCCCTTGGCGGATCAAGGGACTCAACGAGGTCAATGAAAAGACGCATGGCTTATTTATGACGTCCTCTTGCGCTCGCGGTCGAGGTCCTCCCCATAAATACAGTCATGGACATGCGAGAGATCATCACCGTGGTCGAACAGACCCTCCAGCTCGATGACCAGCAGGGTTACATGTTCTCGGTCACGAAGAATCCGTCGAAGGCACAGTTCGCCAATCTGACGTCGTCCGAGCGGACCGATCTCAAAGGCCTTGTGACGGATCGCGACATCTACATCTGGCCCGCGTGGCATGCGCATCATCATCAAATCGCACGGCTCCTCGGTATCGAGGACGGCATCAGAATCTTCGTTCGCCACGGCCGAATGATGATCGTGTCCGACCCGGATTATTTCGACGCGGTCGAAAGCAACCCCCAGGTCAAGTACCTTTACGGTAGCGAGGGGCCGGAGCTTTACAGCGAGTATTGATGGTGGATCGTCGAGGGAACGATCCTCGTAAGCTTTCGCCCGTCACCGTTTAGCAGCTCACGCTATGGCTCTGACGCCTGCCAGAAGAGTGGCGGGTAGCGACGCCCGCCCTGCTTACGATCCGTCTTATTTACTCAGCGTTCAATGCCCGTCGCCTATGCTGGCGAGCATGCTGCTGTAGTGCGTTCGCGGCAATGCACCGACGATGGGCTCGATCTTCGATCTGCTGTGTACTTCTTTTTGTATGTGGTCGAGGCCCTTGTTGATCTCTTCGATGTCGTCGCCATCGATCAGAGATCGCACAAGTATGCTCCATTCTACAGGCGCCACATTCGCCGTCATCAAGCCGCGCTGCTCGATCTCGTGAATGAGATGTGTGCGGAAGTTGTTTGCCGTAGCCGAGGCTGCCAATGATCTGGCTGATGAGCTTCACGACCAGCTCGGAGTCGATCGTCTCGTAAGGCGACCTCGTGAGAGCATCGTTGATCTGAGCCATGATCTCGCGACTGCGGCGCTCGCGATTTACGCGGTCCTTGTCCATCACCTTGCCGAAGTGATCCGAGACAAGGTGGCGATCGCAGAGAAGCGTCAGCGCATCGACATAGTCGAGACCAGCAGCATCCGCTTCGGTCATCGTGTTGAGGATCGCGATCTCTTTCTCGTTGAGATCGCGCAACGAACCTCCATCCAGCACGCGAATGGGCATGACTTTCCGGAGCCTGTTCAACGCCTGGATGCCGGTGAGTGGCGTGTTGTTGCGCTTGCGGTAGAGCATCCACTGCGCAAATGAGCGCGAGTTGATAGCTATCAGGATGTCGAGCCCGATGAGGTAGTCTACGGGAAGCGCCTTCGTCGCGATTCCGATCTCGCGCTCTTTGTAGTCGACCCGCTTCCTCTCGCCGCTGGCACCGATCTCTATGCCGTAGTGTCTATGCGAGAATACACCGAAATCCTCTGCCGACGCGTGCCCATCGATAGAGAATCTGAAATGCGTGTGGTCGCGCCCGACGACGTTGAGCATGTAGGGATCGTATGTGGTACTGATATAGTCTTGGCTCCTCGCATTGACGCTGCCGGAGTAGGCGGTGTTGCATAGGCCATTGAAGTCGCACAAGTGGTAGAGGGTGCTGTACTCACACTGGTGTTGAATAATACGACCTGCATCCTTCTCCAGGATGTTGATCAACTCGCGCATCTCTTTCATGCGAATATTTAGACGATTCGGACCAGAAAGGCTTGCAGCAGGACTGTCTAAATATGCGCATGGATATGCGCTCCCTAATCAACATCGTCGAGACCGAATACGAGACCTGCCTGCTTCGCGAGACGATGCTTGCCGAGGGCGCAATCAGCGACCGGATCAACGCGGTCACCAAGCAGATCACCGCCAAGTATGGCGACGTACAATATGCGCTCCTGGCGAAGGCCACGATGAAAGCGCTCGACATGGTCGGCAAGAGCGCCGACGCCGATCCGAAAATCACATCTGCTCTCCAGAAGATTCTCAAGGTCGGCAAATTCGCCGTTCAGAACCGAGCGCTGCTTGGTGTCCTCCTCGGCATCGTCAGCACGCTGATCGGCATCGCAGCTCACCCGACCACCCTAAGCGCCAACGAGACCAGCCAGATCGACATGATCCTTCAGGGGCACGGTCTCGACGACATCATCAACAAGCTCCACCAGTCGGGCATCGAAGTCGCCCAGGTGAGCGGCACCCTTCCTCCTGGGGTCAGCGAGGTGGCTGCCAAGGCCGCCAAGGCGATCGCGGCCATCGAACGCTACAAGTTCGTCTCTGGCGGCCATCTCAGCGGCTCACAGGACCTGAACCAGCATGTCTCGATCGTCGGCGACGTCGTCAAGGCTGGCGCCCAATACCACGAGCAGACGACGCTGATGACCAACGATGGCAAGGTCACGCTCGCCAAGTTCACGACGACTTACACCATGCAGGACGGGCATATGGTCGACGATCCTTCAGAGACCGGCGTGGAAGTCGAGCTGAACAACTACGTTCGCGGCCGGGACGATGCGTCCACCGAGGCAGCGCAGAACTATCTCGATCAAGCCATGAACAAGGAGCATAGCGCCGAGCGTCAGGCCGCAGGCGTGCAGGAAGGTATCAGCGACGTCTTCTCGCGGATCAAGCAGGCGATCACAAGCAAGGTCTCCGATCTGGGCCAGCTCGTCACTCAGGCCGTCGCCGACAAGCCAGACGGAAGCTATCGTGTGACGATCAACAATCAGGGCGTCTCTGTTCAACCTAAGTGATTTGAATATTGCAGCGGCTCTCGTAGCTGCTTTACCTTCGGGTCATGGAAAAGATCGCTCTAGACAAACCCGATTTGGACGCCCTTACTGAATACCTCGTTGCTTTTCGCGATGGCTATTGGGCCTACCAGACTGACCGCTTTCATGCCCGCTACATGATCGACGAGCTGCTTGCCAAGCTGGTCGAGCGGAAGGCCGAGTCGGAGGCATGAACCGGATCGAGCTGAAGAAGGATGCCTACGACAGCATCCGCGAATTTCTGATCGAGACCGGCGACAAGGTCGACCGGCTTCTGGAGATGATCGTCCTGAAAAAGGATGAGCAAGTCGATGGCGAGTTCCCGTCTCTTACTGGCGCCAAAATCGTCTCTCTGACAAACACGACATGCTCCGATAGCCAGCAGGTCGATATCCTTTTCGATAGCGGAGAACGGCTGAGAATCTCCGCCGACATTGAATATCTTGAATTCGACTATTCCGAGTACCAGCTTCTTCTAGATGGCCACGTCAATGTCGTTGAGAGATTTGCGGAACCAGGAAGGGTCGATTTGGTAATCGTGAAAACGAGCCAAGGCAATTGCGTCTTCGAGTCAATACGTGGGCTGGATGTTACACTGATTCCTCTCACAGAGTTCCCAAACTTCTAAAATTCCGAAAACCGCAGTTTTATATTGCTAATGTTGCATTTTGCAACGTATTGTATAAATACATTTGAAGCAGATGGCGTAGGTCATCGGATACTTCGGTTGACAAGACGGGCTCAAAAGGCCTGATTTGGATGAATGGTTCAAGTCCATTCCACCAAGCGCGAGCTTGGCTTTTCCGTGGTCGCTAAATCCTCTGCTTCAGATGCGATTGTTTTATAGCATAGTAGATGGCGTTAGAAACCAGATACTTCGTGCAGGAATAGTGGTTCGAATCCACCCGTCAATCTTTCGGGATTGTCCGGTGCCCAGGTAGGAGAGGGCAAATATACTGGGGTCGCTTGTACCTCTACTATGCTATAAAACAGTTACCTATATGCTCTTGGCGTAGAGTGTGGTTACTTCGACTGTTAATCGACAAAAACACCACCCTTGCTTGATCCAGAGTATTTCATAATCGAGGTGGATGGCGTAGGAGCCGGATACTTCGACGGATGAACAGACCGGGTTCGTTCGAACCTCCGGCCTCGATTATGAAACGTCTCTGCGCAACGCTGAAAGCTCAACTATTTTAAGGAGCAAATCATATGCGCACGAACATCAAGACCATTGTCGAGAAGAAGCATACGCACGGTGGTGCGGTCGCCGCTCAGATCACGAACGAGCAGGCCCTCCGCCGCAGCGTCCTGTCCTGCCTCCTGTTCGAGAACGAGCACTACGAGGACGGCGTCTCCATCTACACCCGCATCGTCGACCTCGTCGACAAGGTCGATCCTTCCCGAGTATCGGCCGTCGCGATCGAGGCTCGCCATGAGCAGCATCTTCGACACGTCCCCCTTCTGCTCGCGTCGGCACTTGCCAAGCGCGCATCGGCCGACCCGAAGCTCGGCGCATCGAAGATTGTCGAGGACACGATCGCGGCGGTGGTTCACCGCGCCGACGAGCTGAGTGAGTTCCTGGCGATCCACGCCAAGCTGAACGGTGTCACGCCCGACAAGGTGAAGAACAAGCTCTCGCACCCGATCCGTCGCGGTCTGGCGCGCGCGTTCCTGAAGTTCGACGCCTATCAGCTCGCGAAGTACGATCGCGCGAATGCCGTCCGCCTGCGCGACGTTCTCTTCCTCTGCCACGCGAAGCCTGACACCGAGGAGCGCCGGGAGACCTGGAGCCGCCTGATCGAGGGCAAGCTCACCGCGCCGGATACCTGGGAGGTCAGCCTCTCTGGTGGCACGAACAAGAAGGAGACGTTCGAGCGTCTGCTTCGTGAGGCGAAGCTCGGCTACTCGGCGCTGCTGCGCAACCTGCGCAACATGGTCGACGCTGGATGCGATCTCGATCTCGTCCGCAAGGCGATCATCGAGCGCAAGGGCGCCCACAACGTCCTGCCGTTCCGCTTCATCTCGGCTGCCAAGGCGGCTCCGCTCCTGGAGCCGGAGATCGACATCGCCTTCAACGAGTCGACGTCCCAGGGCCCGCGCCTGAAGGGCAAGACCCTGGTCATCGTCGATGTCTCGGGATCGATGTACTACGCGAAGCTGTCCGACCGTTCGGATCGCTCGCGCGCCGATGTTGCTTGCGCCCTGGCGGCGATCGCCCGCAACGCATGTGAGGAGCCGATCATCTACGCGACGGCTGGCTCCGACGCTATGCGCACGCACCAGACCCAGCTCGTCCCGGCTCGCTCGGGAATGGCGCTGATCGAGGCCGTGCACGCGATGTGCAAGCCGCTCGGCGGCGGCGGTATCTTCCTCAATCAGGTCATGCGCTACGTCCGCGAGCGTCATCCCGAGGTCGACCGCGTCATCGTCATCACGGACGAGCAGGACTGCGCCTACAACGTCGCCGACGCACCGTCGAAGGCTCCGGCCTACGGCACCATCGGCAACTACATGGTGAACGTTGCGAGCGCGAAGAACGGCATCGGCTATCGCAATACGGGCTGGACCCACATTGATGGCTGGTCCGACAGCATCATCCGCTTCATCGCGGCTCTGGAGAGCAATGTCGCCTGATCAGCTCAAAGCAGCGGCAATCGAGATGTTCGGAGAGCGAGGGTGGATATCCTCGCTCTCCGATTGTTTGAAGATCGATCGGACGCAGGTCTGGCGATACATGAACAACAAGAGCCACGTCCCAGGCCCCATTGAGGCGGCCGTCGCGTGCTGGCTCTCCCAATTCAGAACGACGGGCGCCGTACCAAGCCCGACGACGATTTTCGATGACGTGAAAATGGACGGCGCAAAAGACGGTGGGGTAGGGTCCGAGGATAGTTAAAGGACATTGCCCCGTGAGCTTTAAAAGTTGGTTTGCCGACGTTCTGGATGACGTCCTCTACAACATCCATGAGAAGCTCGTAGAGCGGTTCCGCGTGCCCATGACGGGCGATCTCACGGCGCTCCGGCGCTGGGAGCCCACAACGTGCCTCCGCAGCATCAAGGTTATAGTCGAGAGCGAGGACGAGAAGACGCAGCTCTTGCTGGCCGCCAAGTACATCGACCAGCAGCTCGACCTCGATATGCCCTACGACGCGGTGAACCGGCTTGCGTGCCTCAGCGCGGACGAGATCATCGTCACGCCCTCGACGGTCGGCAAGATCACCTTCCTCATGCATGCGCCGAACGGCCTGCGGAATCCGACCGACGTCGTTCGTCGCCTCATCCAGGAGGGCTTCCGCCTCAAGGTCGCCCACGAGTTCATCAACTGGGTCTCCATGGAAGGCGCGAGCCACGAGATTTCGATCGACAGCGAGAAGGTCGACGACTTCCTCGAAGACATGATGAATCTCGGCGTCGAGCCTCTCAGCACGGTCACCAACATCAAGCACATCTAGCCGTACTTGGCGACGAGGCTCCTCAGGTGAGCCTCGTCCTTTTCATCGACATGCGGGGAGAGGTAGTCGGGACCCTTCTCCCCGTACCTAATGCCGACCTTGCCGCCGATCGTCGGTTTCCGGAACACGTAGGCGTCGAGCTTGTCGCCATAGTCCTTGAGCATCTCGCGGTAGCGCGGCAGGACGACCAGGAGATCGTCCAGGGGCACCGTAACGACCTTCTCGGCCCAAGGGTTGGGCCAGTGCGCCTTGATCGTCATTCGCCGTCCTCGTTGCGCTGTGGGGCTTCCTGGGGCCCTTCCAGCAGGATCGGGCCACCGTCCTTCTTGCCGGTCAAGGCCTCGAAGCCCATGCGCGTCAGCGCGTTCTTCGCGTACGCCATGACCTCAGTGCGAGCGGCCTGATCGCGCTTGTGGAGGAACTCGCCGAACTGGCTGCCGATGAACTCCAGGTGCGGGCCGATCGCGTTGCGAAGATCGACGAGCTTCTTCAACACCGCCGCACGCTTCGGCTTGCTGAGCGAGGACAGCTCGTTGACGTCGATATCGGCCTCCAGCTTCTTGATCGCAGCGACGGCCTCCTTGATGCCTGCGAGGCCTTCCTTCGTGAACATGCTGGCCTGATCGCGAAGCTTGATGCCAGGATGCCCGACATACTGGCCGTAGTCGCGCTCTCGAATGATCGTGACGGGCGTGCCGTTGCCATCGCCGAAGCTCGACACCATGTGCGCCCACTGCGCTTCTGACAGGAGGATACGCACGATCGGCACGGACGGATGATGGCGATCGTTGCTGAGGCTGCGATAGAGCTTGCTGTGTTGAATTTCGAGCGAGACGAAGTTCTGATGCATGAAGTCGGTGCCATAGAGCGCCGTTCCGGTACCATGCACACGATTGACGAACGCCTGCCCGAACGCCGGGTGCGTCTCGACAGTCTCGCGATCCGGGCCAGACGAGTCCTCTTCCTCGATCGTCGCCTCAAGCGGGCCCGCCGTGCGCTCGACCATGAGGTTGATGCCGATGATCTCGTTAACCGGCACCTTCGACAGGATTTGGGCTTCGACAAGGTTCTCGGCCTCGACGACCGAGATTCCCTGTGTCGTTCGTACCTGATACTTCGGCATCCTACTTCCCGACCTTGATGAGGAGCGCGTACAGCGCTCCCCAGGCTTCCTCTTCACTGTCGCACCAATCGGTCACGTGCTGACCGATGCCACATCGAAACTGCCCGAGACCAGTGATGATCTCGCCGCCACGCTCGCGGCAGTAGGCCTCGTGCGTAGTCATGCATTGTTCGAGTTTCATGCACGCTCCTTGTGCGTATGCGTTCGCCCAGCGATCACCCAAATCTCTGCGATCGTCTTCGCAGCTTGGTGAAGCTTCGTGGCATGCTCATCGTAGAACCTGTTGCCGGTACGCTTCGCAGTCCCGGCGCTAAGCTCGGCCTGCTCGAAGAGCCACGCGTAGATCACCTCTGGCAAGATGCCGTCGAGCGGGACTTCAACCTGACAGCCCGTGAGGGGGTACATCTTCTTGGTCATCACTCCGCGTCCTCCAGCTCTTCCTGGCGGAAGTTTGCGAAGTGTTCGAGCCGATGAGCAGCCGTCAGGACGCCCTTCAGGTTGTCCTGCATGACCTTTGCTCGACGCGCCGTAGCCTCGGCGTGCTTTTGGAGAGCCACATTCGTCTCCATCAGCGTCGCGATGAGATCGTAGAGCTTGCCGACCTCTTCGGCCGACATGGCTTCCGCGCTGACTGCGCGGAGAAGCTCCGGGCGATTCGTCATCATCGCCATCATGATCTGGGGGTTGAGCTGCACGTCTTGCGTCAGCTCGCTCCAGCTTCTCAACGAGACCTGGACGTCCTCGATGATTTCGTTGTCGTCTTGAGCGCGAACCTGACGCGCCGTTCTCTTGGCCACAGACATACTGATCCCTTCGATTGAGAATTGGTTCGTATGTCTTTCGCTCTTTGGCCAAGAGCTTTACCCGGCAGGAAAGACATTCGCAGAATAACTCAGGAAGTGGCTAGTGTAAACCGCCTCTTGATTGTTTCTGAGTTGGGCGGAGTGATGATGACGACTGGCTTGTTGTCCAGACGGTGCGTCTCCGGCACTTCCTCGTAGTCGGCGACGAATTGGCGGACGGGGGTCTTGCTTGCCCGCGCGTAGATGCTTCTTGCTCTGGCACTCATTGAAGGAAATTCCTAATCGAAGAACATGAAGAATGAGAAAGTCAGGCCTCTTTGCGGAGCGCAGCGAAATGTTCGCCCCAGAACTTCGACGCCATATTCTGGTAAAGACGCAGGTTCCGCATCGCCCACGGCTTGACGCCGATCTCGCCGGAAGCCTTATCGGCCTTGGCTTCGGCCCACAACGCCATGCGCTTGAGGTGCTCCGATCTCATCACGGCCGTTCTCATCGCAGAAGGTCCCATGTCAAGCAGCCTTGAGCTTGACATCGTTGTGGCCGCACCGCGAGCAAGCAAGGCTGTACTCGCTCTGCGTCGAAAAGGCTTGCGATGCCGCGTGCGGCGTCGAGCACTTCGGGCATGATTTCCCAAAGAAGCTGCGAATGTGGCTGCCGTAGCCGTCTTCGAAGGCCTTCACCAAGCCGGGGATTTTCTCCTCAAGAGCTTGGTACGAGGCAATGATCGGAGCAAGCGGCGTTCCCGTCTCGGCCGCAGTCTGCCCGACGACGGACGCAGCATCGAGATACTCTTGGTTGCAGCCGTTCTGCTCGGCGATCTTGCGATCGCGGCCTTCCTGGAAGAGATAAGCGCGGTCGAGGCTCAGGGCCTGCTCACTACCGCACCATTTGCCGCGTGCCGCCGCATTCGCAGCGGTGCTGGCGCGATCGCCGATCCAGGCATGGTCGATGTGGCCGCCGTTGACCGTCTTGCTCCACAAGACGAAGCCCTTCGGCTTCCCCTTGTTCGCGCCGATCTTGTAGACGGGGAGACTGTCGATCGTCTCCTGGCCGAAGAGCTTCGTCGCCCAGTCCAAGCCGAACTCAGTGGTGAGAGCTGCGCTTCTGGTCTCGGTCCGGGCAAAACGATTGGCCATCAGGCAATTTCCTCTTCTCAATGCTCACTTTCTACCACATTCGGAAATAAAAGCAAGAGGTCTCCTGAAATCATCAGCATTGACAAAGCGAATACATTTGCTATCATGCTCAGACATTGCTTATAGAGGATTTGCTTGATGATCGAGTTCGCCGTCGTCTCCGATCTCTACCTCGCCGGTCATCACTTCGAGGACGGTTCTGATATCCACGGCGAAGTCTTCTTCGTCCAGGCGCAGTTCCCGGACGGTCGTCGCTGGAACCACGCCCACGCCTTCGATTCCCTCGAAGGGGCTCCGTACTTCGACAGCATCCGCGATAAGGCCATGGCCGGTGCGGAACGCCTGCTGGAGCGCATCAAGGCGGCCGGTGGTAAGATCAACCTCGACCATTGGGTGGAGACCTACCCGATGTATGGGTCGGCGGCCTATATGGAGGCTGAAGCTCTCGGCCTGAACAAGGCATGGGAGCAGAGCGTCGAGGACGGCTCGAACGTCAACGTCTACGCAGGGTTTTGAGGGATGGCCAAGTACTATGTCGTTCTCGTCTTCGACAGCTTGACCTGCGGCCTGCTGAACCTGACGGCATAACCTTGGCCCAGACGGGGACATAATGGCCTGAGACGAAGAAGAGGGCTCTAGGCCCTCTTCTGGTCTTTCCACTCCCAGTGCTCCTTGTTCGCCTTGTAGGCGTCCTTGAAGTGCGGCGCGTACCTCTTGTGCACGTAGGTGCTGTTGGAGGCGGACTGCTTGTAGTCGGTGCGCTCCCTCGCGAAGATGATGCCGCGCCGCATCAGCTCGTTGAGCCGGGCGGTGTTGGCGCCTGTCCTCCTGGCGATGTCGCGCGCACGGATTCCGACGCCACCAGCCTCCAGCACGATCTTGACGATGATGTCATGATCCCGCTTCGCGACAGGCTTCTTCGCCTTGGCCTTCTTGTCGTCCGGAGCCGCAACGACGGCATCCGGCACCGATGGCGCTACCACGTCGGCGGCGACGTCGAGTGCCAGCGGAGGCGCGACCTCCTGGATAGCCACGGGCTTCGGCTTCGGCACACGCATGCGTGTGATCTTGGCCGTCGCGATCTCTGACAACTCGTCGTCGCCAAGCTCCCAGCGCGTGATCTGGTCATCGTCGACAGCCAGACCCTTCATGAGAATGGAGCGCCATTCACCGTGCAGGACACCATCCTTGTCCTTGAACTTGTTCTGGACGATGTTTTCGAAGACGCAGGCGGACGCGCGCTTCAAGCTGCTCTGGAGAAGCTCGATGCGTGCCTCTAGGCGGTTGATGGTCCTGAGGGCAAACTCCTCCATGCACAAGGAGACCGCCGTAGGATGGATGCCTGCGGCGGTAAGCTTGTTCGTGAGGATGCTGCGCGCATTCAGCGCCTCGTTGTCCGAGGACGTGAGAACACGCGTCAGCAGCTTGTCGATGAGGACCTGATCGGGAACGATCTGGCCCGTCATGTTACGCCCGCTGGTCGGCGAGACGCAGGGTCTCGTTGAAGTTTTCCAGGGTCGCGACGTGGCGCTCGTGGCTGGTGTTGATCATGTTGAGGCTCACGATCGACGCCTTCTGCGCGTCGAGCTTCTCGGCCGTTGCGACGAGGGCGCTCAGGAGAGCCGGGTCCTGCGCGGCGTAGGTGCAGAGCGTCGCGAAGCTGCCCTGAGCCTGCAACGGCATGTGCTTGGTGAAGATGCTGGCGAGGGAGTCGACGTTCTTCGGGAGAACGTGCTCGATCTTGTGCTCGCGACGATCCGAGGTGCGGGTGCGCGCCCAGCCCGGCACGAAGCCGTGCTTGCTCGGGAACACCTTGCGACCGACGAGGTGGCTCTGCGAGGTGTTGAGAACGGCGGAGATGTTGTTCTTGTCGTTGATCGAGACATCGGCGTCCGGGTGGCCCTGGAAGCGCCAATGGTCCTGAACCGTGCCCTCGGGAAGGCCGTAGGTTGCCTGATTGAGCTGTTCGAAAAATGCGGTGACGGAAAACTTCTTCATCGAAAAATGCCTAAAGGTTTGAAATGAAGCCCAGTTCGTCCGGGCTTCAAAGCCTATGGCATACGTGCCGATTCTCCGTCAAAATTCAAAATGCGATGATCCCGAGCTTCCTGTTCACGATGAAGAGGTAGACTAGAGTCACGCCAATCCCCGCAGCCGTCCACAGAGCGGCTTCGCGCCTCGACGTCGCCCGTTGTACTCGATTTATGCACAGCGCGAGCGCCGCGCCTCCGACGATGACCATCTAGGGCTCTCAGGTGGCGAAGTTCCACGCAATGAACACGATCCAGACTGCGCGGCAAGAGTCTGCCTGGGCAGCATCGACCTCTTCACGAGGCTCGTCGACCTTCTCCTTCTTCTGAGTGTCTCCGAACGCCAGGAAGGCAGGAGTGACGTCAAGAGCGGCGGCGAGCTTCTTGATCATATGTAGACTCGGAGCTACTCGCCCAGATTCCCACTGCGCCACAGTAGATCGGCAGCAACCAACGATCTTGGCTACTTCGTCCTGTGTCATCGACTCCCTGCCGCGCGCATACTGGATGCGCTCCCCGACCTCACGCTTGCTTCTGGCTTCGTCATCGTTCGCTGTCATAACAAACTCCACAGATCACAGCGACGCGTTAAACAGCACAGAGTCGCGATTGGCAAGCAGAAAATTTGAGGGATATTGCTAACGTGCGATGTTACGGAAATTACCATTTCGGTATGACTGAAGAAAAAAGTGATACATCAATTTGCTTTTTGAGCCGACTAGCGCGCGGGATGAAACATGATGTTGCAATCAGTTGGCGCGATTTCCACTCCCGAAATATCGGAGGACTAGTCTGAAGTGCCGATGAAGAGTGATATTGCCTCATATCAGCGACCGGCGTATATTCCAGGAATGGACAAGACATTTGCTTTCGTAATGGTGCTAGCCTCTATTGTAATATTTTCAGTGGCGTACGCCGACATTCGGCATTCTAATGAAATCGAGGCTGCTCATGTGGCTATCTGCCACGCTCATGGCATGAAAAGCGCCTCGGAGACGGAGTCGCACGGCAAGACGTCAACTACAGCTCGCTTTTGCCTCGACAAAGACGGTCGGGTGTTCTGGTTCTGATGAGCTGGCTGCCGTTTGTGTTTTTTCTGTTCGCCGTGGCTTCGTTCGTCGGGCTGGTGCTCGGCCTGAAGAACGAGTCTGAGCGCTCAAGGAAGTACGACGAGTGGATCGACGAAGAGCTTCGCGATCTCGCACGCGTCGAAGCGCTCGCAGAAGATCGCCGCCGCAGACAGATCGGATGGGCGCGGCGTGCCGCCAAGCGCGAGAGGAAGCTTTAAGCCGGATTGTCTCTCATGAAAGACTGATCATGAGAGACAACGGGACTTGTCTTTAACGGGCGAGCGCCAACGCCGGAGCCTTGTCCTGGCTCGTCGACTCGTAGAACGCCACGCGGCGGCGGATCATCTCACGCTCGCAGTTCGAGGCCACGCGGCCTTCAGACAGTTCGAAGATACGGGCATAAAGATCATCGCCGGAGAGCCCCTCCGAACCTGCCTGATCAAATGCCGCTTTCAGCCTCATACGGGGCATCGCTCGCAATTCCCTCACGCCGACATATTGCAACGAGTTTTCGTAGTGCACAATGATGCCTCCAGGTCAGTTCGGCGGCAAGCGGAAATCATCGCGTGCCCTTGAGGAAGGTCGGTGCTGTATGCAAATGTGTCACACGCCTGTGATCCACAAGTATCGTTGACGAAATCGAAAGGCCAGCCATAATTGTCCTTCGTGTAAAGGAGAGAACGCGAAGATGATCCTCGCGACAGCGCTGCCATCCGACTACCAAACGCGCACGGTGAAGGACGGCGACATCGAGCTGATGGCGAGTTGCGACGATCTCTCGACCTACAGCGAATGCGGCTGGTTCTGTATCCTCGGCTACAAGAATGGTCGCCGTGCGATCCACGTGCACCTTCATGGATCGAAGGACTTCTTTCGGCTGATCTGGGTCAGCGGCTACGTCTACACGGGCTGCCAGCTCGTCGAAGACAAAGAGGGCGCGCGCGAGAACCTTCATAAGCTCGCGGAGACCAGCCCCTCGTTCTGGAAGAGGGTCTTGTCATGACGGGGGATACCCGGCCGAGAAGCTAATCGGCGGTATGAAAATAATTGTTGACGCAGAATCTGCGTCTCCGGTATAAATAGGTTTATGAACAACTTCGCACCAATGCCGATGCCGCCTAGCCCGAGGGTTTCTCACCCCGGTTGCTGACGCGCATCTGCGTCAGTGACGCGGAATGTTGAGAAGCCCTCGGACACACCGTCCTGAGGGCTTTTTCTTTGCCTTCAGACACAATCCAAGGTGGTTATGAATACTTGCGAGTAAGCTTCGCGAGAACGGAGATGTGCGTCTCGCAGATGGCGATACTTAACAAGGAGAGATGAAGATGGCGAGCGAGAAGGTCGACGATGCAGTCAGGGCGATCAGTTCTTTGATCGAGAAGAAGCACAGCATCGCGACCGGCGAGACTGTCTACTACGATCATGACGGCGACGAGCGTAAGGCGGTCGGCGATGCGCTCACGGCGCTGCTGGGGCCCAGGTTCGAGCTGAAGCAGCACGAGGCGGTGACCCTGGTAGACGCGTTCACGGAACTCGTCGCCGGGATCGTCTTAGCCACGCAGGGCAAGGGGAAGACGCCGGTCACCTCCCTTCAGGAGAGTGCGGTGGACGCTCTGATCAGCGTGTTCGGAGAGAAGGAGGACAAGTAAAGAGTTTTGGCCGCTTAGTCAGGGCATGGCCCAGTCTGGTAGGGCGCCACGTCGGGAACGTGGAGGTCGCAGGGTCGTAGCCTGCTGTCCTGACTAAGCGGCTGAAATCGCGTGTATACTGATAACCGGGGTATAGCTCAATTGGCTAGAGTACCGCATTTGGAGTGCGGGGGTTTCGGATTCGAGTTCCGGTGCCCCGACCATCAGTCCACACACAATATCGGGGTATTGCTGGAAGGTCATAGCAGGCGTCTCGGGTACGTCAGACGGAGTTTCGATTACTCCTACCCCGACCATCCATAATGCAACATTATGCCACTGCGAAGATAGTCTCAGGCCGGTCTCATAAGCTGGCTGAGGAGGATGCGAGCGCCTCCGGTGGCACCAAACCATTTGATGTGGGCGCCAGAAAATCGCGGCGATGACGGGAAATCGTTTGACGGGCCGTCGCCTACGTCGTAGAGCCGCTTCACCAGTCGCGGTCCCGTAGCCAATCAGCTCACGTAACCGCCGCTGTATGCCTTAACCACCCACACGTCGTGGCGTGCTTAGAGGCAGACGGAGTGAAGGTAATGGTAAAGAATAATCATGCTATCCCGGCTTCTGATATTCGTCTCGACGGCCCGGAGTGGCAGCGCTTTAACGAGATCAATGCCGACATCAATCTCCTCGGCCTTGCGATCCGACCGAATATAGACGCGGTCAAGGAGAAGTCTCCCGCAATAGCAGCTCACGTCGCCCTTGGATACAGGGAGCTGAAGTCCAACCCCGCGCTAGCTGGGAAGTTCGCTCTGCATGCCAAGAGCCTGCGCATCTTCGGACGTGATGATGTTCGGGTGTACGCAAAGTATGCTTTGAAGTCCTCGATCGGCTCGGACATGTCCGCTTACAAGAGCGAGCTGGACAACATCGTCGCTGCCGTTCACCTGTCGTATACCGGATATCTCTTTGTGCCGGGCAACGACACTAGCTTCGAGGGCGTTCTGGCGTTCATCAACGGCTATCGTTATCGAGACGGCGAGCTTGTGGGCATCAAGGCCTGCTGGCAGGAGCATATGGACCAGCTCCGGCGCCTCGCGGACGAGGCTGCGAGAAAAGAAGCTGAGATGGAGGCGAAGGCTCGGCTCTGGGACGACTCCGAAGAAGCTAAGAGCAAGGGTATCACGGTCGAAGAGCTTTATCGCCGCCGCGACGAAGATGCCAAGCAGGCAATGGCTCGGTCCAGGGCTTCCAAGCGCATCCGTACGGTCGATCAGCTCATCGGCCGGGGTTCTCCATTCACTCCCGCGATGCAGCTTGAGAAAGGCACGCTCCTGGTTGCCGCAGACAATGGAGCCTTCGTCGTGGTGTCGTCCGCCGACGCGATGAACTTCTTCAACGCCGCAGAAATAGAAGAAGTCTGATCCGCCCTAAAGTCCCGAGCGCTGGGGGTTTATAACCCCCAGCGTTTTGAGTGAGACAGGTAGATGTTGCACGAGCGGTTATTAAACCAGTTTGATACCGAACGAAACTTCCCAAAACAAGCGTCGACTGTCATGCAGCGTGACAGGGTATGGTGGCGATGTGAGGTTGATCAAAGACATCGCTGGGAAGCCACAGTCTCAAGTCGTGCCAAAAGCGGCTGTCCCTACTGCTGGGGTAGACGTGTTCTCCCTGAGAATAGCATTGCAGTGACGCATGTCGACCTTTGTAAGGAATGGGACTACGAACTCAACGGCAATATCCGTCCCGAGGACCTGAGCAAAAGGCTCGGGCAAATGGGTCTGGTGGCGTTGTACAAGAGACAGTAGCCATTCGTGGCAGTCGCGCGTTTGTAAACGAACAGAGGGGTCGAACTGCCCGTTTTGCCCAACGAAAGGTGTGCGCGCGCGCGCTTCCGCATCGTACAACCTTGCCACAGAGTTCCCGGACCTAGCGGCACAATGGCATGCTGAGAAAAACGGTGCGCTGACCCCGAGGGACATACTGCCTGGATCACACAAGAAGATTTGGTGGCAATGTCAGACAGAGGCACAGCACTCATGGCAAACTCCGCTAGCGCAACGCGTAAGAAATACCAACAATGGATGCCCCTACTGTTCGGGGCGTCGTGTCTCAAAGAAAAACAGTCTTGCAACTTGCTATCCGCAACTCTGTACTGAATGGGACGCCAAAAACGATCTCGACCCCGATTCGGTCTCTTACGGTAGCAGATACATGGCATGGTGGAGATGCGACCGAAATCATTTGTGGGAAGCGAAAGTCTCAAGTAGGACATTGAGTAATGCGAAGTGCCCGACCTGCGCTGCGCTGAAAGGAAAAAGCTCCCTACTCGAAGCCTTTCCAGAGATCGCCGCCGAGTTTGATGTGGATCGTAATGGTATTGAGGCGAGCGAAGTGACGCCTCACACCACAAAGATGTTTCACTGGAGGTGCAATGCTGGGCATACATGGGAGACGTCGCCTGCTGAACGCGTAAGAAGGAAGCCGCGCTGCCCAATCTGTGCAGGCGTTTGGCTTACTTCCGAGAATTCATTGGCGGGCCGCTTCCCCTTAATCGCAAGAGAGCTTGACCCAGAGAGGAACGAAAAGTCCGCCGAGCAACTTCACGCCTTTTCTAGCGAGAAGGTGCACTGGAGGTGCGATCTCGATCACACGTGGTCATCTACTGTAAGCAACCGGACAGGAAATGGTAACGGGTGCCCACAATGCTTCAAGAACATGAGAAAGCATTTGGGCTGGGTGCATCGAAATCATCGACGGCCTGCCGACATTGACGCTGAGCTTCAGGAGCATTTCGAGCTTATAGGCAACGGCCTTGTCAAAGGGTGAAGCCGAGCTACCCGCTCGCCGCATTGCCTTCCGAACGAAAACTGGTAGTTAATCGCCTGATCTGTTCGCAGATATCCACCTCCGGGGCATTCGATGAAGCTGACTATCGTCTTCGGCGAAACCGGCGCTAGCATGACCGCCATGCTGCGGCGGCTAAGTTACTTCGGCCCGCCAATCGCGGGCTACAGATCGCCGTGGCGCTCACCGACTGGCGACGACTGGCATCTGGACGATGTCACCAGGGAGACGCTCCTGGAAGCGCGGCATGAAGGTTATCGCATCCTCGTTCTCGATTCCGACGTCGACCTCTTCGAGATCGGTCGCCCGGCAATCGTCGCGATGCAGCAGTTCGACGAAGTCCTCATAGGGCGTCAGATTCCCCGAAATGGCTTCCAGTCCGAAGTCCCGAAGACGCTTCTGGCTCTCGCCTCTGAAGTCAACATCATGACCGTGAACCAGACGTATCGGCGCGGCAAAGCGCTGGACGACTTCTCGGCCGAGGACTCGGCTTTCGAGGGCAGCTTGTTCGACGGTAAAACCGTTACGGCGCCGGAGCCCGGCGAGGGCATTATCCTCGGGCGGCAAGACATGATCGCAAGCGGTGGACCAGGAGGAAGCTCCGTCCACTGGCTTGCTACGAAAGGCGGCGAGGGGAAGACGCACACAGTCGTCATCGGCAGTGGTGGCCGTGGCGATGCGGGCCCGGAGCTTACCGGCGCTCGTTTCGCATACCGCCCCTATAAGCAGCGGCACAAGCCAGAGGGTGCAGCCATAGGTCACGAAGCTCCGCAGTACCCGGATCGCACCGAGATCATTGCGATCGCCGACGCTCTCTTCCAGTCGAACCTCTCCAACGGCACGCTGCGCCAGAGGCTGTGGGAGAACGACATCGTCCTGATCAAATTCGAAGGCTGCAAACTGCCGGACGGATGCAAACTACCGGGCGACTACCCAAGGTTCATGCCGCCGTCGCGGGAGAATGAAGCTGACGGGTGGCCCGAGAAGACGTTGTACGTCCACAAGGACGACGCCGATCGTTTCGGTAGCGGCATCGTTTGACGGTCATGAGCGTTCTCGATTGGAACAAGCCGAAGCGGGCGATCCCTGCCGAAGAACATGCAGAGCAGACCTTCGACGGCGGTCCCCCTGGCGGATATGTGCCGAACATGTCCGCAGAGGATGTCGACAAGTGGAAGGCGAAACTCACCGGCCAGAAGCTCGGCTATCCGCAAGTCGAAATCCGCAAGGGCGGCGGCCTTGTTCTCATTGTCAACGAGGGCTCCGGCTACAACTACAAGAGCTATCGTGCTGAGCGAACGACGTACAGCAGCGGCACCAAGGGGATCAACATCCACTTGGCGACGAACGGCCCGGTGCAGTTCACGTTCGAGCAATGGGAAGAGATGTACACGGCCGTGAAAGAAGCCCGCGCGAGGCTCCAGGAAGGTCAAGAATGACGATCAGAAGCACCCTCGCGAACTTCGTGCGCTACGGTCGGCCAGACGATCTCGGACCCAAGCGGGCCTTCCAGGCCGAGATCATGAAGACGATCTTCTTCTCGATCATCCTGGGCCTCGCGATCGTTGCGATACACGAGTACCATCTGCGATCCGACCTCAAACGTGTGCAGTCGGAACTAGACGCCGATCGAGCCGCCCACAAGATCGACCAGACCATGCGAGACATTGGCGTGTGCCAATGGCAGTACTCTCTTCATGAGATGGCACGCGACGATGTTTGGGCATGGCACGATGCTGCTTTCAAAGCCAGCATGGAGAGATGGTGCGGGACGAGCCTGAGCCGCCACATCCGCGTCCGGCCGCATAGGAAGATCGAGACGATGTGCACCTCCGACTTCGGCGACACCTGCGGCTAGACTTTCGATTACCTCTAAGCTATGATGCTGCCATGATTAACCTATGGCTTGCTCTTGCGATCGTCCTTCTTACAGCCTTCCTGGACGTACTCCACGCCATCTATACCAGGGCCGTCGTCGACCAGCGCGCATGGTCAGCCGCTTTCGTCGGCTCCGGTACCTATCTGATCAGTGCCTTCAGCGTCATCCAGTACACGAAGAGTCCGATCTACATCGGTTTCGTTGTCCTTGGGTCCTTCATCGGCAACTTCCTCTTCGTCCGATTCAGTGCCCGGAATGCTCCCAGGGCCCCGGCCGATATTGCAGCCGCTCCAGGGCCGCTGATATAGTGGTCTCCAGGAGCCATGATGACTTACAAAAAGACATTCGAGATAAAGGTAACGGTGAGCGGGCCCGACCCGCGCGAGCTGGATGAACAACGCCTCGGCATCGAGCAGATCATCAAGGATGGCTTGCCGCTGCACAACGTCAAGGTAGAAGTCTCGCCCGCTGACACGGCAGATAAGTCCACGCGGTAATATTTTGACAGGTGAGTCATCGTTCTTCAAAATACCGTAGATATTCCTACGTATTTTGGAGATTAAATGACTTTCAAGGTTATCTTCCCGCTCAAAAAGACGCTCTTCTCCGCCGACGCCGCCAAGGTGGTTGCCACCGCGACGTATTCCGACCTCGCGACAGCAGAGAAGGCCGTCGTCGACCTTTTCACGACGGAACAGAGCGAGCTGGCTGCGGCAGCAAAGACCCTCTCGGCCTCGTCCGATCTCACCATGCAGAAGGTTGGCGCCTATCTTGAGGAAGAGGCGACTGAGGTTGGCTATCTTCTGAACCAGAAGTTCACGCCCACGCTCGATGGCAAGGGGAGCCTATTCATCGGTCGCCGTGGCTTCGTGTCGATCGAGCCGGTGGCGTGATGCGCGAAGCCGTCATCGCTCGCGTCAAGGCCAACGAAGCAATCGCTTCAGAGGTGGCGGCGCTCGTCCGTTACATCTCAGGGGAGGAACCTGTCGACGTTATCCCCGCATGCATGAAGACCGTCAGCGATCTATGCTACGCCTTTGTCTATAACCGCGAGGTTCTCCTCGGCGTCATGGCAGAGTACGACGCCCGATCCGAAGCGGAAAATGCCGCCCAAGAGGATGCGGCGCAGGAGATGTACTGGCGCAATCGCCACACGCCCGGATCGCCGCGCTACGAATATTGAAACCCTGATTCTGCCTGCGCTACCGTAGGCGACCATTTGATTGAGACGACTCGATGATTATCGCTACCGAAACCGAAGTTCCCGCACCTGCTCCCACGACCTTCCCTTGCTTGAAGATTTGGACCGGCCCTGATTGCAAGGGCTCCATCGTGCTATTCGAAGGTCCGTGCAAAGGCACGCTCCTCAACGACAAGCATTCCCTCCGCAGGATGGGGCGCAGCTATGCCGATTGGCACAGCGCTATGCTTCCCGAATGGGAGGACTATACCGGGACGATTGTCCTCGAAAACGTGTGATCCTGGTCGTCAATAAGCGCAACTACAAACCATCATCGCGCGACCTCTACATCGGCCGACCTTCGAAATGGGGCAACCCATTCGCCATCGGCCGTGATGGATCGCGCGATGACGTGATCCTCAAATACGCCGCCTGGGTCCAGGAGCAGCCACATCTGATGGAATCGCTGCCTGAGCTTCTGGATCGAACGCTCGTGTGCTGGTGCGCACCGCGTGCCTGTCATGGCCATGTGCTGCAACTCCTTTGCGAACAGCTCTTCACAGACCAAGAGAATTGACTTAGTCAACGAGTATCCGTGCGAACCGGGAGCTGAAGTGTCTGGGAAGGTGTATGTGCATCTGCTGAAAGACAGCAGGGTGCTCGGGAAGCGAACATATCTGCGCTCGCGATGCGGTGTGGAAAATACTCTTGCAGACCGCTTCTCCGAGGACATAGGCGCGGTTACCTGCCAGACTTGCCTCCGCAATCAGCCGAGAAATGTCGGTCTCCGGATCGGGGAGCCGCTCATCACCAATTGTGGGCCGCTGCGATCTCTGTATGCGCTCATCAACGATGCCGACGAAGTGGTCGGTTTCATGGGCTCCAAGCGGGCCGCACCCCGCTATGGTCTGACTCGTTGCTGGACACTGTGGGGCGTCACCTCCGACGCAAAGATGGGCGGGGTGATCAGCGATGGCCTCGCCGACAAGCAGTCCGCGTTCGACTATGCCCTCGAACTATCGAGAACAGGACGACTGAGGACAAAGGCAGCGTGACCTGGATCGACGTGCTTCGAGCGCACTTCCCACACGGCGGAATCTGAAGTAGCACGAAGCTTCGTTGACCTACGAGACTTTCAACGGAGTTCGTGCTGTGAGCCTCCTTCAGATCAGTCGTGTCAGTCAGGCGCGACGCATCTCCTGCATGACAAGCGGTGCTGCCGTCATCATATCAGCGATCGCCTTGCTTGTCGGCGCCGTAACGCTCAACGATCTCTGGGACCGCTACTGGACCTACGAATGGTTCCGAAAAGATGTTTGGGCAGTCGCCCTCGTCTTTGGGTCTGTAGTGGCCGGGATTGGCGTCGTGCTTATCGCCATTGCGCTCTCCGGGTTTCGCGAGTACCTCAAAAGAACGAGAATCTACCCTGAAAATAGGGAAGAGCGCCGATCGAAGCGTCTTCTCCTGCTGAAGATATTCGCGCTTATCATTGGATTTGCGGCAAGCGAAATCCTGCTAATTCGAAGTGCTGTCTACTCCTCAAGCGCACAGCGTCTTCATATGAGAGTAGGTGATGTAATAGTTGCCTTCCTCTTCACGCAGTGGTCCGGCACGATACTAGGCACAATATTTTGGAAGGTGATCGATAGGCGCGATCATCCTGCGACTTACGCTCGCTTTGCCGCGCTCCTTGCGCTGATGTACATCCCCATCTTTGCTACGATCTACTTGGATGGTCTATATCCAGACCTCAACCCGGCATTCGGGCTCGGCATCGGATGCACAATCGTTGCGATGATCCTCGGCTATGCCTATTCGTGCGAGAAGAATATCTTCGACATGGTCGGCCTGCACGTCGAGTGACACCTCAATATTGATGGATCGACATCGCGCAAACTATCATGCGCGATGTCTTTCATCTATGTTATTTCGGCAGACGACAGCGAATACTGCAAGATCGGCTTCAGCGAGGACCCCGAGGCTAGAGTCAAGCAACTACAGACCGGCCATCCAGAGGTCCTGCATCTTCGCTACGCCGAAGAGTTTGCCGACAATCGAGTAAAGATCGTCGAGAAGATTATTCACAAAGAGAACAAGCATCACAAGCTGCGGGGCGAGTGGTTCAAGATTCCCGTAGAGAAGGCCATCCTTGAAGTCAAATACGCCCTGATACGCTACGGATACGAAGGCGCAAAGGAGGACGACTGGTCTAAATAAGGGATGACCCTCGAAGTTGATAATTACATCTGCCTCGAATGCGATCGCAGCCTTGAAAAGGAAGAAGTGCGAGCGTGGTTCGAGTGCGTGAAGTCGTCGGCCCCTTCGGGGATCACGCGATCCGTTCAAACGCCGACCAGCGACGGAGTGATGTCCGTCTCGCTCATCGTGCGGTCACAGGGCGGCAGAAACGCCTACGTGGTGCCCCTGTCGAGGAACCTGACCGAAGACGAGGGCGAGAAGCTCATCGCCGCCTACGAGGCTCCTGAGGGCCTTGAATACGATATTTCGATTTCCTCCTCCTACGACGCTCTTGTCCCCGACGCCCAGTCGATCCCGATCAACGACGTCCACTACTCCGAGCTGTGCGCGGCCTGGGCCAAGCGCCAGCATGATCTGTGGATGAAGGACCGTCTCTCCGGTGGCTGGCGCTACGGCCCCGAGATGAGCCTGACCCAGAAGACGCACCCGATGCTGCGCCAATGGACCGAGCTGCCGGACGAGCAGCGCGGTGTCGACGCGGAGGCTCCCGCCAACATGATCAAGCTCCTGAACGACGAGGGCTTCTTCGTCGTCCGCAAGAGCGAGATCGAGGCGATCCAGAATCTCCTGCGACAGGTCGCAGCCAAGTCGTAATGCGCATCCAGGAGCTTCTAGAATCCGCAGACATCTTCCTGGAACGCCGCAAGGCTCCGATGAGCCTCGTGCGCTTCATCCAGGTCAACGGTGGCGTGAAGGACGTCGGCGGCAACCTCAAAGCCATGGGCTTTGGGAGATTCCCCGGCCTCATCAACAATCGCACCGGCATCGATCCCGACAAGATGCGTGAGCGGGCGGCCGAGGCCGGATACTTGGGCCCGAACATCAATCAGGCCATGGCCGACACAGACGTCAACGACTTCCTCTCGGCCGTCGAGCGCCACCCCGTCTACTCCGTCTATGACCAGCAGGAAGAGGACGATCGGCCCGCCCCGAAGGCCGAGGAGCGCTCCTACAAGCTCGCCTACAAGGCGGTCCTCGACGAGCTGGTCTACGATGGCGTCCGCCCGGATGACATCGACTACGAGATGGTCGAGGACGCGGCTGTGATCGTCGCGAGCCACGGGACCGATCCGCACGAGGCCTACATGCAGGCGGTGCAGGATCATCAGCGCCACATGCGCAGCCACGTCGACCTTCCTCCCGACGCCTACGATCTCGTCGCCTAATTCTCGTCGGAACAATTTGACGGCAACGACTCCTCGTCGCTAGGGTCGGTTTGTCATGTTCGATCCCTTTCTCGCTCCCAAGCAAGTCCAATTTCTGTTGAAGTGCAATGGCGAAGGAAGTATGGTCGAGATGATCGACTGGGCAAGGCTGAACCTGCGCGATCGCTGGAACAGTTCGGGTCCGTTGGTAGGCGCTATAGTTGGTACTTTCTATTTTTGGTTCAACGACGAGCTGGATTTCGATCTCTTCCGCAACCGTTACGGCGGACGAGCAATTCATGCATTTTGAGATGAAGGCATTTTCAATGACTGACGCTGTTGCTATCGACATGTCGAAGGAAGAATTCATTGCCCGCAAGTTGTGCCGTTGGCGCTGTTTGACGACCCGTGTCTGCAATTCGAAGCGCAGCACGTGCGGCAATGAAGGCGATCCTTGCCAGCTTTGGACGAACAGGATGGGTCTTGCCAAGCAGCTCATCGAAGAGATCGAGAACTTCGGCGCCACAGACGCCGTGAAGACCAAGCGTTTCATCTAAAGGAGAGATTTTGAGCACCCTCGATATCATTCGCAAGCTGCGCGCGACGAACTCCAAGAAGGACAAGGAGCAGATTCTCATCGGCGCCTTCATGTCCGGGCATCGTGAGTTCTTCCACCTCGCCAAGTTCGCTCTCGATCCGATGATCACCTTCGGCGTCAAGAAGGCACCTGAGGTTCTTGTCGACGACCCCCGATTCTCGGCCGACGTTTGGCTACGCCGACTTCCTTGCGCTGACGTCGAAGCTCCAGAAGCGCGAGCTGACCGGCCATGCGGCGCGAGATGCGATCCGCGACGCGGCAGGCGCGGGCCGACACCGCGACATGGAACGAGGTCTATCGTCCGGTTCTCCTGAAGGACCTCCAGTGTGGCGTCGACACGACCTTCAACAAGGTCTTGAAGATGCTCTCGGACACGAACGACGACGCAGCGGCCTACATGATCCCGGTCTTCGGCGTCCAGCTCGCGCGCGATGGTGCTGATCCCGCACATGCCAAGAAGCTCGTTGGTCGCAAGTACGTCGACTTCAAGCTCGACGGCATGCGGCTGGCGACGATCCTCAACAAGGAGGAGGGCACCGTCACGCAGTGGACGCGAAACGGCCATCCCAACGAGAACTTCGGCGCCTTGACTGCATCTCTGGCGAAGCTCCTGCCGCACATCCCGTGCTCGCTGGTGCTCGACGGCGAAGTGGTATCGGCGACGTTTCAGGCCCTGATGAAGGTGGCGCGCAAGCAGGGGGCCGATACGTCGGATGCCAACTATGCGCTGTTCGACATCGTGCCGCTCGATGACTTCTTGAAGGGCGACTGCAAGATCAGCCAGCGCGAACGCCACCTCAACCTCTGCCAGTTCCAGGAGTCCGGTCTTCTCAGCGCGGTCTCCGGTGGCACGGTCTACGTGATGCCGAAGCAGGAGATCGACCTCGACACGCCGGAAGGCCAGCAGGCGCTTCAGGAGCTTCGCGAAGAGGCTCGTGAGAAGGGCTTCGAGGGCGTGATGGTGAAGGACCCCGAGGCTGGCTACAAGAACAAGAAGTGGGACGCATGGCTGAAGATCAAGCCGACGATCACCGTCGATCTTGAGATCGTTGAGGTCGTGGAAGGCGAGGGCCGTCTCGCAGGCAAGATGGGCGCGATCATCTGCCGTGGCGAAGAGGACGGCAAGCAGATCGAGGTGAGCGTCGGCGGCGGCTTCTCCGATGACGATCGCACGGTGATGTTCGAGAGGCCGCAGGACTTCGTCGGCCAGATCGTCGAGATCATCGCTGATGCGGTGTCAAAGAGCGACGACAAGGAAATGTACAGCCTGCGCTTCCCTCGCTTCGAGCGGTTCCGCAGCGCAGACCGTGTCCCTGGTGTGAAGGACTAGCTCGACGATCCCGTGGCGCCGGTTGCTCCCGTGGCGCCGGTTGCCCCGGATGACGGCGCGGAGGTGCCCGTGGGTCCGGTCGGAGCGGTCGGGTAGACCCAGCTCGAATCCGCCGTGAAGTCGATCGTCTGACCTGCGGCGTATTCGTTCTTTAGCGTGCGACCGCAGAAGATGATCATCGAGCGGAAGGCGGCAGCCGTCTTCGCAAAGTCGATGACGGTCGGCGCATCCATCCTGTTGACGGTGTTGTTCGTCGAAATCCAAACGAAATCACTGTTTGGATCGGCCCAGCGATAGTTTCCGGCAGCTCCCTTTCCGATGGAGACCGCCATGAAGGCGAGCTGTGCCGCACCAAGAATGTTGTCGATGCTACCAGAATCGTTCTGGTAGTTGACGCCATTATAGTTGAAGCCGCCATAGAGGCGACGATCTCGCTCAGCGTCGATTTGCACAGGGACCGTGACGGGAAGGTTGGTAGGCTGAGTCGCGCTTAGGCCGACCAACGTCGGGTCACCAAGCTCGGTGACCACTTGCGGAAACCCCGTCGTCATCGAATACCATGTCTCGCCGCGATTGTCGGCGACATAAGTCCAAACACCGTTTGCGAAAACGGATGCCTTGCCCGTCACATATTTTGACGGAGACAACATTGTCGAGTTCGGCGGAAGACTTGAATCGTCCGTCGTCACCGCACCGATGTATAATCCAGTTGCGGGGTCGTATGTGTAAGCGAGAACCATGGTCATAATGTTTTCCCTGAAATCAGCTTGACGAGCCGGTAGGGCCGGTTGCCCCAGTGGTGGTAGACGAAGACGAGGTCCAGCTTGCGTCTGCGGTGACGTTGACCGTCTGTCCTGCTGCGGCTGCATTCTTCAACTGCCTGCCGCAGAAGATGATCAGCGACCGGTAGGCAGCGGCGGCCTTCGCGAAGGCGATGACAGTCGGCGCATCCATCTGATGCACTGAGTTATCTGTCGCAATCCACACGAAGTCGTTGTTTGGGTCGGACCAACGATAGTTCCCAGCAGCGCCGTTGCCGGTCGAGACTGCCATGAAGGCGAGCTGCGCCGCACCGAGGATGTTGGCAATGCTATCGGCGTCATTCTGATAGACGACGCTGTTGTAGGTGAAACCTGCAATAAGGCGACGATCCCGCTCGTTGTCGATCTGGGTAGAGATCGGCAGCGACGGAGCGCCTAAGACCGGCGTCGGCGTAGGAGCTGGAGGTGATGGCTGCGCCGACACGACAGGAGCCGTCTGAGATAGACCCTGGACCGCAGCAGCACCGACCGCCGAGATGACGACCAATGTGCCGTCGCTGCGATACCATGTCTCGCCACGATGGTCGGCGACCAATGACCAAGAGCCATTGGTAAAGACCGCTGCTTCACCTTTTGGTACTGTCGGGGGAGATATGGCAGTGGAGTTCGCCGGATAGAGCCATGTACCATCCAATGGCGACTCGTTCGCAGTCGATGTGCCCGTGAAAACGCAGTCCTGATTTGGATCGTAGTTGTAACAGGTGGGTGCTGAAACTTCTGTGGTCATTTGTCCTTAGTATTTAATGACGGTAAGAACTGCGTAGTTTCTCGGATTGGTTTCGGGACCGCCCGCCGCGTATATACCTATTCCAGTAGCGGCTGCCGAATTGTAGCAGCCGGTGCCAGAAGCGCCAACATTGATGCCGTTGCCATTGTTGGCGACGACGACATCACCGTTGAAGCGGCTGGCAGAGTAGGTACCCTGCGCCGGATATCCAACCTGACTAGTGGTGGCCGTGTTGGTTACGTGAGCGTGCCCAGGATCATTGAGCGCGTGGTTGTGGCCAGGATCGTACACGCTGTGAGCATGGCTTCCATACTGGTCAACCTGATAGCTGGCGAAGCCTCGGTTAGACGTCGTGTCGAGACCACGCCCGTTATCCCAGCCGCGCAAGAACGCGCCACGGAAGTCCGGCAGGTTGAAGGTGGTCGATCCGTCTCCCGCGCCCCAAGTCGTGCCGATGCGGTTGTACAGCGCCGCGTAGGTCGTGCGAGACACGGCGCTGCCATTGCAGACCAGCCAACCAGCCGGGGGCGTCGAGGCCGCGCAGTGCTTGATGTCTCCGGGCTGCGCGCCGTTGCCTGCGGCCACGACGTTCTGAACGTAAGCCGTCGTCGCGAGATATCCCGAGTTGTCGGTCGCAGCCTGGGTCGTCGCGGTCATGCCGTTCGCAAGACCGCCTGCGCCGACGTTGGCTGCGGGAACAACGCCCTGTGCGAGCGTGCCGCCGCTCCAGTACCAGTTCCAGCCGTTGTTCGCCGTGTTGTAGAAGCCTACCGTGTCTCCGCTGACCATGAGCGTGGCGTGACCGTTGAAGTGCAGGCCGCTCCAGCCATTCTTAGACCCGTTGATCGAGAACGCGCCGTATGTGCCGAGCGTCGATCCAGCACCCTGGATGTAGCTCGCTATCGAGAGCACACCGCCAATGCTCGTCGTTCCCCCACCTGCGCAAATGTTCGTGCTTGTGTTCGAGGCTTGGTTGATCCACAAAGTATTGCCATTTGCACTGCCGCTAAAAGCTTCGATGTGGGCGTTACCGTCATTCCACAGGTTCAGCACGTTGCCCGCGTAACTCGCACTATTCGTCGGCAGGACGATGCCGGTGTTTCTGGAGCCGGAGTTAGTCGTGATCAGGCCGCCGACCGTAAGGTTTCCAGGATTGTAGTCGACACGACCGGCGCCTGCGTTGTAGCTCGTGCCGTTACTCATTACGAACTTGCCGCCAAGGAAGGTGTACAGCGTACTGTCACCACTGCACTGGCAGATCGGAATCCAATGGGCTGGTACAGCTATGCTGGCCGACTGATAGGCCGTGATCGCGAAGTTGCCCGAAAGGCTCGCATTGGAGCTTCCAACCGGAGGGATATAGTACAGGCATTCCCAGCTATTGAGCAGGACACCGGACGCCGTTGCATTTCGTGCGGGAGCACCACCATATACTGCAATCGCGGTGCCGTTTGCCGGTTGGCTGATGTCGAAGTAGCCGTTCGTGCTCGTCAGAGCATTTGAGCCCATGTTCATGGCGATGAACCGCTGCGTCCAGCTCACGGAATTGCCGGAGATCGTGACCGTGCCGCCGCCAGTCGTGAGGAAGGTCATACGAGCGCCCAGCGTCAGCGGCGCGTTGGCCGTGGTGCCTGATGAGAACGTCGGTTCGAAGGCGAAGTTAGTCGGCGGAAGGATACTCAGCGCGCTAGCACTTCCCGTAAGCCACGTCGCTCCCGCGTACGTCGTACGGAAGTTGATGCTGGGCGCACTGATGTACATACCAGCGCAAGTGTCCGCTGCGAGGTGGAAGCCGGAGTCGTTAAAGATCGAGGCAGAATAACTGCCCGTCGTGAAGGTGACAGACGGTGTCTGCCCGGAAGCAACGGAGACCAGGGCGCCACCATTGAGCGTCGCCAATCCCGATGCCGTCAACGATCCAACGATATTCGTGCTGCTGTTGATCGTGGAAGTACCACCGGCTGGCGCAAAGCACGCCGACTGTGTGAACACATTGGTCGTAGTGGCCTCGCCGAGATAGATGCCTCCGCCACCGCCGCCGCGTTGATTGACGATCCACGATGCGCCGTCACCAGCATTGCGGTTCCAGCCCATGAACATGCCTTGGTTGACGATACTTCCAATCGTTCCGAGGTATGTTGCACCGGGAGAGATGGTGACGACGCTGGAGAACGAGACCGGAATATTAAAGGCCGCCGAGCCAAGTGAATTCCAACCGCTACGCGGGCCAACCGTAAGCCAGTTGCTCCCAAGCGTGTTC
This sequence comes from Melastoma dodecandrum, assembly GCA_029817715.1. Lineage (NCBI taxonomy): Eukaryota > Viridiplantae > Streptophyta > Magnoliopsida > Myrtales > Melastomataceae > Melastoma > Melastoma dodecandrum. The sequence continues at coordinate 229,502 of JARUPY010000371.1, forward strand.
GCGTCGTTGATTGCGCGGAAGTACAAATAATTGGAAGAAGCATAGGTATCCCACACGCCTGAATCCGCAGCCGCACCTGTATTCTTCAGCGCAAGGCTGGGGAGCACGGATGCGGCGAGGAATCCTGCGCTTCCAGCGGTCTGGGCTTGGGTCGAGATCACCTGTCCAGAGAACGTTGCCGCCGTACCAGTAATTGCACCGGCAACACTCAACGTGCTCGCCAGAGATGCCGGGGACGACAGCGCAAACGCAGACGAATTCATCGTCAGGTAGGGTGCACCCGTCGCACCAGAGAATGTCATCGTCGAGGTGGCGCGATTAATCGTCAGCGGATTACTGAGGAAGGTACCGTCATCTGCGAAGTTGCTCAGGAACCAATTCGACCCTGCGTTGACGCAGAAGTCGATCTTTGCTCCGTTCGCAACAGCCGCCGAGGTCGACGTCGACAACGTGACAGTTGTGCTTGTGATGCTTGCGACTGTCGTGCCAATAGGTATACCCGTGCCATAAACGTACTGGAACGGCGCAATACCCGTGGTGCTCGCGAAAGTGAGTGTATTGCCCGCCGCCGACTGAGCTGCGCTTGTGAACATTGATACGAAAGCGGTCTCAACCGAACTATCGGTGCCTATGTTCCAGCGACTGAGGCCGCCAGAGTTGAACACGATACTTCTATAGTAATTGGCAGAGGAGTTCAGATAGATGCTCTGAGCCAGCGCCGCCGTGCCGCTGCCGATGGACAGAGAACCATTTCCGATGATGGCGTATGTCGAAGCGCCACCGCTCGCCTGGACGTACAGGTTTCCATTGGTGCGAACGGCCATGTTATTGCCGTCATGGTACCAGCCTGTGGTCACGTAGGGACCGATCTGAACCGTCGATCCGTTGTTTGCGGTCGGCAGGTTGATCGTCGATCCAATCGTGAGAATGCCGGTCGTGGAGACGGTCGTGAAGGCTGCCGTGCTCGGCGTGGTCACACCGATCGCCGTATTATCGAGGCCACCAGTCGCGATGATCTTGCCGTTCATCGTGAACGACGGGCCGTACCAATTCGTGGCCCCGACCGTGTAGCCGCTACGGCCAACTGAGAAGATCGGGTTTGCCTGCGTGTAGACGTCATTGACGAAACGGGCAGACAGACTGCCGTCAGTCGGAGACACGAACAGGTCAGTAATCTTCTGGTCTTGTGGCCCCGAAGTCGTCTTCCAATAGCTTACCGCTGCACCACTATTGATCACGCCGACATTCAAGAAGCCAGCGTTGGCCTGCGTGTTCGCGCCGATGATCGTGCCGTCGATTGATCCCCCGGTGATCGTCGCGCTTGCGGTTCGCAGGCTACCGACTGCCGCTAGATTGGTGACGTTGAGCGTACCAGCGGTAGCAGCCGCGAGCGTTGTCGAACCCGTGACCGTCAGAGAGTTCAGAGTAGCGAGACCCGTCGTCGACAGGGTCGTCGCTGCGATCGTCGAAGGCGTCTTGGAGCCGATCGGTGAATTGTCGATCGTCGTTCCGGTGACCGAGCCGCCCGTCAGGCTCGCCGTCGTGATGTTGACGTTGGTGAGCGTCGCTGTGCCAGAGACCGTGATATTGGAGAACGCGCCAGTGCTGGGCGTGGTCGAGCCGATCGGCGTGTTGTCGATAGACCCGCCAGTGATGGCAGCAGCAGCGGTCGAGAGGCTTGCGAGATTGGCCGCGCCCGAGGTGGTGAGCGTCGTGAAGCTGCCCGTGCTCGGCGTGTGTGAGAGCCTACCGGCATGTTGTCGACGGAGCCGCCTGTAAGTGTCGCGGCTGCCGAGGAGAGGGTAGCGAAGGTCGCGGCTGCGGACGTCGACAGGGTCGTGAACTTCGCCGAGGCAGGCGTCGTCGAACCAATTTGCGTGTTGTCGATGGAGCCGCCAGTGATCGCGGCATTTGCGGTCGACAGGGTGGCGAGCGTCGCTGTACCAGTCGAAGAAAGTGTCGTGAACGTTGCCGCATTCGGCGTCGCCGCGCCGATCTGCATATTGTTGATGCCGTTTGCCGTGATCTGCCCGACGAGGGTCGTGCCTACATAGAAGCTGTGGGCAGAATTAGAGACGTAATCCAGGCTGCTGGTGCTTGCACCGAAGCCGATGCTAGTTCCGCTACCTCCCCTGCTGGCGTAGAGTACGATCTTGCTGGGTGATCCGGCCGTGCCGTACGTAGAGCCAAAGCCGAGCGTCGAGAGTGCCGTCGCACCGGTCACGCTGAGCGTTCCGGAGACGGTCGCGGTCGACGCCGATACACCGCCATTGAACGTTGCGGTGCCTGATGCCGTCAGCGTGTTGAACGAAGCCGCACCGGATGTCGTCTGGCTGGACAGCGTGGTCGGCTGCACGATCGAGACGCCACCAGCGGTGACGACAACGACAGATGCCGATCCCACGCCAAGCTCGACGTCGGGAAGACCTGCGGTCGTCGCGCTACCGAACTGGACGAAGCCGCCCGGCGTCGAGTCGACGTTGCGATAGATGCGCGCGTACGCGGTCGTCCAGTCCGCCGTGGTCGCCTGAGACGAGAAGCGATTGTAGTCGAAGCGGATGGTGTCGACGTTCTGGGTCGGAAGACCAGCCGAGAAGACTGTAGCGTTGAAGCTCGGGTTGCTCGCAAGAGCAGTCGACGAGTAGACGGACATTCCGCCGTTTGCCGTCAGCGACCCGCTGTGCGTGGTCGATCCGGTGACCACCAGGGTGCCGGAGATCGTCGCATTGGTTGCGGAGACCACGCCGAGGGTCGTTCCGCCCGTGACCGTGAGCGTGCCTGAGAGTGTCGCATTGGTCGTCGACAGGCCGCCGCTGAGCGTGGAAGCTCCGGTGACGCCAAGGGCGCCAGAGAACGAGCCCGTCGTTGCATTCAGAGCAGCGAGGACCGTCTGCCCCATCACATTCAGGGTGCTGGAGAGGCTGGTCGCTCCCGTGACGTTGATGCCGCCGCCAAACGATGCGTTTGTCGTGCTCAAGCCGCCAACGAGGGACGCAAGGCCGATGACGTTGAGCCCGCCAGAAACGACGGCGCCGCTGCTCACCGACAGCGATCCGGTTACCGACGTCGGGACGGTGAGCTGGATCGCGCTTGGGCTGTAGGTGATGACGTCGGTGCCAGAGACCGAGTCCGCGAGACGATTGATGCCGTTGGAGCGATAGAAGGACGCGTTCCCGTTGCCGTTCTCGTCAACCGCGACGTAGCCCGAGGCGGAAGTGAGCGAGCCGGTGACGGCGAGACCACCAGAGAGCGTCGTCGCGCCCGTGACTGCCAGCGTGCCTGAGAAGGTGCCGGACGTCGCGGAGAGGGACTTGATTGAGGTCGAGCCCGAGATCGTCAGCGAGGACGCAGCGAGCGCACCGGAGATCGTCGTCGGAACGGAGATCGAGAGCGCAGTCGGCAGATCGCCGGAGCGTGTCAGGACAAGCGCGCTGTTGCCGGTGTTCAGCGAGTCCGCCGAAGCGTAGATGCTGAAGCTGCCGGAGTTGTCGACGTAGACCGTCCAAATGTTCTGATCGGTGTGGCCGGTCGCCGCTTGCAGGGCGAGTGTCGGCTGCGAACCTTGGATGATCGGCGTCTGCTCGAAGGTGTGATGACCCGTCCATACCGGGCTGATGCTCTGATCGAGAGCGGGAGCCGCGTCGGCACGCATGACCGTGGTCGACGTGCCAGCAACCGGGAGGAGACCGACGAGTGCGGTCGGAGCTGCGAGGTCGCCGCTGATCGACTCGGTGATGGCGCGAGTGACGAAGGCGGTCGTCGCGACCTGAGTGTCGTTCGCGCCGTCGCTCGGTGTCGCAGCCTGGACGATGCCGGAGAAAGTTGCCGTCGTGCCAGTCAGGTTTCCAGCGACCGTTGCAGTCGTGGTCGTGAGGCCACCCGAGAAGGTCGCCAAGCCCGCGAAGGTCGTGGTCGAGCCAAACGATGCCGTAGCGTTGAAATTTGCATTGCCGTTGGCGGTGAAAGCCGCCGTCAGCGCGCCGCCATTGAAGGTCGCGAGACCAGCCGCCGATAGTGACGAGGAGAACGTGCCGATCGTCGCGGTGAGGCCGCCGTTGAACGTCGCGCCGCCATTGACGGTCAGCGTCGTCGAGATCGTTGCCGACGTCGTGGTGATGCCGCCCGCGAAGGTGGCAGAGCCGCCGATCGAGAGATTGCCAGAGAGCTGTCCGGTCGTGGCGCTGTAGCCAGCCGGGAAGTTGGCCATGGCGTTGAACGTCGTCACACCAAGGATCGAGAGCGTGCCCGTGACCGACGTCGCGAGAGCGTTCAGGGTGATCGAGGAGATGCCGACGCCCGAGCGGACGATCGTCAGAGCTGCCGCAGACGATGATCCGTCATCCTTCGTGGCGACGATCTGGAGCTGGCCGTTCGTCGTGGTCGAGATCGACCACAGCTTCTGGTCAGCCGCCGCACCCGTGTTCTTGTAGGTGGTCGCTGCGGTGCCAGCGTTTGTGACAGTCAGCGCAGTCGCGGTCATCGTCGCGGGTGTTGTTCCCCCGATCACCACATTGTCGATCGTGCCACCGGCAATCGCGACGTTCGAAGAGGAGAGGCTCGCGAGAGTCGCAAGACCGCTTGTCGTCAGGGTGCTGAGGGCCGTCGATCCAGCGACAGAGACGTTCGCGCTGAAGACGCCAGACGTCGATGAAAGGCCGTTGTTGAACGTCGCAATCGCGCCCACCGTGAGCGTCGAGGAGAACGATCCTGTTGTGGCTGTCAGGCCTGCGTTGAACGTCGCGCGGTCGCCGAAGGTCGTCGTCGAGGAGAAGGCGCCAGTGGTCGCAGTGAGGCCGCCCGAGAAGCTAGCTGCGCCCGTGACTGCGAGGGTCGACGAGAAGGTTCCCGAAGTCGAGGAGAGCCCCGACGAGAATGAGGCAGAGGTGAAGGTCGATGCGCCGGTCGCCGTCAGCGCAGCAATCGTCGCCGAGGAAAGCGTCGCAAGACCCGACACCGACAGGGTCGAGCTGAAGGAGCCGGTCGTAGCCGTCATGCCAGCGTTGAAGGCGGCAGCGGCCTTGAACGTTGACGTGCCGTTGACCGTGAGAGTCGAGGAGAACGATCCCGTGGTGCTTGTGATGCCGCCATTGAAGGTCGCGGCGCCGCTTGCGGTGATCGAGTTGGTCGCGATGCCAGCGTTGAAGGTTGCCAGCCCGCCGAATGTCGAAGATGACGAGAAGGTGCCGGTCGTTGCGGTTAATCCGCCGTTGAACGCAGCAGTCGAGGTCGCGGCGATCGGCGCCGAGATCGAAATCGTACCAGAGCGCTGGAAGGAGAGCGGGGTGCTGGTTACGGTGTTCGTGTCGTCGAGAGCCTGGACGGCAAGGTTGCCGCTTCCATCGACCGTCAAACGCCAAGCCTTTGCATTCGGAGCATTGCCGGTGGCGTTCAGCTTGAGGATCGGGGAGACCGCGCTCGCCAGGATCGGCGTCGTGAAGGTGTGATTGCCGGTCCAGGTCGGGCTGATCCCGACGTTGAGAGCGGGAGCTGCGTCCGAGCGCATGAAGGTCGCGGCCGTGCCGGTGACCGTCGTGAGGCCGATCTGAGCCGAGGGGTTGGCCTGCGCAGCGACGAAAGCGTTCGTCACGAAGCCGGTCGTGGCGACCTGCGTCGTGGACGTGCCCGCAGCCGCCGTAGGAGCGCTCAGGAGGCCCGAGAAGGCGCCCGTGGTGCTGGTGATACCGGCGTCGAACTTCGCCGCTCCAGTGACCTCCAGCGTCGCGCTATTCGAGATGAGGACGTTGCCTGCGAGGGTCGTCGTGTTGTTGGCGGCGAACGCGCCGGTGACCGTCGCCGAGCCAGCGAAGGTCGCCGACCCGGAGATCGAGAGAGCGGGGACCGAGACGGGCGTATTGAAGGCGACACCGGTTGCCGCCGCGCCGCTGCGGCTGGCGATCATGAAGGTGTTGAGCGTCTTGCCGTCGTCGCTGCGGAAGCGGAACAGCATGTTGCCGTTCGCGTCCGGGACGATGTCCGAGCCGGTCTGGTTTGCCGGGGCCGCCGAGTTGTAGAGCTGGTAGTTCAGCGCCGTGACGGACGCGGGGATCGAGGCACCGATGGTCGTGCCGTCGATAGCACCGCCTTCGATGATAGCCTTCGTCGCCGTGATCAGCGTCGTGACGATCGTAGACGGATTGCTGGAGCCGATTGCGACGCCATCCAGCGTGCCGCCTGTGATCTCGACGTCGCTCTGGTCGAACGTCGTGCCGCCAGAGCTGTTGCTGCCGGTGCCATCAGCTCCCTGGAGACCGCGCGGACCGGTCGGACCGACGATGTTGCCAACGTCGGTGAAGCCGTTCATGGTCGTGGCGCCAGCAGGCGTGCTGAGCCCGTTGAAGGTCCAGAGATGCCCCGTGTCGGCCGTGATGTACGAGTCGCCGTTTCTGCGCGCCGCTCGTCGGCAGGTAGAACTTGTTGGTGATCGTCGCGAGGATGCGGAAGCTCTGGCCGGACAGACCGGTCGGTCCGGTCGCGCCCGTGGGGCCGATGCCGCCCGTCGCGCCCGTGGGGCCGATGCCACCAATCGGGCCCTGGGAGCCGGTAGGGCCAATCTGACCCGTGGGACCGATGCCTCCCGTTGCACCCGTGGGGCCGATGCCGCCAGTCGGCCCGACGCCACCCGTCGCTCCGGTCCGCCCGGTCGGGCCGATGACGCCTTGGGCTCCGTTCGCACCCTGCGGTCCCGTGGGACCAGGAGCGCCTGTGGGCCCAGTCGGCCCACCAATAGGCATGCGGTCGCCAAACAGGTTGGTCAAAGAATTTGTCACAATTTCCCTCTGAAACTTACAGTCGTATCAGAGGGTATTTATTGATGTTACCAGCTAGTTGTCGGCAGACTTACTCGGCGCCATAGATTATTCTCAACGCAGAAGTAAGCATAGTTGGCATCGAAGGCGAACTGACCCTGTATTCCGGGCGATGTGCTGGTCGCAGGCGTGGCAATAGGTGCCAGCATCGACGAGGTCGCGATGACGGACGAGGCCGTAACGCTGCCATCGAACTCGACAGACGGCGGGAGCACCGGCAGGACGCCAGCCGTTACGATCTGCACGTTCCAGCCGAGCGTCGTGTCGTCATAGATGAGGTCACAGCCGACCGACGACGTGTCGAGGATCAGCGGACCAGCGGTACCGTTGATGTTTATCGTGCCGGGATCGATCGTCAGATTGTATCGACCAAAGGTGCCCAATGCGTCGCGGAAGGAGACGAAGTCACCCATCGACGGCCCGGTCGGAAGCGTAACGGTGTACGGACCATCGGTCGTGTCGCAGAGGAGAGAATCTCCGGAGACTGCGTCGATGGGGCTTGAGACAATACGATATGCGTTTGCGCGGACCGGGGCTACCTTGCGGGCCGGTCGGTCCCTGCGAGCCTTCATAGCCAGACGCGGCCTGGATGTTCCAGCCGACCGAGCCTCCCTGGAAGAAGATGTCGAAGCCGCCGTAGTTCTCGTTCGCCTCGAAGATACCCAAGCTGCCCGCGATGGGGAGCGTGCCTGGGTCGAGCGTCAGATTGTTGGTTCCCCAAGTACCTGCGGCGTCGCGGAACGCCAGCGCGTAGCCGATGTAAGGCGACGGCGGCAATGTAATAGTGAACGATCCATTTGTGGTATCTGCGAGCAGATACATGTATGACATCGTGATCGTCGTGTTCGTGTTGACGATCGTCCAAAGGAGCTGCGGTCCGGTTGGGCCAGTGATGCCCTGAATACCCTGGGCACCGGTCGGTCCAAGGGCTCCGGTAGGGCCGACCGGACCGGTCACGCCCTGGATGCCTTGAATGCCCTGGATGCCTTGCTGGCCCTGAAGGCCGATAGGACCGGTCGGCCCCGTAACACCCTGGATGCCCTGGATTCCTTGCTGACCCTGGAGGCCGATGGGACCCGTGGGTCCGGTTGGTCCGGTTCACGCCCTGGATACCCTGGATGCCCTGCTGACCCTGAAGGCCGATAGGACCGGTAGGTCCGAGCGAGCCAGTCGGGCCCATGGAGCCGGTAGGCCCCGTGATCGAGAAGCCGGGGTAACCCTGGACACCGGCAGGTCCGGTCGGTCCGGTCGGCCCGATCGGGCCGGTCGGTGCATATCCAGAGATCGTCAGAGTGCTGTCGTTCTGAGCGATCGAAATGTTGCTTCCCGCTGATATCGAGCGGAACAGGAATGTCGGGCCGAGCTTGCCCGCGTAGACGTTGGCGCCGCCAGTATCGAGGTTGTTTCCGACGTTGATTTCGCCGAGCACATTGCTGCTCGCCAGTGTAATGCGTCCCTTGGCATCGACCGTCAGCGTGGGGGCGACGTAGCTGCCCGGCTGCACGCCGCTGTTGACCAGTCCCAGGGAGATCGTACCAAAGCTCGTGATCGTGCCGTTGTTGACGGTGATGCCGTCGTTACCGGCAACGCTCACCGAGGAGACGGTCGGCGGGATGTTGAGGGAGATCGTGCTGCCGTCGTCGGTCAGCGAGACGTTGCCGTAGGCCTTCAGCGACTTGAAGTAGAGGACGCTGTTCGCCTTGTTCGAGAAGAAGGCCTCGCCCGTGCCTAGAGTCTGTACGGTGAGGATTTCGGCGGCGGTGTTGCTGTTGGCCGCTGAGATGCGCCCCTGCGCATCGACGGTGAACGAAGCATTGGTGTAGGTGCCGGGGTCGACGTTGGTCGGCGACAGAGAAAGGTTGATGACGCCCGAGCTTGTGACCGGGCCGCCCGCTGCTACGATGGAGCCATCCGTTTCGACGTCGATCGAGGTGACGCCGACCGAGTTGAACCACAACGTCTGGCCGTCATCGGTGATCGTCGTGTTGCCGGACGCCGCGACGCTCTTGAAGCGCAGATCAGCCCCGACCTTCTCCTTGAAAAGAGAGGTGCCGACGCCTTCGGACGACACGGTGTTGATCTCGCCGAGGATGTTCCCGGACGCGGAGGTGATGCGGCCCTGCGCGTCGATCGTCAGCGTCGGCGCAATGAACGAGCCGGTATTCGCGTTGACGGTTGGAAGCCCGACCTGGAACGTGCCGGTGTTCTCGATGGGGCCGCCCGAGACCGCCAGGGTACCATCGGAGACGAGCGCGACAGAGCGCACTGTTCCGTAGTTGAGTGGAACCCAGGACAGATTGATGCCGTCGAAGGACAGGCCCTGTCCGGCTTCGGCGGGCGGAGGCAGAAAGACGAGATCGTTCGACGCGTTGCCGTAGAGCAGGCCGCGATCGACGATTGTCTTCGGCGCATTGGTGAGCTGCGTGAAGTCGATGCCGCCGAGCGCTTCGATCGCGTCGAACGACAGGGTGAGGCTCTGGCCATCGGCTATGAGGTTGATGCCGGTGCCAGCTTTGATCGTGCGGAAGCTGAGGTTGACGACGGAGGTGGTTAGATTCTGGCCAACGTAGAGTGGCGTGCCGTCGCCCAGATTGTTGACGGCGACGCCTGTGAGAGGCACCGCTGCCGCAATGGGTCCTGCCGACAGTGCTTGCGCCCGCGCTCGGGATATTGAGCGTATCCGTCGTCGGGTCGAAAATCAGATTGCCGGTTGTCGGATCAACCGTTACGTTATTGAAATCAACCATTCGGTCCTAAAACAAAGAGAAAAGCTCTTTTATTTAGTGACCTATCCGGCTTTACTGAAGTTGGATAAAGTCATCCCCTGACGGCTTCGAAAACAAAAAGTCGGTCGAAGCGTAGGATGTTGCCTTCTCCAGTGATCTGAGCGGAGCTGAGGCTGTTCAGGACCTTCGGGCCAGAGCCCGGCTGAAGATAGGCGAGGGGAAAGCCAGTTGGAACGTCGATCCCATCCACAGGTCCAGCACCTCAGGGCTCGAACTACCGAAGTTGTACTGTAGAGAGGGGAGGGAAGCGAAGCCATATTCAAGCGCCAGTGCGTATCGGATGTTCTGGACACTATTGACGTAGACTGGGAGGTTGACGCCCCCGAAGGTGTCGTGGAGCGTCTGGGTCGATACATTAGAGTTCGTATCCAACACGTAGCCGCCAGCGTTTGCCTTAGGATCATAGATTGTACGTAGAAGTACATCGTATAGGCCCGCCCCAAACGAGTCATAAACGGACACGTAGGTCAATCCTCCGGTTATAAGCTCCAGTTGGTAGAATGGATTGCGAAGTGCAACCGCAGAAACATCTTGCGCCAGAGTTTCGTTCACATCAGATATGGCTAAGCCACGAATGACGGTGATTCGCGGCAGCGTTACCAAACCGAAGGTTGAGTCAGAGGATCGAAAGAGTGAGGACCCCAGAAGTGAAGCGGTGATACCGGACGTCTCGATCGCGGCCGATGCAGGGTCTAGCTGAAGATAAACCCATGCTGCGTCTTGCGACGTCAGCATAGAGCTTACCGTCATGGTGAGCTGCTTCTCGATGAATGCGTAGCCAACAGTCGCGCGAACAGTGAACGCGAAGGTATGCTGCCCCTCGGGAGCCTGTGCGGTGCCTTCGATGTCGCCGGTCGTCGCGTTAAGGCTGAGCCCTAGCGGGAGCGCGGGAGAGAATGGCGCTAGCGAGTAGGAAGGCGTCCCGGCGTTCGTCGTGATTGCCGTGCTCGCGATGTAAGGGAGGAGGGCGGTCGCGGTCGCTAGCTGCGAAGAGCTGGAAGCCCAATCGAAGCTCAGCGGAATATCGATCCCGCTGGCGAAACTTTCGGTGACCTGGATCACGTATACGATCGTCGAGGGGGTGGTAGGGTCAGCGAGCAGGACCTGGAAGAAGTACTGCCCAGGGGTAGCCGTGAGATCGATGCGTCCTTTGAGCTGCGTGCCGGACAGGGTGAGCCCAAGCGGAATGCCGTCAAGAACCGACGAACTTTGGTTCAAATCGATGACCGGCTCGATGCTGATCGGTGCAACGTCTCCGTCCTTCTGGATGGCGTCGATCGTCAACCAGAACGACTGGCCTCGATTGTACGTACCGAGTGAGTAGGCTGGAATCGCTGACGCCCCAGGCACGGGAATAGTTATCGATGGCTTGGATGCCGGGTTGAATATTGAGGGAGCCAGATCGCCAGTGACCGTAATCGAGAAGGCTCGATCGCGGACCATGAACTCGTTCGTCGCGCGCACGGTAAATTGAAACGTTTGTGATAAGACATTCAGACCAGTAGCGGTGCCGGAAATGGCGCCTTTAGACGAAAGTAGGATACCATTCGGTAGGGTTCCATTTAGTAAGGCGAACGTAGCCTGGGGGGAACGGGTTATCGTAATCTGAGCGTCATATGGCAGTGGTGTGAACACGACTTCCCGTCCAGATGTATCCACGGTGAACGGAATTGGCTGTCCATTTACGGCTACAGTCGTGACGAGTGACGCTGACTTACCGACTATGATCTGAAAAGACCCCTTGGTGAGTGCAACCTGATAAGTCTCCACTACCTGAAGGAGCACACCATACGGTTCTCCCTCAGAAACTGTGAAAAGGTAGCCGTCTTCGACGACCCATGTTGGTGTAAACTCTATGTCCATCTTCCAGCCACTCAAATTCAGTAGGCGAATATAAGATTTAGGACATGCAAGGTAACCTCGATGTTCGTGGCTATCTGTATTGCATCGTCCCCAGCAGATAAGCTTGATACTTGCCTATTGAGATATTTACTCGGATTGCAATGCCGAGATGGGGATGTTCTCTACATGGCGTCCCTATATCACTGTGGCTATATCAGCCCGTGTTGACTACGCTTGTCTTCAGTTCGATCAAAGCTTTAGCGTTACGTCGGGCATCAACGTGGGCCCTTTTACCTGAAGGATTCTTGCCGAGGGGGCTCCAAACTTGATTAATTTTAACGGGAATTCGTTTTTACGCTTGCGCGGTTTTATGGGATTTGCCATATGACGAATCGCGGTATCGTCTCCGAGAACAGAATGAGAACAGGATGAATCTCAGGATCACGTTCAACAAGCCCGCAGTCGTCGCCTACTTGAAAGGTGCGAAGGGCATACAGACGCGTCTTGATGATAGAGGCGCGATTTCCTTCAAGGGCGCGGCCCGCATTCTGGCCAATGGCGACGTCGCCGAGCTTGACCGCCGCGAGCGCGGTAACGCTGAAGTCGTTTTGGACGGAAGCATCACCGAGGACGCGATCCGCATCCTCCAAAACCCGTTCGACAATCCGTTCTTCTTGCTCAAAGAAGAAGACGGCTGGATGATCCCGACGCCGTTCAACGCAATCCGTGCCGATGGCAAGAAGGTCGAGCCTGCAAGGACGATCCCCTGGATGCGCGTTTGGTCGAGCAGTACCTATCGCGGTATGCCGACCACCATTGCGGACGTATCAACTCGCGGCGCACGTGTCGCCGACCTGACCGAGACACTGATCAGCGCGATCCAGAAGCTCCAAGTCTGGGCGAAGGAAGGTCCGACCAAGGGCCGTCCGCCATCGGAGGTCGTCAGCGCACGCGACACCGTTATGGAATTCGACGATCTGGCCAAGATCGTTTCTCCAGCCTACCGCGAATGTTGCGCGATGCAGGAGCGGCTGGCCGCGCTCATCGACAATCCCCCTGATAGCTTCAAGGGCGTTCCGAAGTTCGCCCTGGCCTGCAACCTCAACGATCTCGCGGCGTATCGCGCCGAGCACCCGGCCAAAGTCGAGCAGGAAGTCGCTTCACCCAAACCAGCCGCAGCCCTCCCGGCGCCCGTGCGTGAAACGACGAAGTCGCAACCGAACGAAGTGAAGCGACCGAGCAAGTCGACGACCAAAGCCAGCGCTGACGAAAAGTCGGAGAAGGGCGAGAACTTCATCTGGGGCAAGGACTGGAAGGTACCGAGCACGCACGTCCAACGCTGAGCAGCAGAAGGCGAGCAATCCATTCACTAAATAGGTGAATGGCCCTAGACCTAGAAAAGCTTGAAGAAGCTCCTCAGCTCGTCGACCTTCTCATCCAGATGGAGGATGTGCTCGACACTCTGGACACGTACGTGTTTCCGAACTGGTTTCACGGAGAGATTGTCTCCGGACCAGAGGTGAAGCGGTATTGGCTAGGCATGATCCTGCAATACCCTTACGACCGGAAGCCCGACGAGCGCGCCGCTGCGCGCCTCATCAAGCACGGGCTCCTCGTGTCGATGATGAAGGGCGCGCAAGGCCACCCGAAAGATACGCTTTCCAGGACGACCACCGACGAGGCTGTTGAGCCGGTGTGGCTCGTCGACATCAAGATTCCCCGTCACCTCATCACCGACCTAAACGCCGGGCAGCTCGATTTCTACGACGACGAGATCGACGCCGAGGACGTGCAGGACGCGACCGACGAGGGCATGACCGACGAGACGGGTTACGTCGATCCCGACGAAGACATTGTTGATGATGAAAACGGTGCCGCTGGCGCGCCCGATACCAACGCGCCGCCTGCTGCGCCCCAAGGAGCAAATGGACAGCAGCCGCAGCAGTGACATGATTCTCGTCGAGGGCCTTCGCTCCGGCGACCTAAGCAATATCGTCCTTCCCCTCGTCTCCATCGACGAGTTCGAGTCCAAGGTCGACGACGACGCGGTCGTTATCGGATTCTATGTCACCGACCAAGACGGCGGTGACGATCTCAACCGCTTCATCCAGCGCTCGCCCATCGACATCCTTGATTCGGAAGTTTCATCCGCGCCCGATCAGAACGGTCACTTTATGGTGTTCGTCGAGATGCTCGGCACCGACGAGGTTGCAAGCGATATCGTCGACCTGATCGACGAAGTCGGCCCCCTTTGCGGCATTGACGCATGGGAAGCTCAGATACGCGGCAAAGACGACATCGTTGCAGTGTCAAAAAACATAGTCGAAGAAGCATTGGAGCACAATAAGAGCTTCGACCTAGAGCAAGAACAAGGCGGTAGCCAAAAAATAGTTAAATCAAATGCGATGGAAGCTTTGCGGTACAGCGATCTTCGTGCGCTTCAATTGCTTGACAATGGACAACGCACCCTCATAGTGTGCGGTTCCTCCGATGTGCGTGAAGCATTCCAGGTGATTGCTGTCGGAGACCGACAGACCGTCTTGGAATCATGCAGCGAACTAGGAAGTGATCTATCTATCGAGGCTGTCAGTAGGGCCAACAAGATGCGCCGTCGTCTTGGTTACGGCTGGGATGTTGATACGTTCGGAGCCATGCAACTATGGCAGTCCGATAACGGCTCTTGCCTCCTAGTACAATACATAAAGTAGTCTTTACTTACACGAATGTTCGTTTTTGGGTTGCGACGACGGCGCCGCGCCGTTATGTGTCCTACCACGGCAATGTGACAATCGCAAAAAGGTGGAGAGTTTATCTGTGGATGTGGCTACTATAACGCCTTCTAGCTTTGAGCCTCTGTATCCGAAAGCAGGTTTACGAGAGTACAAAGTCACATACAGGCATATCGGGAGGAACTTATACTATGGCGAGCCTCGCCGTGCCTTCATCGATCCGACCCTGAAAATGCTGATCGAGAAGGGGCATGAACGGCACGAGGGCTCGTTTGTGGACGGCTATCACACGCTTGTGATCTGCCCGCAGCCGCAGCACCTGAAACAGCTACGAGAATTCGTTCGCGATCATGGCGACGACGTCCTGATGCTCGGATTGTTCGAGTGGCAGCGCGGCGAGGCCTCGACGCTGATCACCTGCCACGGTGTGCGCATCGGCTTTCGTAGCCCTCACGACTTGGTCCAGGCCAAGATGGCGTTCAGACGGACAATCGGAAACTTCTGACATAATGGCGAACCGGTCGTATAAATATCCATCATAGGGAATAGTCTCTATGATGGATTGCCTGTTTTATGGAAGCCTTACTAGAGAAAATCGTTACTAACATTGTAAACGGCGGTCCTACGGCGATCATCTCCGTTCTTCTCCTCGCGAACGTAGTCCTGGCGTGGTGGATCATCCGCCTCGACAAGCTGCTCATGAAGAAGGACGATCGACTTGACGAAGTGATCGACAAAGTCATGGCCGCAAACATGGCCGTTGCAGACAGCCTCAATCAGCTTCGTTCGACAATCTTCGAACTGGTGAAGCAGAAGCTATGACATTATTTTCGTGGGGCAGTTGGAACAAGACTAAGCTCGATCCCGTATCACGCGATGTGGCCCAGCAGCAGAAGCTCGCTGAGAGCCAGGAATTCATCATCGAGGCCGCCGTCGCCATCACCGACGTCGCCGCCGCGCTGACGCAGAAGCTGAAGGCTCGCCTAGCCGATGTGACGCAAACGTTCCAGATGACGGCCGACCTTGTGGATGACGCCCTGATCATCTGCGATCTCAACGGACGTATTCAGCACGCCAACCCGGCCGCTAAGCGAGACTTCGGCGAGGACGTGCTCAGCGCTTCCATCCTAGACCTGTTCAGCGGCACACAGGCGCCCATCGAGACCGTCGAGCAGCTTTACACGCTGCTCCGTGATGAGACCTGCTGGAGCGCGTCTCGCCCGCTCAAGGGCCGCTGCACGGTAGATGGCACCCTGTTTGACATCGAACCCAAGGCCGAACGCCTGGACTGGCGCGATGCTTCGTCGTCGATGATCCTCCTCATCAAGAAGGACCGCACCGAGGACCTCAAGACGGTCATCAACCTCTCGTTCGATGGCGTCATCGTCGCGCAGGACAACTACATCGTTGCCGCGAACACCGCCATCCACAACATTTTCGGATATGACGAAACCGAGCTGCTCGGCGTGTCGCTCGGAAACCTGTTCACGAAGGATCAGGCCGATCGTCTCGCTCTCGGCGCCGAGCATGGCCCCTATATCGTCGGCATGCACGATGACGGTTCGTCGATCAACCTCATGTACACGTCGGCCCCGATCCTCTGGAATGGCCGGAGTGCAAACCTCATCATGGTGAAGACGGTTGAGGACGAGACCTCCGGGCGGCGCGCGATCAGCCGCGCCGAGAACGGGGTCGAGATGATCCTCACCTTCGGCGGCGACTACAAGATCACCTTCGCCAACAGCCTTTTCGCATCCTACCTCGGCAAGAAGCGCCGTGACCTTGTCGGCACCGACGTGCGCGACCTCCTCGACAATGCCAACAAGGCGACGTCGTTCTGGGCCACGGTCGCCGACATCTCGAAGGAGAAGCCAACTGCGCGCGTCCAGGTCGTCGACAACGAAACCTCGGGCAAAACCGTCGTCTATGACTGGTTGTGGCACGCGACGTTCGATGCCAATGGCAACGCGACGGAATATCAGATCACCGGCCGCGACATCAGTTCAATAGTCTCCGACATCGTCGAGGCTGGCTACATCTGACATTGACGTTGCTGTAGTTACATGGTAGAGATGGGGAAATGAATATTGTCCCCACTAATTTTCTCCTCGACCTTCGCGCCAAATTCCAGGACGCTGGCAAGGACATCCGGTTCGTAGGCGGCTGCGTTTCGTGACGCTCTGCTCGATGTCGAGCCGAAGGACGTCGATCTGTGCACGGATGCAACGCCGGAGCAGCAGATCGCGATCTACGCGGCCAACGACATCCGCTTCATCGAGACCGGCCTAAAGCACGGCACGGTGACCGTCGTCGACAAGACCACTGGCGCCACCTACGAGATCACGACCCTGCGCATCGACACCGAGCAGGACGGCCGCCACGCGAAGGTCGTGTACACGGCCGATTGGCACGCCGACCTGGAGCGTCGCGACCTGACCTTCAACGCCATCCTGATGGACTTCGACGGCAACCTATACGACCGTTCGGCGGTCGTGTCGATCTTGAGAACGGCCGGGTGCGGTTCGTCGGCCACGCTGGCGAGCGGATCGCCGAGGACTACCTGCGCGTGCTGCGCTACTTCCGGTTCCTCGGGCGCTTCGGTCTGCCGACGAATCCGGATCAGGCGGCCATGGCCGCGATCGGGAAGCACAAGAGCGGCCTGGAGAAAATCTCGGTCGAGCGCATCTGGGCAGAGGTCAGCAAGATCATCGTTGGGCCGTATGGCTACGCGATCCTGCGCCTGATGGAGCAGTGCGGCGTCGCCGAGGTCATTGGACTGCACCCGCTGCTCAGCGACTCGATCAGCCGCAATCCCATCACCAAGCTGGTGGCGGCTCAGGGCGCGCGGGCGCTGGAGCTGACGTCCCTTTGGAAGATGAGCGGCGACGAGCGCCAGCTCGCGACGTTCCTGCTGAAGCACATGGGGAAGGTCGATTACATGTCGATGCTGGCCGTCGACCGGGCGCCACGAGCGCATGTCGTCGAGCTGGCGCTGCTGCACATCGACCGCGACATGGCCGTGATGCTAGAGGCTTGCGACATCCCGGTGTTTCCGCTGACTGGCCAGGACCTGATCGACCGTGGCGTCAAGCCGGGCGTCGAGATGGGTCGCAAGCTGTCGGAGGCCAAGAAGGCTTGGGGCGCGTCGCGATTCACGCTGGGCAAGACCGGGCTCCTGGCCCTGGTCGCTTAAGGAGTAGGGACTATGGGGCTGACCTGGATCAGCGAATCCGACCGGCTTCCGCGCATCGGTCAGCCCGTCTTGTTCGCGGCACCAAGGCAGCACGGCGACTTCTGGGATGTAGATGTCGCATGCATTCTGGCGAGCCACGAAGGCGTTGTAGCAAAGCCGATCCACGCGGGCGACCGCTGGGCTGTCGACTACTGGTGGGGGCGCGGAAGGTCGCGCGAAGATATCTGCCTTGTGACAGGGAACGGCTGGTGGGCCTCATTGACCGAAATCAACCTACCGCCACATGCCGATCATCGACATGAACGCGGCTACGACTTTATTGCGCAAGTCGGCGATGCTTTTGTCGCAATGCGGAGCGAAACCGAACTTTAAGCGGGAGCCGCTTGGTTCAGGATCGCCTTGATATCGTCGACCATCTTCGTGTGGTGGACGACATCGTCGAAATGAGTCTTGAGCAGCGCGAGGCTGATCTGCTCGCGCTCGGCAATGAGCTTGGCGATCGCCGCCAGCTTGCCCTCGGCGGTCGCGAGGCGCTGAACCATCTCGACACTGTCGTCGGTGATCTCCTGCATAGCATCGGCCACGCCGATGAGCCTAGCAGCCTTCTGGGCGGCTTCCTCGCGCTGATCGGCGCCTGCGTTCATGTCGGTCGCCAAGGCCGTCCAGCCCTCGCCTAGGCGTCTGCAAATGCCTATGATCTGCGATGCGACTGCGCGGATATCGTCATTGGCCACTGTCATCAGGTCTTCCCGTAGCGATCCCGAACGGCTTCCTTGAATGCTTCGAAGCCTTCCGCAATGACGATGTCTGTCTTGTTCCAGTGGCTACCTTCGGTGATGTCGCGAACCACCAGCTCGGTCTGAACGCGAAGATCGAAAGCACGTGCGTACTCGGGATCGAAGCCGAGAATCAGAGTGTCGATATCGGCGTTCTCGGCCCGATCGAGCATCTTCCCGTATTCAAGAAGCGTGATCGGGCAGATGCTCTCCTTCGGGAACCAGAAGATAACGTGATTCACGACCGCGAGCGCATAGTACTCCCACTCGATCTGCTTCTTGGCCTCGTCGCCGACCTTGGTCAGACCCTCTGCGCGGCGAGGATTGTAGACGTCCTGGTACCTCGTATCCATCATCTCGGTGATCTCGGACTGCCAATCGCCGCAGCCGGAAATGCCTCCAGCAATGAAGACCTTCAGCTTAGAACTGGTGAAATCAATAACGTCTGGCGCAGTGTAAAGCACGTCAGTCCTTTGCTTCCTGATGTTCTTCGATGAGTGGCCGGACGGCATCCTCGAAGGCGTTGTTGAATTGGACTGCACCGAAGCTGGCCAGTCCGTAGACGAGCGCCATGACGAATGTGTCCATGAGCTGGTCCAATTGCATGTCCTTCACGGACCAGAAGCGGTCGTCGCGAAGGATGGCGTCGCGATGGTGCTTCACCGTCTGCGAGACGGCTTCCATGATCCCGGCATCGAGCGCGATCTTGGCCTCGATCTGTGCCTGGACGAATGGGTTGTTCGCCGGGTCGGCGTAGAACTGCATCACCTCGTGTTCGGTCGCCGCAGGGTCCCCGAAGTCTCCGCCAAGCTCGGCCATGGCACCTGCGAGCGCCATAGCCGGTGTCGAGGCGGACTGAGCGATCGCAAGTGCGCGTGCAATGCGATCGCCGTCAGCGAGGCTCTCTGAGCCTTCCTCGTCCATTTTAAGCGGCGACGATCAGCGTGCGACGAGGCACGATGGTGAGAGTCTTCGCATAGACCTCGGCGACGATCCGTGCGATCTCCTTCAGCTTGGTGAAGTCGTTGATGACGACAACGTCGCCGCATTGCTCGTCTTCATCGGTCATCTTGATCGTCGTCGAAACGAACAGGCCGTTCGTCTTGTAGGCATCGATCACTTCGACGATCAGCCAGCCGGAGCGAAGCCGCTCGTTGATCATGTCGATATCTTCGAGGGCCTTCTTCGTCTCGTCGGTGTAGAGGCGCCAACTCACCATAGACTCGTCGTAGATGTACTTCGCGGCGCCGATGCCCAGACGGTGGCCACCTGCGTGAATCCACATATCCCCGTTCAACGGGTCCTTCGGTGCATCGAATGAGTAGGTGGTGATCGTCGCGGACTGGGCGTCCATATGCGCCCACTCGTTATCCTCGCCAACGTCGTCGTACGAGAACGTCAGGCCATTGAAGGTCCCACTCGTCGCCGACCTTCGGGTTCTCGTGCGGGAAGGGGCCGTCCGAGCAAATCGGCTCGTCGTTGACATCGTCGCAGTCGCCTTCGTCACAGTCGTCGCAGTCATCGTCCTCGTAATCGTTGTCCAGCGTATACCAGTTGACGCTTCTGACCTCGCCGATCTCTTCGAGATCGGTGCCGTCGCGCGGAATCTCCTCGGACCAGTCTGTATCACCCGACCACACGGCGCGGGTCGCCAGGATGTCCTCCCGGTCATCGCCCTCGTATTCACCGATGACCTCGTACTTGCAGCAGCGGGCCTTGGCGTTGTTGTAGTCGGCGGGGATCGACACGACGTCGGCCGGATCGACCTTCACGATCATGATGCGATCGCCACGGCCGGACGAGCCAAAGTGCGGCAGGTACGTGAACGAGCAGAAATGGTAGCCGTAGGAGCAGGTGCGCGAGGAGTTGTCGTCGACCTTGTTGCGCGGCATCTCCAGGACCTGACCAACCGAGTTGTCGCAGGTGCCCGAGTGGATGTCCTTGTAGTCAGGGCGGACGCGCTTGTAGGCGATGATCATGCCATCGTCGGTGATGCCCATCGCGCTCTTCTCGATGAAGCCATAAAGCTCATCGACGGCGCGCTTCGACGGGTTCTTCATGAGGTTTTCGATGAAGGTCACGTAAGGCTGAATGTTGAAGCCCTCTGCGAGGCCCCACATGATGCGCTCGGCGACAGCGCCGTGAATCTGGTCGCCGTCGAAATAGACGCCGTCGTCGCGGATTTCAACGCGCGGCCCTTGGACATGGCCTTGATCGCGGTCTTGGTGTTGGCGAGAGCCGAAACGGTCTTGTGGAGCTGCTCTGCAAGGAACTCATTGTCCGCGACGCGGGCCGCCTGGATTTCCTTGATCGTCTCCTTGATCTTCTGGAAGCTGACGTGCGTGTCGGTGACGGTGACCATCTTGCCGTCGAATGTCGGGAAGATGATGGACTTTGGAGTAACGATTGCCGAAAAGGGAAGTGCCATGAAATGTGATGCCTCGAAATAGATGCCAATTGTAATAGGAGCCCCTGGCGGAGCGCCATATTTAGTTGCTACCCAATGCTGCCTTCCGGAGCATAGCCAGCTCGTCGATCGACTTCACGTAACCGCAGCCAGTATCCTCGAACTGCGCGTGCGGTATGTAGCGAAGTAGAGGATACGTCGACAAGATCGCCTCATACCCTTCGACGAACTTCGTTTCAGCGACGACGGGCACTTTGTAGTTCGAGTTGAGATACGGAAAGACTTGGGTGACCCGCTTGATAGTGCTCGCCTTGGTCTTCAATTCGCCGATCTCATCGCAAAACTGGCGAATCTGGTGATCAGGCGGCAGGCTGGTCATGTAGGACCATTTGCGTACATGATCATCGACGTAGTAGTGCTCGTGCTTCGAATACAATGCCTCGATGCTCAGGCTCGTCTGGACGTCTCGCGCATGCTCAGGACTGTCCAGCTTCTCCTGCACCTTCTGATCGATCCATGAAATCAGATCGATCCAATCGTCATTGCCGACGATTTTGGTACTGATCGAAACGGGGACCGAGTACATCTTCATGTCCTGGTCGATGATCCCGAGACTCTTGCAGTACCTGAACCGCGCCGCGAACTCACTGAGCGAAACCCTGTTCTTCGACTCGATAATGTTGTTGCGCGTCAAAACATAATAACCGCCGTCAGCAACATCGACATCGACCTCCCTGGCGGTCGGACCGCGCACGTCTCCGTCTTCGCTGATCTTCTTGAACTTGACCTTGCTCTTCGGGTACGAGGCGGGCTTCGGAAGAGACATGACATCGACGTGGTCCCAGCCGACGAAAATCTCCTTCGCCTTCTTGATATCCTCTGCCGATCCCTCGAAGAGGAAGGCGATATCGTAGGCGTTCCCAAAGACCGCCTTCATTCTCTGACGCGTCGATGCTTTCTGCGCATCGTCCTTATAGTACAGCGTGAGCTTTCGCGAGCAGTTGATCAGCAGCGGCTCCGCCTTTCTTTGGGCGACCTTGTTTGTCGGATATCCCGTGTCGATCATTTCGTAACGAGTACTTCGATCGCTTCGGAGACGCACTGCTGTAAGCGTCGGGAGCGCCGACACGTCGATCGCCATATCCAGTGAGTTGATCGGCTTCCCCCGCCACATCAGAGGGGTGCTGCCGAGGAGTGGCCGCAAGCCGCTGGAGAGCATGTTATCCCACGTCTTGCGTGCCTCGATCTCCGTCTCACAATGGTCGAGGCCGTGGGAGAGGTCCTCGACCACCTGCGTAAGCACCCTGTCCAGGCGAGCCTTGAGGGCCGGGACGGTCTGCTTCTGGTCATAGGAGAGGTCCTCGCGGCCTGCGGTGAACTCAAGATCACCGAGTGCGAAATCGATCTCGATGTCGCAGCTCAGTAGGCCATCAAACTTGCTGCCGATGTTGGGAATCGCATCCTTCGTGATCGGATAGGCGATCCTCCCCATGAGCGCCTTCGCCTTGGATGCTTGCTCTGTCTGGCCTCTTCCATATCGGTTGCTGTAGTAGTCATAGCCGTAGTCATCTTCCGGCCTCTCGTAGATTCGCCATTCGCCCTTGCGCTCCATGATCGGGGTGCGATCCTCGATCTTGAACTTGGCGCCGACGATCGTCGGCTGGGGCGTGAAGTACCGGAAGATTTCCTTGGCCTTGTCGGCGAAGACCTCGAAGTCCGCACGCTTGTCGACGGCGATCTTGATCTCCAGTCCGTTCGGGGCGTTCGTGGGCTCCTGGGCCATCAGCGTCACCGAGGGACAATCGTCCTCGTTGATGAAGCACGCGTAGGAGCTTGCGATGCCGTTGAAGAACGACACGACGGCATAGGAGTCGACGTAGGAGAAGGGCGACTTCGAGCCAAGACCGAGCGCGCCGATGAAGGCATTGCTGTCCGACTTCGTCGACTCGAAATACGTCGTGAAGATCGTTCGGATGTCCTGGTCGCTGAGACCGGTTCCGAAGTCGCGGATGGCGAAGAAGGGCTCGTGGTTGGTCGGGAGGTGGATCGCGAATGGCTTATCCGGATTGCCTGCCGCAACGTGCGCGTCGTAGGCGTTGCAGGACAGCTCGCGGACGATGGCCCTGATCTTGTCCTTGTAGAGACCGCTTGACAGGATGCGGAAGGCCTTGCCGGTAGCCTTGATCGAGAAGTTGACTTCCGAAGTGACGCCGACGCGCTCGACGTCTCGCAATTGCTGGTTAAGCTTCATGAAAAAGGTGGGTCCTAAACTAATAGGCCCACCTTAAAGCTCGTTACGACGAGATCGCAATTTCTTTGGGAGCTTGTCTGTAGTCCTCGACGACAAAGCCCTTCTTGGCCGTTGCATAGATTTCGTCGTAGACGACGCGCCACTCGACCTCGCCGTCTATCTCGATCTTCTCGGGGCGACCCGTCTCGGAGAGAATCGCCACGAAGTTGTTCGGATCGAAGCGCTCGATCCAGTCGTAGAAGTCCACCTCGACGAAGGTGTCGCTCGCGGAACGAACGATGCCTTCCTCGAAGGTGTCTTCACCCTTCTCAGTGACTGCCGCAAACGGACCGACGTCTTTCATCTCGAAGGGATGGTAGAAGCGAACGGTCTGGCCTGGGCTGAACTTCATGATGTCCTATCTTGGCTACTTCGCGCCGGTTGCGATGTCGGCGAAGACCTTGTTCGACATGCTCTGGAGATGCTTGGCGAACAGGCGGTAGATGTGGTTCCAGATGCGCAGGACGAGGTCCTTGAACAGCAGCCGCAGGGCGGTCGCGGGCCAGTAGGTCATCCAGCGAATGAGCCGCGCCTTGTAGGTGCGTACCTGAAGGGGCAGCGTGTAGCGGAAGTGGCTCGCCACGTAGTGCTTCTGAGCCCCACTATCGTTGGGGTAATCGTGCTTGGCAGCTTCTTGGACGTCCAGGTACTCGTCGCGGACCCTGTGGATGAAGTTCAGCCACGCGAACCACATCGTGATCGCGCCACCGAGCACGTACAGGGCGACGGCAGCGACGGCGTACCAGGGATGTGCGAGCAGAGCGGCGATCGTGAAGCCCGCGAACGTCACGGCGGCAGCATAGCTGCATGCGATGAACACGAGCGTCGCGAGAGCCAGGGAGAAGCCACCCGACTCCAGCACGAATGGAAGCAGGAGGAAGCAGGGCAGGGCGAAGTAGGGTGCGTAGGTGAAAAAGAGTTCCATTATGCAACTTTCTTGAGTTCAAAGGTGGGGATGTGGATTGGAGGCCCGTCCACGATCGGGTGTCCGGCGACCTTGAAGCAGTGACGAATGACAGCGTCATCATCACCGGCATCAAAGCTGACGAATGGGATCATATGCGTGGTGAGGAAATCACGCATGGCGACGTCGACCGACTTGGCCTCGTCTTCGGTCTGCATGCGCCCAGCCGGATTGTACGAACCGGTGCGCCGCAGAAAGATGTTGTGGCCACCGAGGCGCTTGAACCCGCTGATCTGTGCGCGTTTCATGTCCTCGGGATAGTCGGGGTCGTTGTGCTCGCCGTAGAAGGCGCTCAGCAGCAGCGGCGAGTCGGTGATGGCGATTTCGACCTTGCCGACCACGCGCTTCATCGCGGCGTACTGCTTCCCGTAGACGTAGGGCTGCATCTCTCGAAGGATGAAGCTTCGCTCCTCCCAGACCGGCGCCTTGATCCACTCGCTGACTTCCTCGCAATCGAGGCCGTGGCGGCGCATCAGCCAGACAATGCCCATGCGCCACGTCGTCTTCCACGATCCGGGCCCACCAAACAGGTTGATGATCTTCGTGTCAGGCATGGATGCTCTCGGGCGCCAGGACGTCGATCAGGGCGTCCACCGCATCATCGAACGACACGTCGAACGCGTCTGCTGCATCGTGCGCGAGCACGAAGAACCCGAGCTGCTCGTTCTCGGAGATGCGGCGGTTGATGTAGGCCCTGATTTCCATGGTCGACTCTCAGCGGTCACAGAGGGTTGTTGCGGACAGGATCACGCGGCGTCGGCCGCCGCGCAGACGACCCATGCGATCCAGGTGTAGATGACGCCAGCGAGCGCCAAGACAACGTGGTTGGCCTCATAGAACCCGCGCTCCTGTGCGTTCACGTAATCCGGGATCGGCCAGCAAATGGCTGATACCGCAATGACAGCGGTCACGAGGACCGCAGCTACGGTGTAGGAGGCAAACTTCATCGAATTTCGTCTTAAATGAATGATGGAAACGAGGACTCGTTCCTAGCGCAGCTCGAAGCCGGACGCAATATGATCCGTGACACGCAGTCGACCCTGCGATAAATAAGCCATGCGCACATTCATCGACATCGTCGCCGCGATGGCGGCAGAAAGCCGAGAAGATATGCTCGAAGGAGACGTAGTCTCTCTTCAAGGCCACAAGATCAACAAGGCTGTAAACGCCTATGCGGACGCTATTGCGCCGATCTTCAGTGGCGAAGCAGCGTTCTTCCAGACTGGCAAATTCGTCCCATTCGCGAAGACATACATCGAGCATGGCTTCAAAGGCGAATACAGGCCGACGATTACGCTTCGTGTCGTCTTCAAGCGTGGTAGAATGTCACCTGAGGCGAAGGAGCTGCTCAAGCGGCTGCGCCACTCCTACTTCAGCAAGTTCGACAAAGACGGCAGCTACATCGAGAAAGAGGACCTTGACCTGGAAGAGGCTCGTGCTTACCTTGCCAAGCGCGAAACGGGCGAGCTAGGAACCTACCAGCCGAGCATCCACGGCTTCCGAGGCGCTTCACGCGAGGTCTATGACGATCGCGGCGTTGGCTTCCAGCTCTACGTCCACGGATACGATTCTCGCCGCGCGACCGAGCGCCCGGTGTCCGAGGCCCACGTGATCGACGACGAGAAGGACATGCTGGAAGTCGTCCAGATGCATGCCCTCATCAAGCGCGCGCACATCAGCGCCGCTAATGCACCATCTTCGTGAGATCGTGCACGGGGTAGAAGCTCCCACAAGACGCACCGCAGTCCGGTCCGACCTGACCGACAACCTTCACCGGCATACGGCGCCCGATCATGTCGGCGAGCAGCTCGATGCGCTCTGGCGTCGCTGAGCGGCCTTCCATTTCAGAGAAGGGATTGTAGGCCACGATATTGTACTCGCACCGCAGTCCGCTTCGATCGATCGCGGCGAGCATGTCGCTGACCTGACCGACGCCATCGTTCTCGCGGTCGATGAAGGCGCCATGGAGCTTCACGATCTTCTTCGTGTGCGACTGATACTCCTTGAGCAACTCCAGTGCCTCGTCGACATTCATCGCGCCCGGCATCCAATGCGAGCGCCATGCCTCGTCGACACTGTAAATCGAGTAATATATTGTGGGCGTCATCAAAGGAAATATCTTAGCTAGTGACCCTTTGAAGGTCTTCGGCATTATCGTCGACAGGTTGAACTTCGGACGTAACCCGGAGCGGAGAAGAAATCTACCCATCGCATAAAGATACTCGTCACCCCGCGCGATCAAATTCTTGTTCGCGAGCGGCTCTCCGCGCGCCATGAAGTTGATGTGAGCAACCTCGCAGGGATCGTTCGCTTGCTCGTAGTGCTCAATGACGGTGTCGAGCTGCTTGAGGTAATCGCCCTCGTTGCAATCGCGGTAGACCTTCTGGTTGCTGGTCGTCAGATGGCAGAACTTGCAGCCTCGATTGCATCCGGTCTGCGAGGAGACGTAGAAGATCGCGTAATGAGGAGATCGCCTTACGTATCGGGCTTCCACGAAACCATCGACATCGGGTTCTACAAAATTGACGGACTTATCGAGCGCGGATGGGATAACAATAGAAGTCAAAGTCCAAACTACCTATGAAAAGAAAGAATGAAGAAACCCATGATGATCGTAGCGATGGCGACGTGCCCCATGATTTGGAGCAACTGAATGCGGCCGTACGGCTGCTTCGTGAGCCAATTGAGCAGGTCAAGCTCGCTGGCGTCACCATCGACCTCCTTCGCAATCAGCATGACGATGACGGCGAAACACCGATATGCCTAGAAGAACAATACCCATACCATTCATTTGAAATCTCACTCGTCGAAAGAATAAGCCATCTTGACAGAGGCAAGCAATGTGGCCTCAAGCTTGTGAAAGACTGGTACTGCGTGGCGACGCGCGATGGATTCGAGGTATCTCATCTTCGGTGCGTCTTCGGGAAAGCCCAGCACGATCTTCCGGCTCGCCGCGAGCATGCCGAACTCGACGTTTGTCGTGAAAGCAGGCATGTCGGGAAGCTCGCGCGGAACCCAGAACGCGACGGCTGTCGCGGCGTTCAGTCCCTCAAGCTCCCAGCCGACCTGCGAGTCGTAATCGTGCTTCCATTGGCCGTCTCCGGTTTCGGGGACGAACACGTCGCCATCGAAACGAAGCTGCTCCAGATATTTGAGCGCATCCGGGCGCCAGGATTTCACATGCGCCGATCGCGGCGTTGGCCCGGCGAGGAAGATCGACTTGCGGATTGGTTGTAATGCGTAGACGACGTTCATCGGCTCCTACAGATATTCGCGGATATCATATCGTATAGCACCGTGGCTGCGGCCAAAGCAGTAATATTCGACTGATCGAAGCCAGGAGAAACCTCGACTACATCGGCGCCGATCAACTCGGGCTTGCACATCGCAAGGAAGTCGAGCGCATTGAGCAGCTCGCGTGAGGTCAGGCCGCCGACCTCTGGTGTTCCGGTACCTGGAGCATAGGCCGGATCGAGCACATCAATATCCACCGACACATAGAGCTTTTCAAACCGGTGGACCTCTGCGCTGAGCTTCCGATGGGCTTGCAAGCCGAACGTATAAGCCGAACGCACGGCGCCGCCCCGCGACGAGAGCCAGGACTTGGTCTCTCGGTCGACTGGCGAGCGCACACCGATCTGGATGATGTTACCCGGCTCCATGAGGCCTTCTTCGACCGCATTGCGCACCCAAGTGCCGTGACCGTATTTCTCGCCGAAGTTGTCGGCCCACGTGTCACAGTGGGCGTCAAAGATCAGGAGGCCGGTCGTTTTCGGATCGTATGTCGGCCGCATGCCGCGAAGGATGCCGAGCGTCACCAGATGATCGCCGCCCATCGAGAACAGCGGGCGCTCTCCAGCGACCGAGCCGACATGCTCGGTGATTGCTGCCAGCGACTCTTGGATGGACGACCCTGTTATGACGTCGCCAAGGTCTCGTATGTGCCTGGAGGGGTCGACCTCGAAGAGCGGGTGCTCGCCATCGGTGAGCATCGCGCTCGCCTCGCATATCGCCCTGGGTCCGAAGCGGCATCCAGGCCGGAAGCTCGTCGAGCTGTCGAATGGGATGCCCAGGACGTTCGCCTTCACCTCTTCCGGAGGGAGGTTGGCAGGCGCCTTGAGGAACGCGCCGCGAGCGTTTTGATACGGCGTTTCTTTCAACATTGGAGACCCCGGCATTTTCGACGAACTCTCGTCTACCTATGCCGGGGCCCGAAGATCAAGGCAGCTAATCGTCGAGAACGACGTCCTTGTCGCGATAGTCTTCCCAGCGCAGGCCGCCGAAGAGGAAGCGGATCGCCTCGATCTTCGTCGCGCTGCCGAGATTCTTCTTGATCATCTCCCGCACCAGGACCGAGGCACGGCTCTCGTCGTCCCACAGGCCGAAGGTGAAGCTGCGATCGTGCCCCGGCACCTCGTTGCCGAGCGTAAGCGCGAAGTCCTTCTTCGTCGCGCACTGTGCCTTGTAGCCCATAACGCGGGCCCGGAGGTCGGTCGCCTGCTTCTCGATCTCCCGCTCCAGGTCCGCCATGAAACGATCGACGCGTTCCTTGTCCGTCTCATCCATGAATGGTATGACGTCATCGATCGCGTCGTGGAAGATCGAGTTCAGTACATCCTTCTCATGCTGAAGATGATCCTTGGTCCCATGTATTAAGCAATATTCGCGTGCCTTTATCTTTACCATCGCTCCATTGTCAAAGCGAATTACGTAGCCTTCCTCACCCTTGAGGTCAGCCGTTTCACTCATCAGCGCCTGGATATCCTCTACAGTTCCGGGCCGGAAGCCGACAACGGGCACGTTGAAGTTCTCGCCGATCTCCTTCATCTGGTCGTAAGGCACATAGCTGCCCGTGATGTTGCTGCGCAGAGCCACCAACACGAGCTTGTCTTCCGGATAGTCGATGACGATCTTCTGCTTGCGGCTGCACCACTCGAACATCGGCGTGATCTCGGTCGCAAAGCAGCTATAGGCGAGCGCCTTGTAGCGCCTGTCCGGGTTCGCCGCGATGAACGTCTCGACCGGCAACGCGACGTCGGTGACGCCCATCTTGGTGGCCCAGCGCAGCGTCTTGTAATCGTCGAGCCAGAGCGGCGTGATCATGCTGCCGTCGAGCTTCTCCAGGATGATATGCGGCGCGCTCCAGACGATTTTGTTCGGCTGCGTCTCCTCCTTCTGGCCAACATTGAAAAATTTTTGGTAGCGGCGAGCCAGAAGCTGGCCGGTCGGCGAGAAGATGAGGCCCCTGCATTCGCGCAGGATCGCGGCCTTGCGACGGGCCGCGTCGTCCCCTTCGATCGGCGGAAAGGTCCCGTCGAACGACACAAAATAGTTGAAGACGATGTAGCCATCCTTGTCGCAGCGAAGGAACGCGTCGACACCAAGATTGCGGTTGTGTTCATCCACAACGGCAGTAACCTCATCCAGCGTGAGGTTCGCAGGAAAATCGTAAAACAAAAAGGTGGCTCACTTTGCAATGAGCCACCTTATCGAAGTGGTTTTTAGTCCATCAATATCTTAGTTTGAGTAGCACCGGGGAGTTTCGTTTGAGGATGCTCTTTATCGCAGCACCCCTAGTGCGTCATGTGCTGCGTCGTGCGCGACCAGCACGGCCTTCCTGGCCCCGAGCCACAGCGGCAGCATGACGCCCATGTTGAGGAGCGTCAGAGCGGCGCCGACGAACTCGAAACCTGTCGCGTGGTAGATGGAATACATCTTCCAGACGTTGACCACGAAGAAGAGCAGGTTGCCGAAGAAGCCCGCTCCATAGATGTACGACTTCAGTGTAAGCACTATCGAAATTCCTTTGGCGTGTAACGAATGACCAGATAAACCCATAGCGTGTTAGCGATCGATATGATGACTGACCCGACCCATGACCAAAACTGATGAAGATGAGGATACCACCAAATACAGTTCCAGTAATTCCAGCCTGCGTAGAACGCGGGGGTAATCCAATGAATGCCGACGACCATCTTCTTATTGTAAGCCTGGATGATGGTCGGCATTAGCATGAAGACCGATATGATCTCCAGGAACCCGTTTAGGCTGTCATAGAAGGACAAGCTCTGGAAGTGATCGACGAGCGCCGTGACGCTCGCCTGTAGCCCCGGAAGGAATGCTGTCAAACCTTCAGCTCGGCCCGGTTCGTGATGATCTTGTCGACGAGACCCCACTCCTTGAGTGCGGCTTCCGGCGACATGATGAAGTCGCGATCCATCGCCTTCTCGAACTCCTCGTAGCTCTTTCCTGTCGTGCAGCGGCTGACATAGGTCTGCGTGAGCTTGCGCTTGGCGAGCTGGATGTGCTCGGCCGCGATCAGGATGTCGGACGCCTGACCCTTCGCGCCGCCGAGCGGCTGATGGATGAGGATTTCCGCATTCGGGAGCGCATAGCGGTGGCCCGGCTCGCCGACCATGGCGAGGAAGGACCCCATCGACGCGGCCATTCCCATGACCGTCGTGTGCACCGGGCACGAGATGAAGTTCATGACGTCGGCGATCGCCATGCCATCGGTGATCACGCCGCCCGGCGAGTTGATGTACATGTTGATCGGAGCCTTGTCGTCCTCCGACTCCAGGAAGAGCAACTGCGCGCAGATCACCTGCGCCATGTCGGTCTCGACTGGTCCGTTCAGGAAGATGATGCGATCGCGCAGCAGACGCGAGTAGATGTCGAAGGCGCGCTCGCCACCTGCTTCTTTCTCGACGACGGTCGGGATCAGGTAGTTGCGCGGCTGGAACAGGCGAGAAAACGACTTGAACATGAAAATGCCTTCAGTGAAACCATTGGATCAAAACGAAGCGATAGCGCCTAAACCGGCGCCGCGCTCATTTGACTTAGCATGCCGATATCCGAGGCCTCAAGAAAAATCTGTGGCCCCGACGAAAAGTCGTTACCCGCGCTTCTCGTAGTAGGCCACCTGTCCGAACGGCGGCTTGATCGAGCGGTTCGGGTCCGAGTGGATGATGAACAGCGTCTCGCAGTAGTTGGGGTCGCCCCACCGCTCGCCTGCGGGCTTGCCGTCCGTGAAGATCACGAGACGCCTGGGCACGCGACCACGCCTCTTCAGCCACTCCCAGATGGCTTCGAAGTTGGTTCCGCCACCGGCCGTCGAAAGCTCGTAGTCCGTCAGCTCCGAAAGATTGTAGCTGTCATAGCTCTTTACGTTCATGACCGAGTTCGCGAAGCAGCCGACGTTGATGAGGCAGCTTGCATGCGTCTCGGTGATGCCGACGATCTCAGTGAAGAGATCGAGGATCATCTGTTCCAGCAGCGACGACGACGTGTCGATGAAGGCATCGACCTCAATCATCGCCTCGTAATCGATCGTCGAGAAGGCATGATACTGCCCGGTGAGGGCCTTCAGGCCATAGGAGCGGCGGGATGGTCGACGAAAGGACGGGTTCGAGCGGAGCTGTGATTTCTCGAACGCCTGGAAGACGTCGCGCCAATCCATCTGGTGGCGTTCGAGAATCTCCATGTTGGCGAGCGCTTCGTCAGAGACCTTCTGGCCCAGGAGCTGCGCGACAGCGGCCGAGTCGCGCGCCGAGTTCATGGCGCGGTCGCGAAGCTCTTCCATCTCCTGTTTCGACATCGACGGCATGGCACCGGAAGAGATCGCCGACCTCGGCACATCGCTCGGCTTGCCGCTTGCGCTCTTCCCCGACCCTTCTACGCCCTCAGCATCTTCGCCGTCCTCGTCGTCATCGTCTCCGTCCTCACCTTCTCCCGGCCCGCCGCCTGTCAGCTCATCGGCGGTCAGATGATTGTCGACGGTCGTCAGGTGCTGATATTCGTCCTGATGCTCGATGATGATGTCGTAGATCAGCTCGGGCGCCATATCTGCGGAGAACTTGCGATCAAAGCAGCCGGTAGGCGGCATCTTGCCGATGCCTTCGGCGATCAGGCGCGCGTTGATGCGAAAGTCGACCGCAAGCTCCCAGAACTTCTTGACGCGGCCCGCGCCCTCGCGAGATGTCGAAGTAGAGGACGTGCAGCACTTCGTGCACGAGCACGAAGACAACCTCGCGCCGTGACTCCAGCACGTCGAGCACGAAGGTCGGGTTGACGTATATGTAGCGACCGTCCGTCGCCATCGTCGGGCACCACTTGCAGTCGTGCGGGACGATCTTCGATGGCAGGCTTGCGAGGATGCGACCGTAGAATGGGAACTCCTCATCGATCGCGACGCGAACTTCGATGAGGACATTGTGCACGAGGAGGAGGTCTTCGGCGACCTGCTCCGGATCGATCGCAAGCGCAGCTTCGCTCACCTCTGGCTATTCCTGCGCTGGGGCATGGGCAAGCTGAGGTCTGCATTCCTCAGGCGCTCGCCGTTCGGCCCCTCGATAAAGCGCTTCAGCGAGGGGATGTCCTCCTGCCGCAATATCAGGGTTTCTTCGCTGTAGGCGTGCGTCCAGGCGTTGATTTGCATGTCGTCGCTCATGCTGGCCTCGACGAATTTGCCGAAGTTGTCTGCGAGCTTCGTGAAGCTCTTGTAGTGCTCCGTACGCCGCCAGCGATCCTTGTTGCCATTGCTCTCGGCAAGACCGACTTCCTGCTCATTGCGCAGCGTCTTGAGTAGCGACATGAGGATCGCATATTGGAAGCCGATCGAATGGTTCTGCGAGAACCTGATCCGTGTCTGCTTGCCCATCAAAATGGCTTCGGCGCTCAGCGCCATGCCTGCGTAATCATCTGCAAAGCCGATGAACGACCCACCATGGCGTCCGACCGTCCCAACGGCCCATGCCCGAACCAGCTCGGGCTCTGCTTCGGGGTTGGCGAGCAGGATGTCGCTCAGCATCTCCCACGTTCTGGTGGTTGCGAACGCTTTGTCCGACGCGAACGCCTTGTCGTTGTCGAGAAGGTGGTTCTCGAAGACCTGGATGTAGCCGTAGACTAGGGGGTGAACCCCGGCCTGAGCGGCCCACGGCAGCCAGTATTTGGCTTCCATCTTCATGAAGAAGTGGACCATGCGATTGGCCACCGGGCGCAGTAGCTTGTAGGTCAGGCCGCCGTCCGTATCGAGGTTGCCGGTCGCGATGATCGGCACACCATCCGGCACCTTGTAGGTGCCGAGCATGCGATCATGCATAAGCTCGTAGCACGACGCCTGGACGGAAGGGTTGCCGCTGTTGAACTCTTCGAGGACGAACAGGGCCTCGACCTTGCCGTTGACGAAGACGCGCACGCGCCCGGCAACGAAGGCACCATTGGCATCACGCATCTGGACCTTGATGCGATCCTTCCTATCCTCGCCGGAATCGTCCTGGACGAAGTGGAAGCTCACCTTGTGCGCCGGATTGACCGGACGCACCGCAACCTGCGGGTCCTTGCAGTAGTAGATTTTGTTCTTTACGCTCTGTGGATTGTAGAATATGACAGTCGTGTCCTCCTCCGCCTCGATGTCGACTGCGAAATCGTAGTCGAGATCGCGCGGCAGGATGTGAGGAGGCGCCCAGGTCATGCCTTCGATGCCACCGACCACGGCGGGGTAGGGCAGGCCCCGCAAATCCTCCGGCATGATTTGTGACAGTCGGATGTCGACGAACGCTATATTGAGATCATTCGCAACGTCGAGCAGGACTGCGCTCTTCGCGACACCTGGGTGGCCCCATATCGCACCGGTTCGGCGCGTTTTCACGAGCCCGAGCAAGGCCTTGACCATCAGCGGCGGCGGAAGCTCGACGATGCTCGTGGACGCGTTATTCGAAGACGCCATGGCGCCGGTTATCCCTTGAATTGAGTGCGAAAAAGAGCGGCTTGCCGCCTGACCTACCGCTCTTGGGATGTCACAGCTTTGCAGATGGCTGTCGAGGGAATTCGAGGTGGAGAGAAACGGCAGTGTAGTTCGTCATAGGTGCCGCTTTGTCCCTCGCTCCATCCGGTGCGAACCATCCGCCCGCTAAATCTCACCGTTCGACGGCGTTTCGTCAAGCGCCTTCATAAGAATTCCCGCCATGTGTGACCTGCTCTGAAAGGACATCACTCCATCAAGCGACGGAGCGATTCGAGGTTCCCTTTGTGTAACCTCAGAAAGAGCGCGAGTCTTTCATCGAACAAGACAAGGGTTGGTGGCTGAAGGAAATAGGGAAACTGACAAGCGCGATCGAGGAACACAAGGTCGCGGCTGCCGACGTCCTCCACATTGTTGAATCGATACGACTTAAAGCATTTTGACACGTAATCGAGCCCGGTGTCAGTCAAGCGCAAACCATTTGCGCGCAACCCGTTGCCTCTGTAGCTCTGGAAAATGAGATTGATGACGTCCTGGTCGTCTACCGCGTCAAGGCTATCGACAAGCTCAAGCTTCTTCACCGCATCGATAATGATACGCGCGACCGGTCTCATTCATCGGTGGTCTCTGTGATCTTCGTACCGCCTGTCAGCATGAATACAGCAAACTTGTCGGTCTTGAAGAGCGCGTTCATCTTCTCTGCGAGGTTGAAGGCGTGTCCGGCGTTCGAAAAAGCGGTTTTCTTGTACTTCGGGCCGGGGAAGTCGATGAGGACATTCAGCGAGCGGAAGTTGATGGGCTGCTCGTCGTAGAAGACCGCGTAGATCGCCGTAGCCTTGAGAACCTGCTCCGACTTATAGGTTTTTGGATGTGTATATTCGAGAAGGATGGTTGGCTTCGGACGAGACACAGAAAATAAACTCCGAACTAAATTCAGAAGTATTTATGTTCTAGCCCTCGTTTTCGAGAACGTCCGCGACCAGCGACATGCAGAAGGCGTCGGCGAGCTTCAGGCACTTCGAGGCTTTGGTCTGGGCGATATCGTGAGGATATGGCCCGACCGAGAGGCGCTCGTCGCGGCAGAACTCGTACATCATTCCCGTCGCCGAGAAGACGTCTACGTTGAACACCTTCATCATGAGCTTGGTGAGGGACGCCATATCGCTCGGCGCATAGCCGGTGATGACGACGTCCCAGAGAGGAATCGGCTTACTTGCCATTCCGATTGACGAGGGACTTGATGCCCTCCTTCACGAGGTCCTCGATCACGGCGAAGATCGCCTCAGCCCACTTCGGGGGCGTCTTGAACACGAACCACGCCAGGAACATGCCGACCAGGGTGAATATCGCCGGGCAGAGCATCAGCGATCCCTCTGCGACAGCGACTTCAGGTGGCGCGAGCGCGCCTCGGCCGCCATTCGGCAGCGCTTTGCGGAAGGCTTCTCGTAAGCCTGACGCGCACGCAGCTCGCGAAGCAGACCCGCGTCCTTGACCTTGCGGCCCAGGGTACGGATAGCGGCTTCAATATTCTCGTTGCGGACCTCAACACACAGGCCGCGCTTACCTTCAAAAGAACCGTTGCGGTGATTAGACACCATAAACTCCATAAAGAAAAGACGTCATCTTCTGATGACGTCCTTAGTGTAATTTACTGACGATGAGCGTGTCTATATTATTAGGCGACGCCCAGGCTGTTGATGACGCCGTTCACGGCCTCGCTGATCAGGTTCATCGTCTCCTCCTCGTTCCCGTAGATCAGGCGAGCGGGAGACGTACCGGCAACAGCATCCTTCGTGACAACGACCTTGGTCACCCCGTCCTCGCGAAGGTCGGGGAGGGCATACTGTAGCTTCGACAGTCGCTTCTCCAGGACGCCGCGTAGACCGCGCGCGCCGGTCTTCTTCGCCGACGACTGGCGAGCCAGCTCACGAAGAGCCTCTTCCTCGAACTCCAGCTCGACGTCATCCATCGCGAAGAGAGCGCCGAACTGCTTCGTCACGGCGTTCTTCGGCTCGGTGAGAACACGCACGAGCTGCTCCTCATCAAGCTCGCGGAGCGCGGCGAAGACCGGCAGTCGGCCGACCAGTTCCGGGATCAATCCGTAGGTGACGACGTGCTCGGGCTCGATCAGGTTGAGGAGATCGCTCTCGGTCATGACGTCGCGCGAGGCACCGAAGCCGATCTTCGTCGACCCGGACTGCGCCTTGCGGATGACCTTCTCGAGGCCGACGAACGCGCCGCCGCAGATGAAGAGGATGTTGGTCGTGTCCACCTTGTAGGTTTGCTGCGAACCGTTCTTGCGTCCGCCACTGCCGGACACGAACACCTCGGAGCCTTCCAGGAGCTTCAAAAGCGCCTGCTGGACGCACTCACCCGAGACATCCTTCGAACCGGACGAGGTCTCGCCACGACCGACCTTCTTATCGATCTCGTCGAGGTAGACGATTCCGCGCTGGGCTCGCTCGACATCGAAGTCGGCGGCCTGGAGCAGCCGGGTAATAATGCTCTCGACATCGTCGCCGACATAGCCGGATTCTGTCAGCGAGGTCGCATCCGCCATGGCAAACGGCACGTCGATGCACTTGGCGATGGTGCGAGCGAACAGCGTCTTGCCGGAACCAGTCGGGCCAAGGAGCAGGATGTTAGACTTCTCCAGCTCGACCTCAGTCGATTTCGCATCAACCGCCGACAGGCGCTTGTAGTGATTGTAGACGGCCACGCTGACCGCTTCCTTGGCGTCGTCCTGGCCGATGATGTGGCGGTCGAGGTGTTCCTTGATCTTGCGGGGGGAAGCGAGGGCAGCAGCCTTCGCCTTGGCCTCCTTGTCGGCCTCGTGGCCATCGATAGCTTCCTTGCAGAGATCGACGCAGCCATTGCAGATGTAGGCGCTCTCTCCTCCAGCTATGAGCTTATCGACTTCGTTAGCCTTCTTTAGACAGAACGAGCAAGCCTTCAATGCACTAGAACCAGTCATTCGTGATAAGCCTTCATTATGGTACTAGGTTATTTACTTAAAAGTCACCCCTGGGTCTTGCTCCGCATCCACGAGTCGAGGGTCACGGGTGCCTCCCACTGAGCGTTGACGCCGGGCTCCTGGTTGATCTGCTCCTCGACGATGTTGACCATCTGCTCCAGCATGTCAGGGCGCCGCGCCAGAAGCTCCAGGAGACGATCCTTGTCGGTCAGCTCCACGGACGGCTTCAGGCTGTTGAACATCGGGTCTTCGCCGATGCTGACTGGCTTGATCTCGACGCCAGTCGTCATCGGCTTCACCTGCATGTAACCGGCGCCGTCGCCGTACGTGACGGTCGGCTGCGTGAACGACGTGATGATCTTCGGCGGGTCGACGGGATCGACTGCCTTGCGGGCGCGGGCTCGTGCATTCTGCATGTACTCGCTCATCGTCACGAGATCGGCCGGGTCTTCCTTGACCGGGGCGTTGAGGCGGATTTCTTCGCCGTGGATGATGGTCGGTTCGACATGATGCTCGACATGGTGCACGGGCGCGGGCACGATCTCTGGCTCAAACGGAGGCTGCTCGTCGACAATCACCGGCACGGGCGGGGCCACGGACATGAGATCGAGGTCGGGAGCAACCGGCTCGAAGATCGGATCGATCGTTGCCACAGGCTCAACCGCTACCACGGGCACTGCGGCCGGGACCTCGACTGGTAGCTCGACAGACGCCTCGACGGTATCGATCACAGGACCGCTGATAGGCGCCGCGATCTGCTCTGGCGCCTTCGCGTCTTCCTTTGCGCGAAGCTCGGCAAACAGAGCCTTCACGCGATCCTCGTCGAAGGCCGATGACACGGTGGCCTGGACGTAATCTAAGGTGGGCTGATCGTCGGATCGCGACGGTGCTGCGAGGTGCACAGGCGCGGGCGGCAGCGCAGGCGGGGCGAGTGAGCCTTCGACGACCTTGGCCTTCGCGGCTTCCTTGGCGGCCTTCTTCTCGCGCTGGCGCGCGGCGAACATCGAGAACGAGTGCTGAGCCGAAAGAAGCATGACGACAGCCAGCGGATCGAACACGGCCATGATCATGAGGATGATCATCTGAACGGCCGACGTCGGGTCCTTCCAGCCGAACAGGGCGGCAACGTACTTCAGCGGCCCGAGCTTCGCGCTGACGTCGCTGATCTGCATCTTCAACGGCACGAGGCTGTCGGTGAGATCGTTGATCGTCTTGTCGTCGGCGTCGATGCTCTTCTGGAGCTGATCGCGTTCCTTCTTCTGCTGCGTCTGAAGGCGCTGTACGCTGTTGGCGTCCTTCGCCGTCTTCGACTTGGAGAGGACGGTGTTGACCTGATCGTCGAGCTGCTGGCGCCGCGCGTTGAGGTTCGTGCGATCGGTGGTGGTCTGATCGATGCGCTGCTGAATCTGCGCGATCTTGATCTCGACACCCGCGACCGGCGCTTCCGATTCAAGATGGCTCTTCGAGAGGTAGCCGAAGATGCCGAGCGACGTCATGACCATGAGGACCAGGACGGCGAGCAGCATGTAGGATCGATGGAGGAAGTTGAGGCCGTTCTTGGCCCAATGTGCGTGCAGCCACCCGGCCACGACGAGCTTGCCGAACTCAAGAGCGCCCATCATAACGACGATGAGGAAGCCGCCGCCCGGAAACAGGGCTGACATGCCTAGAACCGAAATGTAACCGGCAAGCGCCGACAGTACTATTGCATTAAGAAGTAGGATTAGGCCCCAGAACATATGTTTCCACTAAAATGGCGAGATGATATTGTCTCATCATCCCGCCAATATTTCAATTTCTTAGAGGAAGAGTGTGGGCTTGAACAGGGCGATCGACGCGTTCTGGAGGCGGCGCGACTCGATCGAGTACTTGTTCGACAGTGCGCGATAGCGACGAGTTGCGCGAACCATCGCTTCACTGCGCTCGCCGACGTGCAGCTTGAGCGCCTCATTGAGAAGCTCGACCTCTTCTAGGGTGAGCATATCCATGATGGGCTTGATCTGCTTGGAGGCTTTCTCGATAACGCGGAAGGGAGCGTCGTCGAGGCAGTTCCTGTCGACGACCATCAGCTCGACGAAGTAGGGATCGAAATGCTTGGTGAGGACGTCGATGAACGTGCTGCTCTCGAAGTCAGCGCAGGAATAGAGGTCCATCTGAATGAACGGAAGATCATCGTCCTCCTCCCAGGAATGGGCGCTCATGTGGCTCGTCTCGATGACCACGACGCCCGTGACACCGACGTTGCCGGGGGTTTCACAGCGGATGCTGTAGGGTCCCATCAGGACCTTCATCTTCACGGACTCGACCGTTTCGAGGAGCCACTTGTTCATGGCATCGATAGTCTTGGGCGGACGGGCGACTGCCGCCCGCACAAGGATGTGCTTGTGATTGAAATCCTGCATCATCTCAAATATTACCAATCAAGCAATGAGGACCGACAGTAGCGAGCCGGGCTCGCCACCGTCCATATTAAAGGGTCGTCTTAGGCGATGAGCGTGACGGTGACCGCAGCGGCGGCAGCCGTCAGATTCGCGTAGGGGGCGCCGACGATCTCGGAACCGGTGCGATAGCCAGCGCGCGCATAGGCCGTGCTGTTGCCGGGCGCAGGCGCGGTCGTCGGATCGAGATACATAAGCTCGGTCGTGTCGCTGATGGTCAGAGCGCGAGCGATCATGCGGATGAGCGCGGGCTCGCCAGTCAGCACGGCCATGTTATTGGTCTCGTCGTAGGTGTAGAGGCTGTCAGTGCCGTGCTCAACGATCGCCGTGAAGGTGAGCGAGCTAGGCGCCGTGTTGCAATCCGCTCCAGCGGCCACGATGCTTTCCGGAATTGGATAGATGTTTTGCTCGAAGCTCATCTGCTGATTGAGCAGCTTCCAGCGGAAGTTGGCACGTGCCTTCGCGAGGCTGTTGGCGACGGTGGTCGGGCCAGCATCACCGCTGGCGATGTACTGAGCGATAGTCGTCGGGTCGACGAAGCCATCGTTGGGGGCCGCGCTAGACGCTCCAGCGATCACGACCGTGTATAGATTCTGCATGTAGTTCTCCACGGGAACAGGGATATCGGTTATTTAGCAGAACCTCTTCCCGCTAGATTAATTGACGACTGTCCTGTATTTCTAAGATAAATGGTATTCAAATCAGAGACTGCCTACCGTTTATGAAGAAAGAAAAAGAATATAAGCGCCTAAACGACTTCCAGCACATGCGATTGCGCCCGGAAATGACGTTTGGATCGCGCGAGCCCGTCGAGAAAGTACTCGTAGACTACGGCAAAGACCTGACGATCACCGCAAGCAATGTCGAATGGACACCCGCTTGCTTCACCGCCTACCGCGAGATCATCGACAACGCGCTCGACGAGATGGTCAAGCATGGCCACGGCGACACGCTCACCGTCACCTTCGATCCGAAAACCCTGGTCATCAGCGTCGCAGACAACGGGCGCGGCGTGCCGATCGATTGGGATGAGGAGGAGGGCAACTATGCCGCCACCATCCTGCTCTCCGAGCTGAAGGTCGGGCGCAACTTCGAAGAGGATCGCGGCGAGACGCGCGGCTTGAACGGGCTTGGCGCCTCGGCAGCGGCTCTTTGTTCCGCCTACTTCCAGATCGACATCAATCGCGACAAGAAGCACTTCTCTCAGCGCTTCACCGAGGGTGAAGGCCAGCTCGACATCCCCGAGCCGAAGATCACCAAGACGCCGAAGTCGAAGGTGACCGGCACGAAGATCGAGTTCAAGCTTTCCCCCAAAGTGTTTTCGAAGATCGTCCTGGTCGAGAGTTTCCTACGCGCTCGGCTCGTTGAGATCGCAATCTGCTACCCGAAGCTGAACGTTGTCTTCAACGGTGAAGCGATCAAGACGAAGGGCACCGTCGAGAAGACGATCTTCGCCAATCGCAAGCCGATCTCATTCGAGGTCGACGTTCCCGGCTTCAATTCGCGGTTCTGGCTCGTCCCGCAATTCTTCGAAGACGGCACCGAGCTGTCCTACGGCCTCACCAACGCCATTCCGAACTTCGACGGCGGCGTGCACCTCGACCAGTTCAAGAACCGGTTCTTCAGCGGCCTGATCGAGGCCCTGGCGACGCAGAGCAAGAAGCGACGTCTGGTCCCAAACAAGTCGGACATGAGCGACGGCCTGCTGATCTACAACATCACGCAGATGGCCGCGCCGCTGTTCGACTCGCAAACCAAGTCGCGCCTCGTCAGCGACAACGCGAAGAAGAACGTCCTCAGGGCGATGGACGACCCCGACTTCTTCAAGAAGGTCATCCGAACCTACCCTGAGTGGATCGAGAGCATCTACGCCAATTGCGCCAAGCGGATGCAGAAGGGCGAGTCGACGACGGCGGCAGACCGCAAGAAGCTCAAGAAGCGCGTCGAAGACCTGTCCGACGCCTGCGCAGTCAATCGATCGAAGTGCGTGCTCTTCCTCGCAGAAGGAAACTCGGCCGTCAGCGGCATCGTCGAAGCGCGCGATCCTAACATTCACGGTGCTTTGCCGCTGCGCGGCAAGATCATGAACGTGACCGGCGAGAGCTACCGCAAGATTCTCAGCGACGAAGCCCTCTGCAAGATCATGAATGCGATCGGCCTCGTTCCCGGCCAGCGCGCAAACCGTTCGTCGCTGCGCTACGCACGGGTCTACCTGACCTGCGACGCCGACAAGGACGGTGCCAACATCTTCGCCCTCTTGATCAACTTCTTCTGGACGCTGTGGCCGGAGCTGTTCGCCGACGCCGACAATCCCTTCGTCTACGTCTTCGACACGCCCCTCATCATCGCCAAGAAGGGCAAGGAAGCGAAGTACTGGTACGCCGAAAACGAGAACGACTTCGACCCCGACAAGCACAAGGGGCACGCTATCGTGCGCGCCAAGGGTCTTGCTGCTTTGACGCGCGAAGACTGGGTGAAAATCCTTCAGAGCCCGAAGATCATTCCGATCTTCGATGACGGCGAACTAGAGGGCGCGCTCGAACTCATATTTGCAAGAGATCGGGCGGACGACAGAAAAGAGTGGATGGGTATCTGATTTCAAATGACTAAGATTTTTACACCAAGCGCTTTCATCAAGGCCACGAGCAAAGAATACGCGATCTACACGGCGACGTCGCGCGGCATCCCACGCGTGAATGACGGCCTCAAGCATGTTCAGCGCATTGCTCTCTGGCTCCTCCGCAACAAGGCCGATAAGATCAAGACGGTGGCACTCGGGGGCGAGATGGCCCGCGAGAAGCTCTACGTCCACGGCGACGTCAGCGCCAACAATGCCATCGGCCTGCTCGCGGCGCCCTACTGCAACAACGTCCCGCTCATCAAGGGCCATGGCCAGTTCGGATCGCGAGTCGACCCTGTCGAGGGTATCGGCGCGCCGCGCTACACCGAGGTCTCACGATCGAAGGTGGCTGAAGCAATCCTCTATCCAGACCAGGACATCGTCCCGCTGATCCAGAACTACGACGGCTCGAACTTCGAGCCAGAATTCTTCGCGCCGATCATTCCGACCGTTCTGCTCAATGGCATCTCCGGCATCGCTGTCGGATGGTCGACAGAAATCCTCCCCAGGAGCCTCACGGGCCTCGTACAGGCCACTCGTGACGCCTTGAGCGACAGAGCCACGCTACGCGGCCTGGAGCCCGTCTACGCCCGCTATGACATCAACGTGGAGGCCTTGGGCTCTAACCAGTACCGTTTCTCCGGCAAGGTCGACAGGGTCAACACGTCGGTCGCCGAGATCACCGAGCTTCCGCCCGGCCTTGGCATCGAGAAGTTCCGCAAGCAGCTCATCGAGCTGGAGGACGCTGGCACGATCATCGGCTTCGACGACCTGTCATCCGACAAGATCAATATCGCGGTCCGCTTCAAGCGCGGCAGCATTGCCGATTGGGACAACGACAAGATCATCGACTTCTTCAAGCTTCGCCAGAAGACCACGGAGCGCATTGTAGTGCTCGACTGGACCGGCACCGGCATCATGACCTACAGCAGCCCGGAGACGCTTGTGCGTGACTTCGTGGCATGGCGGCTCGGATGGTACCGCAAGCGCTATGAGAACCTGATCGCCGTCGACAGCAACGAGCTGTCCTACTGGCAGGTCCTCAAGATTCTGTTCGATGGCGGTTTCGGTAAGAAGCTCGGCACCTTCAAGATGAAGGCAGACATGGAGGACGCCGTCCGCGCCATGGTGGCCTCTAAGAAGGGGAGCAAGAAGATCGACGACGATACCATGGCTCGCGTCATGAACCTGCCGACCTATCGCTGGACAAAGGATTTCGGCGCGGAGATCGAGGAGAAGATCGCCAAGCTCGACGAGTCGCTCGCCGGATACGAGGCGATCCTCGCCGACGATGCAAAGCTGAGGGAGGTCTATGTCAGCGAGCTGGATGTCCTGAAGAAGCTCAAGCTCGATTGATATCGACGCCATCGAAGCCGACGTGTTACCCCAGGATCATAATTGATTTGAGCAATTTTGATGCTTGGTTTTCACGTCGGCGATCTCATCGTCTGCTGTGACGATGATTTCGGTGACATCACAAGCGGGGAGAAGGTGCCTCAACTTGGCGTCATATACTCCGTCCGCTCGTATATCCCTGATCCCAATGCCGCCTCCGACGCCGTTCTCTTAAACGAGATCGTCAACGAGACGCGCATCTACCATGGGGTTCCTATGGAGATGTGCTTCCTGGTTGATCATTTTCGCCGGGTGAAGCCGACCGACATTTCTCAGTTCCAAGCCATACTGCGCGGCAATACTTCCAGAGATATTGAGGATAGTAAGTAATGAGCCCTCCTGAATTCGTGTTTTGGGCCCTGTTCGCCGGATGGGTCGTTGGCGCCATGGCCTGGGGGATCATCGCTGGCATCGTGCGCATCGCGACGGCCGCGCCGAAGAAGAAGAAGGCTCCAGAGGTGCCCAAGAAGCCGCTGCTCGCGAAGGGCAAGCACTGGGACCCCTATGGTTTCAAGGCCCGCCTCGGCGGCTTCAAGGGGCCGATGATGGAGACCTACGTCAAGCCGACCTACGAGGCGATCGACAAGATCATGGTCATCGAGAATTCGCTCGACAGCACGAGGACCGACGAAAGCCTTCTGCGGGCGAACATCGTCAAGTTCCTGGTGAACCTCGCGTCGCACCAGACGCTGATCCAGGCCGACCAGGACGACACCGATTTCCAGCTCGCCTCGAAGCGCATCGTGCTCTCCGTCGAGGAAGCGCTTGAGAAGTACGTCGCCTACCGCAAGTGGCAGATCGACGGCGCCAAGAATATTGAACGCCAAGCGGTCGATGCCGTAATCAAGGGTATGGCGGAGGCGTCGGCGAAGCTCCAGCAGCTTTACGACGAGAAGGGCAAGCACAAGCTGACCAATTTGTCAGTCGAGCTTGCCGTTCTCCAAGACGTCGTTCGTCGGTAATTTCTAAACTCGCTTTTTCGAGAGTAATTTCAAATGATTAAGACCACTGCTGCCCAGTCGAAGAAACGCGTCAACGAGCTGAAGCTCATGCTCGATCCGCGCGACACGAATGCCATCACCAACTATGGCATCAACGCTCAGCGCGCCGTCACCGCTTCCGTCGCCGACGACATCCTGAAGGACGTCCGCAGCAAGGATGTCGGTCCGATCGCCCACGCCCTCGACGAGGTCGTGCTGGCCATTAAGGGCATCGACGTCAAGGCCGCAGGCAAGAAGCAGGGCGTTATCGGCAAGCTGCTTG
Organism: Melastoma dodecandrum; assembly: GCA_029817715.1. NCBI lineage: Eukaryota > Viridiplantae > Streptophyta > Magnoliopsida > Myrtales > Melastomataceae > Melastoma > Melastoma dodecandrum. Next base: position 273,727 of record JARUPY010000371.1, read on the forward strand.
GCCTCGCCACGCCGCTTGCGACGCTGATGGCATCGTATGATACGACGTCAAACCACATCGCGACCATCATCAACACGCTCGACAAGTCGCGCAATGCGCTCACCCGTTCGGTCGCGCGCCTCGACATCCTCTATCACGAGACCGAGGACTCGGCGGCCGAGCTGGAGGTCTACATCGCGGCCATCGAAGAGAAGATCGACGAGTACAAGAATGACGTGCTGCCCGCGCTCAAGGCCGAGGCCGAGAAGGACGAGAATCCGATGGCGGCCCAGGAGTATGGCGACGCCGTCGCGGTCTACGACCGTATGGATCGCCAGCTGATCAACCTGAAGCTGACGCGTCAGGTCACTATGCAGACGCTTCCCTCGATCCGCATGTCGCAGAACAACGACGTGGCGCTCCTGGAAAAGATGGCGGACGTCGAGACCAACCTCTTCCCGCTGTGGAAGAAGCAGATCGCCCTGGTAATCGAGGGCGCGAAGATGAGCGCAGCCTCGAAGGCCGTCAACGCGACGACCGATCTCACTGGCAGGCTCCTCGTCGAGGGCTCCAAGCAGCTCGGGCAGGCGGCGGTCGAGGCGCAAAGCTCGATCGAGCGCGGCATCATCGACATCAAGGCGATCGAGCAGGCCAACGCGTCGCTGATCAACACGATCAACAAGACGCGCGAGATGGTCGAGGACGGCCGCCGTCAGCGTCGTGAGACCGAGGAGGCTCTCTCGAAAGCCGAGGGCGACCTCCGTAAGGCGATCGCCGCGTCATGACGATCGACACCACGCACGACGACGAGGCCACGACGACGGTCTCGAAGGACCTCGATCGCTACAACGCGGCGATCGAGCAGTTGCACAACGCCATCGACGTCTGCCTCTTCAACGGGGTCAGCGTCGAGACGATCTTCGAGATCGCGACGGATCACTTCGGATGACAATTGACGAAGCGATCAATGCGCTCAAGGCGCTCAAGGAACAGGAGGGTGGCGACATGCCGATCTCCGTCTATAATGTAGACGGAGATATTCGGCACGCTCTCACCTTCACAAGCCCTCCGGTGATCATCTCGCAAGGCGACGATGAGCCTCTCACCGCCGTTCTCCTCCTGGCTTTTTAGGACCTACAGTGAAAATCCTCTTCAGAGACTTCAATCTTGAACTCGCCGAGTACGTCGTCGCCCTTTCGGAGACGCTCGGGCTCGACATCGACGCCAAGGCCCAGAGTGCACTGGCCGAGCCCGCAGACGGGATCGTTTCGCCAGCCAACTCCTTTGGCTTCATGGATGGCGGGATCGATCTCGCGTACTCGAAGTTCTTCGGCTGGGACCTGCAACAGCGCGTCCAGTCGTGCATCAAGGACAACATGCCCTTCGGCGAGCTGCTCGTCGGTGCGGCCTTGGTGTTCAGCACCAACAATGCTCATATCCCCAACCTCGTGGTCGCACCGACGATGCGGGTTCCCCGGAGGATCACCGACAGCAACGACGTATACTTGGCGACTCGCGCGGCGACGCACGCTGCGGCCGAGGCAGGATTGTCGACGCTGATCCTTCCCGGCATGGGGACAGGTACGGGCTGTGTGCCTGCTCGGGATGCAGCCAGAGAGATGCTGTATGGCATCAAGGATGCGCTGAACGGCGTGCAATTCCCAAGGACGCTAGGCGATGCCTGGAGATACCAGTTCCAGCGCGCGACTGGCCACAGCGCCTAACAGAAAAAGGAGTGACGACCTCGTCACTCCTTTTGATCACTTCTTCTTTTCGGGACCTTCGCCGTTGGCTTTTGCCGCCGCGAATGCTGCTTCCATGCTTGGGTAGCAGTCGGACCATCCCGCCGTGGTGATGACGCCGTCGACCTTCGTCTTCAAGTAGCGAAAGCCGGATGGGACCCAAGGCGAGCGCCACGGGATCACGAAGATGCCGTTGTCTTGCATGATGAAGGAGGTCTTATCGACGTTCATGGTCGTCTTTCTAGTTGCCGACCATGTCGCTGCGATCCCGGCCCTGATGCAGGCTCTCGGGATGCGCGCACACGATCTTCAGGTACTCGGTCTTCCAGTCGACAGTACCGGGCGCGGCGGCGAAAGCCTGTTGTGCGGCCATGCCGCACTGCATCTCGTTCTTTACCGTAGGACCGGGATGGACTTCGAGAGCAGTGTGATAGTTGCAGGCGTCGTGTGCCATACCGGCAGCGCAGATGAGAAGAACAACTTTGAGCATAACGAACCTCTTAAAGAAAGCAATTTCGTAGCAAGTCCTTTGCCAGATGTTGCGCGCAAACTGCGCCGCCGTTAAAAATCCTTAGGCAAACGGAGACTCGTTCGAAATGGGTGGAGTGATTTGGACTCCCGGAGCGCGAAGGGTGATGCAGCACATCCTGACACATGGTGAGGCTCTGCGGCGTTCGTTCGGGCCCGGCGACCAACGAGAGATCAGGACCCTCCTGAGAGCAAAGTTCATTCGGCCCGGAACACACCTCACGGAGAAGGGGCGCGACGGTCAAGAATCGAGCACGTTGCTGGCAACCGACGAGGGCAGAAGAATCTGGGATCAGGTCATCGCCCTCGATGCTGCCAGCACCGAGCGTGAGGAGAGCCGGGTTTGACCCCGGCTCAACCCTTTAGACGAGGCTTGCCCAATAGACGCCGTTCGGGCCGTCGTGGGAGATGCGGATCGTGGCCTCACGGCCGCCGATGATGTCGCGCGCGACGTCACGCAGGAGATCGGTCAACTGAGCGTTCTCGTCCGCGTTCAGACGGGCCTGAACGAGCGGCTGGCCGAAGTCGACCGCGACCACGGCGGTCGCGTAGCTCGGGCCGTTGATGTGGATCGACGGGTTGACGCCGACTTCGAGCTTGTCGAGGAAGCCCTGGAGGGCGGAGGTGTCGATGACGCGCTTGCCGGTACGCTTGCGAGCCTTACCGAAGTGATTGGTAGAAAAAGCCATTACTTCAATGCCTTAAACACAAAAAGAGAGGCTGGGAAAAAGGGTCGGCGCCAGCCACATTCGCCGTCTCTGGTGATAGGCCACTGCCGGTCGGAAGATCAAGAACTTTCTACGAGTTTCGGTGCAATTTCGCTCTTGCAGCATTCGCCAGTATTGTTTGGCGAGCGGGTTGACGAAAACGAAATCTCGTGCGATATAGATCGTGTTTTCAGATAGTCATACGGAGCACCTGAGTGACCGTTGCCGCGCAGATCAGAGATGCCGAGAAGGTCGTTGCCTACATTTTCGCGGCAAAGGCCACCTTTACCCTCGTCTCCGAGCAGACGCAGAAGCGCTTCACCTTTCATGTCCGCGAGAAGGATCATGGCGCGGTGTTCTTCGTGTCGCTGATGACCGGCACCAGCAACAACGAGAAGGACTTCGACTACGTCGGCTTCGTCAAGAACAACAAGTTTATCTTCGGGAAGAAGTCGCCGCTGCCGGAGGATCACCCGGCGATCGCCGCCTTCCGCTGGTTCTTCGACAATCTCCGACTTGGCTTTGTCTCCCCGAAGCTCTCGATCTATCATTCCGGCCGCTGCGGCCGGTGCCGCCGCATTCTCACGACGCCGTCGTCCCTCGCCAGCGGCCTTGGCCCGGAATGCGCGGCGCGCGAGGGCTTCCGCGCCGAGCCGATCGGGAGGGCAGCATGATGGTGCTTCCGGCAACGCCCGAGGCGGTGGTGGAGCGCTACCGCCTCCTTGTCAGCGAGCAGAGGTATGCTCTTGAGCAGTGGCAGACGTCGACACCCGGCGACGAGTTCGCGCGGACCCTGAACAATTACATCATCGCCTCGTCGCGGCTCGCCGCGTTCAACCTAGCCGTCGAGACGAGAAAGGCCGCAGCGCGCGCCTAGGCTTTGCCTGATCCTGGAATGTTTCGTAATTTCGATTTCGCGAGGAATAATGGGCTACACACACTACATCCGACAGAAGCGCAGCTTCACCACCGAAGAGTGGAAGCAGGCGCGCGAGGACATCGGAGCGGTCCTCCGCTACGTCCAGCACGAGCGGAACATCCCTCTCGCCGACGCCGAAGGTGCGCCCGGAACGGCGCCTGAGATCGGCAGCAAGGATATCCTCTTCAACGGCGTCGGTCCCGACAACGCTTGCGAGACATTCGCCGTCGATCGCTACCGGACAAAGGACCCGTTCACCGAGAAAGTCGGATTCACGTTCTGCAAGACTCGCCGCTGCGACTATGACATCGCCGTTACCGCCATCCTCTGCTACCTCTCGTCGGTAACCGAGACCCACACCGTGACGTCGGACGGGTACGGCTACGAGTTCGAGCCCGGCCTCGCCCTCGCGCGGGAGGCGCTGCCGAGATACGCCAACCTCCTCGACATTCCCATGGGTGTCATGAAGAAGGATCGATGGCTGTCGGCGTCGAGACTCGACATCCACACGAACGCTTTCGACGTCAAGTATGGCATCGATGGACATGGCTACGTCTTCCGATCGCCGCGCGGCATCCTCTCGGAGCGGCGCGGGGACGTCTATCGCTTCGACACGCATGACGAGCTGGCGGTCTGGCTCGCCGAGCGCAAGGTGCGCGAGTTCCGCAGCTCCAAGCGCGCGACGCCCGGCCGCTGGTGCCATGACGGATACGGCCGCACCGAGCCCAACATCTGGAATGCCACGGGCTTCATCGACAAGGCGAGACGCACACGCATTGCGAAGGCGCAGAGCGACATCCTGGCGACCCTCTTCCCGGTGCCCCCGGAGAACAATCACCTGCCGCCCTCGCACGTGCGCCCCATCGTGCGGCTGACGCACGCCAAGCAGGCCGAGGATGGCCTGATCGACTTCACGTCGATCAAGGACATGATCCACGCCTACGCCCCCGCCTGAGGATCGAGCGATGCACGGTGCACACGTCTCGATCCCGGCGCTGCTCGCTGATCGGCCGCGAGATCGGCGCGGCTACCCGATCCCGTTCACGGCGGTCGTCGACAAGGACGGCCAGCCGCACTTCACGGTCACGGACACGTCGCGGCTGTTCAGGTGCCTCCAGGACGATCTCTGCGGCCTCTGCGGCAAGCGGTTGTTCAGGTTCAGGTGGTTCGTCGGCGGCCCGATGTCGGCCTTCGATAGCTGCCTGACGAGCGATCCTCCGATGCACAAGGAGTGCGCGGAGTATGCGCTCCAGGTTTGCCCCTACATCGCGGCGCCGAACTACTCGAAGCGCATCGACGGCGCGACGATGCAAGACGGCGGTCTCGCCCTCGCCAAGGATCAGGCTGTTGTCGACGAGCGGCCGAAGCTCTTCGTCGCCTTCATGGGCGTCGGCAGCGAGGTCCAAGGCTTCCACGTCGGCCCAAAAGGCAGACGTATCGCCAACCTCCAGTTCTGGTAGTACGGCGTGCGTCTGAGAGACGAGGTAGGCGCTGTGATCGCCGGGGCAGAGTACGCCCGCCAGAAAGGCTTCACGCCCGCTTGTGAGGCCTATCTGGCCAGATCGAGGGACAGAATCACGCTGGTGGTGCCGCGATGAGAGAGATCACGATCATCATCGCCATCGCCGACGACCGGCTCAGCGAGCTGCACGTGCCGAGCGTCGGCTATTGCCTTCGCAAGGAGGTCGAACCCGACGACTATGCGATCGTGCTGTGGAAGGGGCGGCTCGACGCCGAGACGCTGATCGAGGCCATCTTCCTCTTCGCAGCAGTCGCCTGGATCGCGCTCATTGCGGCCGTCTCCTACGAGATGCGACGCAGCATCGCGTTCCCGGCGTTCGACCCGACCAGGATGGATCGGGCGATGCGCCGCACGAACATCTCGATCCCGCCCTAGCCGTAAACAGCCTTGCAGACCGCCCGGCACTTACCGATGTCGAACCAGTCGTCGGTACGGACGCCGCTCTCCATGTCGATCCAGTAGCGCGAGTCGCACTGCCTACCGATCGTCACAATGGCCTCGGCGACATTGTCAGGGTTCAAACCACCGGCATAGCCGACAAGCTGGTGCCCTTTGTAGTACGGCCAGTGGGTCGGCAGCTCGCCACGACCGCCCGAGCGGTCGTAGAGCCACTTCACGACCCTGTCCTTGTAGGACTCGGTGCTCGGGAACGAGTAGCGCGACTGGAAGATGATCGTTCTGGCGTGACTTGCACCGAAGGCGGCGCCACGCAGGATTTCCGGATCGGACGCGGGCGGGACGTTGATCTGAATGCGGCGGAACATCTCCCAGTCGATCGGGGATGACGAATGGCTCGTCTCGACGATCTCCTTGGCAATGGCTCCGCATAGATGCGCCGCCAGTGAAAGATCGCGGCTCACCGACTTCAAGCCCGCGATGAAGTCGAGGGAAGGGTAACGCGGCTCGTTGCCCGCACGGTCGGTTGAGATCAGCACACCGAATTCAACAGGAAAGTCGTGGCTGAGCGCTTTCAGCTCGCCGATATCCGTCTTCTCGTCGATGCCGGTGAAGGTGATGTGATCCGGTATGTTCATGCGTCTCCCCTGTCCCAGCCGCGCATGCGACGCTGCGCGAGGCCGAGCAGCTCCTTGTGGTCGAAGGCGAATTCCTTCGTCATGGTGCCCGCGAAATCGAACCAGTCGCCGTCGTCCAGGTCGCTACCCGGCTTCGTGCAGGACTTCTGCTGGGCGTCGATGAGCGCCGTGTAGACGATGTTGACGAAGTGCCCGCGAGGATCGGTGCCAGGATCGGACGAGACGGTGAGAAACGAGAGCTGCTCGGGGCGCAGCACGATTCCGCACTCCTCCTCGACCTCGCGAATGGCCGTCTGGAGAACGGTCTCACCAGGATGCAGATGGCTCTTCGCATCGAGCTTGCCGCCGACCATGCACCAGAGGCCGGGATAGGCCTTGGTCTGCTGGCCGCGCTTGCCGAGGAAGGTCAGCAGCTTGTGCGTGTCGCGATGGAAGAGGGCGACCGTCACGGCGACGATCGCACGCGCATCGGGATGGCGACGGCGGAGCGTCTCCGTCACTGGACCGCAATCGCGTTCGCGTCGGGCTCTTCCGGGGCCAGGAAGGCCAGCACGGTGGCCATCGTCGCGCGAGCAGGGTAACGGCCATGGAGGCTGAAGTAGGCCGTCCTGTAGACGTCCCAGGCCAAGGGATCGATATCCTCGCACCGGCCGTCCGGGCCGAGTTCGATCAGGAGCCTCGCCGACGTGTCTCGATAGTCTGTGATGAGATCGGGCTCTATGGCATCCTCGCCACGCAGCGCGATGGTCGCTCTGATCGCGGAATAGAGCCGCGCACGCTGGTCACACAAATCACTGATCGAAACGTTCTGCATCGCTGCCTCGGACGGATGTTCGTCGCGAGCGGCGATAACACAACGAGTCTCCGTGCGCAAAATTTGACGCCAGCTCTTCCATCAAGCGATGCTCGCATTTTGGAAGAGAAAAGATTGCCGTGATGAAAATGCCAGCCGACATGTCTCTATGGGATTGGGTCAAGCAGACGATCAGGCCGACAAAGTCGGCGAAGCCTGCATGCGAGACGACCGACTTCGCGAAGCTGATGAAGGAAGCAGTACCTGTCGACGTGGTGCACAGCTCTGCGCTCGTTACACTGTCCTATGTCGCACCGAGCGCCAGCATCGAGACGCCCCTCATTCGTCCCGAGCCGCTGAATACTACGCTCGATCTCCACGGCTTGACCGTGCAAGCAGCCTACGACGCAATGCGATCATTCCTGTCGAGGCTCTACGACGCAGACGTAAAGGAGTGTCTCGTCATCACCGGCAGGTCTGGACAGATTCGTCACGAGGCGCCTATGTGGCTCGACGGCAATCCGTTGATCAAGCGCTACGAACTGCGCAGCGGCGGTGGAGCATTTCTCATATACTTGTGGTGAAGAATGGTGAGCGTCAATCCGGGTGACATCGTCAGCATGAAGAGGTTCACGCTCTTCATGGATGGGATATCGGTCCAATTCTCACCACCAAAGAAGTCGGTCGGTGTCTTCATCTACGTAGGAGCATTGAAGGCCGACTTTGTCTATGACAGGGACGTCCCAAAGCTTATCGAAGAGAGCGGCATCGTCGGTGCCGAGGAGGCCGATGCCTTGAAGGCCAAGGTCAAAGAGCTTGAGGCGAAGCTTGCTGAGCTTGGGCATCCCGTCTGAAGGGATACCATGCGTGGACGAACGCGACGCCGTATTTCGAGCAGCCGGGCGTAACGAGCTTCTCCATATCGTCGACAAGAACCGTGGCGCCGACCTCAGCCGCCTTCTTGCCCTTCCATTCGACGTAGTTCCTGGCGTCCTCGCTGTTCATGTCAGCCTCTCCGGTGTGAGCGGCCCAGAACGCCTGGGGGCAGGAGTAGATGCCGCCGATCTGCTCGGGCGGCACCTCGCCGTCTAGCTGGTCAGTGATTTCCGATGCCCACACCTCGTCACGGAAGGTGACGATGACGTACTTCTTCTCGGGATGACGTCGAATGTAGGAGCAGAACTTCGCCGAGTACGGGCCGTCGATCAGAGTCCCGTCCATGTCAAATGCAATGACGTCGTGCTGCTCGAACAGCTTATCCAGCGCGTTATCGATTGCTCGCGAAATGTCCAATGTAGGTTCCTGCCGAATTGAAATTGGAGCCTACCACGTGGTTTGCGGAGCAAGCAAGAAGAACGGGAATCGAAGCATAGAGCATCGCTTCTGCGAGACGCTCGACGATCTTCCGCCGCGTGGAGAAGAGCAATACGAGGGCGGCATAGAAGAAGGCTACGGCCCAGAACAAGTAAACGTCGTGGAATGCGGCGAGACTTCCCAGGACGAGGAGCCCACCAGAGACTCCGATTGCCAGAAGTATAGGGGTGCGCATTATGACGTGGCCTCCGCAATGCATCACATGATTGATAACATTTTAACGAAATATGTCAACGGGTGTTCGTCGAAGAAAATGGAAACAACGAGTGTTCGTCGGCTATAAATAGGTCCATCGACCACCACATAAGCCCAGGAGATAGCGGGGTGACTCCGCCCCAAGCTCCAAACCGGGACGTTTTCGAAGGCTGACGCAGATGATGCTGCGAGCCGCTTGACCGGCGAGGAGGGTAGGGCAACCAACGAGACGGAAAGCGATCCAGAGATCGTGTAACGGCTGCTCGGGCGACTTTCGCCAAAAGGCACTTCTTCAAGAGGATAGGTACGTCTCAACGTTGACGACTATCCGGCACGGTTTGCGATCCCCGACTTCAGCGCTGCCGTGTGCTTCAATTCTTCCAGATATGATAACCGTTTGACCATGCTGGCCCCCTCGGCACGATCCCTGGCGAGTAAACTCGACCCTCTCCAGGACCAGTCCAACCGAGGACGATTAGGCGCAATTCAATGGTCGGAGATGCATCGCGAATGCAGGTCTAGGAAACCACCTGCTGCGGGCTAGAACCCCGTAGAGCGATAGTCGGGTGTTGCATGTGAAAGGGCATGACGATCTCCTCCTCGAAGACTGGCTTTCAGTTTTCGTTGGGGGAGAATGTATAGTTCTTGGGCATGACATGAAGAAAAGATAATGGCTTCGACAAATCAGTCGCAGAAAGACGGCGGTCGATGATCTGAGCACCATGAAATGGTGCGCTAGATCGAGAGCGCTGAAGCGAACGACTTGCTCGTTCGGCTTCGAAGATAATGCAATCGATCTATATTGAGGTGTATTGTTCCAGAAATAACTGGAAAATACTGATGCCATTTAAACGACTCGTCTTTGATATCGAAGCCAATGGATTTACGCCGTCCAAGATTTTCTGCATGGGCTTCTTCGACCTGGACACGAGAGAGTACCACTGCTTCCACGGTGATAATCTCGTCGAGGGATTGCTCTACCTCAATGACGCTGATCTCCTGATCGGCCACTACATCACGGGCTACGATCTACCGGTCATCAAGCGCCTGACCGAAGGCCTGATCTCGGTTCCGAAGAATCGCGTCATCGACACGCTCGACATGTCGAAGAGGCTATTCCCGCAGTTGCCTCGTCATGGCATCGCCGCATGGGGTGACATACTTGGCTATCCAAAGGGCGAGTGGAAGGACTTCTCGAAGTTCTCTCCTGGGATGCTCACCTATATGGAGCGCGACATCGAGATCAACGTCATGATGTACGAGTTCCTCCTTGGCTACGAGGATGACTTCAAACGCGATATGATCCTCGAATCTCAGGCCGCGCAATAAATATTGCATGCGTTACGCCGAAATTGTCAGTGGTATGAGGGTTCCGGTCGATCATGAAGAGCAAGAGGTGCTCGACAAGATCGGCACGGACGCGCTTATTCTCGACGATCTCGATGAGCGTGAAGCTGAAGTAGCCCGCTTGATGGTGGCAAAAGGCCTTATCAAGCAAATCATTAATGACGACAAGCCCTACCTTGTCGTAAGCCGGGCTGCTGATATTTGGAGAATTTGAAGTGACCGATGCAAATGCACTGAAGGTTATGGAAGACCTTCTCTCGACCATGAACCACGACGATCCCTTTGCGCTCAAGGAAGGCACGAAGGGTAGCGCATCGCGCGTCGCGGTGATCAGCGAAGATCAGCAGGCTATGAAGAAAATCCTCATGGCGCTCGATGACGGCATGAACGGCGCCGCCGACGATCTGCACGAGCAGTCGAGGACGAACTTCGATCTCGCCGAAGCCCTGGTCACCGAGCAGACCGATCGTGGCGCTCGTATCGGATGCTGGGAGATCGTCAAGAACGGTGGCGACGACTTCGACGTCGTTCACACCGGCAACGGTGCCACGCTCGCCAAGGGCCTCCGACTCTACGAGGCGGCCTATGCCCTGGTTAAAGCGTTCAACTCCGGCCGCACACTCACCGACGAGCCGGTGCGTCGCATCCTCAAGCTCGAAGAGACCTATTCGGCGCAGCTTGAGAAGGCGAAGCACTTCAAGCACATGGCCAGGAAGCTCAACGAGGCCAACGATCCGGTCCGCGCGGCGATCGCCGAAGACCGTCTCGACGACGCTCGCGACAAGGCCAACGAGGATTACGATCGTATCCTGAGGCTCGCCGGTCTTTGATGCGAGGCTGGGTTCTAGAGGAGCCCAGCTTCGATCTTACCTCGACCGTGAACCGGTAGCTGGCGCGCATTTCACGACGTCGAAGTGCCCGCCAGGAGGCCCCACCATAATGATGGATGTCTTCGACCCAAAGCCAGCGACTGTGCGCATACCTTGCTTGTCGGCCGTGACGATCAGCATCCGGTCTACGTTTTTGGCTTCCGACACATCCCACGACGTTTGGTGCCCCGGTCGGATCAACGTCAACTGGTTGGCCGAGTCATCGTAGAGGAAGGTTACGCTATTCGGGCACTGCATGCGTATCTGGTCAGCATGCGCGGGTACGAGGGGAGAAGTCAGTAGAAAGATAAGTGCCAGCTTTGATCGCAACGAACTCTCCTCTCGGCATCTAAATACGTGATGGATATTCGTCATTTCCTCGACATCGTCAACCTCACCGAAGCCAAGATCGCAGCCGCGCCTTTCAAGCTGGCCCCCGGTCTCGATTCTAGCAAATACGTCATAACCGATAGCATCGCCGACCATAAAAACTGGCGCGCTCCAATCTACGCCAACAACAATGGTGGAGAGAAGGAGATTGGTGATCAGGACGCAGTCGGATACATCTGGATTTCGCTAGAGGACAACTCGATCATTCCTGTCGCGAGAGCTGACGAGCACCATATGGGCGGTGATATGATCTATGACCTCGTCCGCAAAAGGAAGCTGCCAATCAATCCGCACAAATACCTGCCGTGCTGGTGTTATGGGAACAACTATATCTACAGCAAGGAAGAGGCCCCTAATCTCCTCAATGCCTTGACTAAGTTCCTATCGTATGGCGGCCCAGACGGCGTTCTTGCCGGTAGCAACGACCTTAGCGGCAAGGCGATGCTTTCGAGCCAGTTCATCGAGCGCAACGGCGACTTCACGCTGAAGAAGGGCGAGCTGGCACCGCTCGGCGCCGAATTCGTCAAGGCTCACGAGCAGTTCTCCGCGATTCTCGTCAAAGCAGGCCAGACCGGCAAGAATGGTCCGGCATTCGCTGCCGCGAGCAAGATGCTGACCTACTACAAGAAGCTGGCGACGATGTACCAGACGATTACGTGGTTCAACAAGGAAGTCGTCGCGGACATGGCGAAGAAGGTTGCCGAGGCTCGACGCGCTGACGATCTAAGCGCGCTCGAACAGGCGTTTCTTCTCGTTCGACAGCCCGAAGCAGAAGCTCCACGTCGACATGAAGAAGGCCGTGGCCGAGATGAAGAAGAGCAAGTTCTCCTGGCACTACGATAAGCTCGAAGCGCTGTTCGGAGACGTGCCTCTTGCGATCGACATGCTCGGGCGCCTTTAAGCGCCGAGCGCGACCTAGACGAATGTCCGTTTGCGCTCGCGACTTTCATGAGCTATCTCGTCGCGAAAATAGACAGGACCTCTCATGCACACCCTCTTGGTCTACATGGCGGGGCCGGACGTCTTCCTCCCCAATGCGATGGAGATGGCGGCAGCCAAGAAGAACATCCTCGCGAAGTGCGGCTTCACCGGCTTGCACCCGTTCGACAACGAGGTCGACCTGTCGCAGTCGCCGATGACGGCCTCGCGAACCATCATGATCAAAAATTGCGAGATGATGGAGCGTGCCGACTTCATCGTTGCCAATCTGACGCCATTCCACGGCCCGAGCGCCGACGTCGGCACAGCCTTCGAGACCGGCTTCATGTGCCATGCGAAGAAACCGATCTACGCCTACTCGAATGTCGCGGCGTCGTTCATCGACAGGGTCAACGGTTTCTTCGACAACTACTCTGCGCGAGACGCGCAGGAAGCGATGATCCGCGAGGACTTCGGCCTCTTCGACAATCTCATGCTTCCCTTCGCCGTCGTGAATGGCCCGGACCACGGCTTCATCGCCGTCGATGTTCCCGAGGCCGAGCGCTACACCTCGCTCGCGGCATTCAAGGCGATCGCAGCTCGCATGAAAAAGGACATCTTCGGTGACGACGAACAGCGATCCGCGCGTACTGAGCAAAGCTCCCTGGTGTGACGACGAGGTGGAGATGCTGAAGAAGTGGCAGCGCTGCGACTTCTTCCATGGCTACACGTGCCCCGGCGAGGATGGTCCTGGCTTATGCGGCTCCTCGAAGATGCTGATCCCGACGACCGAAGGGTTCATCTGCGAGTGCGGCAAGTACCGTATGGACTGGGCCTTCACAGCTCACACGACGACCTTACCGAAAGAGCCTAGCTGGTTCTGACACACACCATCGGAGAAGAAAATGGGTATTGTTCGCGGTGTCACGACTGCCGTCCTTTTGCTTGCGGTCGGCGCAGTCTTCGTCACAGGGTGCTACTGGCTCGGCAATGGCGGCTTGAACGGGGCTGCTCCCAGCACGCCGCATATAGCGGGCAGCCAGTGACGCCAAGGAGCCTGCTGGCGGCATTCTTCGAGCCAGTCGGCTCGTGGAAGCCCGAAGGCCCATTCGGAATCTGGCACCACCTGAGCGAAGCCGGGTGGCGGATCGTCGGCATGGAGCCAGGATACGCTATCATCCACGTCGACAGGCAAGTCGGCGACGATCACCAAACGCTCGACGCGGCGATCGTCGCTGGCGACGAAGCCGTGGCCTCATGGCGAAAGGGCAGCACGCAGTAGCCTAAATAGGGGGATGCAGATCAACGAAGAGCGTATCCGCTCGAAACTCTCACCGATCAACAAGGTGCTTGAAAGCCGATTTGGCTTGACGATCGACTCTGTCGACGTCGATCACCTTGCTATGGTGCGCGAACACTATAATGCGAAGCGCGCCGATATCCTTCAGCGCCTTGGCGAAGCGCCAGCGTTGCAGAACCCCGAATACGCCAAGGCGGTCCTTATTGCAGAGGCTGCGGCGATGGTTCTAAGAGAGATTGCTCCTAAGAGAATCAAGCGCAAATCCAAGTCTAGATCATAAATACCCTTATCTATTAGCCCAGGGGCGTAATTTCATAATGACCAAGAAGAACATTTCAGAACTGCTCGCCAAGAAGAAGATGCTGGAAAGCCGCATCGAGGCGATCAAGGAGCACAAGCGCCGCACGTCGCTGCCGTACCTCATCGAGAACGAGCTTGAGAAGGCCGAGATCGTTATCGCTACCAAGGCGATCTACGAGAAGATCGGCAAGATGGCCGAGGAAATCGCGTCCGTCGAGGCCGACGACCTGATGCCGATGATGGATTCTCTGAAGGCTGCCTACGGCCCGCAGATGGCCGATGCGTTCCAGCGCGCTGTGACCGACCGCCTTCGCGCAACGACGCAGGCCCTGACCCAGGGCAAGGACGCGGTCTCGTCTGAAGTCTCGAAGCTCGAAGGCGTCTTCAACGGCGAGGCGCCTGCAAACGACATGGGCGTCTCCGACATCGGTGCTCCCGATGCGGCTGCACCAGTTGATCCCCTCGATCCCGCAGCGGCTCCGGAGGCTCCGGCCGACGACATGAACGACCTTGGTCTCGATGCTCCTGAGGCAGCGCTCGACAACACCCCTGGTGTCGGCCGTGCGCGCAAGGAGAGCATCCAGAAGAAGGGCAAGGCTCTGAACGAGGGTCTGCTTACCAACATCAAGGAAGTGCTGAACGCGCACTACGACGACGTGACGGCTGATCGTTCGCCGCGCGAGCGTCTGGAGGGCCTCAAGGATTTTTTTGTCCGCCGCTGACTATGAGGTCGCGGCCATGTTCCCCGACACGCTCCTGAAGATGATCTTCGACGTCGATGGCGTCGAAAAGGGCATCGAAGAGCCGAAGGTCGACGTAGTCGATGGTCTTCCTGGCGCCGTTGAGGCCCCGATGGCCGTTCCGGCTCCGATGGAGGTCCCTGCGATCTCGACCCCGGAGCTTGGTGCAGACGTCGACATGGACGGCGAGATCGACCCGCTCGGAGACGACGGTCTAGGCGATGGCTCGCGCGACGACATGGGCCTCGACATGCCCTTCGAGAGCGCAGCTTCGCGCCGTCTTCGCGAGTCGAAGAACCCCGACGCGATCGTGCTCAAGGTCTACAAGAAGATTCTGGGCGAGGGCCACGCGCCGCGCCTCGTCGCCAAGAAGGTCTCCGAGACGTTTGGCATCGAGTATGCGGATGTCGTCGAGATCGTTCGCGAGAGCAATCGTGCAGAGGCAATGCGCAAGCCGGGCCGCGATTGGAATTCCCTCTACAAGGAGGGCAAAGACGAGGGCATGACCATCTCGGCTCTTGAGAATTTCATTGCCGATAATACCAATGACACTCGCCTTAAGACTGGTCACAAGAACTGCATGCCTGTCACTGAGTACCGCGCACTCATCAAGGCATGGCTCAAGGAGAAGAACGTCGCAGAGTCGGCCGAGCAGGAGAAGGACTTCGGCAAGAAGGCTGACGACAAGAAGGCTAAGGACGATAAGAAGTCCAAGGATTGCAAGGGCAAGAAGGATTGCGACAAGGAGGACGTGAAGGAAGCAGAGGGTGACACTGGTTTTACCAGCGTACCGAAGGCAACCTATCCGACTGCTTCGAACCCTGCGTTTGCCAAGAAGGGCAAGCAGGAAGGCAAGGACAAGGATGGTAAGTCCCCCGTCGTCGGCGGCAAGGCCCCGACTGTGTCGAAGCCGACCAACGAGTCGGCTGAGAAGGGCGACTATTCCATCCTCTACAAGGGCGAGTTCTGGTGCGATGTTCCTTCTGAGATCGCAGGCGACAAGCAGGTGCGAATTCTGCGCATGGAGCACCCGGACACCAACCCCAAGGATTGGCGCGTCAGCAGCGATCCGAAGGATTGGCGCCCGAGCAAGCGCGCCACTCTTGAAGGCGTAAAAAAAAAGTAGCTGAACACGGCATAACGTTCCGGCCGCAGGCTCCCAAAGCGCCTGCCGCCGCGCCGTCCTCGGGCATCGTCTTCCGGCCGCAGGCTCCTAAGGCACCTGCTGCCCCCACCGCTGGTATTCGCCTAGGCGGCGGCGCCCAGCGCCCCGCTGCACCGGCTCCCGCGCGGGCTCCCGCCGCAACACCGACCGATGGTCTCACCAAGGGTGCTTATCGCCTCCTCCAGGCGATGGTTGGCCGCAATCTCGATCCGGCCCAGGCTCGCAAGCTTGCCTTCTACGACCTGAACGACGGCGATGCATCACGGCAGCTCCAGATGATGTCCGCACGCCGGCCTCATCAAGGACGCCGCTGCGTCCGGCAACAAGTACGCCATCACGCAGGCGGGCATGAACCTGCTGAAGAGCGGCATCTCGGAAGCCTACCAGAACGGTTCGAACGCAAGCGGCGATCACGCCGAGGACGAGCCGCAGCAGGTGGGTATGCAGGCGGCGCCTGCACCCGGTGCTCACATCTCGACGCCAGCGAATCCGGTTGCCCCTGGAGCGCCCGCTCAAGCTCCTCAGGCGGCTCAGCAGCAGGCTCCAGCCGCTCCGACGCCTCCTGGTGCCCCGCAGCCGCCGCAGCCCGCCCAGCAGGCCGCTAAGCCTGCTACGCCCCCGTCTCCTCCGCAGCCGCAGCAGGCCCAGCAGGCTCAGCCAAACGCGCAGGCCACCGCACCTAACGCGAACCCGGCCGATCTAAATACTGCAAAGACGATCGCCGCGAAGCTCAAGAGCATGCCCGACTACGACGCCAACAACATCGACATGGATGTTGCGAACGAGATGAAGGCAATGGGCAAGCCCCAGAATGCTCAAGCGATGACCGGCCTCGTCAAGCAGCAGATGAACGTGCAGGAAAGCCGTAAGCCGAGGTCGAAGTAATGTATCTATACGAGTTCATGGGAGATGCCCCTGTTGGTGGTGATCTCGTCAAACCGTCTCCGCCAGACCATGATCGATGTCCTGACGCCGCTTGCGGCTCAGGGCGTCCCCTTCGTGACCGTGCAGAACGTGATCGACGAGCTACGCAAGCTCCGCTCCGGCATCGACATCGATCGTGGGCTCGTCATGACCGTCCTCGACCCTGACGCCGTGAAGATGATCAACAAGATCGAAGGTGACAAAATCTACTTCGCGCTGCCGGACGATTCGACGGACAAGCATTCCGAGGATCAGGCTCAGAAGGACGCCGAGAAGGTCTCGAACGACGCGGCCAAACAGGCGCAGAAGAACGTCACGCAAACAAATTGACCTAGCGATCCGCGCCCTCATACCATGCGGTATATTTGGGTGATTTATGCTCGGTCCTATTGAACGTCTCCAATTTCACGCCGCCTCGCGCAAACATTCCGATTTCGGGAATGTCTTGGCGCTCGTGGTGGTGCTCACCATCCTCGGATCGCTTTATGCATTTCCCGCCTTTGCGGGCATGATCGTCGTTTGCGCCGCCGCCGCGCTCTTGATCTTGGCGATGTTCAGCATCGCCCTCTGGATTTTCAACGAGCTGTCCTGGCACCTCTGCCGGAAGAGGCTTTGATCCTTCTCCGCATCAGCCATCTACCATATCAATAGTATTCATTTTGAAAGACAAGCAATGTTCAACACGAAAATCGGCTTCATCGAAGGCGCTATAATTCTTTCGTTTTTGGTAGGGGCCGCCGTATCAGAGGGCGCCAGAGAAAAAGCACCTTGGCTAGGCAAGACACTTTCAGACATCCTCGGTCTCGGTATCGGTCTTTTGGCCTTCCCGGTCACGCTCGTTTTCCTGACAGTAGGAACGTTCGTTTCTGAGCTGTTTGGACGCGACGCGCGCTGATGATCATCAACCGCTGTCACACCTACATTGACGTTGAACGAGTCACAAACGACGACGGCTCCCGCTTCTATACCTGCCCGGTCTACAATACTCCGCTCCCAAGCGTAACAACGATCCTTTCGGCTACAGCCGACAAGACGGCTCTGAAGCTGTGGGAAGAGGCTGTCGGCAAGAAGAAGGCCGATTGGGTGCGCACCGAGGCTTGTAATCTCGGCACGCTTATGCACACCAACCTCGAAAACCATATCCAGGGCATCCCGCTGCTCGAAGGCGGTCATCCGCTGCGCATGCAGGCGGCTCGCATGGCCAACGTCATCATCGAGAAGGGCTTCCCGAAGATCGACGAGGTTTGGGGCATCGAAGTTCCGATGTACATGCCCGGTCTATACGCCGGGACTACTGACCTCGTCGGCATCCATCTCAAGTGCGAAGCAATCATGGATCACAAGACGACGAAGAAGATGAAGTCGTTCGACATGATCGAAGACTATTGCTGCCAGATCGCCGCGTATTGCATTGCCCATGATCAGGTCCACGGGACCAACATGAAGAAGGGTGTCATCTACATGGTCTCCCGTGATCTCAAATACGAGGAATTCATCGTCGAAGGCAACATGCTCCAGGACTTTAAGGAGAGATGGCTGCGTCGCGTCGAGACTTACCTGGAGGCCAATGCGGCATGAGCAATTTCGTCTCGTTTCTCGATTGCAAAGCACAGCAACATCAATCGAGACCTTATCTGCGGTAAATGCGGATACGACACCGCTATGACGAAGCAGGAATATCTCGAAATCCTTATAGACATCGTCAAGAGGGAGGAGCGCGAGAAGCAACAAGACGCTCTCGTGACCCAACAAATCCGGCAGTGGGAGTACAAGCTCCGTCAGATCAGAGGCGAAATCCAAGAGAGCTTTTTCCCTGAGAAGTAGGCTAGGCCCTCAATGGAAGTGTCGGTCTACAAGCTCCTGATACTCGCGTTGACGATCCAGAATGTCTTGTGACGACACGACATCTTGCCATTCTCTCGTATTGTAGGAATCCCGAAAACGGGTACACGTCTCAATGACCTCGGGCGTCCGCATGCCGTAGGTCTCCTCTTCTGGGAGAACGAACAGCAATTCGATGCTTAGGACGAGCATCGACTCCTGTCGGAAGCCGAAGGTGCGCTGGCCATCGATCGACCGCACCGAGTTTGGTTGGTCAAGACCAGCTTTGGCGCCGCGATATGCGCGTTCGACGGCCGCTGCGAACGTCATAGGGATGTTGCTCATGCGCGGATTCTAGCGCAGGCGCAGCGGAACAATCAATCAGACGCTGCGCCGATAAATATCGGCATGAGATATGCCGAGATCGTAGAGGACGCGAATAGGGACCTCAACGCCACAAATCGCGCGCGCGAGATCATCAAGGCCTTTCGGGCCTACCTGAAGAAGTACGATCACGCCAAGCTGCGCGACATCCCCGGCGTCATCGCCATACGGCGAAATGGCGAACCGTTGTACCTCTTCAACATGCGACAGGTCTGTCCGGAGATACCGTTCCGCAACCTGTCCATCGGGATCGAAGTCCAGGAAAAACAAACACGCGAGGCCTCGTTTTTCGTCGGTGGCGAAGGCACTGTCGACGAGAAGGGAATCGTTGTCGTGACGCTCGGGAGCGATCCTGGCGACGACACTGGATCGCAGTGGTTCTTCGATTGGGACGCCGTCGCGCACGAGCTGGTGCACTATTTCGATTGGCGCCGCTTCCGCAGGAAGTACGAGTGGCACAAGAGCAATCAGGATAACGACGAGCGCATCAGGTCTCGCGAGAAGAGTGACGACCCGGCAGTCGAGAGGCACCGCCAGGACCTCGACAGGAAGCGCTATTTCAACTCCGCCAAGGAGATGAATGCTTACTTCTCTCAGGGTCTCTACCTCATCCTTGAGGACCTCGTGACGAAGGCGAAGGAGCGCAAGAAGCTCGCGGTTGATGATCCCGAGTGGGCCGATGTGTTCCGTCTCGACACGCTAGGCAGCTTCGAAATGTTCCGCGATTGCTACCTCCCGCTGTTCCGCAAGAATTGGCTGAGGTCCTTGTCCAGGAACAACAAGCGCGTCTTCATCAAGCGTTTCTACAAGCTCTACGCATTGGTCAAGAGCGACTGGCCCGACATCGACGCGCTCGATCTCGCGCTCATCTCGGACGAGGAAGATTTCCGTGTCGACGACCTACCGATGGCGGCTTGAACGGGTCTCCCGAGCAATCGCTCTAGGCGACAGAGCCGACCTGTCAACCTGATCCGGACCCATGCGCAGGGCCATCCGTACCATCACGCCCTTGATGCGCCCGATGATGCGGCGCTTCGCTCGCTTCGAATCTCGGCTCCTCGACATGCTCTCGGTCTTCGTTCGCCAAAAATATATCCCGACATATTGCATAGCAAACGAACATTGTGTATAAATATGTTTCTGAACGCGGGTATAGCCAAGCGGCTAAGGCATTTGGTTTCCACCCAGACATCGGGGGTTCGAATCCCTCTACCCGCTCCAAACTTCTATTACACCTAAGCGGGTGTAGCTCAGTGGAAGAGCGCCTGTTTGCCGAACAGGAGGCTTCGTCGGGTTCGATCCCCACCACCCGCTCCATTCTCCCTCATTGACGGTCTCACGAAAAGTCGTCAGAAACCCATCCGCACAACGTGGAGCGGTTCTATGGCTGGCGACAGGCTAAATCGACCATATCTTCGGCTGAAGGACGCCAGCCCAGGACAGATTGTCTGGCTCGATGCGGAGTTCACGTGTCACAAGGCGGGGCCGGTGACGTTGAAAGCGGCAGATGGTCAGCTTTACTTCCGATGTGACGACGGTAAGCACTTCATCGATGGTCAGGATGATGGCGACGGATGTTGCATGGGCATCTACCCACGCGACGTCGGCATCAACGCATAGGGTCAGACAATGGCAGCCCCCACCAGACGCGGCATCATCCTCTCGGCGGCGTTGGGCGCCATCGTGCCTTCTCTGGTGAAGGCCGACAGCCTCATCGACATTCCCGGCGATCCAGTCACGGCGGCCGGGCTCCGCGCCGCGACGAAGTGGTCTGAGAACAATTTCGGAAATCGGCCGGGCTGCCGCCTTGTCTATGCCGATGGCTCTGGCTCGGGATGGTTCACCTACGAGCACTACAGCCGCCCGGTCGGCTTCGACCCGAACGAGCGCAAGTACGCCGTCGCGATCGAGGTTGCCGTCCCCACCGAGAATGGTAGCCGTTACGTGACGAGCATTCCGATCGACGAGGGCGTCATGCGCCGCATGGAGCGGAAGAGGGTGGACCGGATACGCGAGACGGTGGAGGCCGAACGCCGCGTCCAAGAGCGCCTATTGATGATGGCTGGCGCCTAGGCGCATCGAGTTCAGTCTCGGCCCCTCATCGTCGAGGCAACGTCGCCGTGGTATAGTCCTGCCAAATAGACCATGAGAAACAGGTCTTCGTCTGGGTGGGTTCTGACCGACTCGGCGACAATTCTTTTCACGAGCCCTTTGAGACCGTCAAGGACGTCCTGGGGGATCGATTCGAGGACAAAACCGGCAGTGACGTCCGGGGCGTCCATCAGCCGTCGCGCGTTTAACATCGCTTTCTCCACGTCGCCGATCTTCTAGTTGTCGGCCTTCATTGCCTCTGTGTGGACCCAGCCGCTACCGGTTCCCGCGTAAAGCCCTTCAGGAAGTTCGAGGCCTTGATCTCCCAGCCACCCTTGGGGTTCGGATCGTTCGGCTCCTTGAAGGCCACAAGCGGCTCATGCTTGCCGCCCATGAGGTTGACGAAGTCGACCACGTAGACGGTGCCGATATCCCAGGGCACGTACGACTTGCCATCGTACGGATCGGACGTGGCGCGCCAGAGTTCCCCTTCTTTGGGCACCTCGTTCGACATCAGGCAACCCCCTTCACCGGGGCCTCAGATGGGTCGATGATGTTCATGGCGGCGATCAGGGCGTCGTCGATCTGCGACGCTGCGGTTCGAATGCGGTCTTGGTAGATGCGCGCCGCGTTGCGACTCTTCTCGCTGCTGCTGCGACCGAACATCTGCAAGGAGGTGTTCTCCTCGATAATCTCCTCGATCAGCCCGTAGAGCCGCATGAACGCGTCCATGGTCGGCGATTTCTCGCTCTTATGCTGATCGAGAACCTTGGCCGCCGCTTGCATGGCGTCGCCGATGTTCTCGGTCTGCGCCAGGATCGGCGTCTCCCAATCCGGCAACGGAGCATCGGGGGCGCTGCCTGCCTTCCGCCGCTTGCTTCAAACGTCGTGATTGGTTTGGGCGACACGGATGCCTTCAATGGCCTCGTAGAAGTCACGCAGGCCATCCAGGAGCGGCGTCTCTATAACTCGGGTCATCCACCTACCTCAGACTGCCTCGTCGCCGTCCTGGTCGTCCGTATCCTCGGGAATGGCAATGTGCTCCTGCCACTCTTCATCGGTCATCCCGGTGATGAAGAACTCGCGATCGGCCGCCGACAGATTAGGGAACGCTCTCTGCGCGACCATCCCCGTCTGGTAGGCGTCGATCTGCTCCTGGGTGATCGGAAGATCACGGGTGCGCTCGACGCCCGTGACCATCGATTTGCGGGTGATCTTCACGATATCGCGTGCCCGGCCAGCCGCTTGCGCGCGACACGGAGAGCCTCGACGAAATCCGGCATGTCGATCCAGTTCTTCTCCGACATGTGTTGGACCCAATCGACACCATCGTTGTCCCAGAGCCGATCCTCGTCGATGTAGTAGGTGCCGTCTCGCTGTTCGACACCGAACGACGTGACAGCCCACTGTCGCCCCTGCCAATAGATCGGCTCCGTGAGGTCTTCGCCCAAGATTTCGACTTCGTTGGTAGCTTGAGGCCCCGGAGGATCGTCGAGCGACGCCGCGCGGTCGACGAACGCCTTCAGTTCCGCATCGGTCAGCTCCTTGCCCTCGGGCAATTCTGACAATCTATAGATTCCGTCAGGCATCTTCGTTCCCTCCGTCACTCCGTCAGGCATCGTCGACCGGCAGGTCGGGAAGGCGGACCCATTTCGGCTCCTCGGCAAGTTCCACTCGGTCGCCGCCCCTGAGCTGGCCGTGGCTTCGCAGAATCTGCCACATCGTTCCGTCCGAACAGGATACGGTGAGGACGTGCTGCGACGGCGTCAGCGGCGTGACCTTCATCTCGACGATCTTACGAGGTTTCTCGGGCGCCATACTCCCTCCTTCGGTTACCCGCGCATATCCGGCAGTCCTGGCGGCGGCGCATCGGGTCCAACGTCGCCATAGAGCTGACCCTTACCGCCGCCGATCCCCGACGTCACCGTCGTTCGCGAACCAGGACGAGCCGCGCGGCGATCCTGGTAGGCCTGACGCTCGTGCACCGGGACACGACCATCCGCTTTGTCGATGACGCCGTTGACGCGATCTCGGACCTTTCGGTACGCCTCCTTGTCGAGCCGGAAGAGCTGCGCGAGGCCGCCCTCGTTGAGCGCCTTGAAGGTGCGCACCGGATCAATGAGTTGGTTCGTCTCGCAGTGGTCGACAAAGTCGAATACCCGGTTCACCACGCTGCCGATCTCGATCTTCTCGGGCTCACGTGCAGCGGTGAACTGCAACTGAACCCTTGGCGTGCGATCCTGGACGTCGAAGTCGCCCAGGCGCGAGAATTCGGACGGCGTCAGGTCGAGGACCTTCAGCTTGTCGATCTCCGCCTCGGCGTAGGTGCCGCTGTAGTCCTCCGGCCAGCCCTTGCGCAGAGCCGCCGCTTCGGCGCACTTGCCGATCATCATCTCCGGCGACTTGAACCACTTGTCGCTGCGCAGCAAGTACGGGATCGGAATCGTCTCCTTCGCGTCCTGGTCGTAGAAGTCGAAGGTGCGCGTGGGCGCGTACTCGTCCCACTTCGCCGACGCCGAGAACTGATGCCATGTCCCGTCCTGGTCGCGCTTCTTGACATAAGCGGTCGCGCGCACGATCCCGAGAGGGTTCGGATGACCCTTCTCGCCGAAATACTTGCGATCGCCGCCCGCGAGCTTCTTGTCGACGCGGATGTAGGTCTCCTTGTCGCCGGGCATGTAGAGACCCGAGCGCTCGGCGATCGAGCGATAGCCGCCGATGCCGATGACCGGCGTCATCAGGCGCTTCTGCGGATCGCGCGCGTTGAAGATGAAGCAGTAAATCTGCTTGCGGATCGGATCGAGGTGGAGCGTGTCGCAGATATGCACGAACGCGTCGAACTCGGCGTCGCTGATGATCGGCGGGCAATACTCGTAACGGACAAGACGCGATAGCGCCTTGTCCCCCTGGATGCGCCGGTAGCTGCCGCGCGCGAGCGACTTCTCGACGACGGACTGCATATTACTTCACCTTCTCCTTGGGCGCCTTGGGACGCGTGATGGCAATCGAATAGCGGTCGTCGATGACCACCACGCCCTCCGGATAAGGAAGCTCTTCCTCCATCCGCGCTCGCTCGGGTGCCATCTGGTCGCGAATAGCCATCAACGCGATGTCACGCGTGTCCTTGTCTTCGATCTTGTTGGCCTCGGCGATCGCTTCGAGGTACGGCGCCTCGATCTCGATCATGCGCGCCTTGCGCTCTTCGTGGATCGCGAGCGCGTCCTCTTTCAGCAAGTCCTTGTCGACGACGTCTTCCTTCTTCACCGTCCAGTAGGGCGTGGCGACCTTCATCTGGTCGACAACCTCGACGGCGGGTTCGAGACCCTTCTTCGTTAGTGTGCCGAACGGCGTCTTCATCGACGTCTGCTGGAGCCGGTCGAGGAGGAGCGCTGTCAGATCGCGCAGCGACCGAAGCTTCGCCTCCTTGTTGTCGATTGCATCCTTGTAAATCTTTTGCAGGTTTTTGACCGCTTCGACCTCGGCCTTCAGCTCCGCGTCGCGGATCGCGATCTTGCCCAGCACTTCCAGGATGTCGGTCTCGCTCTCGGCAATCGACAAAAGCGTTTCGTCGTCGACCTCGCCACCAGACTTGATGACGACACTCTTTGCCGCCTCCAGAGCCTCCATCGCGAGATGGGCTTCGAATGCTACTTCGTGGCGTCCCACCGGCCTACTCCATCCAGAAAAGGTTAATCATCGCCCCGAACGAGTGCCGGTTAGACCTTGGTTTCCCATGGCTGTCAAGACACTACATCTTGTCTCCATTTCCCGCGCAAGCAGACGGAAGTAAATATGTGCAGGGAGGGATATCCTATGAATCCTTTTTTGCTACCAGATCGCGAGCGTCTCAGCGATTGGAAGGCATTTCGTCGATCCCTGGTCTCACATGCGGAAATGGAGCAGCTTGCCGCTGTCGCTCAGTACTGGGCGCAGGCGCCTCTGCTCGACCATGCATACGATCTGAGCCAGCCTACCGAATGGACTACGCCTTGGGAGATGATCATATCGAACCGCTGGTGCCGCTTTTCAACGGCCATCGGTATGGAAGCGCCACTACGCCTCGCGGGCTGGGACCCGTCGCGTATGTCCCTGAAATTCATCGTCGATTATGATCTTGCCGACACGTTTTTCGTCCTGGAAGTCGATGGCACGCATTGGCTGAACCATGAATATAGCAAGGTGATCCCGGTCGGCGGCGACTACGAAGTCCTCTGCGGATGGACCTTCGACGGCAAGCAGTATGCCGCTATCCCGGACGCGCAATCCCTCGTCGCTTAGCGAGAAGCGAGAAATCGACGAATTTTCGTCGATTTATGTTGACGCTGGGGTCCGGGTTGATATATACGTATAGATGAGCTGGACGCATGGTTGCGCTTCCTTCTATTCATTTGGCAGAAACTAGCTGACCGATTTGTTCGCTCACCCCAAAATCGCCGCCGGAAACAGCGGCGATTTTTGCTTTTAAGGGATTGAATCGACCGTGAATAATGTCGTCAGCCTGTACTCGGCCCTCCCGGTCCATGCACCGGCATCCGAAGGCACCACGGTCAGCCCCGCGCTCGTCGAGGCCCTCTCCAAGGAGGCGGGCCTGTTCGGATACACCTTCGATACGACGCTGAAGGCCCGCCTCGCGTCCCTGTCGCCCGACGACTTCGCGGCAACGCGCGCCGAGATGCATCATGCTCTCTACGAAGTGAGCGGCATGAATGCGCGCAACTACGGCACGCTGTTCAAGCGCTTCCCCTACGAGACGCCCGACGACCGCGAGTACTTCTTCGCGCGCCAGATCGGCTTCATGCGCAACATCCTCGGCCTGACCGACAGCAACATCGTGCTCGAATGCGGGCATGCGATCGACACCATGCTGTTCGACATCAACGACTTTGGTGCGTGCCCGATCTGCCAGGAGCAGGTCCCGTCCATCGACTCGAAGCCCGAAGGTGCGCGCTTCGAGTACAAGAACATCTCCCCGTTCAAACCGCTTACGCTGCTCACGGACGATCTCCTGGCGGAGAAAGGCTTGGCGCTCGTCTCCCGCGCCAATTCGCTTTCGGACCAGGAGAAGGTGTTCATCCGCAACCTGCCGATGGCGGCGCGCGAAAAGATGCGCCCGGCGAAGGTGTTCGGCGAGACGCTGCCGTTCGTCTATGAGGCAGTCGACGACAACGACTACATCCGCACGCTGATCTCGGGCGCGACCGATCTCCTGCGCGTCGCGGCCTACCGGAGCAATCCGGACGCAGACCTGTCGCTTGCGGAGAACACCAAGTTCAAGCTCGGTCGGAAGGATCGCGCGCGCATCCTGACGCTGCTCGAAGGTACGGCGAACCTCGAAGAGGACCTGATGCGCCACCGCGAGAAGTGGCTGCGCGTCGGCGAGGAGCTGCGTCCGAACAGCGAGAAGAACAAGGCCCGCTTCCCCAAGGTGGCGGCGGCCTTCGATCACCTGCGCAACGCGCCGCACTCGATCGAGACGTTCGGCCGCGTGGTCGAGAAGGGCATCCGCAGCGCCCCCAACGGCCTAGATAAGGCTTTCGTGGAGAAGCTGGCTTCCCGGCCGGGCGTGTTCATGCGCCAGATCGACGTCATGCTGCGCTCTGGCGTGCACCGTGACGCGTATATCGAGGTGCTTCCGAAGGTCATCCCCAAGGTCACGACGAAGATGCTGTTCGAGGTCCGCAAGGCGCTCAACTGGCGCTCCAAGACCTATCAGAGCAAGAAGAAGCCGCAGCGCATCTTCTTCCCCAAGGGCTCCGTGACGAAGGCGCAGGTCAAGGACGACACGCGCGGGAGGATGGACCCCGATCTGCTGGCCCGCACGCTGTGCTCGATCACCGACGAGCTGGAGGCCCGCTTCTCGAAGCTGCCGCCGCTCGGCCGCGTCATGGTCGACGATGCGCTTGCCAAGGTCATCCTGCCGTTCAACACGCGCGGTGACTCGGCGACGAGCGCGCCGATCTCGAAGGGATCGTCCTATCCGATCTACCAAGACAATGCGGGTTCGGTCGTGCGTCTGTTCGCATACTGGAAGAAGGCGGCCGACATCGATCTGTCGGCCATCTTCCTGAACGACGACTTCAGCTATGCCGGGCACGTGTCCTACACGTCTCTGCGCTATTCCAGCGGGTCGGCGGATGTCATCCATTCGGGCGATATCACGGACGGCCGCAAAGGCGCGAGCGAGTACATCGACTTCAATGTCGACAAGCTCGCGAAGGCTCATCGGTATCTGGCGTCAACGATCATCTCGTTCCGGGGCGAGCCCTTCGACGACTACGACGAGTGCTTCGCAGGGTTCATGGTGCGTGACTCGCTCACCAGCGGTGAGCTGTTCGAGCCGACCTCTGTCTCGTTGAAGTTCAAGCTCAAGGGCAAGCACACGAAGGCGCTGGCGCTGCTGTTCGATCTCCGCGCGAAGACGGTGACCTTCCTCGATCTCGCGATCGGCGGCGGTAGCCTCGGCATGATCGAGCGCAACAAGGCCCTCCCGGCTCTTGTCCGCTCGGCGGCGACGCTCTCGCAGATCAAGCCGACGATCTCCGAAGTGATCGGCGAACACGTCATCGCGCGTGGCAAGTTTGTGTACGACGCCGGGGAAGCGGATCGCGTCTTCGGGCTCGACACGGACCCGAAGGCGATCGCCGACGAGTTCCTGATTGGATGACCGTGGAGACGGTAACGAAGATCGTCTTCCTCGATTTCGACGGCGTCCTGAACAACGCCAGCTCCGGCTTTGTCCGCATGCTCGATGCGGACAAGACCGAGGGCTTCATGAGCATCGCCGCGCCCGACCCGATCTGTGTACGTCTCGTCGACCATCTCATCGACAAGACGGGCGCCAGCATCGTCATCTCGTCATCCTGGCGCCAGGGCATGACGATCGACGAGCTGAAGGTGTGCTTGCGCGACGAGTTCGGCCTGAGGACTTGGGACAAGGTCATCGGCAAGACGCGCGCCCCAGAGATCGGTGACGTGCGAGGGTGCCAGATCGCCCACTACTGCCATCTTCATCGTGTCGAGGATTACGTTATTCTCGACGACGATTCCGACATGCTACCGGAGCAAGAGACGCGTCACGTCCATACGTCGTGAGAGCATGGCTTTCGCATGAAGGACATGGAGAAGGCGTTCGAAATCCTAGGGGTGTCGCTCCGATGAGCAAGGCCAGCAAACAGCTCGCCTACGTTCTCCGGCACGATCCGGGCAGCGTCGGCCTCGATCTCGAAATCGGCGGCTGGGTGCGGATCGACGTCCTGCTCAAGGCGCTTAAGGCCCATGGCCACGCGCTGCCGCGCGCCGACTTCGACGCCCTGGTCGCAGACGACGAGAAGAAGCGCTACACGATCTCGCCAGACGGCCAGAAGGTGCGGGCCGCACAGGGACACTCGATCCCCGTCGACCTCGGCCTCACGCCAATCGTCCCGCCGCCCGTGCTCTATCACGGTACCGCGACACGCTTCCTCGACGCGATCTTCAAGCAGGGTCTTCTCCCGATGGGGCGCGACAAGGTTCACCTGTCAGGCGACATCGAGACGGCGATCGTCGTCGGCAAGCGCCACGGCAAGCCTATCGTCCTCGCCCTAGACGTTCCGGGCCTCCAGGAGGCCGGTCAGGAGTTCTGGATGGCCGACAACGGCGTCTATCTCACCGATGCCGTGGGAGCGTCGTTTCTGAGGATTGAGGAAGAGCCTATCTCGTCTCGCGACTTCAACGCGGCGCGCGACGAAGAGGACCTCGGCATCTACGGCTTGGATTGACGAAAAGACAGCGGTCTTGACTATAAGGTGTTTCTACTGTACTGATTGTGTCATTGCTGACACGTGCCAATACGGAGAACATCTTGACCGATACCGCGCACCAAGAGACGACAGTTCGTTTCGCCGATCTTACCGTGGATCATCAGGCGTCCCCAAATGATGGCGTCCTCTTGCAGAGCGTGGGTGCCTTCCCAGTCACGGCCATCCTCTATCGCGACGGTTCGATCTCGGTCATCGACGGCAACGCGCGCTTCAACCACTTTATGAAGGCTGCCCCGAACGCGACGATCACGTTCCGTCCGGTCGCCGCCGTCAAGGGGTAGGGCATTGGGCACCGTTTCGCGGCAAACGCCATGGCCAGTCTACCCTGGCCATTTCGCCATGATCGCGCTCCAGATCATGGAGCACTACCCGTCCCTGGAAGATGCTCTTGTGATGGGTGCTTCCTCGCCCAAGCCCCTGGAAGACATCAGGATATGCGGTGCTGGTGGGTCGGTCTACGGCGCCCTCGAACTTCTCCGGATGGCGCCCTCCCGATCTATCGAGGAGACCTTTGCTCGGGCCCAGGATGCGTGGGTCAGCTCTCGCCTCGCTGGCGACCACAAGCATCGGCTGGTCGACGGTCTGGAGCAGGCGGAAGCGTATCGGAGCGTCTTCTACCAGCGTCTGTCGCAGTGGCTGGCGCCGAAGTCGTAGGAAGGCTGCATGAGCGAAGATCGGGTCGCGTTGGAAGTCGTGGTCATCAAGGGCAAGGTCCGCTGTGTCTACCTCGACAACGAGCGCATAGCGGGTGCCAAGCCGTATGCGGATGAACCCCAGAAGCTCACCTCATTCAATGTCGACGTCGCGGTCCTTCAAGAGATTCTGCGCCGGGTAAGCGGCCAGAACAGCGAAGAGATGTCGAATAGCGATTGATAACTTTCAGGCATGGAGATTTGGGAATGGACGTTCGGCAGCAGTTACTCGATAGCATCGATGCGCAGATTTTTGCGCTCGTCGCAGACAATCGGCACATCGACTTTTCTGACGTCGTCGTAGACCCTGACGAACACAGGGTCGTCATCGTGCGGTGCGCGGAAGACACCGGCTTCCTGGACGTCGGCGACACAGTGGTCAGGTTCGATCATCCCAACGACGGCGAAGATACGAGCCCCAACTGGCCCCACGATCCCGTGGCTTGTGGCAAGGTCTGTGGCCGGGGCAGCTCGGAGGCCTACGTGCGCTGGTCGGACGGCACGGTGACGATGCACGAAGAATTCGACTTCGTCAGCGAAATCGATGCCTTCGAGGTGCTCAACTACGAGCACGATCTGCGAGACCTGCCGCAGCCCTAAAAATACTAATTGACGCCGAAGTCTCGTCGTGAGATAAATACGTCCATGTTCACGTTCAAGCAACAGCAGCAGCAACAGACGGAGGCCGGAAGGTCGAAGGGATGCTGTGCGCCTAGAGCGTTAGTGGTTTTCGAGCCCGGCCAGCGTTCCTGAGCCGGGTTTTTTGTGTCTTGAGCATGCCTCAAGAACAACCAGCCTGACCCCTCGACGCTGACCCGGCCTCGATGATGTCTGTGACTTGCTGGGGGATAGTTCAACGGTAGAACAGCGGACTCTGACTCCGTTAATCTTGGTTCGAATCCAGGTCCCCCAGCAAGTCACAGACATCTCCTATTCCGGGGGAGCTACAGGTGTGGCCGTTGCGTTCTGAGCGCAGAAAGTTTGAGGTTCGATACCTCTCCCCGGAGCCACCATCATCGATATTCCGGGGATGCTACTGGCGTGGCCGTTCCGTTTTGAGCGGAAAAAGTTAGGTGTTCGATCCACCTCCCCGGAGCCAGCTCTACAATATACCAAGACTCGGTGTGCTGTATACCAATGCGGCACAGCCAATAAATACTGTATGCGCTTTCACGAAATTATTGATGAAGCGGTCGCGAAGGTCGACCATCTTCTCCTGATCGTCCATCCGGGATCGTGCTGCGGATCGGCCGACATGAATCTCGGCGAAGAAGAGGCCAGCGAGGCGCGCGCGACCCTGGCGGCCGAGATCGCAGGATGGCAGGGGAGGACGCTCGTCCTCGACGGCTCTCTTAGCGACGAGCTTCCTGGCTATGAGCTGGGTCGCGCGATCGCCGCTTGCCTACACCGGAACCCTGGTAGCCGCCGCATTTTCGCCTGTGCGATGGAGACACCTTTGTGGGTTGCGAAGGCAGCCAAGGTAGTGGCTGCAATGGCTTCGCCGGGCGCCGAGATCGCCATCACCGGGGCGTGGCTGCACGTCGGTGATGAAGAGGGCTGCTGCAACGCTATGAGCGCGATTCTGGCGAAGGCCGGATTCCGGCCCCGCTATCTCCCGAGCGCCGTCTGCATCGACTAGCTAGCGCGCTTCTGCCCGTCGCCCTCGCGGTAGGCGGCCCAGCTCGCGCAGATACGATGCTCGTCGCCGTCGCGACGGTGAATGCAGTAGAACGTCTTGTCGGTGGCACAGTAGCGGATCGCGTCCTGATATTGGCCGCCGACTTCTTGCGGGTCGCCCCGACGAAACAAGCATTCCTCACACGCCTTGCGCCAAGGTCGCCCATCAGCGGCCGGTCTGGCGTCCGCACTACCACTACCATACTCGTAATCTTGCAGGAGCGGATAGCTCTCGGGTCGCAGCTTGCTCATTGCAAGCCGCACACGGCGGTCGACCCGTTGTCGTCCGGGAAGTCGAGATAGCCCTTCGTGGCCGTGCAGGCATCGAAGCTGCGGCCGTAGCCGGTGACCTTCCAGCCGTACTTGGCGCACTCCGGCTGCTCGACGATCTTGTAGGTCTTGCCGCGCCATTTGAAGGTGTTCGCATCGCTGTCGATCTTCGCGAACAGCGCCTTGCCGCCCGCCTTGCACTTGTAGGTGAAGACCTGCGCCTGGGCGGGCATGGCGGCCATCAGCGCGAGCGCGACAATGGTGATTCTCATCTGCTTTGCTCCTGGTCCCATTCGGCGATTGCCTGGGACGTCTGCGCTCGGAATTTGGCGAACGCTTCCGACAGTGTTGATCCCTTCGAGAGATCGAGATCGTCGAGCGTGTCGTCGACAAAGCGGAACAGCTCCAGCTCTTCCGTGTCTAGGCGGCGGATCAGGATCGTCTGGTACTCGCCGTTGCCGACGTCGATCGTCGATTTCGCGACGACCGCGTTGGGGTAGGGCAGAAGATCAAGCGTCTTCATCGCTCAATGCACCGCATCGACTGCGGGCTCTTCCGAAATGTGCGGCATTATCTCCATAAGGTATTCGCCCCAGAATTCTTCCACATCATCTTGCAGGAGACGGACGCTGGTGCAGTCAACTTGCACGGGAACGGCGTCGCCGAGTCGCATGAATACTGGGCGGCCGTCCGCTACCTTGAGTAGATCGCGCGCCATACGATAAGACCAGTGTCTCTTCACGACGTATCTGACGAGCTTGAGATCAGGACAGTCCTCATACCCGGCCCAGACATCGACCACGCCGATAGTCGGGAAGGGGAAGCTCACGACAAAATAGATGGCGTCCTCGACGTGTTCACCTTGGAGTGGCGGGAACGCGGGGGCGGAGGCGCCAATGAAGGGCGCTGTACTTGGCTTCGTCATGCTGCCGACCTATGCAAAACGACGTCGCGGCATCGTTCGCAGGTCGCTCGCAGCTTCGCCAGCTCTGCCCTGCGCTCGATCTTCAGGCGCTTACGCTCCGATCTATCGGTTGCCTTCTCGATAAGGAGGGCGAAGGCCGCATCTGCAACCTCCAGCTCCATAAGGGCGTCGCTGAGCTGGTGCTGCGCCGAGGTCATCATGTGCGTCTCCGTATGCTGTCGAGGTGGATGGTCGTGTGGCGCGCGGTCAAGACTGCCTCTTCTCCAGCTCGCTCAGCTCGCTTCATTCGTCCGTCCCGATCCTCACTGACACGCCGGATTGGGCGTTGCGCCGACGAGCAACGCGGCGAGCGGGTTGAAGGGAACGCAGCCGCGACGCACGAAGCGGGGGCGCACGACCCTGGGGCGGGTGTTGTACACCACGCGGGGAACGCGCACCACGGGCGGCGCCTCGACGGCCACCCTCGGTCCATCCGAGTCGACGACCGCCTGCGAACGCTTCGCGATCTCCGTTGCGACATCGAGCAGGACGTCGGGATCGTAGCTGATCACCGAGGCGATGTCCTTGATGCGAGCCCGCACGTTCTCTTCGCTGCTGAAGGGCAGGGGATAGGACCCGTCCTGCTCGGCGATCCTGACGGCGAGCTTCCAGGTCATTTCGTCTAGCGCCGCGCAGTACTCCGCCGCGTTGCCGTCGAAGGACCTTTTCACGGCTCCATAGCAGGACAGGATGCTGTCGACGAAGCCTCGGGGGCCAGCCTCGCTGAGACGCTTCTCGAACTGTCCGGCGAGGCGCATCGCCGCCAGCTCTTGCGCCGGGTTGAGGACGACAGGGCGGGGCTGATGCGGAGAGTCCGGAGCAGCCTCGGGCTCGGAGGCGCGCGGAGGGCCAAGGTCCTGAACCTCGTCCGCCTTCGGTCGCACGAAGGCGACATTGGGGGCGCTGGGGTTGGCCGGGATGCCAACCGAGGCGACCTGCGGCTGCGTGACGATGATGCGGTCCTCGTCCTTCGCGACGGTGAACGGAATGTTGTACTTTCTCTCGATGTCGTGATTGATCCAGAACATGCCGTTCGGCGGGGCCGAGGCCATCCAGAAGATCGCGTCCTGCGACATGCCCAGGTGGTCGTAGTAGGCACCGACGACCGCATTGCCATTGCTGGTGATTTCCTTCGTGTCGCCGTCGAAGACCGCGTGGAAGCCGACCGAACCATTGGGATGAGCGAAGCGGGTCTTGCCGCCGAGCCAGATCATCGCACAGGCCGACGCGCAGCTCTCGCCTTTGCCGACCAGCGTCCAGTTGCCGCGATCGTGGATGAAGCGGCCGATGGCGAGGGCAGGGACGATCACGCCGCCCGGCGAATTCAGCTCGACGATCAGGTTCTTCTTGTCGGCACTGAGGGACTCGAAGGTCTTATCGTCTCCGAGGACGAGCAGTCCGGATATGCGGATGGCAGGCCACCCGGAAATCGTCCCGACTTCGAACGTGGCCGCGTGGGCACATGCAAGCGATACAGTCAGTAGAAACAGTACCAACAGCGAGCGCATCTTCTTGGCAATCCTTGAAAAGAGTGCAGGTTATTTTCCTATCGGCAGTTCTGAAATGTGTCAAGACTGTGCCGACGAAAAGTGGTCGATGTGTTAACGCCTTCGATTCAAAAGATACTCGGTGCGTATCCCAATCGAAACCGTCTTGTCGCGGCGCGTGAAGAAGATTTCGATCCCACCCATTTCGGCATCCTCGAACTTCTCCTTCACCATCTCCGCCATGATGTACTGCTCCTGTGACGGCATGCCGGTGACGTCGAGTATTTCTGGGATCGTCATCTCACCGCGAGACATGAAGTCGATGCAAATTTGCTCGGCCGCAGGCCATAGCGCCTCGAACTCGGCCGCCGTGCGAGTGATCTTGACCTCCATACCTTGAATCAAGGCGCCGAGTAGTTTTGTTCTCGCTCATGCTGCCGTCCTACGATACTGAGCGACGAGTGCCTCGAAACGCATCTGCGCAAAGATCGACAGCTCGTACATGTCGGCGCGAACGTAGTTCGACCGGATGTGGAGAAACGCCCAGGTGTCGTCCTTCATCCCCACGAGTTGCTGATCGTGAAAGCCGGTATCGCGGACGCCCTTCATGATGTCGCTCATGAAGAAGTCCTTGCCGAGCGGCGTGTCGCCGTCGAACTTGAGATAGGCGATGACGAACTCGGTGAGATCATCCTCGGTGATCGGCTCGAAGATGTCGGACAGCCGCTCCAGGTAGGCGACGGCCTGCGCCATTGGCATCTTCGGCTGGACGGTGCCGCGACGGTACATGTCGAGCGCCGCCCCCGGCCGACGCCAAACCTCTTCGGCAGCGAGCGGCATCAGCTCGTCGGGATCGTAGCGGCGATCCTCGTTCGGCTGGCCTCGCTTGCGGAGAGGAACGCCGTTACCGACGCCGCCGACGCCGCCGTTGCTCCGCAGATAGCGAGCGTGAGCCATTGCCTGATCGTAGGTCGGCTTCCACTTTGAGCGTGAGAATCCGTCCGAGCTGTACTCGACGTAGTAGCCGCTCTTCGCCATCGGATCGGCGCTCTCCGGGTACCATACGACGCCGATGTCGGTGTACCGAGCGGGCTTGCCTGTGAACGCCATCACGCCTCCGGGAGGGCGATCAGCGCCTTGTAGGTGACCTTCCCCTTGCCGCCCACGGCCTTGTAGGCGGCGATCGCCGCTGGAGAGGTGAGCAGGTTGGCCTTCTGGCCGGGGAGGTCGTTGATCGTCCTGCGCACGGACGCCATGAAGCTGTCGAGCTTCGTGGCGTCCTGGGCCCAAGGATAGCGATCGACGATCTCGCGGCGCAGGGCGTCCAGGTAGACGGCCTTCGTGGTCATGCCTGCTCCTTGACGTCAGCCCTGGCGAGCGCCCGCTTGCAGGCGGCGATGCCGGACTCGATGAAGAACACGAACCGCTCGAAATCGTCCGCGAACGTCGTCGCCTTGCGCCAATGGCAGGTGTTCATGCTCCCGCCGCAGTAGACGCCGAAGCTCTTCGGGTAGGTGACGTCGGGTGCATTGTGATCGGTGTACCAGTGCCCGAGATAGCAGCCGGGGCAGCCACTGCCGTCCAAGTCGCCGAACAGGCGATAGGGGCCGATGGAAAATGTGAACCGCAACTCGTTCTTGTCGAGCGTCTCGCCCTCTTTGATCTCGACGTCGAGTTGCTTGGCCAGCGCAACCAACTTGGCAAAAATTTGCCGCGCGCTTCGCCTTGGTCGAGTTTTCCTTGTAATACGTGGAATTTCTAAACGACATCGGAAATCCTTAACACCAAGAATGACCGGCATTGTACTCCAATACGAGTTTTCGTCAAGGGTCGCGATTAATGAACCGCGATCCCCTCATGCAACGCCATCTTCCGGACTGCGCGACGTGCGGTCTCGCGCTCCATCTCTACTCGACGACGATCGCTCATTTCCTTGATGATCGGGCTGTCGAAGCGGAAGATAGCCGTGCCCTTGCGATCCCAGCCAAGATCGACCCACGGGTTCGTGCGGTGCACGTACTTGTCGATGACGATCCTGCGGCTGGTCGCCAGCAGCCGTCGCGCAGGCTCCTCGTCGACATAGCGCGCCCGCTCCGCCTCGGTCATACCGACGCTGCCGTGTCTTGCCAGGGAGACCATGCGCCGGTTGGCATGGACGATGTAGTCCCGCTCGCACGATCCCGGATCAGTCGGGTTGATGCGTCGCTCGAAGGCGACGAGGACGTGCAGCTCGTGCGTCTCGACGTAGCGGTTCAGGTCGACGAGGTAGATGTCCGACACATAGGTGAGCGGCTCCATCTCCAGGTTGAAGCGATCGGCGTCCTGGACCATCGACTGGATGATCTCGACGGCACCGTGGTAGGCGATCGGCCGCCGTCCTTCGCGTCGGAAGTCGGCACCCTTCGGCGTCTCCCAGACGCCGCTCGGGTCGACGTTGAGGAAACCATTGGCGACAAGAGCGTCGAAGATGGCCTCGTCCGTATGCGGTGGTGCCAAGCCGCCGAACCGATGCTTGATCGATGAGTGCTCGCGCGAGCTGAGTGGCAGCTTCGAGCAGATGATCGATGCGTATTGCGCGGGCTCGTTCTTGAGCAGCAGACCTTCGCGCACGGCTTCGAGCCTGATCTTGTGCGGAAGGTCGCTTTGATAGCCGCACATGCGAAAGGCATCTCGCATTGCGTTGCGGGCGCAGCGGTAGGAAATGCCGGAGAGAAGGTCGCGCTTGATGTTCATGCCATGAACATCTCCGACAAGCATTCGTCAAGGTCAACACATTTTTGACCAAAACCCGTAACCTCTGATTCCCATAGCCGACTGATCACTCAACCTTGAATCGTAGCCTATACTGCTGTTCGGATTGATCTTTCCGTTCCTGTCCCATATATGTTCCCGAAATGGGTCTTCGGGGCACCACACCGTCTGCAAGACGTCACCACCGCTGCAAAGCGTGTGGTCAGCCTTTGCGCGACCATTTTTCCACTACGGTCGCCCTCGGCGAAAAGTGCCGGATGAACGCCAAGGAGGAAGAATACCTCGACCAGAGCAGGGACCTTTTCCGCCCTGCCGATCACGCGGACTATTCGTTCGAGGTCGTCCATCATGTCGTGTGCATCGAAGACAAGAACAGCGGACGGTCGGTGACGAACGATGCTGACGCAGTGATCCAGCACGTTGTGCGAGAGCTTGGCGAACGCTTCGAGGGCATTGTGATCTACAAGGATTTGGCGAACATCTGGGATCAGATGCTGGTCACACGCCGCAGCCCGCGCGTCTTCGCTGGCTTCCGAGCCCTGTCGACCTTCGACAGATACGAGGCGATCAAGCTGGCGCTCAAGGCGACACAGCCCGCAAACCGCCTAGTGTGTCATTTGAAATAGTCAGTTGGGGTTGATTATGGCAGAGCGCCCCCATAAAGCCCGCGCCTTGACGAAAACTCGTTGGGGACATGATGGGCGGCGAGAGAGAACCCATATACGATCTTACCGGGAAGACGTTCGGATATTGGAAGGTCCTGCGCTTCGTACGCGGATCGAAGGGGAAGTGGCTCTGTCGTTGCCGATGCAATCGCACAAAGGAGGTCTCGTCCTGGAACCTGCGCAACGGCGAGTCCAGGGCCTGCACGTTCTGCGGCCACTCCAGCGACTTGCGGGGCAAGGATGTGCTCCCTGAGAAGGAGACAAAGGCGCTACCTCGTCGACATGCCATATCGCCGTTCTCCGGCGAACCAATCGCGGCGCGTGCTGGGCGTTAGAAATCAGATTGACGGCCGAAGCAAGTATCCTGTATAAATAGGTTTATGAGCACGACTACCACCACGACAACGACGACTGCTTCGGGGCTTTCCCCGTTGACGTGAGGTGTTGTGCCTAGTGTCAGCGTCGAATAGCCCCGGCAGCGCAAGCTTCCGGGGTTTTTCTTTGTCCACTGCACGGAGGAGGCAGCAATGGAATTGAATAGCTATGACTGGCTCGCAGTGCGCCGTGCGTATTGTGATGGGCCAGAGGGATGGAGCCTAATCGTCAACGATCTTCTCTTGGAGATCGATGGCTTCATCGCGGGTACAGACGCGAAGGTCTCGGTTCTCCAGATCAAGGAGAAGTTTGGATCGCTTCGTTTCTACTATCGCGTCGAGGGCGGACCGGCATGCCTCATCAACAAGATCGACGAGAAGGTAAGCGCCGCCGAACGTCGGTCGGAGGTGGCATGTGTAGAGTGCGGCGAAGCCGGGATTATCCATAATATAAATGGATGGATCAAGCCGGTATGCGATATTCATAAGGAGAAGAACGTACAGTAGAATTTCGCTGCGGTAGCTCAGTTGGTAGAGCACTTCCTTGGTAAGGAAGAGGTCACCGGTTCAAGTCCCGATCGTAGCACCATGCTGGCATAGCTCAGTCGGTAGAGCGCCGGATTTGTAACCCGGAGGCCGGGGGTTCGATCCCTCCTGCCAGCACCATTATTCTTTGTTACACTTTGGCCCACGTAACCTCAGTGGTAGAGGCATCCCTTCGTACGGGATATGCGCGCGTTCGATTCGTGCCGAGGGCTCCACACTCATCCGAACATCACCCAAGGTGCGTCTGCACGGGAAATGGACGTCGCGCTGCGAGTCCTGTACGAAAACTGGTGCAGAAACCAAGAGGGTCACGTGTCGGGGTGTAGGATCGAGCAGGCACGGACGGCGCTGTGCGCCATCGCCGTCGCTTTCGGAATTAGTGTCCTCATCGGCTGGCAGCTCGACATCCAAGCGCTGAAAGCGCTGTTCGCGATCCATGCCACGATGAAGGTGAACACCGCGATCGCGATCATCAGCCTCGCGGCGTCGGTCCTCTGCATCGATCCAGGCCGTCCATCGTGGCGTACCTGGATGTCGGCCGCCCTATCGTCGTTCGCTATCATCATCGGCATGGCGACCATCGGCGAGTACGTTTCTCACACGAGCTTCGGCATCGACGAGCTGTTCTACAAGGATAGGATCAGCAACCACTATCCCTACCCAGGGCGCATGTCTGCGATCGCTTCCGTATCGTTCGTGTGTCTCGGGCTTTCGAGCCTCGCTATGCTGTTCGAAGACAGGCCGCTTGCGGTGAAGTTTGGCCAGGGCATCGCCATTCTTCCGTTGGCGGTCGGCTATCTGTCGTTCGTCTCCTATCTGTATGGCACCGAGAACCTCTACGTTTTTGGTCCCTACATCACCATTGCCTGCAACACCGCGCTTTGCCTCGTCTTCATCGGAGCGAGCATCATGATGACGCGCTACAAGGAAGGCTTTCTCGCGGAATATGTCGGTCGGCCAATCGCGATCGGCGTGCTCATCAACTCCATCGTCCGCGCGGTCTTCGTCCCAACCGTCCTGGGATTCCTGATCGTCCTCGGCGTGCGCAGCGACTACTACAACAATCTCTTCGGCCCTTCGCTCTACGCGCTTGGGACCGCCCTCGTGCTGCTCTGGCACGCCGTTCAATCGAGCCGCACGGTCTGCTCGGCTGAAGACGCCGTTATGGCTGCGTCGGCCGAGATCAGCCGTCAGCGCGAAGCTCTGCGCCTCAGCGAGGAGCAGTTCCATACCGTCGCCGACGCCATGCCCAACATCATCTGGGTCGCGGACCCGGACGGCGGTGTGACTTGGTACAATCGCAGGACCATGGAGTTCTCCGGCCTCTCGATGGAGACGCTTTGCGGAGAAGGCTGGGCGCACTTCGTGCACCCCGACGACGTCGGTCACACCCGCACGCGCTGGAATAGCGCGAGGCTGGCAGGCGTCCCCTACTTCAATGAAATCAGGCTCAAACGCTACGACGGCACCTTCCGCTGGTACATCGCCCAGGCGGAGCCGATCCGGACCAAGGGCGGCGAACTCATCCGCTGGATCGGCGTCAACACCGACATCACCGATCAGAAGGAAGCCGAGATCGCGCTGGAAAAGCGCATCGACGAAGCGGCCCAGGACAAGACTCTGATCGAGGATCAGCTCCGCCAGTCGCAAAAGATGGAGGCGGTGGGTCAGCTGACGGGAGGGCTGGCGCACGATTTCAACAATCTGCTTGCTGCGATCTCCGGGAGCTTGGAGCTGATCGATCGTCGCGTCGCGAACCAGAAGTACGACAAGATCGACCGCTACGTGCAGACGGCCATGCAGGCGACCTCACGTGCCGCGACGCTGACGAACCGGCTCCTGGCCTTCTCACGCCGCCAGACGCTCGACCCGCACAGCCTCGTCATCAACGATCTCGTTGCGAACATGACCGATCTGGTGACGCGTACGGTCGGCCCCGGCATCAAGGTCAAGGTCGTAAAAGGCGACGAGCCGTGGCTTGCCTTTGTCGACGCCAATCAGCTCGAGAACTCGCTGCTGAACCTTTGCATCAACGCCCGCGACGCGATGGCGCCCGACGGCGGCCGTCTGACGATCGAGGTTCTCAACCGGAAGCTCACAGTCTACGAGGCTCGGCTCCTCGACCTTCCCACGGGCGAATACATCAAGCTTCGCGTGTCCGACACCGGCACTGGCATGTCGCCAGACGTCAAGGCGCGGGCTTTCGATCCATTCTTCACGACAAAGCCGATGGGGCAGGGTACCGGCCTCGGGCTATCGATGGTCTACGGTTTCGTTCGCCAGTCAGGCGGTCGCGTCCGCATCGTCTCTGAGACCAATCACGGCACCCAGGTGACGATCACCCTGCCGCGCGAGAGCAAGTCTACCCTGGTGGTCGATGCAGCACATGCCGTAGTCGCTCAGGCGGCAATTGCAGCGGCCGAGAAGACGGTGCTGATCGTCGAGGACGAGCCCTCCGTGCGGATGGTGGTTGTCGAGCTGCTCGAAGAACTCGGGCATCGCGTGCTGGAGGCTGAAGACAGCCAGACCGGCTTGCGTATTCTCCAGTCGGCGGTGGCGGTCGATCTTCTCGTGAGCGACGTTGGTCTGCCTGGGGGCATGAACGGCCGCCAGATGGCCGATGCGGCGAGGTCGACGACGCGACCTGACATGCGCGTGCTCTTCATCACCGGCTATGCTGAGAAGGCCGCGATCGGCGACACCGGCCTGCCGGTCAACATGGCGGTCATCACCAAGCCATTCGCCCTTGACGTCTTGGGCACAAAGATTACTGAAATGCTTTCAGAGGACTACAAATGGTAATGAAGGTAATTGGAGTAACGGAAGACGGCAAGCGCGTCGTCAGTGGAGTATATGAATTCTTTTCGACTTACGGTCTGCCAATCGATATTATTGCTGTCGAGTTGCAAGAGCACGACATGGTCATCGGTTGGGATGCGTTCTACGCCGAGGCGGCTGAGGCCGGTGTTGGCTTCCGGAGCATCGTGACCCGCATCGGCGAAGTGATGCCGTCGCAGAACCACATCGACGTCCTGCGCGAACTCTGGAACAGCATCCCCTAAGGAGAAAATTGCTCAGAAAGATAATGACCGCGTTGCGCGGGATGTTTTACAAAAGACCTATAATTGATACTTTGGACATTACAGCTTTGAGCGAAACAGATTTGACGGCGCTTGTCGAGAAGAATGTCGGCGCCGCGCCCAAGACCAAGAAGCCGCGAGAGCCAAAGGCCCCGGCGTTCATCATCGAGTTCGGCCGGTCCGGCGAGGTCGTGATCCCCACGAGGGATTCCAACTTCGCGAAGGTCCTCTTCGATTGCCTGCGTTACTCGCATTCGGCGACGCGCATCCGCAATATGGACGGCGTCTACAGTCTCGCGTGGCTGGTCGGTCAGGCCGACCAGATCAGGAGCTGGGCAGCCTGCTCAAACGCGGGGACGAAGGCGCTCTTCGCACCTCTTCTGAAGGTGATGGAGGAACGCGAAGGCGAGTTGCGGCAGGAGAGCCTGCAACGCATCGCAGACGGCGTCATCATCTTCAACGACCTACCCCTCCTCCTCACCAAGGGCGTCGAGATCATCGTCGATGAAGGCGAGAAGCAGGGCGCCATCGTTCACAAGACGGAGATCAAGCAGACGATGTTCGGGCAGTACTGCCTGATCAACGCCGACATCATCACGGTCGATAAGAATAACGATCCGGTCCGCAACCGCGTGGCTTACTCCATCGACCCGTGGGATGGTTTGATCCCAGTCGATAGTGGCTCGATCCGTCGCATCACCGACGAGGAGAAGGCGGAGCTTACAGAGCGCGGTGCGATCTTCCGTTCCATCGGGACGACGGTCAGCCACGTTCACAACGATGGCTCGCTCTACGTCCCGAGCTGGGGCGGCTTCCGCGAGCACGCAGCAACCGGTCGCGTGATGATCGACTGCAACGCGCTCAACCAGATCGATCCCGACCTCCTCCGCAGCCTGATGATCTCCGGCTCGCACGTCGAGGACGACGATGACGATGACGATCTGGATTTCCTTGATACGGCGTTGGACGCTGACGGCGACGAGACCGATGTCATCGAAGATACGATCTCGGACCGCGATCTCTGGCTGACCGTCCCCTACCTCGTCGGCTTCTCGCTGTCGTCGAAGCGCTGGGGACGCCTGCTCGTCAAGAATCTCTCGCAGATCAAGTGGCGCGAGGATGCCTTCGCCAAGCTCGTGATGAACGAGGATGACAAGGAAGTCATCCGCTCGCTCGTCGAGTACAGCAACGGCTCCTTCAAGGACCTGATCGACGGCAAGGGCGGCGGCACGATCATGCTGCTGCACGGTGAGCCGGGGCAGGGCAAGACGCTTCTCGCTGAGACTACGGCAGAAACGCTCCAGCGCCCGCTCTACACGATCAGCGTCGGTGAGCTGGGTATCAACCCGGATCAGCTCGAAGAGCGCCTGCGCAATGTGCTTGAGCTGGCAACCACCTGGAACGCGGTTCTTCTTCTCGACGAGGCTGACATCTTCCTGGAGGCACGTAACGAAGAAGATATCGTGAGAAACGCGATGGTTGGAGTGTTCCTTAGGAACCTCGAATACTTCAATGGCCAAATGTTTTTGACCACGAATCGTGTGAACAACATCGACCCGGCGTTCTTCTCTCGTATTGCCGTCGCGCTTCGCTTCGACGAAGCCGATGAGGCCAAGCTCCGTTCGATCTGGACCAATCTGCTCAGCGCGGCTGGCATCGAACATGTCGATGCGGACGATCTCGCCCGCACCTACAGCGATCTCAA
Source organism: Melastoma dodecandrum (assembly GCA_029817715.1). Lineage (NCBI taxonomy): Eukaryota > Viridiplantae > Streptophyta > Magnoliopsida > Myrtales > Melastomataceae > Melastoma > Melastoma dodecandrum. The sequence goes on from JARUPY010000371.1 coordinate 316,779, forward strand.
TGGTCGCCAGATCAAGAACTCGATCCGTCTGGCGCAGACTCTTGCCCGCGCCCGTGGTGAGGAGATCGTCACCAAGGCGCATCTCGATCGTACGATCGAGCTTGGCACCCGCTTCCTTCGCGAGACGAAGAAGCAGGAGCCGCGCGGCTCGGTGAAGAACAGCTTCGACGTCGTTGTCGAGGATGTGTCAGCCAAGTCGCAGGAAGAAGCTGAACTCGAAGCCTTCATGGCACTTTACGGATAACATTAGTCGCAAAGCATAGTTGGTATGATTTACTTTACTTCAGATACGCATTTCTCGCACAAAAACATAATCAAGTACTCCAAGCGCCCTTACAAGGACGCGCAGGAGATGAACGAGAAGCTCATCGAGAACTGGAACGCTCGCGTTGGCGCGAACGACGACGTCTACCATCTCGGGGACTTCGCCTTCGCCGACTCCGCGAAGGTCGAAAAGTATCTGGAGCAGTTGAACGGCAACATCCACCTCATCTTCGGCAATCATGACGACGATGAGGTGCGAGACCTCCCGCTGTGGGCCTCACAGGGAGACTACAAGGAGCTGACGGTCGACGGCCACAAGGTGTGCCTCTCCCACTATGCGATGCGTCGGTGGAACGGCAGCCACAAGGGCTCCTACATGCTCTTCGGCCATACGCACGGCTGGCTGGAGCCGATCAATCGGTCACTCGATGTCGGCGTCGACAATGGCTGGTGCAATTACGCGCCGGTCACGTTCGGAGAAATCCTGGCGAAGCTCGGCGAGCTGGGGCTCAACAATCCTCCTCCTCCGCTGGATCGCGTCAAGTGATCTCGCCCATCGAGAGAGCCTTTCTCGATGGACATAGAAGTGGACAATGGCACGCTCTGAACCGTATCTTGGACTTGTTGAGTACGTTTGAGACCAAAGTGATTGACAAGACCGACCTTTATGAGCAGGTCCATGACTTGCGCCCTGCGAGCCTCGATCCGAGCGTTCCCAGCTTCACAATTCCAATTGATCGTCTGGTCGTTGGCAACCTTGTGGCCCCCTGGATGACGTTCAGTGGCGCAGGTGTGTCCATCAACACGACGACCGGAGAGGTGAAGGTCGAGGAAGGTCGCGATCTCGACGAGGTCGCGAAGTCCTTCTGGGAAGCCGTGCAGCGCTTCACTGGCGCACGCCATGAGCCGACGTTGCCGACACGCGAGGAGCTGGCCGAGGAGATGTTCTCGTTTTTCAAGCTGTCGAGCAAGTGGAACTTCGTGTTCCGGCCGGATTGTGGAGACATGGACGATGTCGTCTTGGACGGAACCTTCGACCTTCTGAAGCTGTCTGACGCGGTCCTCGCCAAGGTGGCCCGCTCCAGCGATGTCTAAGAAGGACAAGCAGGCTGACACCGAGCTTAAGACGTGGTGCGCGGTTCGCAAGGACCTCGACATGCCGCGTGGGAAAGCTCGCGACCCAGGCAGGCCACGGCTATTGCGGGGTCCTCGTCACTGCGCTCGCCGAGAAGCCAGAGCTAGCCAAGGCCTACCTCAAAGGCGCGACACCGAGGATCACGGTCGCCGCCCACAACGAGGATGTTCTGCTGAAGATCGCCAGCACGGCGAAGGAGGCGGGCATCATCTCGTATCTCGTCCGCGACGCGGGCCGCACCGTGTTCAACGAGCCGACCTATACTGTCTGCGCATTTGGCCCGTGCCTGCGTAGTGATTTGCCGTCCTATCTAGGGCGCCTACAGCTTTTGAAAGACGAAGAAGATGTTTGATATGTCAGATAGCAAGTTTGAAGGTATTTGTTGGGTTGCGATCATTGCGACGGTCGTCCTCTCGCTCCTAGTCGGTATCAGCCTCTACAACTTTCAGCGGTATCATGCTCTCGAAGTCTGCCTTCAGAGCCCGGCCGCATCACAATGCTTTTCGAGGCTGTAATGAAGGAAGTTGAGCCGGAGAAGGTCTTCTTTGTCTGTGTCGCAGCGTGCATTATTACGATCGTCCTGTCTGTGCTGATCTTCAAGACAGTCGAGCAGCTCGGTAACGATCACGCTTATGAAACTTGCTTGGCGAGCAGGCAGGCGTTGCAGTGCAATGAATTCTGGAAGGCGAACTGAGATGCTTGCCAATAGTGTCGTCGACAAGATCGCCAAGACGTTGTGCTTCGCAAGCCGCGTGAGCCAAGCGTCGTTGTACTGCCCTATGTGCGAGAATGGGAAATGCGAGCCGCAGATGTGGACGAGTTTTCGTCCGGAGGCTGAGGCGGTGCATAACATGATGAAGCGCGAGGGTCTTCTCGGCGCCCCGAAGCTTATGCTGCCAGGGCTTGGCGGCTGATGCCCGGCTGCGCATGGAACGATGATCCTGGCGTACTCGTGGAGACCCTTGGAACGGTTTTTCGTCGTGCGAAATAAGGAAACCAAAGCACTCGTGCTTGGGGCCGCAACGCCATTCAGCTCGCGGGCATCGGCCTTGTCGTCGCTTCGCAAAGAGGTAGCGCGCCAGATCATGAAGCGGGAAGGGTGGCTCTACAATCGCGCAATCTCGAAGCAAGAAGTGGCGGAAGAGATGGAGGGGTTCGAGATCGTCGAGCTGGCGTACTTGGAATTCGCGGTGATCGATCCCGCATAAGCGGTGACGAATTCTCGTCACAGGGCCTCTTGACCCTCTTCTATTCTCTGATACTCTGCATCGGCATTGCTGGTATTGGGAATATCCGATGACGAAAATGTCTGCTGCGTGCTTGCCGCCCATCCAACCTCCGGTCACGTCGACCGACAAGCTGCACCCTCGCTATGCGGAATATGCTCGGGATCGCGCTTCCTATGCGGCTCAGTTGGTGACAGCGCCGTCCTTCGAGTCCTGGCTCAGGCAGACAGAAGAGCACGAGGCGCCGAAGACCGTCGTGTTCGAGGTCAAGCCCGGCGCGGAGATGGCTCCGGGATGGTACGTCCATCGTTTCGCGCCCGGCCACGTCCTCATCGCGCGTCACGGTCCCTTTAAGACGAAGGCCGAGGCTTCGGCCTGATGCTCTACAACGATTTCCTCAACGCGGTAATCGACGACGGGATCGCCGAGATCGAGGTCGAGTACCTGCGGCCCGATCAGCGCACCAAGCGAGACGGCAGTATCGCGGGCTTCAACGCCTGTCGCGGGAAGACGGAAGAGCAAATCGTTGCCGAGCACAAGAAGGCGGAGAAGGGCGTCGACATAGGGCGAGAGATTCCTGACGCGCACGACGAGTACTGGTATCGCCGCTGCTACGTCCTGCAAATCGAATGGGTCTTGAACGTGCTCTCCGCCTATCGAGTGATCCAGCTTGAGCCGCCTGTGGGCGAGGTGACATGGCGCGGGTTCAAGAAGGCCCGGATGATCCTCGGGATACAGGAGGCGGCATGAGCGGAACGGGAGTGGGCTGGTCGGAGGCTTGGGCGACCTACCAGCAGATGTCCGCAGACGTTCCTGCGCCCCCTGTGGCGCTGTCGAGCGGGTTCAAGATCGCCCGCAAGCCGCATGTGTGCGACGGCGTCGCTCGGGTCTGTACGGGCATCGAACCAGGGCAGCGCTATCGCCGCGACGTCGATGTCGTCGATCGCAAGCTCGTCGTGACGCGGTTCTGCGAACCTTGCCTCGCCTTCGACTGGTGCAAGCCTTGAGCGAGGACTGGGAGCCGGACGAGGGCCCCGCCTTCTGCAAGGGCAAAGAGCGTACGGCGCGCAAGGCGCACCGCTGCGATATCTGCCACTACGGTGGCATCCTGCCTGGAGAGAAGTACACCGAGATCGTGACGATCGACAGCGGCCACTTCAAGGTCGAGCGACACTGCTCGATCGATCATTCAGGGCGGGACTGCCCGCGAGCCCAGGCGGTAATCGAAGAATCGGTCAAGGCCGATGAAGCGGCACAGCGCGAGCTGGCTCGCGAAGAGCAAGAAAATCACATTATCTAGCGGGAGACGGTTTGATGCTGAAGGTTTGGGGCGCGGCGATCGCGCTGATGCTGGCGGTCGCGCCCTGTTACGCGGACGACTCGGATACGGACCGCGCCCTTCAAGCGTTGGTGATGATCGCGACCCCTCGGGATGCGATCAAGGACGATCACCAGTGCACGATGACGGAGACGGTGGACTATACCCGCTACCTGTCGGAAATCGAGACCTTTCGGAACGGCGGCGTCCTCAGCAAGGATTATAGCGTCGACTGGTTTGCGAACCACGGCAAGCAAGTGCTGAGCGTCGTCTTGATGAAGTTCTTGGCTTATGTCGTAACCCGCGCCACTTACGATGATGAAAATGCGCCAAAGACAGATTGCCACTTCGCGATCTACGTCTCGTATCCTGACAATATGGGTCACGACCAAACCGTAAAGGTTGTGACCTGGGCCTTCACCAACGACATGGCGAAGGAAATGAATTGGGACAAGGCAAACCCGGCTCACTTCGACTCGGTTGCGAAGGACTACATCTTCACGCCTGAAGCCGAGGTTTGGGCATCCGACGAGCCGTCGATCGCCGATCACTAGGCCGCCAGCGTAGATAGGTTTGGGGAGGAATTGAATGCGTAATGTCATGGCTGCGGCGATCGCGCTGATGCTGGCGGTCGCGCCTTGCCGCGCCGATGGCGTCCCGCAGGCGCCGGGCACCACGCCCGCTTCGCCAACCCCTCCAACAACGACCCCGACGTCGCCACAGGGAGGCCAAGACAAGCCGCACACGATCTACGACACCATGTTCGACACGCTCTCTGAGCAACCGAAATGGGATATCGACGACAGCAAGTGCAACGTCGAAGCGACGATCGACTACGACAAGTACTTCGACAAGCTGCCTGAGTTCCGTCATGCGTGGCTCAACGAAGACTACACACTTGAAGACAATCGCCACCACGCTCGGCAGCTTCTCGATCTACTCATAATGCGCCATATGGCCGCCGCCATGACCTATGGCGTCTATCATTCGTCCGAGGTCAAACCCAAGACGGTCTGCCACTTCACGGCCGGGATTTCCTATATCGACAAGTATGGTCAGAGCCAAAGCTTCAACGCCATCCATTGGGACTTCACGAACGAGATAGCCGCCAAACTCAATTGGGAGAAGTACGACGAAGGCCGGTTTAACGAGATTGCCGAAAATTGGGCCTATACGAAAGGCACAGACGACTTCAACCAGCTCGAACAGCCGCTTTCGACAGATGGAAAGTACTATCCGCTGCACCGAGAAGAGAAGGCAACAACAACGACGAGCAACTTCGACAAGAAGTTCGAGATAGACGATACGTGCACCGTCTTCCTGTACAATATGAACGCCATGTTCATTCGTTCGACGACGTACTGCCGTCAGGACTTTATGGACACGCGAGCTGGCAACATTGCGCTGGAGAGTGCGCGAGCCTGCGCGAGGATCAACGATGAATCGACGCTGAAGGAGGTTGCCGGGGAGGCGATGAAGAAGCTGGATGCTCTCGTGCGGCAATCGGGTCGACGAGGGGTGTGCTCTGTATTGGTCGAGATGCAGCGCGAGATCGTAAGGGGGAAGAGATGATGCGCAATGTTCTTGGAGGGATGGTTGCTCTCATCCTGTCGGGCGCTCCGGCCGCCGCCGATGGTATTCCACCTAACACGTGTAGCGAATTCCTGTTCAACGCAAACGCGGTTTTCGGTCGTGCGACGTCGATCTGCCACAAGGATTACGTGACGTCGAAGGCGGGCTTCATTGCGTCAGAGGCCGCCACGGTCTGCGGGACGATCATGACGCCCGACTCGATCCGAGAAGGCGCTTTGTGGGCGAGGGGCAAGTTCGACAAGTTTGCTAAGGACACAGGGCGTCACAACGCCTGCGTTTTCGCGGACGAGATGCAGCAGGCGGTAGAGGGCGGTAAGCGCTAGACGCAAAACGACAAGACGAGCGACGAAGCGTTCGGATATTCACGCTTGGTATGCGTAACGATCTCGGCCAGCGTGGCGCTGGCCGGGAATGTCGTTTCTACATCTCCCCAACGATCACCACCCGCGAGGTTGATCGTGACCGAGATGTCGGACCGCACCGAAGGTTCGTCGCGGCCCTTCTCGAAGTTGTCTCGTAGCGTCTCGGTGAGCGCTTCTTCGGTGCTTGATCCCATAACTTCTGCCTCGCGGTGATCTGCTCTAGGTCACAATCTCGCAGGGTCGAACGTGCGCCCCAACTCGGCGAACTTAGCCTTCACGAAGTCCAGGTCGACGGGGAAGCAGCATTGCGTAGCGTATAGCTTACCCTCCACGCGTTCGTCGGCAGGCGGAGGAGCCTGGACGGCCCGCCAGTAGAAGTCGCCGTCCGGGTCTTGCTCGATGCATTCGTAATCCCCGCGCACGGGGAAATTACGGTTGGTGAGGATGCGCTTCCAGGCGGTCTTGGCCATGGCGCCTACTTCTGCTTCGCGATGATCTGGCTGCTGATGCCCGAGTAGACGTTCGCCGGGATGATCTTGCGGTTCACGAGATCGTCCTTCCCGTTGTATGGGCGACCGGCGATGATCTGGTTGGCGCGCGCCGGGCCGATGCCGCGCAAATTGGCGAGTGTCTTGGCGTCGGCATGATTGATGTCGATGATGCCACCGGCAGCCGGGGCGGCGGCTCGCGACGTTGTGCTGGTGGTGGTCGAGCGCGCTGCACCCGACGAGTTCGTGTTATCGAATGCGAATGCGGGCAGCGAGAGCGCGGCGAGAGGAACGCGGCGAGCAGGAGTGTCTTCTTCATGATGTCGTCCTCTTCATGGAATGAGAGGAGGCGAGCTACCTTGTCGACGAATTCTCGTCAAGGAGGAGGACATCACCGACCTTCGTTCTTTTCTACGAAAAGGTGGCCATAGCTGATCGCAGCATGCCTGATAGAGAAATAGCGCGCAGCATGGAACTTCTTCGCCTCTAGATCACCATCTTCTGCTTCAATAACGTCCCGCACCAAGCCGTCGAGATCGTCTTCCAGCATGTCAGCAGTAAGGCTGAATCGATGATCTGACCTCAGAAGTGTGACGACGTTTCTAATCCTGTCGATGCGCTTCTGGTCGTCGGGGGTAATCTGCATCCGTCCATCGTACGAGTGATACCTCGTCGGCGTCAAATACGGATGGCGCTAGGAGATGACGATCTTCTCGACGCCGGGGCATGCTTCGAGCTGCTCGATCGTAGCGTCTTTGAATTCATAGCGTGCGAGCGTCGGCGATGCTACGACCTTGTCGATCTTCCAGCACGCGACGGGTTTCACTGCCCCCTTGTGCGCGATCTTGCTGCCGCAGACGACAAGTTTGGACTTTAGCTCATCGGGCATGAACTTCAGGAGCTTCTTACCGACCGGTGCATAAACCATGATACGATCGTCGTATCTAGCGCTTTCATATTGCTTCGGCGTCAACACCCTGCGAGCTAATGCTTCTAGTTGATGACAAAGATCGTAATCTGCAACGACGGCGGCGAGAAAAGGATAGTACTTATAGGAATGAGGGTTTAATAGCTCCAAGCCCTGTGATCTTTGATAGTTGGCTGACAGCGCGTGATGGACAGCTTCCCCAACATCATCTTCGTCGGGTTGAACTTCTTGGAGGTCCGCTCCTGTTACAGCAAAAATATAACCAGTCGGGCCGTATGTATCGAGCGATTTCTGAGCCTGCTTCGGGTAGTATCCTGCGCGAAGTACGGCTCTGCATGCGTAGAACGCTGCTGTGCGGATGTCCGTTGTGAAGTACGACATGTCTGCGGCAGGCTTGAGACGCCCCTTTGGCCTGCCTGTCGCATCAGAGTCTGGCTGGTAGGCGATGCCACTTCGCATGATGGCCATTGCACCCGCCTTTGTCGGCGTGCCGTGGAAGAATACTGTCTGTGAAATCTCAGATGGCGCGGAGACGGTCTCGTCAACCTCCTCGGCCTCCACGATGTTGATCCAGTTTCTCATCGCGTATTTAGATGATTTGGCGCTCCCAAGGGGAATCGAACCCCTCTTCCCGGCTTGAAAGGCCAGTGTCCTAACCGATAGACGATAGGAGCGTAGTAGATGGCGCTTCCATGGGGACTTGAACCCCAGTTTTCCCGCGTGAGAGGCGGGCGTCCTAGACCGCTAGACGATGGAAGCAGATAGTAGAGTTGGCACCCCCAGAGAGAATCGAACTCTCCTTTCAGGCTTGAGAAGCGTGCGTCCTGACCGATAGACGATGGGGGCAGAGTAAGGGCAAAGAAAAAGCCCCGACCAAACGGCGGGGCTCCGGTAGAGATTGCTCTCTAGACACGCAGCGACCGCCATCAGGCGATCGCATGACTATGCGATCACCTTGAGAAGTGTTCCTCTTCGCGTTCGATGCGTGCGATGGCGATCATAGCCGTGAAATCCTTGCGTTGGCTGCCCTTGCAGCCGATGACAGTCCTATTTATACAACGAGTTCTCGTCGCGTGCAACATTATTTTCGAGGACCATGGACGGCGGCTATGACATCCCGGAGCGGAACTGCCCCTATTGCGGGCACAAAGCGTTCGCCGACTGGTGTGACATCGGTGTCGGCTATCAGCAGGCCGGTCCGTTTCACTGCATGAGCTGCGGCGCCTCGGAGATCGGGCCATATGACAAGGAGCGCGCGCTGACGGCAGAAGAGAAGCGCACCGGATGGTACGCGCCCGGCGCCGAGCCTGGATCGTCAGCGAACGTTATCGACGGCAAGATTGTCGACCACGAAACTATGCGAGCAGCCTACCACGACGAGTTCGCTGGCAATCCCCGCTACGCGGAACCGGGTGCCGTCGAGGACTGGTTTCTAGAAGTTCGAAAGCCCTCGGAACCGGGTAGCTAGCGCCCCCGCTCGCACCCCAACAAGGACGTTGATGTCATGGTTCTCAGACTGACGACCTACGTGCTCTACGGTTTCGTCATGCCGCTCCCGAAGGAAGGCGAGCAAGAGGACGACTTCTACGAGCACATGGAAGATTCGAGCGACAACATCGAATGCCTTGTCGGCGAAGGAAGCGATGTCTGCGCGTTCGTTCGGCTTCGTTGCGGCATCGTATTCCGAAGACCAGGAGACAAAGGCGTTCATGGCCGAGTCGGTGCCCGACAAAGCCACTGCCGATGATTGGGAGAAGCTCGCCGCGATCCGAAAGCTCTGGTCGGGAACAGGTGATCCACGCTGGTGGGTCATTGGCCTTTGGTCATGACCTACGCAGAAGCCGAGACTGCATTATGAGAGCAAGAGAATAACTACGCGACGCGCTTGAAGCGCTGTGTATTTCGCTGGCGGATCAGGATGCATTCGGTAAATGCAATGGTTTGCAATGCGATAGCATCGCACGACAATGCGCAGATGTGAGAGAACACACCGCACATCGTAAGAGCCAAGCATATCGTGCATCTCTTCATGACAAGCGACATGCTCGCTTCCGCGCGCTTATTTACGTCGTCTATCCGCCCGGCCGCTTGATCACTGTTGTCGACGATCGACCTAGACCGACCTGCCGTCAACAAGCTCCACGTGAAAAGACCTAGAGGTATCCCCAGCATCTTGTCGATGCGTGTCGGCCCGATGGTCAACATCATCAGAGCGCACGTGGCAACGAAGACCGATCTCCGATACTCGCCGATGCGCACACCGAAACGATCGAGCAGCCAGAGGTATAGCGCTTGGTTCACAATGAGGAACATCATCACCACCGGCAATTCATCCTAGATCGCGCCCGGAGCTATGGAGGATACGGGCGCTCGTCCGGTCCATGTTGCCGACGAACGCGCATAGCTCATTCATAACGCGGCGATCGTTGCGATAGTCGTTGCCTTCGCCGTGCGTGTACGTGACCGCATTCATCTCAGGATCGGTGAGATGGAAGCCGTATTTTGCCCCGCCAAGAGAGGAGAATGAGCCACTTCAGGTTCTCCTTCGTGTCCTTCAGCGAGGCGTCTCCTTCCACCGTGTCGAGGTACTCGGCAACGCGCGGGTCGGAGCGACTCCCGTAGACGAAGATTTTCTCGACGTCGTGGCTCCAGATGACGACCTGCGCGCTCCCAAGCGTGAACGGCAGCTTCTCTCCGCGCGAAGCCACCAGCCGCTCCAGGAGGGCGTAGCTTGGAGGCGCGAGCCTGTACATGTCAGCAAGGTGGTCGGCGAGGCCGCCTTCCCAGACCTGATGATTATGCGAGCTGCCAGGGTGCTTGTGGAAGAGGTCCTCGTGGTCTCGGTAGATTTGGAGGATGATGTCGCGACGAGGATCGTCGATCTGCTCAAGGTAGTTGACGAGCCGCATTTGCATGTCGATCATCTGATCGACGAGGGGCGCGATGTCCATGGGATTCATCCGCGCTGCGCGATCTCGGCCAGCCTACGCTTGTCGTGTTCGATGAGAGGCGGCTCTGTCGAGAATTCAAGGTGATGGCGGATCACAGTGCGATCCCGCTGGAATTCGAGGAGCATCTTCTTGTTCGTGTAGCGCAGCTTGAACGTCAGCAGGTCGCGTGACCTCGGTCCGGTGTCAATCTCATCCTCGACGTCGAGCGCGATCCGCATGAGGAGCTTGTCGCGAGCGGCGGCCGTTTTCTCAGACATGGAGATGTTGGCAAGCTGCTCTTCGACAAGCGCCTCGAACATCGGCTGAAAGGTCCGTCGCCAGAGCTGGTAATTGTCGATGAAGGTCGTTGCGCCAATGTAGTCGTCTATCAATCGCACCAGCTTTTTGCGGCGCGCGCCGTAAGTATCGGTATTGTTTGCCTCCAGCACGTCGACTGCCATCGTTCTTCCTCCTGAACGAGCTTTCGTCGAAAATTGCCAGATGGTCAAGACGACTTCTCTCCGCTACAAGAGAGGGTTCCGAGACCATACAAGGCGGAAGGTAAATGACAGCGTCATCCAGGCAGGAGTTCACGGTCGCGGCGGCGGCCAAGGAGCTGGATGGAATCCAATATGGGGAGCAGCGCCCGGAGTTCTGGAAGAAGCTCCTCCAGCACCGCTTTGTGGCCGTTTCCGGCTATAGCGACGATGTCATGGAGATGGTAGGCGCCATCACCGACGAGTTCGGCATGAAGGCCTACCTCACGAAGCACGGCATCCTCTCGAACCAGTGCGAAAACGACGACTGCCCCTACCATCGCGAGGAGAAGCAGTTCGCCGTGCCGATCGAGGCGAAATTCGGCGCCCCTTGGACGTTCCAGACCGAAATCCCGCACCAGACCTTCAAGATGATGGAAGGCGACGATGTCTATGCGATCGGCATCGTGTTCAGCCTGGACGATGTCCCGTGATCAACCGGCGCAGGCTGATTGCGGCTACCGCATAATGGCTGAGCGCACGTGCGGCGAATGCAGGATGTGCTGCAAGCTCCTGCCGATCCTGGAGCTGAAGAAACCCGCTGACCGCTGGTGCAAACATTCGAGCCATGCCAAGGGCTGCACGATCTATGCGAACCGCCCGAAGGCTTGCGTCGACTTCGAGTGCATGTGGCTCTACGGGCCGCTACCGGAAGAGCTACGTCCGGATCGTTGTCGCGCCATCATGATTTCCGCGCCCAACGGCAAGGATTTGCAGCTCAACTGCATGCCGAAGGACTTCGACACCATGTGGCGGCGGCCGGAGATCATGCATGTCATCGTCAACGTCTTGAAGAACGGCGCCCAGGTGTTGATCAGCGATGGCAAGCGAAGGCGATTCATGCGGGCGACGCCTCGCGGCTGGGAGATGTGGTCCATGCGTGACGTTCGGCGGGATGAGGAGTACAGCCCCTTCACCTTCGCCGAAGCAGTTAGCGTGATCGCGACCGGCCGATTCGCCTGATCACTTTGGTGCGCAGAACGCCACGATCTTGCGATCGGGGAAGATGTTCCGCGCAACGATCTGCCGCTTGACGGCATCGCAGCGAGCTGCGGACGAGAAGTCATGGAAGCTGACGGCGGGGTTACCGCCAGCCAGCGCCACGATGACGGTCAGAACATAGATCACTTCTTGCTATCCTACGGTGCTTTCTTCGGCGCTTCGTACTCGTCACAAACGAACATTGTCATCGGCAAAAGCATCATGTTGCCATTCCCGTCGATCGGCATCATCTGGATGTAGGTCTCGGCATGCGACCGCACGCAGCGTCGGTTGTCGCAGGCGCCGAGGGCGAGCGCCGCCAGGATTAGCGGCGCCCACTTGATCAGCGAATATCTCACTGCTCGCTCGCGGGCTTCCAGTCGTGCGGCATCTTCGTGTCGCCGAGGATCGAGGCCTGCGCATCGTCGATGGCCTTCGCCAGAACGTTTGAGGCCTTGGGCCCGGTCGGACCCTCGCGCCACCCGTTGCCCGCGATTACGACGGCATCGACGGAGATCGTCCGGGTGTCGTGGAACAGACCCGAGGCGATGGTGACCTCCTGGTAGAGCTTCTTACCGTTCCAGTCCGTCAGCGCGTAGAAGTCGCTGTTCGCGCGGATGTCGAGAAACTTGAAGAGCGGCTTGCCGTTCTTGTCGACGTTCGCCTGGAGCTTCGCGATCGCATCCGAGCCCGGCGCGTCCATGAAGAAGAAGCCGGTGAGGCTGCCGTCCAGGATGCGCTGCGGCGCGGTGTCTTCGCCGTAGTAGCTCGTGTCGACGACGCGCTTCACCGAAGGCATACGCGACAGCAGGATGCCAAGCGTCGTCTGACCGCCTGAGCCGTCCTTACCGGCTGCTATGGTGAGGTGCTTGCCCTCAGGGACCGAGGAGACCATACCAGACAGGCTGTTGTAGGGCGCATCTGCGCGCACGACCAGGAACCCATAGTAGCCGTACAAGGGCGAACCAATGGTGTCGTACTTGCCGACGCAGTCGGTGCTCTTGCCGACGATCGCGAAGGCATCACGCTGGCCGATTGCCGCATCGGTCGCGCCAGCGCAGACGCCGTTGGCCGACATCACGGAGCCCTCGCTGTCGTCGGGGGAGATCGAAAGCCCCTTCGGCACGCTGTGCTCGGCGATGCGCGGAAGAACCTGGGCGCAGTTCGACTTGTCGAGCTTACCGCAGGCCATGTGCATCTCGGCCTTGAAAATCTGCTGCTTGGCGCGGAGCTTGTCGGCAAGGCTGTCGGCCTGGGCGATGCCCGTCAGAGCGATCGATGCAAGCATGGTGGTGGTGAACAGAAACGTCTTCATCTCAATTATCCTTGGTTGTAAAGGTTTGGTTCAAACGGGTTTAAAGATTCGGAAGGGTGTTAGTAGACGTAGGCTTCTGCCTCTTCCCTTGTGACGAAGTAGTTGATGCCAGAGCCGCAGACAAAATCGCCGCCGTCGAACTTCTGCGTCGGACGAACTCGCTCTCCAACTCGATACTCGAAGGCGGGGTCATGCAGGCTGTACGCCTTCTTGCCGCGATCGATGGCAATGACGTCGGCAAATTCGGCGCGGCATTTGCGGCTTCGCCCACCGTTTACTCGCGCAGCCTCTTCAGGAATACGAAGTGTGACGATGACATCCTTGCCCTTTGCGGTGACGCACTTCTTGTAGACGATGAGGCTGCCCTCGCACGATACACGCGTTGCCGCGATGTACGGCTTGAGCACATCATCCGCCTTGACGCGTTCGAATAGCGCACCCGCAAAATTCATGCTCCTCGTGCACTTATTGTCTTCCCAGATTGAGTACGAGAGATCGGCTCCATTGAAGTCGCAGTGTAGAAACCGGCAATTGCGAAATTCTGCCTGCGTGAAAGATGCGCCGGAAAATTGCGTTCCCTGGAATACGCAATTGTTGAACACAACACTGTCGAAGCGAGCACCTGCGAATCTCGCATAGGAAAACGTGCAATCGTCGAAGGTGCTCAGCGGGAACCCTTCGTAGCCACTGTAATCATCGGCTAGGACAATGTTCTTGAGCGGCATACCTGCATGGATTGCCAAATCCATCAGGTGAGACGCGGACCGTGCCTTGGCCGAGAACCTCTCGATGTACGGCTCGCATTGCATGATGGAGCGCTTTATCTCGCTCATGATCAAGCCACCTTCTTCTTCGCTGCGACGCGCTTGTTCTTGCTGAGCGTCTTCTGAATGCGGCTCTTCGGGAGTGCCTTCATGGCGGGCTCGGCGGCGATCGCGACGACGGGCGCTGCGAGCTGGAGCGTCTCGATCTTCTTCTGCGCCTCGATCTCGCGCTGCATGCCATCGGAGATGTGCATGGCCATCTCCTGGAGGCGCTCCAGGCGCACCCTCGGCGAGTAGATGTTCTTGCAGAGGAGATCGATGATCGCCTTGCCGAACGTGCCCCAGTTTTCGCCGACCGCGCCCGCGATCTCGGGCATCATCGGAAGCGCGAGCTGCGACTCGATCTTCTTGTAGGGGACATTGCCCTTGTAGGCTTCGGGAAGCTTGTGGAACCACCTCGGCCGACCGCCGCAATTGGTCGGGAGCGCGATCTTCCCCGTTGCGCCGAGCCACTGTCCGATGTCGGTGTGCAGCAGCACTGCTGAGATCATCGAGGTCTGCTCGGTGATCTTGTCGCTGTATTCGAGGACGGTGAAGCCGGGATTCAGCTCGATATAATCGAGGATCACCTTCGTGCGCGGCGAGACGGCCTGCGCTATGGGGCGATCGGGGAACTTGTTGTCTTCGGCGATGAACTCGACGGGCGGAAGCGTCACCGGAGCGGTCGACTTGCGCTGGCGAAATTGGCGCTTGGCGGTGGACGCGGCTTTGCCGGTCCCCTTAAGGGCAACAACCATCTGAAAAGTCCTTTAGAAAACGAAAATCTATGATCGAAACACCGTCTGGATAGGTGAACGAGTCCTCGTCGTCAATCACATTGTTTTATGGACACGGCGACAGCGAGAGTGCTACGCGCGCGCTTTCCATATGTCGTTTGGATGACGAAAACTCGTTTCAGAGTCTTGCGTGTGCGCTGCGGGCTGCCGTATGGAGGCAGAAAGTCACGGGGATGGACGAAAACCAGTGCAAAGGCCGTCGCTCGAACTGCTCAATTTCAATCTCAAGATGCTCGGGAGGAAGCATCGCAAGCGCATTCTGGTCAGCGCCGGGCGGCAGGCGCACAAGGAGCAAATCCTCCCGTCGATCGCGCAACTGGCGACAACCGAGGTTGATCTCTTCGCGACCAGCGGCACGCATGCGTTTCTGAGCGATCACCAGATCGAAAGCACCGAGATATTCAAGGTCAGCGACAATCGCGTCCCGAATATCGGCACCTTTCTCGAAACGAACAGCTTCGATCTCATCGTCAACATCCTGACAGGCGACCTCGACTACGACGAAGCTTCGGATGCGAAGCTGATCAGGCAGCTCGCCATCGAGAATCGCGTTCCGCTCATTACCGATCCGGACATCGCTGTCTCAACCATCGACCAGATCGTCGAGGACGTGCGCAAGGGCACCTATGCCTACCGCGTCGGCGACGAGACGCGACCTTGGGACCTCCTGTCCTACATCTCCGATAAGGTTCGCGCGGCGGGCGGCTGGCGCAACCACCATGCTCATCTCGACAAGGCCTACCTGATTTCGCCGCAGACGCTGGCGGTCGGTCATATCGACATGGAGGAGAAGTGGCGTATCTATCGCGCTCTCAAGGAGAACTACACGCACGACGATCTCGTCGAGCGCATGATGCGCGGGATCATGCGCATGGCAGAGCAGGGCGCCTGCTACTGCCGTACGATGGTCGACGCGGATAGCATCATCGGCCTCAAGGGGATCGAGGCGGCGCTCTTCGTCAAGAAGATGGTGGCAGACATCATCGAATTTGAGATTGGCGTGCAGCCGCTCGAAGGCGTGCTCGACGGTCGCACCTGGGAAATCTACCAGGAAGCGTGCGTGCTTGCCGATTTCTGCGGCGGGCTGCCATCCAAGGATCGGCCGCAGGAGGCCAAGCACCTCGATCGCGTGCTCTCTCTCGCAAAGGGCCTCGGCAAGCCTGTCGACGTCCACGTCGACCAGCAGAACAACCCATATGAGAACGAGACCGAGCTGCTGGCGCTCAAGACCATCGAGCACGGCATGCAGGGGATGGTATACGGCGTGCACGCCATCAGCGTCGCGGCGAAAGACGAGAGCGAGCAGAATCGCATCATCGACCTGATCCTCAAAGCCGACATGGGGATCATCGTATGTCCCTCGGCGGCGCTCAGCATGCGCCAGCTCCCGATGCTCGGCCCGCTGCACAACTCGATCGCTCCGTTCGTCAAGATGCAGAAAGCGGGCGTGCGACTCTATTTGGGGATCGACAACATATCCGATCCTTTCATGCCGATAGTCGACGGAGACTTCATGTTCGAGACCCGCATGCTTATGGAGGCAGCTCGATACTACGAGGTCGAAAACATCGTCGATTGGGCGACACGATCGGTGCGCCGTCCGGTTCATATCAAGGAGGCTGCGTGATGTCGTCGGAAGCGATGTGCAGCGAGCTGCGTCGGGTGATCCCATCGCTGGCGCGAGAGCCGATCAACTTCTCAACGCGCAAGGAACCGGTACGCAGCGTCGAGGAGATCACCGAGGACCGCATGCGCCGCGATGGCCAGCTCACCGACAGCCCTCTCGAAGATGCCGTTCGCTTCCTGCTGCTCCGTCATGGCACGGTGGAGGCGAAGGTTCTTCTGAAGCATCTGGACGACAAAACGTGACGGAGCACATCCTCCCGAGTTGCTATGCCGGGCTGCGGTTCATGCATCGCGATCTCGACCCGGCCGACATCACCACGATCCTGCGGACGCGACCGACGCTCGCCTACACCTTTGGCGAGACGAACTTCAGGCGAAGCCCGAGTCGAACGGGGCTTTGGCTCTATTCGACGCGTGAGCTTCTGGCTCCAGGCATCTCGATCGAAGCACATCTTGAGGTTATCGCCGGGGTGCTCGTCGACACTCCCGAGGTGCGCGAGCTGGTGAGGGCCTATCAGACTGACATCCAGGTGTTTTGGTACGGGGCGAAGGGATCGAGCTTCCCCGAGATCGAGGAGCACCCGCTTGCCCGCCGTGTCCGCGAGATGGGCGGCAACTTCGAGACAGATTTTCACCGGGAGGTGGCGACCAAAAAGATATCGACGGCGGGGTGACCGATAGCCTACTGGTTCGGACATCAACGATTTAGGTTTTTCAGCAAATGAATTTCAGTCTCAAGCAGATTGCCGCTGGCGTGGCGTACGGTTTCGTTGGCCTTCTTGGCCTCAGCGCCGTTCTCGGCAGCTTCTACACTGTGAACCAGACCGATCGCGTCGTCCTTCTTCGCCTCGGCGCGGCCCAGGATGGCTTCGTCGGCCCCGGTCCCCATTTCAAGACGCCTTTCCTCGACAGCACGCAGTCGGTCGAGGTGACGCAGCAGACCGTCCGCTGGGATGTCGCGCAGGACCATGACTGGCGCCAGGAAGCCTATAGCTCCGACCAGCAGCCCGCGAAAATGTCGATCAGCGTCCTCTGGCACGTCCCCGAGGCCCAGGTCGTCGCGCTCTACGAGAAGTACCGCAGCGTGGAAGGCGTGAAGGACAACCTGATCTACCGCCGCATTCCGCAGGCCGTGAAGACGGTGTTCGGCCAATATACGGCCGTCTCCGCGATCCAGGACCGCGCAAAGCTGAACGCCGACATCATCAAGGCGATCCAGACCGATCCGGAGATCGCACAGGCGCCGGTCATCATCGACGGCGTCCAGGTCGAGGACATCACCTTTTCGCCCGCCTACATCGAGTCGGTCGAGGCCGCGATGCGGGCGCGCGTCGAGGTCCAGAAGATCGAGCAGCAGAAGCAGCAGCAGGAGATCAACGCGCAGATCACGGTGATCAATGCGAAGGCCGCTGCCGATGCCCAGGTCGCCCAGGCGACCGCAGAGGCGACGTCGACCAAGCTCCAGGGCGAGGCGCGCGCCGCGCTGATCAAGCTGAACGGCGATGCCGAGGCGGCGGCGATCAAGGCCAAAGGCGACGCTTTGCGCGACAACCCGCAGCTCGTCGAGCTGACGAAGGCCGAGAAGTGGAACGGCGCTCTGCCGACGACCATGATCCCCGGCTCCACGGTGCCGTTCATCAGCGCAGGGAAGTAAGCAACAGGCGGGGCGCTCGGCGCCTCGCCCCTCACCAGATGCGGACTTAGCTCAGCGGAAGAGCGTCTCCTTTACACGGAGAGGGCCGGGGGTTCGATCCCCTCAGTCCGTACCATCTACCCTCAATGACGCTTGATGAGCTTGATGATCCTGGGATCGAAGACGACATAATTGTGCGTACCCTTCTCCCCTTCACGGCTATTCCCGTCGAGGTACTTCACACCGAGGATGCCCGCAGCCAAAAGATCGTTGGATGATTGCTTGTTGGGATTAGGGCATTTGCGCCTGTTCGTATTGAAGTTGCGCATCATGACGTACAGCACGTCGCCGGTATCATTGTCTTTGATCGCGTCAGGGACATACGAAGTGTAGGTTGCGGTCAAAGATTTGAGAGCCTTTTTGACAAACGGCGACTGGTTCCTGAAAGGAACATCATTTAAAAGAAACTTGCTGTCGTCTGGCAGTTCGACCTCATAGAGATGGCCACCAGAGAAAACGACGTCATCTATGTCGATGCTGTCCACGAGCTTTGACCATGCAGGGTCTTCGATATGAACCTGCTCTTCGCCGCGCCACTCCCAATCGCCATATTGCTGTTTGGTTCTTGTCTTATCCCAGTCGAAGTCGAGAAGAAGAGAGATAGCTTTCTGCGTCTCCTTGTCGAGCTTCTCGAATGGCACGCCGTTGTATGAGATATCAGAAAGCTTTTTGCGATAGTACTCGGCAACTTTGCGTTCTTCAGCAAAGTAAAGGCCGTATCCATAGGCGTCATGCCCTTCACCGGTTCCTATCTTGGCGATCTTGAAGACCGTAAAGCGGTGACGGCTTCCATGCCATACCGTTGCTTCATTGACGATGTCGAGCCATTTGCGCATGCATTATTTATGACCATCGGCCAGCGGGTGGAGGTCGGCCACCATCGACATCTTCCGTCGATCGAGAACGTGCAGGTAGCCTTCCGTGGTCCCGATGTCGGCATGCCCGAGCAGCTCTTGCAGCGAGCGTAGGTCCTGCCCGTTGGCCAGCAGATGCGATGCGAAGGCGTGGCGCAGCTTGTGGGCCGACAATCCGATTCCCGCCAGTCGAGCCGCGCTCTTCATCTCCAGGTCGACGGCTTGACGTGTCAGCGGCCTCCCTGGATTGCGCATCGAATGGAAGACCCACTCGCGCGGGCCCGGATCGTAGGCTTGGGAGAGATCACGCCAAAGCTCGATCGACGCGAGGGCGCGATCGTGAAGCAGGACCATCCGCTCCTTCGAGCCCTTACCCTTGATCATCACCGCCATCGAGCCGCGCAGGTCCTTGGGCTTCAGCCGGAGGGCTTCGCTGATACGCATCCCAGAGGCGTAGAGCGTCTCCAGGAGGGCGGCGCGCCTCGCCAGTATCGCACGACCCCGAAGCTCAAGATCGCCGTCCTGGGCCCGTTTGTGGGCATCGTCGAGCACCTGGGCGACGATCTCTTCGGAGAGGCTCTTCGGTACACGCTGCGTACGGCGCATTGGATCAAGGAGATCGCTGGGGTCACTCTCGGCGCGCCCCTCCAGGAGGAGGAAGCGGCACAAGCCACCGATCACAGCACGGCGATGCAACACAGTGGCGTCAGACAAATGTCGAAGGCTGTCGAGATACGCGACGATATCGTGCCGCGTCAGAGAGGGCAGGGCGATGCCGTTCTTGTCGAGGAAGGCGAGGAAGCAACGGAGGTCGTTGCGATAGGTCTGGGCGCTGTCAGCGACGATCGAGCCTTCGGCAAGCGAGGCCTCGATCCAAAGGTCGGCGAGCTGAGCGTTGGTCGGCATGGCGGCATGGTGCGCCGCCGACCTTAAGATGGTCTTAGAGGTACTTCAGGAGGAACAGCATAAGCGGAATCAGGCGCTCCATGTCGCTCTTCAGCTCGGAGGCGAGAACCAGATCGTCATCCTCTTGGTGCCAAGTCATCTCGTGCTGATCGGCGAGGCGTTCGATGGAATGCACCGCGATGATGTAGGTGCCGAGCTTCGACGGCACAAACTGCCGAAGTTGATGTCCGGTCTCATTTTGAAGCTGGAGGAAGCTCAGGTACGCGCTGTCCTCGACAAACCCATAATCCGAGACCGGGTCTTGATCCGGCACGTAACCATTGTTCTCGCGCCAATGCTTCTGATACTCCACCTCAAGCCGATGCGTTTCTGACGCATACTCGAAGCTTGTACCGTACGTCTTGATTTCCGCGAAGAAGGCATCCGCCAAATCAGCAAGTACATACTTGGTATCGAAGTCGCCGATATCCTCGGGGAAGGCGCTGCTCGGATCGCTGAGCCTTGCACGCTCGGCATCGTGCTCGGCTCTCTTTTGCCTGAGCGTGTCGACGATTCTATCGATCCACTCGCCTGACGGCTTCAGATTGAAGTTGCGCATGCTCGCGGCCTTCGTCCAAACGTCGTTGATCTTCTTGATCAGCTCGTTCTTGTCGACGGGTTTTTGGTGGCGCGGCCTTGCGAGGACGGCCTTCATTGATGATATCGAGTGCGCTTCTGATTTCCATGAGGTATTTATAAGCATATCCACGTTGACGTCGAGATGAAAATCACGTATGTGTTGTGCTTTAGTTCCCAAGAGGATTTCGATGTCATTTGAGATCGTCCCGGCCGAGCGGGCCAACGGCAGCATCGGTGGAGCCCTCTATGGGTCGTCGGTGCGTGTCCTGGCGCGCTCGCCGGATAAGGTGCTGTTCTCAGGCTGCAACGGCATCCACGTCTTCGCCGACCGGGCGAATACGCGAAACGCTTGGTCGCACAATCACCATCGCGTCGCGAACGGTCGCGTCTCGACCGCGACGATCAAGGACGCTGCCGCAGGCATCGATCGCTTCTTCGAGGCAGGGGTGTCGACGCTCGTCGTGGAGGCTTGGGGCAAGAAGGGCACCCTCCTCATCAATGGCGGCGGCCTCCCGATGGAGAAGCCTCGCGTCGAGAGACAGAGGGACTACGAGGCGGCCTATACGCAAAAGACCTGCGCGTGGTCGGCCGATTTGACCGGCCGCTTACCCATCTGCAAGCAGTGCGGCAAAAGCCTCGAACCGTACTTGCAAGGTCACGGCTTCAACTCGCACATGGGTGATGATCACCCGAAGACCTCTGGCCGACTGCCAGAAGCTGACGAACCACGAGATCGTGCAGATCAGAGGGTATAGCTCCATCGAGCGTGCCCACTTTGTGGAGCACTTCTTCACCTGGGACGGCGTCAGCACGGAGAAGGAGCACTTCTGCTCCGACAGATGCGCTTTGAAGTATGCGCGCCGCGCCGTCGAGGAACTGCCGCCGCTGGAGGTGGGGAAGGAGCCGTCGAAGCCGGTGAGGCGCGAGTATGTGAGCAAGAGCTATGGGCCCGAAAGGCCCCCGCTGACGACCATGCCCGGCTATGAGACCTAGGCTTGCGCAGCCTTCAGGGCTTCGATGCCCGCCTTGCGGGTGATCAGCTTAAAGCCGCGAGCCTCGGCAATGCCTTCGAGAGCACGGCGGGCTTCAGCGAGGGTCGCGACGCCGGTCGCCATGGCATTCTCCTCGGCCTCGGTCAGCTTGATGCTGCTACCGACCGAGAAAGAGAAGGTACGACCGCCATATTGGGGCTTCTCAATCGAGCCGATGTACGATTCT
The DNA here is from genome assembly GCA_029817715.1 of Melastoma dodecandrum. Taxonomy (NCBI): domain Eukaryota; kingdom Viridiplantae; phylum Streptophyta; class Magnoliopsida; order Myrtales; family Melastomataceae; genus Melastoma; species Melastoma dodecandrum. Next base: position 338,370 of record JARUPY010000371.1, read on the forward strand.
GCGTCGATACCGGCGAGGACGACATCATACCAGAAAACGATGCGATCGGTCAAAAGCAAGCCTCACGAGCAATTTGATCACAATACAGTATATCTCAGGATTGTCAAGCGGCGCCAGCACGCTTACGGCCCTCCATTTATGAGCTTGACTGAAAGCAAATACCTGCTAGTATAGCCGAATTGCCGATGGAGATTTTCATGGAAGACATTGAGATCGAGACCGTCAAGGACCTCAAGGCATACATCAAGAAGGCCAAGACCGTTGTTGTTCAGGTTCGCTTCGGTCTCAGTGAAAGCTGGATCAAGATCGCCAAGACCGAGATTCCTGCGCTGGTCACGGGCTTCACCAACAAAACGACGCCCGAAGAGATGGAAATGTACTCGGGCCGCTTCGGCACCTACAACGAGGCCGATTCGATCCTTTATCTCGGCTAGGCGCTTTACCTCCAACTCAAGACGAGCACCAACGTATGGCGAAGATCAAGTTCACGTCCGCACAACTGCGGAAGCTCCGCAGACTCGCGGATCAGACCCAGGCCGCGTTCGAGCAAGCTCGCGAGATCGCCGCCGATGCTCGCGACAAGGCCGACGCCACAGAAGAGAAATACGATCAGCGTTCGGAGCGGTGGCAGGATAGCGAGGCGGCCGAGAATGCGCGTGGAGAACTCCAGGATTTCCGGGCCCTCTGCGACACGATCGAGCAGTTCGCCGACGACGCCGAGAACGCGCAGCACGACCTGGATTCGATGCTTTCCGATCTCGGATCGTAGCGATCAGCTTCGGCTGAACCACCAGATGGCGGCGACGGTCAGCGCTGCAAAAGCCAGCAGCGCCACCGTCCCAAATGGCTCCCATGGCCTGCGCTTCGCTTCGCGCTCCTGAAGGACGCGTTGCATGCGCGGGCTGTCTTCCATGCTGAGATATCGAGCATCGGGAAGCCGCTTCGTGCCGCGCCCCAGGAGCCGGGCGCAGGGCAGGCACCACTGGACCTTCGTGCCGCCCATCGAAGCGATGCGGCAGAGATCGAGGATGTAGTCGCTGTCGTGCTCCAGGCTTGCCATGTGCGGCACGGACACCGCCCAGGTATCCTCCGCCTGCATCTTGCCGCAGGACGAGCATTTGAAGCGCGTGACGGCGATGTACGGGCGCAGTCCCGCGTTCAGTCCTAGCAGCCGACCAACGATGTCGATCGGCAGGTATGACGGGTTGCTGGACAGCATCTCCCGGAAGTCAGAAGGCGCGGTTTCGGTCACACCTGCATCTCCTCGTAGCGACGCTTGAAGTCCGGCGCGCGCGCCTCGCGCATGAGCAGCTTGATGGCTTCGCTCGCCTTCATGCTCGTCGTCGCCTGCTCGCCAAGCCTGCGGATCGAGACAGTCATCTCCTCGACCTCCTTGCGGCCGACGACGAAGAGGATCGGCACCTTGGTGAGCGAATGGTCGCGGACCTTGGAGTTGATCTTCTCGTTGCGAAGGTCGACCTCTACGCGGAGCCCCACACGCCGCGCCATGCCAGCCACCTTATCAGCGTATTCGTCGGCGTCGCTGACGATCGTCGCAATGACGACCTGGACCGGCGCGAGCCACAATGGAAGCTTACCGGCATAGTGCTCGATCAGGATGCCGATGAAGCGCTCCATCGAGCCGAGGATCGCGCGGTGCAACATGACCGGCGTCACCTTCTCTGAGTGCTCGTCGATGTAGAAGGCGCCGAAGCGGGTAGGGAGGTTGAAGTCGATCTGCGTTGTCCCGCACTGCCATTCGCGGCCGATCGCGTCGCGCAGCGTGTATTCTAGCTTGGGGCCGTAGAAGGCGCCCTCGCCCGGATTGACGTCCGTCTGGATGCCGCTTGCCTTGATGACGTCGATCGCGTGGAAGAGGGCGGTCTCCGCCTTGTCCCAGGCTTCATCGCTTCCCACGCGCTTCTCAGGACGCAGGGCGAGCTTCACCACGATGTCGGTGAAGCCGAAGTCGTGGTAGATCGCCAGGATCAGCTCGTTGATCTTCAGGACCTCGTCCTGAATTTGATCTTCGGTGCAGAAGATGTGCGCGTCGTCCTGCGTGAAGGCGCGCACGCGCATGATGCCGTGCAATGCGCCGCTCGGCTCATAGCGGTGCACGATCCCGAACTCGGCGATGCGGATCGGAAGGTCGCGATAGGACTTCAAGCCGTTCTTGTAGACGGCGACGTGGCCGGGACAGTTCATCGGCTTCAGCGCGAAGACACGATCGTCCTCAGTCTGCGTGACGAACATGTTCTCGCGATAGGCCTCCCAATGGCCAGAAGTCTCCCACAGAGCGCGATCGAGGACCTGCGGGGTGTTCACCTCGATGTAGCCTGCCTCCTCCTGCTGGCGGCGCATGTAGGCGATCAGAGACTGGAACAGGGTCCAGCCCTTCGGGTGCCAGAAGATTGTCCCTGGTCCCTCCTCCTGGAAGTGGAACAGGTCCATTTCCCGGCCGAGTCGGCGGTGGTCGCGCTTCTCGATCTCTTCGAGACGACGAAGGTAGGCGTCGAGCGCCTCCTGGGTCGCGAAGGCGGTCGCGTAGATGCGCTGGAGCTGTGGCTTGGTGCTATCGCCGCGCCAGTACGATCCTGCGACCTTCATGAGCTTGAACGCCTGACCTATCTTGCCGGTAGACGTCATGTGCGGCCCGCGGCAGAGGTCGATCCAATCGCCCTGCTTGTAGATGCGCAGACCTTCATCCTGAGGGATCGACGCCACCAGCTCGCACTTGAAGCCTTCGCCTTTGTTGGCGAAGAACTCGGTCGCCTTCTCGCGCGACCAGTGCTCGACCACAAATGGGCTGTCCTTCGCGATGATCTCCCGCATGCGCTTTTCGATGGCCGGGAAATCCTCGGGCGTGAACGGCTGCTTCGTGTGGAAGTCGTAGTAGAAGCCGTTCTCAATGACCGGGCCGATGGTGACCTTCGTGCCGGGGAACAGCGATTGTACAGCCTCCGCCATGACGTGCGCCGCATCGTGCCGGATCAGTTCGAGGCAGCGCGGATCGTCTCGCGAGAGAAATTCGATCGCGTAGTCGCCGTCGAGCGTCGAGTCGAGATCGACCACCATCCCGTTGATCGTCATGGCAACGGTTCGCTTCAGCAGGGAAGGGGAGATCGACTTAGCGATGTCGACGCCCGAGACGCCGGGCTCGAACTGGCGCTGCGCGCCATCGGGGAAGGTGAAGGTGTTCATGCGCGCGCCATAGCATGCGCATTTTCGCTCGCCTACGGATTTTCGTCGGAAATCCTGCGCATGCGACGACTACGAGAAGGGGTCGGTGATGACCGGCGTGTCGCCGCGTAGCATGATATTCTCGCTATGAATGTCTAGGTTGACCTTCTTTTTCAACTCCGCAATGTCGTTGAGGATGTCCGTGTAGCCGGGGTATTTTCTATCGAACATGTCTCGGATCAGGTACCGATGCTCATCGAAAGTCGAGTCGTCCAGGTATTCTAAGGTCTTATCGACAATCCAGAAATCCGACTGTGGAAGCGGCTCTAGGCGCTCCATGCGGACCATGTAGAAAAACCGACCCAGCTTGATGAACTTACCTCGGAACTTCGGCACGTAAGGACTGTCTTGATGACCAAGGCAGTAGCGGACCCAGGCAATATAGGACATGTCCCATTCGAAATATCTTGATAACATCGTTCGACGACGGCGCGGCAAACACAATGCCGAAGGTGCCTTGCTGGCCGAGACGCTGGAAGCCTCGCTTGCGCAACTTGCCGTAAACGTACGCGAGGAACTCATCGTTGTCGACCAGCTCATCGTCGGCCAAACCCTTGAGGTATTCCAAGTCCTTGTCGGCCTTGTAGCCTGTAAGCTCATTGATGATATTGATCGATTCGCGTATCTGCATCCTTTATTTACTGATCGACAAGAAAAGATCGGCGAAGATCGGGCGCCTACATCAAGCTGTCAAATGAAGGGATCGGTGATGACCGGCGTGTCGCCGCGCATCATGACGTTCGATTGATGTAGATCGATGAAGAACTTGCCGCGCTGGGATCGGATGTAGTCTAGGATATCGACGATACCCGGCAGATATTCGGCCGCCTCGCGACGATCGCGGACGAACCATTTTTCCAGGTCAGGGGGCACTAACATATCCTTCGATGAACTTGAAGATGCGATTGTGGCGATACATGACTGGAGATAGCTCTTCCATGCGCACCGCGAAGAGATGATCCGTGAGCTGCACGAACTTGCCACGAAACTTGGGAACGTATGGGCTGTCCTGATGCGCAAGGCAGTAGCGCACCCAGGCGATATACGGCGCGTCGTTGAAGAACACCTTGATGACGTAGTCTCCGCCCGGCGCCTGGAAAACAACCCCCTTCGCGCCCGCCTCGCCCATCATCTCAAAGCCCTGGTCCTGAAGATAAGCTTCGATGCGATCGATGTAGTTGCCAGCATCATCGTTTGCGATCTTCTTCAGCCGGGCCAACGTATCGTTGGATTTGAAGCCAGTTAGCTCGTTGATGATGTCGAGAGATTCACGGATGTCCATATCGTATTTATGGATTCAGACTGCAAATGGATCGGTGATGACGGGTGTGTTGCCACGCATCATGACGTTATTCGAATGGATGTCGTGATAGCCGCGCTCGCTGTTCATGACGATGATCTCGTCGAGCACCTCGGACAAACCTGGATACTTTCGCTCGATAGCGCTCCCGAGCTGGTCTCTTTGCTCCTCAATGTCGTCGCAGTAGGTGACGAAGTCATCATTGACATAATCCGTGATCATCTTGACGATGCTCTCGTCCTCCAGCGGCGATAGACGTTCCATCCGAACCATGTAGACGTACTTGGCGAGCTTCGCGAACTTGCCTCGGAACTTCGGTACGTACGGGCTGGTCTGATGTTGCAAGCAGTACTTCAGCCACTCGGCGTACCCACCATCGAAGCGGAAAACCTTGATGACATAGTCGAGGCCCGGCTTCGTGAATACGATTCCGTAAGTGCCCGCGCCGAGGGCCTCATAGCCGTTCTTCCGGAGGTGGCCGTAGACCAGCTTGATGAAGTCGTCGTTGTCGACCATCTCGTCCTCGCCGACACGCTTGACGTCGGCGAGATCAGCATCATTGTGATGGCCAGTGAGTTCATTGATGATGTTGAGAGCTTCGCGAATGTCCATCGAATATTTAGAAGGGAGTGCGTCATAAATATCGAAATGCGAATTCATGAAGTCGAGGGGACACCCCCACATGGTTTGGTTCCAGTAGATGGCAAACCTGATTTCTTCCACAACCCGCTGCCACACGATCTTAAGACGTGGCATGGCCACTATGTAGCTCGGCAGGCACGACAGGCCAGCGCTCGCGCGTGGAATGCCCTTCTGGATCGTGCGCACAAAGCCATACGCCGTGTCTCGCTGCGGATCGCCGACCTTGTGCTGATCGAGGACGAGATCGGCGTTCGCGCTCTGACCAGCCCGAAGTCAGAGCCGCCCTTGGTGGAGAAGCTAGGCGGCGTCTTCTACGTCGCCAACGGCAACCATCGCGTCGTCGCGGCGCACCTGCGCGGCGAGACCGAGATAGAGTGTGATCTCGTCGACATCGACGCCGAGCTGGCTAAAGAAGAAGGCAAATAGCTAGGTCGCGGAGCGAGTGCTCTCGCCCGCCAAGATGACCTTTTTGACGACTAAATATGACATGCGCTATCGAGAGATCATGGAGACGGCAAGCTTCCCGCCAAATAGCACATCCGTCAATCCGCTCTTGCTCACGTCTCAAGAGTATCATGCGCTGCTGGGCGGCAGGAAGCGTCATCCGGATGACGCCTATGAAAGCACCCTAACCGATCTCAATACGCCGGGCGAAGCAGAGAAATACGCGCATCCTTTGAAGACGGTCCGGCTGGACGGCAAGAGGTTCATCTTCAAACTAGCCGCGAAGGAAGATCGACTATCCGCAGCTCGACGCCTACTCGCTACCGGTCCGCGACGAGAATGGGAAGGTGGTCCTTCGCTCTGACACCGATCATCTGCGGCAGTTCAATTACGCCGTCGCGGCCTTCAACGAAGACGATCAGATCGTTGCGGTGGCGCGCGACGAGATGGACTGTCTGGTGATCTCGGTCGCCAACGAGTATCGCGGCTTCGGCCTTGGCGTGATCCTGGGTCAGATTGCGCGCCACTTCGAGCCGAGGAAGGACGCGGGAGGCTTTACGCGGGCTGGCTCCAGGAAACATGTTCCGCTATCACCGCGAGATGGTTCGAGACGCGCTCGTAAACGGGACCTACCGCAAGATGATCGCGGCAGGGGAGGTCAGCGTCGAGCGCGTCCGAGAGATCGTCAAGAGCGCCAACCTGCGTATCAAGCCGAGGAATCGCCCGCTATCGTTTTAGGCGAGCCCGATCTTCTTAGGGCCATATGATCTTGAAAGCGGCGCCATAGTCTTTTGCTTTTGCGTACACGGACATATCGCTGTCGCCATTCACGGTCTTGAGAACATTGTTCTCCCACCACGCGGCGACCGGCCCGTCACCGGAGTCGCCATCGACAGAGTAAATCAAGTAGGCGACGTCATCGGCGAGATGCACACCCTCCCAAACCTCAATGCGGTCGAAGGTGTTGATGAAACCACGACGTACCCAACGTCTACAAGAGACGGGTTCGCAGTCGAACGTGCAGATTTCGGATCGGTAGAAGTGGTTGCCGGAGCGTAGATAGCCCATGACTTTGCTCGATACGAAGAACCTGTTTGCCGTCGCCCGCCGTGTTCGTTGAGCTATGAGATTCGCCTTACGAGACACCTCGATCGGCAGACACGCCCACCATTCGCTTGCGGTCTGGTAGTCAGGGTAAGCTGTGAACTCGCTCGCCGTCAGAGTCTGTAGAAAAGCATCTTCGGCAGCCTCTACTGAAGCAAAATCGACAACACTGTCGCGACAATCAACTCGACGGACAGACAATGATGCCGACTTAGCATAGAACTTAGCATAAAATAGTTTGAAGAATTCTTGATATTCCTCGTCATTATACAAGTACTTCGGGCGCTGTTTGAGGGGCTCAGTCTGCTGTATCGGTTCTGTGCTCACAACTCGGGAGATAAATCCGGGCTGAACGGGGGCGTGCAAGATAGGAGAGGAGAAGGTCGGCATCTGCCATGATGTCCACTTGTCAACCTCTGCGGCAATATTCTATCGATCTAAATATTGGATGCGTTACGAAGAAATTATTGCAGAGAAGATTGCGCCACCGTCCGGTCTACCCCAGGTCTACTACCACGGAACATCGAATGAAGCTGCCGCACAGGCCATTCTCCAGCACGGTGTCCAGCCACAATGCCAGATCAGCATGGGGCGCAAGAAGAACGGCGCCATGACGCCGGTTGCCGAGATGGTGTATCTCACACCGTCGATCTCATACGCCGCGATCTACGCCATTGGCGGCGTTTTCCTCGGTTCCGACATGGGTCGGTATTTGGAGGGTAAGGACCCCTATGGCTACGTGTTTGGCTTCGACAGCTCGATCTTCTCGTCGATCCAGCCTGACGAGGACGAGGTTGGAGGCGCGACACGGGCAGCATATCGATATATCAAGTCTGGCACGAAGCCTGTATCCGAATACTCGACCAACCCGGTATTCGACAACGCTGTCGCCAACGACACGCTCGTATGGCACCAGCTCGTAGGTCTAGCTGAGAGGGTGCTCACGCCTTTGCAACGCAATAAGCTAGCGACCGGCTACGAGATGTCCCACGAAGCGCAGCTCGGCAAGAAGCTTGTCGCGCGCATGCCCGACGATCTCAAGGCGAAGCTCATCATCATGGGCTGCCACATCGCGCATCACGGCGCGCTGATGCCCAACGCTGCTTGGAAGATCGACAAGCGGCGCACGATCGAGCTGAATCGGGATGGCTCCAACTTCTTCGAGGTCGCGGAGCGGGTGCTCTAGCTCGCCCAGCCTTGTATCAGCCGTTCCGCCATGGTAATGCCTCCGGCTTAGGGTTGTGGTCAATCCTGCGCTGTGAAGATAGGTTCGAGTCCCAGACCGAACGGGTTCGATCCCCACTCGGGCAGGTGCAAAACAGCGGACTACGGGAGCCGGGGCAGGCAATGTCTCGGCTCTTCGCGTATCTGAGGCGCTGATACTTTACTTGACGAAACACCGATTACGCGCGTGGCTGTCAGTACGATGCTGGGAACCCCAAGCGCTGGATCGCCGGTTGCTCCAACACGCCTTGCCCCGGTAGAATGCGGACTCCGTCAACCACCGGCTCATCGTCGTCCACACCCCAATCGTCGTTAGGCTCGAATGGATCATCGTGCTCGTCGAGGAACCACAACGAGTAGAACTGGCCAAAGTCGAAGCCCAGTTGATTCGCAATTGCGATGTGGTTTGCTTCAGTACCATCCCAGATGTAGAGTTTTCCGTCCGATCCGACGATGCCGCGCACGCCAAATGATGTTCGTGAGATCGCTTGCTTGATGTCTTGCATTGAGGGCGAAATGACCACCGTTGTCGAGACCTTCTGGCCGAAGCGTGTTGTGAAATCGAGCTTCTCGGCGCGCGCTTCTGCGACGATCTTCTTTGCAGCCTCTTTCATCGGAACAGCCCTCGGTGCACGCCTCACGCACGCACTGGCCATGGCGCGATAAGCGACCTGAGGGTCCATGAAGGAGAGCTGCTTGGCATTGGCATTCACACTCGTCTTCCCGTCCGCATCGACTGCGTGCACTTCGAGGAGAATAAACTCGACGATGTCCATTTGCACAAGGTAGCGCTTGAAGGCTTCCACGGTCGGCTTCGCAAGAGGTGTCCCCGCCATCTCGACATAGAGCTGCCTGCCGAAGGACTTTGTAGTAATCCGAAGCCAACCATGCTCGATCGCCGCACGAGACCCGCCAATGTGGTAGCAAAGCTCTTCGTGCACCCCGTACTTCATAATGTAGTCGACTTGCGTCGGCGTGATCCAGAACTTAAACTCTTCCTCGTCATGGATGCGGTTAATGAACAGCTCAACAGTACGTTGGTCGTCGTGGGCACCCCATGTCTCGGTGAGGGTGTCGGCGATAATTTCGATATAACGCATACCTATATTTATGGCTGACGATATTCTCCTGCACCCTAGACAAACATAGCGCGGTGCGCTCGACACTGTCGACGATCTGTAGCAACGCATAGGCCGATAAATACGGCGCATGCGTAACTGGATCAATCTTGTCGAGGAGGCTCAGCGAGCATTCTCGGACAGCTTCACCAACTGGTTTCGGGACGACCCCGAGGTCTGCTACCACGGCTCGCTGACTGACTTCGCCGAGTTCCACGCCGGATCGCATTTCGAGGAAAACGACAGCGCAGGCGCCGCGTGGCATGTAGATCATCTTGCCCCGATGAAGGCTTGGTATCGACCCGCAGACGGTACAGTGATCAAGGTCCCATTCGAATCAAGTCATTACACAGCGAAAATGCACAACATAGATGTCATGGGCTTACCCGACGAGGGAGCCAATTTGTATGACTATGGTTGGGTGCGCATCGCGAATGTCGACGAGAATACTTTGCAGGCGCCCGGTTACGTGACAGCGGGATCGGCCGCAGATGCCCGCGCCGCGCTTCTCTGGATGCGCCGGAGCGGCACCTTACCACGAGCCATGTACGTGGAGATCGAAGGCGAGGGAACGACGACGCAATCCTATTTCATTGAGGGCGGCAAGCTGCGAGACTTTGTAAGAGGAAGCCACCTCAGGATGAAGAACGTCGGCGGACGTTCATTTTAGTACCGCGATCGTCCTGTGCTTTGATATTGACCCGAGCGTGTTGCGCATGGATCATCAAGCCATGAGATACAAAGTCAACATAGACCGGCCGCAAACTTCAGAGGACAACGCTAAGGTCATATCGATCGTCGAAAGCTTCGGCGATCGTATCCAAGTAAATGGTCTTTACGACTTTAACAGTCAGGTTGACCAACCCGTAGTCGGGGGAGGATTGTACAACTTTTGGTTCGACGACCGCGCGGATGCAGAATCTTTCTACACGCTGACTGAAGCATTCCACTTCAAGCTAAACAATGTTCCGGAGAAGGATAGCCCGGAATACAGGGAACTTATCGCGAAGAATCCGGAACTGGAAGAGATCGTCGAGAGCCTGAGGCGATACAATGCGACGATTATTGCGCGCAAGCTCTTGCCTGACATCGAAGAGGTCGACTAGCTACGCCTTGAGATACGCCGCCAACCACTTCCCGGCCGTGACGCTGGCATCCTTGACGTGCTGGCGCAGCTCGCCGGTCTTGTAGTTCGACTTGTAGCGTGGATCGCTCACACTCGTGATGATGACCGGCTCGTAGCCGAATTGGTCGGCGGTAATGTCGACGATCGTGCCGCCCTTGACCAGCCAATAGTGCGACTTCCCACTCGCCGCGTGGCGTGAGCATGCCGCCGTCCATGTATCTGGGTGGCCAGGGCGAGCCGCCCTTGATCGCCCAAATCTCGTTCAGCTCGGTTTTGAGGACGCCCATCAGGAAGATGCAGGAGAACCGGCACATGTTCGTTGAGCCGGACATGCCATAAGGGATGTCGGATGTCTGCTTGGCGGCGGCACCAGCGTGCCATGCCTCCCAGCGATCGACCAAGAAGGCCCGAGCGTGTTCCGCAACGTCCTGCAATGTCAGAGGAATATCTGCCTCAACGATGTCGATCAATTCTCGCATCCAATATTTATGGAGGAACACAACCAACGTGGCCTGCTCTGCGGCGGCTGTCAACACTCAGATTGGCGCCCTGCCCCGTCTTGACGAAACGCAAAACGTCGAGTATAAGCTAGACGATATTCTTGCTTTCATTTCCGGAGAGACGATGAAAAGGTCCAGGCTGAGTGAAGTCGACGTCGTCGCTCTAAGGGAAATCAAGCGGTGGGTGGCAGGCGCCGAGAAAAGCCGCCACGACGGTCCCGGAAGCAATGCTGCCTTTCTACGCGAGCTGGCCGCGCGCGAACAGGCACTCCCCCAGGGCGCCCGCGAGGCATGGTATTCGTGGCGCAGAGATGACCTTCGCCGAGAGCTGTCGCACTGGCGTCACCAGTTCTTCATCGAGAAGACGCGCCAGGGCTATCGCGTTTACCGCTGGATCACGAACCGTGGCGAGTACGCCCGTCGTGCTCTCAAGGCGCGCCTCGACGAGACAGGCGTTGTGCCCTATCGTGGCAGCCTGATCAGGGTCTGACCGGCGCAATAAATATCGGATGCGAGAGTTCATGAAGATCATTAGCGAAGCGGGGAATCTGTTCGAAATGCCGATGCTGGTTTCGGGCAGTGTTGACTTTGGCCTGTCCGATGCCGCGTTCAACCGCAAGGAATACGAGCGCCTCGCCGACAGCGACTACAAGGCGATCGAGGAGAACGATCGCTACCTGCTGGCGACGAGCTACGATCGTGAGGATAACCGCTTCGAAATCTTCCTTCTCAACTACAAGGCCCGCAGCCTCGCCTACTACGTCGAGTATGTGCCCCATCAGGTCCCGCAGATCGGCATGTGCGCGACGCAGGTGATCCTGTGGCGCCTGTCGGGCGCTGGCGTGCCCGGCGTCACCTCCAAGGTCTTCTACGACGTTCTACTCAAAACGTTCGCTGGCGTCGTCTCCGACCAGACTCAGACCGACGATGGCCGCCGCTTCTGGATCGATCGCATGGCCGAAGCCGTGCACCAGGGCTTCGTCGTAGGCCTGCTGGACGAGGGCAAGATCACCTCGATCTACGATCAGACGCGGCCCTATGAAGAGTGGCTTGCCAACAATGACGGCTGGGGCCATGGAGAGGGCTACAAGTCGCTCCGCTACTTCATCGCAAAGAAGGTCTCGTAGCCCGTGCCGGACAGGCAGTTGCCCGACGAGCTTGACTCCAAGATAACAGCGTCCTGGTGGTCGCCCTTTCTGGCTGTCCGCGATGCTGCTCGCCATGCTGATCCTCTCCTTCGTCGCAGGGATTCACAGTCACTGAAATGCAGCTCATCTTGAAGTCCGAGGCAGGCCTAGCCGAGCACATTACCAACGATTACGTCGCGCTCGGTCGCCTGCCCGATGGACGCATCTGCGGCGTAAAGCGACTGATGTTCCACTACACGATGCACATCGATCTGGGGGACACCGGCTACGATGGGCGGTACTGCATCGACACCCTGCCCCACGCGCTGATCTCGCTTGTCTCCTATGACGGCACGGATCACCCGCCGTACTGGCACAAGTACTATCCACCGTCGTACGCCAGCGCGAAGTCGAAGACCGGCAACAAGACGATCCGCAATCCTGCCGACCCATTCCCTGAGGCGTCTCAGGAGCCTCTGACAATAGCGCGCTGAGTACAGGACGTCCCAGCGTCCACCGAATTTTCGGATAAACGGTTGCCTTAAACGAACTTTCGTATTAGAACGGCGTATACGATTATCTGTTGATGGCGAAGGTTTTAGGATGGGTTTCGGTGCGCACGACATCCTCGCTCACAAGGTCGAGCCGATCGTCGCGAAGCTGAGCATCTGGCAGGACGGCTTCTACTTCGGGCGGCTCCGCTCGTCGGAGATCGTTACCCTGGTCAGCGCCGGATATCGCGCACACAAGCGCTCCGAGGGGCACCAGGAAGCGGCCTTCCAGGCTGTCGCACGCTATGCCGAGGGCGACTACATGCCCCCGGACAGGGATCACACGTGGTGGTTCTATGTGGCGCCCCCGCCTCGCCATATCCCGGAACTCTCGTCAGAAGCGCTAGGCCGCGCTTGAGGACCAATCTCCCGGCCCAGGTCGACGATGTCGTCGCCCTCGGGCTCGCGTACCGGGAGCCCCTCGTTGGCCTCCTTGATCGCCCTGTTCGTCATTGCGAGCATCCGCTTGGCGTACATGGTCTGGGTCGGAGACTTCGCTCGCGCGATCATGCCCTGATATCGGGCGCGCTTGCGCTCAAGCTGCGGCACACTCTTCTTCTTCGTTGCCAGTGCCATCTTCTTCTCCTTGTCCTGGCCCACACGTAGTTCGAGAATGATCGCGGGGCAACCCTCCTGACGAAAAGTCGTTATAGACGTTCTGTACTCGATTGGATTTTGCAGATGTTTGGACGTGGATATTTGACGGTGCGCCCTGCCCTTTCTAGCCTCAATCCATTGCGAGGACCTATGGACAAGCACGAGTTTTCATTTCTAGGCCATCGCAGACCTCCCAGATCGTCCTCGCTGAGCACACTCGCTCATGAATAAATACTCGCATGAATGACATTCGATCCATTATCAATATATTGGTTGAGACAATGACAAATTATCAGTACACCGAAGTCGATTTCCGTGGAGAGCAGATGGAAGTCACCTGCAAGATGTACGGGGACGAGATCGAAGAGTGGTGGTTTACCAAGCTGGGTACATCGGAACACACCGAGCTTAACATTACCCAGGACGAGCGACAGGATATTCTTGAGCAGCTCGCCGATAATCTTGAGCCTGCGTGGTAACTCGGAAATATTACAACGCAGAGCTTGCATTCCTTCGTGAATGTGGTATTGTGTCTGTGTTGAGGAGACGTTGAATGGCCCTGGGTTCCGCTAAGGTCGCTGAGATGATCGCCGCTGCCAAGGCGAAGAAGCAGCGCATCTCGGAAGGCGTCGAGGCGGCCGAGCCCTTCGTCGACCCGTTCCTCGCGATCGAGGCCGAAGAGGCCGCTCGCGATCAGGCCTGGATCGAGAACTTCATCGCAGCCCATGGCGGCTATGAAGCCATGGTGGCCCAGTTCGAGAAGGACCTGTCGACGGCCACCGTGTACAACACGGTCGACGAGTTCATGCAGCGTTTCTTCCAGAAAGCCTGAGCATTTCGGGTCTAAATAACCCGAAATGCGAATTCGTGAAATCGAAACTCCCCTCCGTAGCGTTGTTGAAACAAACCGATTTCGAAGAGACTTCGATGCGGAGGCGGTCCGTGATCCCTCGCTGATCACCGACTTACGTGACTTCTTAAAATTCAAGCAGGAGCATGGCTCTACCCCGTATGGGGCAAAGGATGCTCCGTTCCATTACGGCCCGCGCAAGGGCTACTGGCACTGTCATCTTCGCCACGGCAGGCTGATCGTCACCTATAAGATCGACGCGCGCCACATCTACCTGACGGCCTTCACTGATCACAAAGCCTACGACGGCAAGGTGCCGAAGATCGGCGCCTTCCTGAGCGGACTCTCGCCCAGCGACTATTCGGCCTATGATGAGCCGGTGACCAACAAGCCCCCTGCCCCGGTCCAGGAGAATCCGCTGCTCGGCGAGCTGCGCGAGCTTGCCTACGGAATGGCCAGCGATCCGGCCGAGCGAGCTGATCTCATGAAGGTCGCGCGTGGCGATGTCTCGGGCTTCAAGGTGTACCTCGAAATGCTCGGCGTCACGGGCCAGGACGTCGCCCAGGCCTTCGGGTCTCGTGCCGCCATGATGGCCTTTGCGAAGAAGGTACTGGCCGACACAGCCGTCAAGGAAGCCGTTTCGGAGGCCGTGCAGCCCAAGACCTACCTGCATGTGTCACCCGGCGATCGCTTGCCGTCCCTGGCCGCCAAAGGCCTCGTGGCGAACTACAACGCCGAGTACGACGGCATGGGTAACTACGACGGCGACTGGCAGAGCCTGGAAGGCATCTACATGACCGATCAGACCGATCTGATCAGCCACATGATGACCGCTCGACCCGATCTGGAGGCGCCGGTCGCGATCGCGATCATCGAAGCTGACCCGTCGAAGCTGCTGCCCGACGAGGACATCATCAACATCGTCATGGGAGACATCCACGACACGATCGAAGGCGGCGACGAGCCGGAAGACGACGCGGATCGCATCAGAATCGTCAAGACGCTGGCAAAGCGCTTCGCGGAACGTCTCGGCGAGAAGCCGAACAAGGTTCACCTGGAACTCGCCGATGGCTGGCTTGCACATTGGCTCGGCGAAAGCGACGCCAATTACGAATGGTGGGCGAGCATCAAGGACAGGTTCGTCCGGTCCCACCCGACCCTGAGCAAGGACAAGAACGCGCCGCACTCTGTCCGCTATCCCGGCAGCATCGGCTTCACCGGTTCGCCACGCATCGCGACGCTCGTCGAGTTGGACGACCGCTGGCAGGTGAAGGTGGTCAAGGGGAAGCTCACAGCGGCCGGGAAGGCCCTTCTCGACCGACTTGGTGCCATCACAGCCCCGGCGCAGCCGAAGGCCCTCGACGGCCAGCGCAAGGAACTTCTGGACCTCGCCTCGCGGGTCGTATCCTGGCGTCCTCAGTCCGAGCTGATTAAGATCATCTCGAAGATGAACGACGCCGAGGTCGCAGAGCAGATCAAGGTGGCGAAGGAGAAGCTCGCCAAGCCCATCGCAGAGAGCGTGGCCCTGGCGCCAACGCTGTATCACGGCACCTGCGCATCGAACGCAGAAAGCCTATGCAAGAACGGTTGGGCGCCGCGTACAGGCGGCATGGGCGGTAACATGGGGCAGTCCCGCTACCTCTACCTCACGACCGGCCCTGAGGACGCTCTGTGGTTCGCGCAAGAGAAGGGTTGCAATACCGTACTGGAGATCGTCGGCGTGCCGATGGCGGCGCTGATCGTCGACCCTGAGGACGGCATGGCCGATAACGTCGCAGACGAGATCAAAAACGCCTTCGGCCTACCGGGCAAGGTGGCGCTCACCGTGCCGCTTGGGCCTGAGCACTTCCGGCCGTACAAAGGCACTTTCTCCCTATGACCTAAAGCGCGAAGACCTTACCGCGTGCCGTGGCGAAAACGCCCTTGGCACGATGATTGACGATCACCTCCAAGTGCTCGATGTCATCATTGGCAACCTCGACGTAGTCGGTCGGATCGCTACCCGCTTGTAGCCGCTATCGGACACGCGATTGAAGGTGATCTCGCCGCGCACGAGATACTGGGTCAGCATCTCGACGAAGAACTCTCCTGGCCGCTTTCGTAGAGAGCCCTCGCGCGCGCTGCGCATAGTGCCGATGATCTCGCCCACTAGACCGAGGTGCTGCTTCCAATTCGCGGCAGAGAAAAGGTTGGAGTATTTGGGAAGATGCAGGAGGCTTCGAGCGATGTCTTCGCTATCTCGCCCCACACGATCAAAGATCGCGTCGGCTTGCGGATTGCCTGATTGAATGATCGAGTGGCAGATGCGGTGGGCGAGAATCCAGGAGGTCAACGGCATGCGCTCATCGCCCTCGTTATCTAGCAGCAGGACCGATATGGTGTTGCCGTCGTTGACAAGGGGCTGACCTAGCAGTGTTTCTGCCTCGGCATAGCTGATCTCGCCATTGAAACCGCCCTTCTCAAGATGTTCGAGTTCCCTTGCGTTGAACTCTCCTTTGCCCGGCACACTGAATTTACCATCCTTGCCATTGTAGAGGTAGACGTTGAAGATAAACGGCGTGCGAGAGAAGGCGTTACGGACCTTCAACTGCCAAGCCGGGTTCTTGATCGCGCGTAGATCGCTGGCGCGGAAACGAGCCTTCATCCTCAGTGTCGCCATGGAGTTCGAGATCGCCGATCGGCGCCTCATCAAGCTCTTCAGATTCTGCAAGGGCTTGGTTGATGATGTTGAGGAATTCGCGCATCCAATATTTATTGACCGCGAAAGTCTGAGACGCGCATTCTGAGCCTACATTTTTGAGGACTGATTTTATGAGTGACATTACTGCCGAGAGCCTGATTGCCGCCGAGGTCGCCCGCCAGGATCGCATGTGGGGTACGCTGAATGAGCGCGCCGACTCGACCGATCGCCAGCTCCAGGATGCCGCCACCGCCCAGCTTATCGCCCTCATGTACAAGCAGGAAGGCGATGAAGAGGCGTTCGAGACAGGCAGCGACGGCTCCGCCTACTACCCGAACGACTGGTCTGGCTTCCGTGACTATGGCTCCGACGTCGCCAACCTCGTCGTCGCCACGGCCTACCTCACCCAGGAAATCCGCCGTCTTCTCCGTGCCGGTGCCGACACCACGCGTACCTCGCGCAACGTCGAAACGCAGCCCTACGCGAAGACGACGACGCCTTTCGTCATCGAGGCGTGATGGCCGACCAGGAGGTCGTCTTCCGCTCCATTCGGCTCCCGGTCGCGCTCGACCAGGAGCTGAGCCTCCATGCCCAGAAGCAGAACGTCTACCCGATGGACCTCATGCTTACGCTGATCGAGGAGGCATTGGCGAAGCGCGCCAAGGATGCGGGTCGCAGTAGCATTCGCGCCGGGTAACAACGAGCCTTTAGCAGATAAATATTTGCCGAGGAGACTCTAATGACATCTATTCGGCAATGGATTAACGTTCTAACGGAAGCAGCCGCGATCGACTACATGTATGGCGGCTGCCACGTATTCGCACTTGCTGTTGAAGAGCTTACCGACTGGAATATGGTCGCTCTGTTGTCGTACGGCGGCGAGCGAGTCTGACGATGACGATTTCGAAGACAACGATGACCTCGACGAGAGTGATGAACCGGAGGATGACACATTCCATGGCTTCAGTGATGTAATCCACATCTTTTGTGTTACGCCCGAGGGGCGCCGTTTCGATGCGTACGGTCTTAGTGGCCCTGTTGATCAGTATGTCTATGAGCGCGAAGTTGAACTAGGCGAGGACCTGTCGACGATGCCTGTAGACAAAGACGATATCGCACAGCTCGTCGCTATGGGTTGGCTCAGCCCTATCACGCCTGCTGAAGCAGCCGAGGCAAGAGCAGATGCTCGCCAAGCGCTTGAGGATGAAGAAATACAGTTCGATGCCTCTAATAGTGAGCTGACAGAGACGGCTAAACCATTTCATGTCGACGGCTACGAACCACATTCCTCATTGTATGAGATACATGGGCGAGGCGATATGAGGTATCTTCTTCATGGCTCACAGTTCAATCTACTTCGAGCATTGTTGCTTGACGGAGGTCGGGTGCTTGCATGGGACGCCTACTATTCCACCCATGAAGAGATGTTGAATCGTATTGAGAAAGCCGGTGCCGACATACCGAACGCCAACTTTATCTATTTGACACCGGAAGGCGTTGCTGCTGGCCCTCGTGCAGAAATACAAACGAGCGCCCCACTGCGCAGAGCTTACGGAACACCTGTGCCTACCGTTCCTCTTCCAGAGCTTCCATCCGACGATGAGGAAGAAGACAGCGATTCATACGACGAATAGCCCGTGCGGCATCTCCGAAAATAGCGGCTTGACAACCTCTTACGCAATGTTTACAACGTAAACATTGAAGCGAAGGAGGTCGGACATGGAAGGCATCACGGTCAGGAAGAACGGCGAGGTCGGCATGATCAGCGGGGTCGACGGCATGACCCTCATGCGGGTGGTCACGTTGCGGTCGGGCATCGAGATGTGGCGGAAGCACAAGATGATCCCGACGCGTGGCGCGACCATCGGATACATGCTGGGCCAAGCCACCGAGTACACCGGCCAGACCTACAAGAAGACGCCTGGGGATTACGCCAGGGCCGAGCAGGACCTGACCGTCTGGATCGAGACGATGAAGTCCGCGATTCCCGTTCACCACGAGAAGTAACGAGGAGGGGCCTTCGGGCCCCTCTTTCTCTTCTGATAGCCGGTGATTATCGTAGAACGGAAATTTCTATGTGTAATGTTTACACTGTACGGCCCTATATGTATTAGGGCGGGCTCCTCCGCCCTTGGAGGACATCGACATGAACAAGAAGTTGCGTGCGCAGATCGAGGCGTTCCTGCGCGAGCCCTGGGTCATCTTCATGATGTTCTGGGCAACCGTTATGGGCATCCCCGCTGTTGCCTTTATCGAGCGTGACCTGGAACGCCGATTTGGCGCCAGCCTCTTCACCGATGGCAACAAGCGGGCGATCGGTGCGATGGTGCGCCGCGTGCTTGCCGACAACAACATGGTGATCGCTCGCCAGGGCGTGCGGGGTTGCGGCGGTCACTACAAGACCGGCACTGTCTACGGCTTCTGATCTAACCCGAAAGGAGGCGGGGTTTCTTGCCCCGCACTCCTTCGTAGCGTAGATATATTCTTGCAATATTGAAGGTATAGAATGCGGCGTGGTCTAATTGACCAATGCCGCATTGTATATTACGCATTACAGATCAAGTAAACTGCAAGTTTGAGAATGTAGACCCGGCTACACGTCGCGTTCTATGCGAGGCAGCGAAGTACGACGTCCCCTATGCGCGCCACACGCCCCTCTACAAGATGGGACGCTGGGATGGCAAGAAGCACTTCTGCACGACTGGCGGCGCGACCTACATCAACCTGCTGCCGCAGCTTCTGCCTGTGGTCTACGATGCCGGATACGACATCGAGCTGATCGACGAGCGCCCGCCGTTCGACATCGAGCTTCCTGAAGTTCACGAGAACATCCTCTCCCACAAGGTCTGGCCGGAAGGACATCCGATCGCGGGCGAGCCGATCGTCCTGCGCGACTATCAGGTCCAGGCGATCCAGAACTATTTCAACAACCGGCAGTCCATCCAGGAGATCAGCACAGGCGCTGGCAAGACGTTAATTTCCGCCTCGATTTCGTATCTAGTCGAGGGCGCCGGGCGCACGATCGTGATCGTCCCCTCGAAATCGCTGGTTGAGCAGACTGAAGAGGACTTCATCAACCTGGGGCTCGACGTCGGCGTCTACTACGGCGACCGCAAGGAGTATGGCCACAAGCACACGATCTCGACGTGGCAGTCGCCCGGCCAACTGTGGAAGCAGTCGCGTATGGGCGCCGCAGAAGTGCCCCTGAAAGACTTCCTGGAGGGCGTGATCTGCTTCCAAGTGGATGAGGGCCACTCCGCCAAGGCAGACGTCCTAAAGGACCTCCTGAGCGGCCCTATGGCCAAGATTCCGCTGCGCTGGGGCATGACCGGCACGCTGCCGCCCGAAGATTTCAACTTCGCGACGATCCTCTGCACGATCGGCCCCTGCGTCGGCTACATCCGCGCCAAGGACCTCCAGGACCAGGGCGTCCTATCGAAGTGCCACATCCACATCGAGCAGCTCGACGACTCGCCCTACGAGTTCGTGGAATACGATGCCGAGAGCAACTTCCTGTCGACCGACGCGCTACGCCTCACGTGGCTCGCTTACCGTACGATGGAGATCGCCGAGTCGGGCAACACGCTGCTCCTCGTCAACAACATCGAGACGGGCAAGTTCGTGCAGCGCCTGATCCCCGACAGCGTGTTCGTCAACGGCTCGGTGAAGACGAAGAAGCGTCGTGAGGAGTACAAGGAGGTGCAGACCGCAGACAACAAGGTCATCATCGCCACCTACGGCGTCGCGGCGGTCGGCATCAACATTCCGCGCATCTTCAATCTGATGCTGTTTGAAGCGGGCAAGAGCTTCATCAAGGTGATCCAGTCGATCGGACGCTCGCTGCGTACGGCAGCAGACAAGGACTTTGCTGATGTCTACGACATCTGCTCTAACCTGAAGTACTCCAAGAAACATCTAACTGAACGCAAGAAGTACTACAAAAAGGCGGAATATCCCTTCGATCTGGCCAAAATCAAGTATAGAGACGGGAACAAGCTGATGGCTTCGTCGACATTCCAAGCCGTTCCGGAGACGCTTGAGGCGGCCTCAGAGGACAACCGCAAGCGAGTCGCCTACGAATACGCAGGCTTCAGTTTCGAGATGATCCTCGACGACACGGACACGGCCGTCGATGCTATTGCGGTCGATGGGCAGCACAATGCCGCCTACAAGGATAAGCATCGGATGAACGCGATTCAGCAGTACAACGACGAGCACGAGGCGTGATGCGCTCTAATCTCCACGGGCCAATTCGATAAGCGCCTTCGATCACGCTGCGCGCGGCCTCAAGATCAGACCGCATCCCTTCGATTGCCCCGCACACCCTGGCTATTCTCAGGAGCTGCTGGCGGTTGACGATCTCCGTGTCTCCAGGAACGCTAATGATGCCCTGATAGTCGATCGCAATATGCTGGCAGATGGCAAATGCATGGTTCTGCCTCGCACTCCAACCCAACTCGGCTTCGATGCCGTGCTTGACCAGCACGCCGACGAGCATGATCGCCATCGCGAAGCATCCGCCTTCTTCGAAATAGAATCCAACTCGGTGATTGTCGGCCGACTGGCTTAGGCAGTGCACAAAACTCCGGCAAGGGCCCGCTGCTTTCGACAAGCCGAACGAGAGTGTGAAACGATGGCGCTTCCATCGACTATTTACTGTATTGTAGGTTATCTATATTGTGCATAGATGGAGCGATTGTATATACTTCAAATTGTAACAGCTCTATTTTCGAAGGGACCAGAGCCATTTTTATCCTCACGCCCGAAAATAGATCATACAATATGAATGAGCTTCCGGTGGAAGTCATCGACGATCTACGCTACTTCGTATTGGATTACTCCAATCCGAAGGAGAACGTCGACTTCTTCGCCATCCCTCTTTTCTATCTGGACCAGTTTCCGCGCCCGGCCGCCGATCTCAAGATCGGCGACTTTCGCATTCAGATGCCGCTCGATTGGAGCGTCGTCATATCGGACATCGACCTGGGTCACCTGGAGATTATCGAGCTTAAGCATTTGAATGATCGAGAATTTTCCACGTTCGTCATGAACCCGATCACAAGCTACATGCCGAGCTTCCTCGATATCACGATCGAGAACGTCTTCACCGACGTGACCTGGAGCGTGCCGCGCCTCAAGCACGGCCACATCCTAGCCGTACCGCTGATGGTCGGCGAAAATCCACCCTGTGCCTTCTTTGTCAAGGACATCAACAAGATCAGCGACTCGCTGGATATTAGCAAAGTATTTTCATAGGAACATCATGACCAACAAACTAATTGAAGAAGCTCTAGAATCCTTTGTCTCTGCCTCAGCTCGCGGCGCCCATCACATTGCTAACGGTCATCTACTCACGATCATCAAAAGCCTGCTGGAGAAGGGCGTCTCCAACGATCATTCGATCACGACCGGGGTTAAGACCGGAGTCATTCCCACGGAAAATCTCCAGATCGGTGGCGACATCAACGCGGGCTCCATCTCGTCAAACTCCCTGACGACCAGCGGCATGTATAGCGGGATCACGTTCGGTGACCGCACCACGGATGGATCGACGATGCTCTTCCGCGCGAGTGGGGTCAGCTACCTGACCGACTCGAAGGGCGGCAACGTTTTCTCAGTCGACGAGAAGGGCTTCGTCACGTTCGGCAACCGCGCCATGTTCTGGTGCGACGGCACCTCCCTGCATGTGCTCGCCAAGCCCGGCTCTGCGCCGAGCGGCGCTTACACAGAGGCCCGCCCTATCCAGATCAACCTGGACGACGGCTCGGTGACCATGGCCAACGGCAAGCTGCACATTGCGGCGAATGGCGATATCACGGCCCAGGGCAACCTTGTCGTCACCGGCAACCTCGTAGTCGCAGGCGAGATCAACTCGCCGAGGCTAGCCGTTCCGCCAGAGCAGGTCGTCACTGCGCTCACAAGCGTCGTTGGCAGCGATTCGGCCGCCCCCGTCGCCGAGGACAAGAAGCCTCGGGGCAAGAAGGCCAAGGACGACGCCGCAGAATGATATCGACATAGGGGGGCTTCGGCCCCCTATCGTTTTTCTAGGCATTTCAAGGAATTCATATGTTCAAGGCTATCAAGGAAGCTTCCGACAATCTCTTTGCGTCATACGACAACTTTGCCATGGAATATTGGCTCGCCGTCGTCGGCGCCGTAGCAATCGCCGGGATGCTGTTCTGCCCCCTCACGATCGTGAAGGTTGTGAGCGTCGTCATCGTCGCCGTCATCGTGGCTTGGTTTCAGACGGTGGCCTCGGAGAACAATGCCAATCGCGATTAACCTGCCAGACTGGGACGACCCTTTCCTCCAATTTTACCTCTTCACGGGAACAGTAAAGATGACCGGCACCAATGGTGCTCTTAGTCTCTCACACGAGACGTGGAAAACCACAGCTATCAGATCAGCAAGCATGTCGGCGACAAGTACGTCGTGACGTTGCTCGACGGTCAGCGAATCTTCTTCAATCCATACAACGTTGATTGGGAGCAGGTGGCGCGCACGATCGCGACTTGGGAAACGCTACATGCGTGATTGCTCATAAAAGAAGAAGCCCTCAAAGTACTGTCTCTGAGAGCTTCTCCTGAGCAAACCTGGACCGGGTGGGAAGTTCGGTCTCGGCGTATCATTGGCACCGTGCCATGCCTTTATTTATAGTTGGATCACGTATTTCATGACGCATAAGCTCGATATTTTCGAACTCCTGGAGCGCCTCGACAAGCGTGATAGCCGGTTTTTCGAAGGCCTGAGCGACGAGCAGAAGAAGGGTTTCGCCCCTATCGTTGCTCTTCGTTGGATGAGCGCAGCGCGCGATGACGACGGTATCCTGCTCTTCATCGTCAACCAGATCGCCAACACCAACTTTTACGATCTCTACGATCACCCGGAGCTTCAATACAAGCTCCTAGCCGCGTGCGGAGGCGGCTACAAGCGCCGTCACGAGTGGATACCCATGGCGAAGGTGCCCGGCCGTCAGGACCCGGTTACAGACTTCATACAGGGCCTCCATCCCGGCGCCAACGACTTCGAGATCGGCCTCGTCCGCTCGCAGCTCGACGCCGCCTCCTTCGCAATTCTCCTCGACGAGTGCGGCGTGCTCCCGTCAGACAAGAAGAAGCTTCTCGATGCCTTCAAAAAAGAAGCCTAAGGTCCCGGAGAAGCCTTCCTTCACGTGCGAGTACTGCTCGAAGACGTACGTCCGCGAAGTCACCTTCCTCAACCATGTCTGCGAGCGCAAGCGCCGCCACCTGTGCAAGGACGACAAGGTCGTCCGCACGGCCTTCTTCTTCTTTCAGAAAATCTGGAAGATGAACACGCGCAACCGTAAGCGCGAGATCACCTACGATGATTTTGCATCGAGCCAACTCTACACAACACTCGTCGAGTTTTCTAAGTACATAAATGATCTTTACGTCATCCGGCCGGAGGACTTCGTTGACTTCCTCATGAAGGCCGAGATCGAAATCGACAAGTGGAAGAGCCCGCTCGTATATCAGAGGTACGTCCGCGAGCTGAGCAAGAAGGAGACTCCCTCGGCGGCGCTCGAACGCAATTTCCTGCTCATGCAGCAGTGGGCGCAAGACAACGAAGAGGAATGGACCGACTTCTTCCGTAAGGTCTCGACCAATCAGGCGACGATTTGGATGATCTCCGGCCGCATTAGTCCATGGGTCTTCTACACCGCGCCGTCAGCCTCGCAGCTTATGGAGCGATTCACCAGCGAGCAGATTCGAGATGGTCAAGTCGGCCATCGAGCCGAAGTTCTGGTCGATCAAGCTGAAAGCCAATGCCAAAGAAGTCGAGATAATCAAAAGCGAATTAGAAAAGGCCGGATTGTAAGATGAGTGAAGAACTTAACGAAGACTTGTATAGCCGTATGTACGGCGCAGATGAAAACATGGTCGATGCGAT
The DNA here is from genome assembly GCA_029817715.1 of Melastoma dodecandrum. Lineage (NCBI taxonomy): Eukaryota > Viridiplantae > Streptophyta > Magnoliopsida > Myrtales > Melastomataceae > Melastoma > Melastoma dodecandrum. The sequence goes on from JARUPY010000371.1 coordinate 362,784, forward strand.
CGTCGCTTCGCACCACAACGAAAAAGCCTCCGGAGAACGCTATCGACGTCCCGCGCACGCTCCAGAAGCAGCGCGAGGTCGCCGACACGCAGCATCGCGAGATCGTCCAGTTGCGCCGCTCCGTGGCGAGGCTCTCTCAGACCGTGCGTAGCCTCGAACGAGACGTCCAGGAACTCTATCGAGAGCTTGATCGCAGGGTGGTGATCAGATGAGCGGCTACGTGACGTCGGTCGTCATCAACTCGACGCAGGCGGACACAAGGCGGATGCTTCTCACCGAGGAGATGCGCAGCTCGATGACGCGCCAATGGACCGAGCCGAACAGCCTTCTTCTGCGCATGAATCACCTGCCCTGGCTCGCAGGCGCAAAGAGCTGGTCCGACGTCGGCAGGGCGGAAATCCAGACGCTCATTGCGCTCCAGATCACGGTGCGCAACGATCACCCTGAGCACGCCGACATGGTCGACATTGGCATCACGCAGGCGATCCTCGCCCTTATCCGTCAATCTGGAGTCGGATTGCGGATGGGTGCAGTTCCTGCGGATCAACCACATGGGCACGACGCACATCGAGGTCGATGCGTCGATGACGCTCGGCGCGCGGCTGGTGCCGGAGGAGCCGAAGCGACCGTCGTTTCAGATCATCGCTTCGAACGATTAAGTCGACAGGGTAAGGTTGCATATCGTACCATCAGGCATGCTCTCCTCTACCGACATCGACATCGATCTAGCCGACAGAGAGACGGCTCGAAACAGCCTCACCTGCATCCCAGCCGTTCGGATGAACGACGAGACGAAGCAGCACGAACGGCATCAGTCAGGGGTCTACTTCCAGAACATCCCGATCGACCCGCGCACCGACACGGCGTCGATCGACTTCAAGACGGCCGCCAAGCTCGGCTACTTCAAGGTCGATTTCCTCTCGATCACCATCTTCGAGAGCGTCGAGAGCAACGATCATCTCGACGAGCTGGTCGCGCGCGAGCCCGACTGGAAGATGCTGGAGCATCGCGAGATCGTCGACATGCTCTACCACATCAACGGCAAGTTCGGGATCGTCCAGAGCATACGGCCGCAGTGCGTCGCGGACCTCGCCGTCGTCCTGGCTCTGATCCGCCCCGCCAAGAAGCATCTCATCGGCCAGCCGCGCGAGATCATCGACGAGCAGATTTGGATTCTGGACGACAAAGACGAGTACGCCTTCAAGCGTGCGCACGCATACGCCTACGCGCTAACGATCGTCGCGCAGATGAATCTTATATGCGAGCAGATGGCGAAGCAGATCGAGGCCGGGGAAGGCCAGGATGAGGTTTGGGATTAGACCTCGGGGTTGCGCACGAGCGTGACCTGACGCTTGCGGACGCGGCGTGCAATGGCCTCCTGCAACGAGACGCTCGGTCCGGCATGCAGGACGAAGTCCTTCGCGGAGAAGTGCTTGAGGCACGGACGGAACACGCGGAAGCGCGTACCGAGGAAGATGTTGATCGGGAGCTGGCGGTTCGACTCCCACCACCACGTGACGCCACAGTCGAGGAACTCGGCGCGGAGCTTTTCGTCCGGGATCATGTCGAGCACGTACATCGAGACAAGCTGGCTGTCGCTGTTCTGGATGATGCCCAGGTACGACGTCTCCTGCATTGTCCCGTAGCTCAGGAACTCGAACTTCTCTAGAATCTCTCTTATTGAATCGTCCATGCCAATAAACACTGTGGTTTATTGTATTTAGTATGACAAAAACGCATAACTTAATCGCGGATGGCTATTTTCAGCCGAGTTCCTCGATATCGACGTAATAAACAGGCTTTTTTGCTAGAATGGCCGCGACGAGGTGGTGATTGCCGTCGAGCACTCGGTTATCCGACAGTACGATGATCCGCTCATCGTCGAACATCTTCATCTTGTGCTGCACGAGCTTCTTCTGGTCTTTCGATGCCTTCTTGTAGGCCTGGAGTATCGGCATATCATGTCCCGCTACAACCTTGACTGCCTCCTCTGGAGACATAACGTGCACGGTAAGTGGCGTGTCTAAATCGTCCCAATGAATATGCTGAGTAAGAAGCTCCCCCTCGTCCATCAGGCTGCTATCGTCAGCGTATATCTGATTGAGCGTCAGCTTTTCGCCCGGCTGATAGCTCTCGGCGACTGATGACTCGATCTCAGTGAGGAGGTCAAGTGTTTCACGAATGTCCATAGCACTATTTACGCCTAAATATAGTCATGTCAGCCGTGCAAATCTTCAGCCTTCCCCAAGTCGTGATGCTATGCACGGGCATTGGAGCCACGACCTTGAACTTCCCGCTCAACCGGACCGACTTCAAAATCTTTCAGGGCATCGACAATCCGATTCAGGTGCTCATCCGCGACGTCGACCGTGCGCCGGTCACCTTCGCGACGGGCGTCACGCCGATGGTCAACATCTTCCAGAAGGAGACGAGCAAGCTCATCTTCACGAGCCCGCTGACCCTTGTCGACCAGACGCAGTCGCTATGGACCTTCACAGCCCCGGCCGCCGCGATCGCAGACTGGAGCGTCGGCTGGTGCACCTACACGATCACCACCGTCGACAGCTCAGGCACCCGCTTGGCGCTCTACATGAATCGCGGCTACGGGCTCGAAGGGCAGGTCGAGATCGTCGCCGGGCCCTACATCCCGGCTGTCTCTGCTACCGTCCTCCAGGCCTCAGATTTCATCACTGCGGACGGGAATCTGGTCGGCGGCTACCTCCCTGGGGCTGCGCAGGTCGGCAACCTCTCTGGCCTGCATATGGCGGCGATCTACGGCACCGGCTTCACCGGCACCGTTCAAGCGCAGGTCATGCTCGACCCGATGATCTCCTACAACAGCGACCAGTGGATCACGGTCGCCACGGCAACCCTCACGAACCTCACTGGCATCCAGACGATGACCTTCGAGGGGAACTACTACTGGATTCGGTTTGTCGTGAACCAGACCAGCGGCTCGTTCGATCAGCTCCTGTCGAGGAGCTGATCCCCAGCGTCATAAGACATAGTGCGCCCTGCCTAAGAGTATGAGGCGATTAACGAATCCTCGTTCGTCCCCAGCATTTTAGGACAGGATGTCGCAGGGATTATCCTTCTAAGTCGTGGACAATCGTTATGGACTCGCTAAAGCCATGCCCAAACGATGGGATGAAAGCGACCAAACGTGACAGATACGCTGAACACGGCCAGACGAGCACCCGCTGTAAAATCGCATGGCGCAACGGCTTTTGACGATACCGGCTCTGACATCTTCTTTGCGGCAGTCGAGACGACGCGCATGCCGATGATCGTGACCGATCCTCGTCAAAAAGACAATCCTATCGTCTTCGCCAACGCCGCGTTCCTGACGATGACGGGGTACAGCACGGAAGACCTCGTCGGCCACAACTGCCGCTTCTTGCAAGGCAAGGAGACCGATCGCGAGACGATCGCGATGGTGCGAGAAGCAGTTGCGGAACGTAGAGAAATCGCCACGGAGATACTGAACTACAAGAAGGATGGCTCGACCTTCTGGAATGCCCTGTTCATCTCTCCGGTCTATAGTCCCGAGGGTGAACTCGTGTATTTCTTCGGATCGCAGCTCGACGTCTCACGTCGTAGAGACGCCGAGGATGCACTGCGTCAGTCGCAGAAAATGGAAGCTGTCGGCCAGCTCACCGGGGGTATCGCGCACGACTTCAACAACATCCTGCAAATCATCATCGGCTACATCGATCAGATCAACGCCTATATCGGTGATGATGTCGACGCGCGGGCAAAACGAAGTCTCGTTCAAATCGAGCATGCCGCTCAGCGTGCGGCAACTCTTACGGGCCAGTTGCTCGCCTTCTCGCGCAAGCAGCACCTCAAAGGACGAGTGCTCAACCTCAACGACTTGGTGGAGAACATGTCGACGATGGGTGAGCGCACCCTCGGCGAACAGATCACTCTCGTCACGCACACCGACAGCTCTCTTTGGATGGCACGCATCGATCCCATTCAGGCCGAGACCGCTCTCCTCAATCTCCTGCTGAACGCTCGTGATGCCATGCAAGGCGGTGGCACCCTCACAGTGACCACCAGCAATGTCGAGATCACAGGCTCAAGCGATACGGTCGGAGCGGTCGAGCCGGGTAAGTACGTTGCGATCGAACGTCAGCGACGACGGATGTGGAATGTCGCCAGACATCGTGGCTCGGGTTACCGAACCCTTCTTCACCACGAAGGAAGAAGGCAAGGGCACCGGGCTCGGGCTGTCGATGGTGTACGGATTCGTCAAGCAGTCCTGGTGGGTCGCTCCGCATCAAGTCCGAGGTCGGCATCGGGACGACGGTTAGGCTGTACTTCCCGGCCACGTTCGCCGAGCGCGGGAAGAACACACATTTGCCTGCGGCGCGCACAGCAGAGCAGCGTGGCACCGAGAGCATCTTGCTCGTCGAGGATCGCCAGGAGGTGGCGGAGCTGGCGGCAACAACTCTCAAAGAGCACGGCTACAATGTCATCGTCGCATCGCATTCGCGCGACGCGCTCGATGTCATTAAAAGCAACCGCAAGCTCGATCTTCTCTTCACCGATCTCATTATGCCGGGCGGCATGAACGGCGTATCGCTCGCGCAGGAGGCAAGGAAGTTGCGTCCGCAGATCAAGATTTTGCTGACCACCGGATATGCCGAGTCGTCCATCGATCGAACGGACAGCAGTGGCGTGGAATTTCGAGATGATCAACAAGCCCTACAGGCGGCGCGAGCTTGCACAACGCGTCCGATCGATCCTCGATGGCCCGGATGGAGTCTCTTAGGCCCACAGGGACGCCTTTATTGAAGTAGGCGTCCCTCATAGTCTAGTATCGGTAATCAGCTAAACCGATACAGATGAACGCTTTTCTCGAAAAAATTGCCACGACAGACTTTCTTTGGAATGTGATCTCCGATCGTATTTCGGGTCGCGGGTCTATGTCGCGCACGGGCTACATCAACATTCGATGCCCGATGTGCCTCGACTATAAGCCGCGCTGCGGCATTAAGAACGACGGCAGCAAGATCGAGGTGAATTGCTACAACTGCGAACGGGCACGTGCTCGTTGGCAGGTCGGCGAGCTGTTGAGCGAGCGCATGCGCGGGTTCTTGTCCGCGCTGGGCCTCAGCGACAACGAAATCCATAAGCTGAACTACGAGGCCTTCCAGAAGCGAAGCTTCATCCGTTCGAGCCCCGATGCGATGCTTTACATCAAGGACTTCGCGACGCCGCAGTTCGAGTCGCACTCGCTCCCACCGCACGCAAAAAGCATGAAGCTCCTAGATGATCAGGGCTTCGACGACCCGGACTTTCCTGGCCGCCAAAGCCTACGTTCATGCGCGTGGCGCCGAACTCTACGATCAGTTTGACTTCCACTGGTCCCCGACGACGCACCACGACATGAATCGCCGGATCATCATCCCCTTCGTGCACGAGAAGAAGACGGTCGGCTACTCGGCTCGCGCGATCGATCCCGGTAACAAGCAGCGCTATCAGATGATCGCTCCGCCGAACTTCCTCTTCAAATGCGGCAGCGATGACCAAGCCGCGACGCAAGTTCGTGATCCTGACGGAAGGCGTGCTCGACGCGGTCCTCACTCGATTAGCGTCGGCCTCTGCGGCGCGCATCTCAATCCAGAGCAGATCGCCTGGATCAAGAGCTGCGGCAAGCAGGTCATCATGCTCGTCGACAGGGACCGCATGGGCCAGACGCTCGTAGACACGGCGCTTGCTCACAACTGGCATGTCTCGTTTGCGGTCGGTGGAATTTCTAACTGGTGGGAGCCTGACGTCAAGGACGCCGCCGAAGCGTGCAGGCGTTATGGCTCCCTCTGGACACTACAATCCGTCTTGGCGACGGCAACAAAACAATAAGATGCAGATCAACTTGCAAAGGAAAAAACTTCTATTACTATGAATACCGAAATCGAATTCAACTACGACGTTCAATCCTATCTCATTTCCTACATGCTCTCAGAGGCCGATTGCTATCTGAAGTGCCAGAACATTCTGAAGGACAAATACTTTGACGATCGGCTGAGGCCAGCCGTCCGCTTCATCCAGGATTATTCCAACGAGTACAAGTCGCTTCCTGACTTCAACATCGTCAAGGCTTCGACGGGGCACGTCTTCGAGCGACAGCAGACCTCCGACCAGACGACCAAGTTCTTTCTCGACGGTATCGAAAAGTTCGCTCGCCAGCGCGCGATGGAGATCGTCGTCTTCGAGGGCGCCGACCTCGTCATGAAGGGCCAGGGCGGTGAGCTGGAGCGTCGCTTCAAGGAGGCGATGTCCATCTCGCTGATGCACGACCTCGGCACGAACTACTTCGCCAATCCAATCCAGCGCATCGAGAACATGAGGGACAATTCCTCCCTCTATTCGACGGGTTGGCCGTCGCTCGACGAGAAGCTGTTCGGCGGCTTCGTGAAGGGAGGCCTTAACATCTTCGCGGGCGGCTCTGGCGCGGGCAAGTCGCTGTGGCTTCAGAACCTCGCCGTCAACTGGGCGCTCGCGGGCGAGCATGTCGTCTACATCTCGCTGGAGCTTTCCGAGGACCTCGTCGCGAACCGTCTCGATGCGATGTTCGCGAACGTCAGCACTAAGGAAGTCCTCCGCAATCCGAGCGACGTCGGCCTCCGGATCGCGATGATCGGCAAGAAGACGCCGGGCACGATCCAGATCAAGCGTCTTCCCGAGTCGACGACCACCGCGAATGACATTCGCGCCTACCTCAAAGAGTACGAGATCAAGACGGGTCGCAAGCCAACCCGTTTGCTGATCGACTATCTCGACATCATGGCGCCGGGCGCCAAGGTCGATCTCGGCAACCTCTCCGTCAAGGACAAGTATGTCTCGGAAGAGGTGCGTGCGCTCATGGACGAGTGGGGTCTGGTTGGCGCGACCGCCTCGCAGCTCAATCGTAGCTCGGTCGAGGCAGAGCTTTTCGACCACAGCCACATCGCTGGCGGCCTGTCGAAAATCCAGACGTCGGACTGTTCATTCGCCATCCTGGCGCCGCCATCATTCAAGGAAAAGGGCAAGATGGAGCTACAGCTTATCAAGACCCGCTCCTCATCCGGTGTCGGCCACAAGATCACGTTTCCACTACGACATCGTCTCAATGCGTATCACATCGATCACCGAGGAGGAGATCGAGCAGAAGCCGCAGACGAACTGCCGAAATCCGCCAGAGCGTTGCGAAGGAAGTCACTCGCGAGCCCGTCGTGTTGAGGAAGACAGAGAGCGACAGCGCGGAAGAGCCCACTGTTTAAGAAGCACGGGTTCGACATTCACGCGCTGATGAACAAGACGCGATCGGGTAAACGACATCTAACACGCTAAATACGCCATGCTTGTGGATGACGGTTTGACGCAAATGCGCGAATTTCTGACGTTGACGGAGGGGTTCAACATCTCTCTGTACAACGACGGCGCAACTGAGATGCCTACAGCGGAGAAGGTCGAGGAGGATGTTGCTTCCCCGATCATCGCCGACCTGGACGGTCTCGTCTTGAAGCTTCGTTCCTTCATGGAGACGTCCAGCGGCGATCGCGCGCTGGGGATCGAGGAAGGAATGCAGCGCGCCGCCGACATGATCGAGAACCTCATCAAGAGACATACAGAGGGTACTTTAATTGGATAAGAAGACGAAGAGGATTGTTGAGGAGCTTGGTAATTACATTCCGATTAAGGATCGTGAGTTGTTTATCGAGTCGCGCGCTGTGCAGATCGTCGCCAGTGTCGCCAATCTCACCAAGCTGATCAACGAGAGCTTTGACGCCGATCTTGCCGACGAGCTTCAGCGCCGCCTGCTGAATTCGATCAAGTCGAACGATAGCGGCAAGTTTACAAGAAAGATTCATCAGATCAGAGAAAGCAAGAAGAAGGACTAACATGAGCGACGACATCAAGAAAGACACGCTTCTTGGTGGAGCTTTGGGCGCTCGGTCCTTCAAGGAAGCCGTCCTGGCCGAAGGTCCTGGCTTTCTGACAGACAAAAATGCACGATGCCTTCGACGCGGCAAAGAAGCGTCGCGCCGATGCAGCACATCTCGCATCCCAGACCCCCGAGGCCAAGAGGCAGGGCGCCAACTTCCGCGCTGACCAACTGGATCAAGCAGATTACCGCCGATTGGACGGGCTATTCCGAGCTGCACGGCTATCAGCCGACTGCCTCGAACTTCGACGCCTTCGTGCAGGACAAGTACGGGATCAACCCGCAGGACGTGCTGCCTCCGCCGACGAACCCCAAGGCTTCCACCGCTTCGGCAGCGGCCCCGGCCGCCAAGCCTGCGGGCTCGCCAGCATCGGCGACCGTTGGTGCGACGTCTCCTGGCGCCTGGACTGCCTCAGCGACCGCTCAGGCCGCCCCTGCGGCTGCGGCAGCCCCTACCACTGCTCCGGCCCCGGAACAGGCTCCACGTCCGCCCCTGAGGCTCCTACGGCCGCGCCGGAAGCGCCCGCTGCTACTCCCTCCCCTGCCGCCGCGCCTGCTCCGGCTCCGGCTCCGGCTCCCGCTCCTGCTCCTGCTCCTGCCCCAGCACCAACTCCTACCTCGGCACCCGCCCCTGCCCCGGCTGAGCGTCTCTCGAACCACGAAGACGTCGTCGCGAATGGCAGCAAGGCCGAGCGCCGCGCCGCGCACATGCGCAACGCTGCCGCGATCCGCGCCGGGACCAACGAGAGCCTCGAAGAGGATGTCGTTCGCGACCAGCACAAGCATGTCGACGATTTGCCTTCCGAGGTGGATGGGCGTGACTTCCGGGACAAGTCCATGGTCGATACAATGCGTGATCTCGGCCTCTACGATCCGAAGAAGGATCGCAGCCCTTCGGCCGAAAAAGACCTGACGCTGAACGAGCGCGATTCCGGCTCCTTGTCGCAGCCCGAGCTTGAGACGAAGATCAAGCAGGTTGCGCGCACGATCCTGCGCAATGAGGCGATCCTGTATGCCTCCTCACGCTACAAGATCGGCACGTCCGACTACAAGGATGCCATCCGCGCCTATAAGCAGGCACACGGTCAGCAGAGTTCCGGCAACCGATCGTCTTCGTCTCAGAATGGTTCGTCGCAGCAACAGACGCAGCAAAATAGAGCGCAGCCGCAATTCCACATGGATTCGCCGCTTGGCCGCGCCATGAACGCGGACCTAGAACACGAAGGTTACAAGAACCCCTTCCAGAAAGCTTTCGCCGCATCCTATCAGAAGCCGGACGACATCGAGAACATCGTCAATGGGCTGAACCCGAGAGTTGCAAGAGCAATCGTCGCCGCGTTCCTCAAAGCAGCGGTAGGTGCCCCGAATAAATTAAGTCATCAGTTTCTTTGGATGACTTATGGCAATAGACGAAGTCGCGCAGCTACTAGTTCGACGTAATATCGAATCGGCGCTCCCCGGAGCGCCGTCTTCTCTCGATCCGATCGTGATGACGCCCGGCCTTGCGGTCGGCGAACTGTTTTTTGCGACCGACACCGGCCGCCTCTTCGTCGGCGACAATCCAGTGCCGGGAGATGCCAACTACCAGCGCACCGACTTCCCCTACCAGAACATCGAGATCGTCACCGAGAACTCGGTCGAGTTCATCCGCACCTACGTGCTCTCCGCGACCCGCGACTACGGCAGCGAAGGCTTCTACAGCGCGACGCTGAACCCTACCTCCGCCCCGCAGCCGGTGATGATCGACACCTCTTCGTCGAGCACCGCGCAGTATCAGATCACTGGCATCAAGAGCCACGTCAAGATCGAGTACTACGTCTTCGCGCAAGACGGTTCGCCGCTGCTCCAGGGCACGATGCGAGCGGCGACGCAATACGCCAGCTCCGACGCCTACATCGTCCAGCAGACTCTCCTGTCGTCGCCCGTCGTCGTTCCGGTCAACAACGACCAAGCGGTGACCTTCTCGATGCAGAAGGCCGTGACGAATGGTGTGTATCACTACAATCTGCTGTTCGCGAGCACCTTCGCCAATCCGGTCAAGCTGCTGTTCCGCACTGAGCAGCCGGGCAAACCTCTTCCTGCCGAACCTCGGCTTCGTCGCCGATACCTACCTCTCGAACGGCACGAACGTCGGCTCCGACATTCGCTTCGACGGTCTCAGCTCTCTTTACGCCCCGGTCATGGCGAACTCCGATGGCGGCACCGCGATCGGCGCGACCGGACCTACGGGCCCGACTGGTCCGACCGGAAGCACTGGCGCGACCGGCCCCACCGGCATGCAGGGCCTCCCCGGCTATAATGGATTGAACGGCTCTGTCGGCGCTACGGGCGCCACTGGCGGCGTCGGCGCTACCGGCGCTACCGGACCCACGGGCGCCACCGGACCCACCGGTAACGCGGGGCCCCAGGGCATCGCAGGAAGCCCTGGACAGGCGGGCACGCCGGGCGCCCAAGGCAGCCCCGGTCCGCAAGGGATGGTTGGGCCCCAGGGTCCCCAGGGATTGACCGGCTTGCCGGGCTCTGCCGGGCCTACGGGCGCCACTGGAGCCATCGGCCAGACCGGCCCCACCGGCATTGCCGGGCCTACCGGCCCGATGGGAAGCAAGGGCGATACCGGCGCGACCGGGAGCCAGGGCGGCCTTGGACCCACAGGCCCGACTGGCATGGTCGGCCCGACCGGCGTTGCCGGACCCACGGGCGCCACTGGCCCCACCGGACCGCTTGCACGCTACACCGTGGTCAAGCAGGCCTACAGCCCCTCCCCGTCCGAGATGCTGCTCGTCGACACGAGCGGCGGCACCTACGTGATCACCCTGCCCCCGACGCCCATGACCGGCGACAGCGTGGCCTTCCGCGAGCGCCGTAACTCCTGGGCCGCGAACGTCCTCCACATCTATCCCGGCACCAACGCCATCGAAGGCGTCACTGGCGCAATGACATGCGACGGCACGACCGACGACAACTTCGACCTCGTCTACGTCGCAGACGGATGGGGCTGGAGCAAGGTCTCATACTGATGTTCGAGTTCATCAAGGACCTCAATGAGAGCCGCCTCTTCCCGACCGTGCAAACGCTTCAGAAGACCAGCGAGCGCGACATCGCCGAGTGGACGCTGGTCAGCCTGTGCTCGCTGCGCGTGCTACTCGCTATCGAAGGTTCGCACGATTGGGCCCGCGTCTATTGCCGCAAGACGGCGTCATATGGCAAATTCGATAAGTGGCGCAGCGACGGCACCGACCTCTATCTTCTCCTCCAGTCGATCAGCACGGTAGACACAGGTGACGGCAAGCATCCGATCGGCAACGGCCTCAACAAGACGAACGTCCTGGCGTGGCTGAAGCGCGGTGCTCAAGTTCCTCCCGAGGAGTATCTCACGCGCCGCCTCTTCGTCCGTATGGATTACGATTTGCGGATCAAGAAACGAGTCCCTGAAGGCCATACGCCGCCTCGCGATGGACTGGTACCACATCGACATCAAGAAGAAGCAGCTCCTGTTCACGCGCATGCTCCAGTTCATGCGAACGCACATGCGCAAGTCTGAGCTGCTGGTGCAGATGGAGAAGGTCGCCAGACACCATGACCTGGAGCTGCATGGCGACGAAGACTCGAACGACACGTCGGAGATCAAACACTACTGATGCGCGACCTGATCACCCTCGTCGAGAAGATGCTCTATCGCGGCGACTCGACCCTCATCCATCGCTTCCTCGTTTCGAAATCGGATGCAGCGGCACTGTTTGGACGCGGCATCTACCTCACCGACAGTCCCGAGGTTGCAGCCTCCTACGGTCTCAAGAACGATGACTACAAGCAAGAGGTCGTATTCTGGGCAAAACGACTGCAAGGATCGATCGGCCGCGATCCAAGCCTACATCATCAAGATCATCACGAAGGAGCTGGGCTACGAGGCCGAGTTCCACAAGCTGCGGGACCAATATCCCGACTTCGACGCGGGCGAGGATTACGACCAGTTCAACGTGCGCATTCAGGCTGAGAAGAAGAAGCTCGATGCCAGGATGTTCGCGAAGGCGAAGGCCATCTTCAAGCAACGCGCGCCGACCATGTCCCTCGTGAAGGGACCGCAGGACGATTGGGCCTTCGTGAAGAAGGACCACAAAGCGCACCTCACGAGCTTCGACATTCCCAACGAATATCTTGAGCGCTGCTGGCACGCCGAGCAGCCGATGAGCGAAGCGATCATCGACATGCTTGCAAATCTCCTTGGTGACAAGAAGCTCGACATGCGCGACGCCAATGGTAGCTTCTGCACGTTCCGAGACTGGGTCAAAGCTTATCAGACGACCGGCATCACCTGGGCGTGGGACGACGAAAACCTCAAAGATACTGGCGGCCACGGTACCCTGCCGACGTTCGACGCTGTGCGTAACGGCACTCATTACGGTCTCGGCTGGTTCAGAAATCCTGACAATTGCGATGCCTTCGAGAACGGTATGAAGGAGCTTGGGTACGTCGGACTCGCCTATGATGGCGGCATCCGTGTTGGCACGCGCATCCAAGGTGGCGGCGGCAAGCCGCATGCCGCATACTGTTTCTGGGACGATGAGGCGCTGGCCAAGTTCCGCGTAGATGCGCAGCCGATCGACTACGGAGAGTTTGGCGACACGGACACCCGCAAGGTCAGAGCAAAGAAGACATTTTACGATATCGTTTTACAATAGGAATTAGCACATGAAGACGTTTCTAGAGACCCTCTCGATCATCGAGAAGGACAAGGTGTTCGAGAATGCCAGCTTTGGTGCAACGAATGCCTCGAATATTGCGGCCGTGCCGTGCGTCGTCGGCGATGACGGTCCCGAAGGATCGATTGGCGCCGGGTTCGATCCCAACGGTGATTGGGGCATCTATGGCGATGCCAAGAAGAAGAAGGACGAGGGGGCGACGATAATTCGTCGCGCGCCTGTCGCGGAAGGAATCGCCTACTGGCGCGATCTCGCGATCCGCTAGTTGGGTTTGTTGTTGACGAGGAGACTGCCGAGAATCTCCTCAAGAGAAGCGGGCTCGTTGAAGCCGGGACCGGTTGAAGCGCTTGGCCTTCATGTAGTCCCCGCCCGAATGATCCTCGTCTGGGGTCCGGCTGGCCGAGAACATCCTCACGTCGGGCCGGGCCGGTCGTTGCTGCGAGTTGAGCACCAGCGGCCCGAACGGGTAGAGTGTCAAAGGCTTCTTCATAGCTTACCTCTTCCCCTTAGAGGTTCGAGTTGTAGTAGGCCGGATCGTGCGACACCTCTTCACCAAGCCATGGTGGCCGCACGAACTCTTCATCCTCACGCAGAAGCTCGATCTCGGCAAGGAGAAGACCCGCCCGATCAGCCGGAGCGATGTAGAAGTCAACGGTCCACGCGCAAGCCGGAGCGCCGACTTCCGTGCGCGGATACCCCATGGTGTAACGGTTTTTGACGATCAATGGCTTGATGCAGAGAAGGTCGAGCATCTCTAAGGCGTCGTTGGCCGGGATCGGGAAGTCGAACTCCGGTCTCTTGATCCCCACGGTCCGACCCTTCACCGTTTGAAAACCGAGCTTGTTCCTGATTTCGGTGACCTGATCTCCCATTCTCTCCATCGGAGTGACATGGCGGACACGGACCGTGCGCTCTGGGTCCTTACTCAAGTATCCTTGAACGATCAGCTCGTATTCGTGACGAACACCGTCAAGCACTTCCCAGAAGCTGTCTTTTACGAGGAACTTGCGCTCGATCTCTTCGTTTTTCGGTGCGTCCATCGCCTTTTCCACCACTTTTCGTTTCGAAAGCTAAATACTGGCACAACTTCCTTTTGTAAAGGGTATTTAAAATGACTGTTCCTAGCTACCAGACTCACGGCAAGAGCGCTCCTGGCGAGCACGTTGGCCTGTCGATCGACTTCTTCACGCTGACCACCGCCGTGAACATTATCCCGGATTCGGTTTTCAACTCCCCCGCACAGGCCCTCTTCGACCAGCTCGTGCGCACTATCTCGCTGAACGGCCAGCCGATTCTGTCGTCGCTGCCGACCCTCTCGAACGGTGTCTACACCTTCTCGTTCGCCATTGACCACACCGGTTCCTGGCCGACCGGCGCCGCGCTCGTGTCCGCGATCCAGACCGTGATGGCTGGCACCGCGCTCGCGACCGACAACACGCTGGCCGTCACGATCGTGAACCAGTCGCAGAACTACATGGTCTAAGCCACTGTACTGTGCAGAAAATGGAGAGCGCTCCTCGTGAGCGCTCTTTTTTTTACGTCTCTTCTAAATATTGGGCAATGACTCTCAACGAACTCTTCGCGGTCAAACCGCAGACCAACAAGATCACTTGGCGTAAGCGTAACGGCAACGTCGAGAAGAGCTACGAGGTCGACCCTAAGCTCAACTATCGAAATCACATCGAAATCGTCAAGGACAAAGACAATGCCGGAAACAACCGATAACTTTGCTACGGTCGTCGCAGACGCGCTCGGCATCAATACCGACGAAGTCTCCGAGAAGATCGGCTCTTTGTCCATCTCGCAGATGAACGATCTGATCAATGCCACCACAGATGGCGACATGTCGAAGATCAAGACGATCGTCGATCAGGGTACTGGGGCAGACAGCGTGCACCCGCTCGTCGCCAGCGGTGGCGATCAGGCCCAGCCAGCAGGATCAGCAGTCAACCGATCAGGCAAACGAGACCAATGAGACCGTCGAGGAGGAAGATGAGGGCGAGGATGCCACGGCTCTCCGTCTCGGTGACGAGGTCATGGTCGATGGCAAGAAGGGCGTCGTAGCGGTCCCGCACGGTCCCAACGGCCTCATCGGCTTCAAGGTCGACAATCGCATCATCTTTCGCAAGTCGGCCAAGAAGGTCGTGGAGACGGTCCTCGGACAGGCCGATCTCGTGGCGCTTGCCCGCATCCAGGCTCTCGCTGGCATCACGCAGTCGAACAACACGATGCCCGTGCAGATTGCCAAGGTACGCACGACCGATGTTCCCGGCGCGCCAATGGCTCAGGGTCGCGGCATCACCGTAGCAACGAACGCCGATTAATGCCGACCCGTTCTGCCTCGATCTTCCTTGCGAGGAGACCACCGAGGACGAGCCCGAGCGTATTGTCATCGTCAAGGCCGACGACGCGGTTCCTCCGGGCGGCTTCACGTTCATGAAGTCGTTGCTACCGGGTCTCTGATCAATCTTCCTCGAAGATGTCTTCTTCGATTTCGACCCACTCGTAGCCATCACCGCGACAGCGATAGCAAGTCGGCACGGTCAAACACCGTGTCGAATTCATACTCCAACGGCTCGTAGCCGTCTCCGCCGCAACGCGGGCAATCGACCGCTTGCCACTCACCGTAACGAAATCCCACGATCAGACGCCTTCAGCTATGGTGATCGTGCGTCTCGACGATGAACAGCGTTGAGATGATGCCAACACTCAAGGCGACTACCGAGACTGGTAGTATCGAGGCGACGCTGTTGGCGGCAGCGCAGCAGAACATGCCGACGACTAGAGCCAGCAAAAGCGTGGTGGTCCATGCGTCGATTATCTTCTTGCCCATCAGCAGCGAGCCCCATGCTCATAGCGGGAGAAGTCCGGCTTAGGCTTGGCGGCATGCGCTTTGTTCAGATCGGCTGCCTGCTCGGCCGGGTACGAAGGATCGATCTCGTGTATGAAGACCATATTGAGATGCTTCTTCACCATCTCGACCTGCATCGGGCTTAAGGAAAAGCCCTGCAAGTCCTCGCCTGTGATCTCGAAGAAGCCCTGGAGCCAATAGCAAAATTCGCGAGAGGTCATGATCAATCTTTCAAAATGAGGAGGTTCTTCAGCTCGGCGATCGTGGCCTCGGCTGACTTGTGCAGAATCCCGATGCCACCAGCAGCACGCCAGCGCTTGATGTTCGGATAGAAGTCGTCGATCAGCACGTCTTGCTTGTTGCGGACGAACAGCGCCTTGTCGCGAGACAGACAGGTGATGACCTCGTCCTGGTCGAAGATGCTCTTCCACCAGACGCGCTTCAGCTCCGACGAGACATCGAAGTCTGTCTTCGGGCAGCCCGTTAGGATGGTCGGGTTGAGAGGCTTGATCGCGTTCCACAGAACCGCCGCGTCGCTCATCACCGGCATCGTTTTCCAGAATGCAACGTTGCCGCCGCACGCCCGCCCACATCTCTTCGTCCTTCTGCTCATGAACGGTCTTGCCGGTGAACAAG
This sequence comes from Melastoma dodecandrum, assembly GCA_029817715.1. Taxonomy (NCBI): domain Eukaryota; kingdom Viridiplantae; phylum Streptophyta; class Magnoliopsida; order Myrtales; family Melastomataceae; genus Melastoma; species Melastoma dodecandrum. Next base: position 378,904 of record JARUPY010000371.1, read on the forward strand.
AGAACCTGCTGCTCGAAGTGAGCTACGACGCCGTCGCTATCGCAGAAAATGCGCGGCTCCATGCGAGGGATGTAATCCTCGTCGTACGTAATCACGACAGAGATGTCGTCGTTTTCGTAGAGCCAGCCTGTCGACGTCTGCCTGTAGTTGTCGAAATTGCGAACAAGCTTCAGCATTTCTTGGAAGTGCTTCGCATTTGCCTTATGCTGTTCTTCTTCAAGACGAATCTTGATTTTTGTAAGGGCGATCGCTGCAAGCGAGATGCAATGAGCCGAGGACGCACCCGTCCACTCCATGTGCTCGGGCACGCACGCCGGATAATGCATATGAGAGTTATCGGGAATCTCTATATCAATTTGGACTGGCATTCGATTTGGCACTCAAAATAATAGAAATGATGAATAAGATCGGCGCTATCCCCTTTTGTATCGCAGGCGCAAAGGGCCCCGCAATTTAAAAGATCAGCTCATAAATAATGGATACCTCGCAAGTAGGCGTCCAAAACTTTGACTTATACGATTACAGCCAGCGACGGCAATATCATTACGACAATCAACGAGCGCGTCGTCGATCAGTCCACCTCTCTCAATCTCACTGGCCCCGGTTCCGTCGAGTTCGGCACGTCGGTCAACAATGACTTCGTATGGCTGCTTGAGAACTTCGCCAACAAGACGCCGCCGCGACGCCCGCTGGTCGGCCAGCTTTGGCTCGACACGTCAAGCAATACGCTGAAGCTCTACACCGCCTCTTTCAATTGGATTTCCGATCTCCGATCAGGGCCCTTTCGGCCTCACCACGCAGCTCGGGCAGGGATCGCTTCTCGACGGCTCGATCTCGGGCCAGAGTCGTTTGAGCGGCACCCTTGGCGCCACGATCGTCAGCGGCGCCGGTCAGACAGCCGTCGCGGTTACGCTCGCCGAAGGCCAGATCGCCCGCGATCACCTCGCTCTACGCGATTCCCTACGTCGACCTTCCCGAGACCATTTCAGTCGGCGGTCAGACCTTCCAGCTCCAGAGCCATTTCGTAGACGGCATCTTCGAAGGGATCACGCTCGCCGACACCGCGCCGAACTTCGTCGGCGACGTCACCTTCGACGATTTCCTCCAGCTCGCACCCTACTCGCAGTCGGCCGACGATACAGGCGTAGCCGACGCGCTCGTCGTCAACCTTCCCCACAGCTACTCACCGCTGTCTCGCTACTTCAATGTCGAGACCTTCGCGGCGAACAGCAACCTGACGACAGTCACTAACATAAAGGTCAACACGAACGCGCCGATCAGAATATTCCGACGCGACGGGTCACCCTTTCAGCCAAACGATATCGAAAAGAACTTCAAGTACAGCCTAACTTTCGACGGGCAGAACTTTTCGCGCCGACAATCTCCTGCCCGCCGAGTCGTCCGCGCTCGTCTACCTGACGAACCTCTATGAGTCAGTGTCGGTCGGATCAGCGTCGATCTCGACCGAAGTCGAGGCCCAGGTCACCGCCACCAATGCTCTAGCCGAGATGGTCACCACGCTTACGGCGACCATCGATCAGAACACGGCCGCCATTCAGAACCTCTCGCTCGTTCGTGCTGATGCGATCTCGGCATTGGCGGAGCAGGTCGAAAACCTTGTCGGCCACGTTGCAGAGCAAACGGCGATGCCATCACGGCAGGCATCCAGATTTTTCACGTCGGCGCAGGCCACGGATCAAGCGGCAATCGCCAGCCGCATCACCACGCTGGAGACGACGTTCGATCAGAACCTCGCGTACCTGCAAGGCGGAATGTCCTTCGACCTACAGAGCACGGCAGCCAACGCCGCGCAGTGGGCGAGCCTGCACAACATCGTAGGCCAGTCGAACGTCAGCTTCACGAACACGAACACGATCCAAGCTGGTTTGACATCAAATCTAGCGAGCCAGACCACTGCTCTCAACGCCACGGTCGGGCAGAATTCTGCGCAGATCGGTACGCTCAAGCTATCCACCGTCTACCTGGAAGTCGAAGCTCTCCTTCAAGAGTACACGGTGCTCCAGTCGGTCGTGGCGAGCAACACGGCCGCTATCTCGCTCGAAAAACGAGACCCGCGCTACCAATGACTCGGCGCTGTCGACCCAGATCAACAATCTGAGTGTCACGGTCGCCAACAATCTTGCCGCTGCAAACCAGACGATCAGCGCACAAGCTACGACGACCAACTCGTATGCGAGCGCGACCTCGGCGCTGTCCGCGACCGTTGCCAGTAACTCGGCAGCCTACAATCAAACCTATCAGGCGCAGCAGGACGCCAACACGTCCTTCACGAACACCTTGACGCAGCTCTCCGCGCAGACAGCGACCAATGCAGCGACGATCTCAGCCAATGCTACGGCGCAAGCGTCCCTGAACGGGATCGTACGCGACATCTCTCACGCAGCTCACGTCCCTCGCGCAGCAGGATGCTCCGACAGCAGCCGGGATCGCGGCGCTTCAGTCGTCGATCGACGGCGTGAAAGTCCAGTACGCCATCACGGGCACGATCAACGGCCAGACTGGCGGCTTCGTCTTCACAGGCGTCAAGGCGCTCGATGGTTCGGGCGCCACCTACAACATGGAGATCGATGCCAATACGACGAAGATCGACGGGAGCCTCATCGTCGGCGGGTCTATCACCTATGGATCGCTGAGTGGCGCCGCTCTTGCTGGCATCCAGTCGTCGACATTGTCGACTGTTGCTCTTCCGTACGGCCTCATTACGCCGATCTACGGCACTCAGAATTGGACCGTACCGGCCGGTGTGACGCGCGTGCGCGTTCAGATGTGGGGAGCGGGCGGCGGTGGCGGTGGCAGCACGGCTCGTCGCGGCGGCGGCGGAGGTGGCGGTGGCGAGTACCGCGAAGGATACGTCAACGTCACTCCAGGTCAGGTGATCCTGGTCCAGGTCGGTGGCGGTGGTGCGCCCGGCTACGGCTCCGGCAATGGCGGCTACGGCGGCGGATGCGTCTTCGGCAACGTCATGTATGCTCCTGGCGGAGTGGGTGGTGGCGGCATCGCCTATGGCTCCCAGACGGCGCCGATCGCTCCTGGTGGCTCGGGTGGCTTCGGTGGCCTCGTTTTGCCGTGCAAGGCTACTATGGCGGCCCTGGGCGGTATGCCATCAGCACGCAGCCGTTCTGTGGCGTCGGTGGCGCTCCAGGCCTCTACGGCACCGAGAACATCTATGACGTTGGAAGCGGCTGGCCGGGTGCACCGGGCATCTTCCCTGGCGGCGGCGGTAATGGCGGTACGGCTATGCAGGGTGGTCCGGGAGCGAACGGCTTCGTTATCCTCACCTGCTAAAATGGTGGGCGTACGGGGACTCGAACCCCCGACCGGCGACTTTGGAGATCGCTGCTCTACCAACTGAGCTACACGCCCGAAGAGAAGACCAGCATAACGAAAACTCGTTGTGCTGGCCATTTTTCATTGCACGACTGCTTCGGGATATTTCTGCGCGAGGCGCTTCAGCTCGGCCATCTCGGCAAGCCTCTTCTTCTCAGCGGCGGCTGCCTCTTTTGCCTCCTTTGCGCGCTGAGCGGCAATCTGGGCGGCTTCCTCTTGAGCCGTCGCTCGTCGTCTCTTATCTGTCGAGCTGCAACGAGGTGCGGTCCGAGACGCTCGTATCCAGGACGGTTGCCGGTCTGCTCCTCGACGTCGTCCTCGATCATGTCGATGTAGTCATCGTCGATTACGTAGGTGGTCGGCTTGTTCCATGACGTACGCGACATGACGAGATTGTAGGAATGGCCGTTGAGGTAGAGCTTCAGCTCCCAATCGTCTTCCTCGCGCGCCTTACGTCTCATCATGTCCTCATGATCGAGGATGTGCTCGATAATACGCGCGATCTCCGTCTCGTGGTGTATGTAGAATTCGCTCGACGAACTGTCCGAGCAGCATCCTCGGCCGCAGCCCACAGTGAGCGACGCCCGGTAGGCGATCAGTGTGTATCTTGTCATGTTTGTCTCCCGATAATGGGAGCCCGGCACGAAGGCCGCACCGGGCTCTTCGTGTGGTTACTCTGCGGCCTCGACGAAGCCCTCGTTGCGCCAGCGCGCGACGTGGGCCGCTCGCGAGGAGAGCCTTCCAGTCGGCGGTGAGCTGAGTGCGCTCTTCCATCATCTTGCGCGCACTATCGCGAAGATAAGCCAGGGTCGACTGCGCGCTAGCATGGCGCAGCTCCTTGCCCTCCGCCGCAAACCTGCGACGTTCGGCCTTGGCTTCGTGGATGGAGTCGGTGAGGTTCTGGTAGTTCTCGCGCCAGTCCTGCTTCTTCGTGGAGTACGCGATTGCTTCGGGGGAGTAGGTGTAGATGTACGTCATGGTGGTTGTCCTGTTCTCGATAGAGGAAATGGTCGATTGCGTAGCCGATAGTTCACCCACAACATTCGGCGGGCGCGGCCACAGCAACGAACCGATCCTGTCGAGGATCAGGACGACATTCGTCTTGATAAGGTCAATCTAGTAGGTCATGTCTGTCTCCTTTTAGACCATGCGGATATGAATCACTTCTTGAGATTGCGCAAGGGCCCTCGCCAACTTTTTTGAAACGCAAAAAGCCCGCGCGGAGGATGTCTCCGGCAGGCTGCGGCGTCTTCGAGGTCGTGGTGCGAGGTGCAATCTACAACATGGTGTTGTTATTTATGCCCACTTTTCGTAGGAATGCAATATCCAAATGCTCATGGGAAAATGATGCCCTTCCAGGTCTTCCGGAACAACCGTGTCATTCAAGGTCTCAATGGCGGCCCCACGCTCCGCGACCTGGAAGACGCATATAACCGCGCGCTGCTCTTCGCGGGGATCGAGCTTGCTCAGCGCAAGGAGCACAACGACCCCAAGCTGAAGGGCTTGACCGTTCCAGTCACGAAGGCCGGTTGGGCGAAAGCGGCAACGAAGCGCCCCGATGGCGGTATCGATCTCCTGGTCGGCGATATGCTCTACGAGATACGCTATACTGACGAGGCGCCGACCAACGATTTCCTGACGGAAGACGACTCGGCTGACGGTGCCCTGGTGCTAAATCCACCGGGCGACATAGAGTAATTTCGACGACAGGTGCCATTTCTACCCGAACCGTGAATGGCCAAACCGGGTCGTTATCCGGAAGTTTCGTAGGCCGTGTACGAAACAATATTGCGAGAAGCCTTCTCAACATTGTATAAATACTCCTGTAGGCAGTGAAAGTCCAACATGTGGGTTGGCAGTAGTCCTACCAAGGAGATAGATGGTAAAACGCATTGTAACGCGTCATGAGGACGCGTGTGCGGACGTTATTCGTCCGACTGTTATCGAGTTCATTCTCGACGAAACCGGTTCCATGTCTTGCTGCAAAGCAGCAAACGATCACCGGATACAACACCTTCACAAATGATCAGAAAAAAGAGCCCGGCGAAGCGTTGATGACGCTCACCAAGTTCGACACGGCAGGTCAGAAGACCCCGTACGTCGATCTTCCGTTGAGCTACGTCATCCCGATGACGGATGACACGTTCGTTCCCGGTGGTGGGACGAACCTGCGCGACACGATCGGCAATCGCGTCCGCAATCTTCAGGAGCGACTGAAGAGTTGGACCGTGCAGCCGAACGTCGTCGTGATCGTCATGACGGACGGCGATGACAACGCCAGCCGAGAATATAGCCCCTCGCAAATCAGCGACATGATCAAGGCGCGGGAATCCGAGGGCTGGACGTTCGTTTACCTCGGGTCCTTTAACTCGGCGCGATCGGCGGCGCTCAACATGGGATTCCAACGCGGCAACATCAAGCAGTTTGCTGCCGTGGATACGGAGCAGACCATGACGACGCTGTCCAAGGCGACGACCGCTTATCGCTCTACGCGAAATTCGACAGCCTCTTCTGAAGCCAGCTATTTCGGCTAAGCAATCTGATACTGAAGGAATTTTAGAGAAATGCATATCAACAACATCGAGATGAGGATTCTCATCAAGGGCCGCCCGATCACCGAGTACGCCCACAACGGCCAGTTCTTCGTCGAGGGGCGCGACCGCTCTCAGTTCGAGATCGAGCTGGTGAACCGCAACGGCTTTGCAGTCGAGGCTATCGTGTCGGTCGACGGGCTCTCCGTCATCGACGGCAAGGATGCGGGCCCGCACAGCTCCGGCTACATGCTGAAGGCCAACGAAACGCTGCGCATCCCCGGATGGAAGCTCGACAATGAGGCTGTGGCCGCGTTCGAGTTCGCTGTCTCCGGCAAGGGCGGAACCTACTCCGAGCAGACGACCGGCAGCTCGCGCAACTCGGGCGTCATCGGCGTCATGGCCTACAAGGAGAAGGTGAAGGTCTATGGCTACCAGGGCTACTCGACGCTGAGCGGTTTGAACCAGCAGCCGTTCAACGGACCTGTGACCAGCGGCGGCTGGGGCGGCAGCACCACCACCGGCTTCGCGATGCCGACCGCGACCGTCATGAGCGTTTTCGCCGGGCCGATTGGCGCCGTGGGTCCGCAGGGTCCTATCGGCTCTGCGTCCGACAGCTACTCGGCAGCCGCCAAGAGCGTCAATCGGAGTGTGCTCTACAGCACGGCGCAGTCGAGCGAGACCTTTGGCATGGCGAACGCCAACGCCGAGCCGATCATGTCCAACGCCTGCTTCTCGGTCGACGGCATGACCTCGGCCACGCTCTCGGTCGCCGCACAGGGGCAGGCTGTAGCATCCCAGGTGAACAACCTCGGTACCTCGTTCGGCGAGCGCACCGACTTCGCGACAAGCGAGGTGAGCTTCGAGCGCGGCGATCTGCTCGCCCTCGGCGTGGTGTTCTACGACGACAGCCGTGGCCTGAAGGCTCGCGGGATCGTCCTGGAGCGCCGTCAGCGCCAGCCGAAGGCCACGCCCAACGCCTTCCCGGCGATGTCCACTGGCTGCACGCCGCCCCGTGGCTGGAAGGGCTGATCCATCGACCAGAGCGGCGTCCCTTTTGAGGGGCGCCGTTCTCACGCTTCACCCCCGGCCGTCCTGGCCCGGTAGAGGCGCCCATATCTGGCCAGAGAAGCCATCAGGCCTTCGTCTTCCGGCTCCTGGAGCTTCTGGCCCTTTAACGGCGTCTTAACGTCCTGGCGGGCATCTCTGAGCACGGAAGACGGCTTCAGGAACCGGTTGCCCATGAAGCGGGCCGCGCCTCGCTTGATCCCCATCGCCGCACCATGCGCAGCAGCGGTAGAAGTACCCTCCTCACCTGAATGGGGCGCTTCGCGCGCGATAGATTTATTAATTAATATATTATCCCTACATTCTGGTGAGTTCTGACTCGTTACCTTTCGTCCCTTGGACATCCGAGTCACGATGTAGGAGAAAATTCTCCAGAACTCTGTCGCAAAGCAAAACTGGTCGGCCTTACGCCGACGTTTGCCGCTCTCTTTGTCGTTCCGGTAGATCGTTCCCTTGAGATCGGGAACCTTGTCGATGAAGCCGATCTTGACCAAGGTCTTGATGGCACCTCTGATCTTGTTCTCGGTCATCGTAAGCTCGGAATTGTGTTGAAGCTTCTCGCGGCAAAGTACGAACGTCTTGCCGAGACGCTTCGCGATGGCGTGCTTCTTGGCGATGAAGATCAGGAGTCTAAACGACCACTCCCGGTTTTTGAAGGAGATTAATCGACGAATAACCGTTTCGTAGATGCTAGGCGGCAGGCTGTAGTCGCCGAGCTGGCGACTAGGGAAGAACGGCTTCTTCATGGGATGCTTCCGGAGCCCGGCTAACCGGGACTTGACTCGGGGAAGCGCGCAGCCGTCATCGTTCTGGGAATCGCCCAGTTTTGCTTGACGGAAATGCCTGGAGAGCCTACCTTCAACGCTGTCGAGGCGGTTCGAAGGTCAGTGACAGATCGGCTCCAACCGATCTCCACGTAAATGGCTTTCAGGTGTGTTCCTGCACGCCGATGAACCAAGACACTGCCCGGTCCTCCTGCAAAGAGGATCGGGCAGTCTCATATCTGGACTATGTCATGCGGCCTCTCCCGTTCGCCGATTGTGGACGCGAGAACGCAACCTCTTCTTCGCCGGAACATAGGTCGGCACGGTCACGGCCTTGAAGCGCTTGACCATATCGACTGGCGAGGAATGGAACAGGGTCAGGCCGTCGTCTTCGATGCGAACCTGGGCATTGGTGTAAGCCTCGACGGCCATCTGAACAGCTCGGGCGTAGCGGAGCTTGAACTCGCTCGGGCGATACTTGCGATTGCAGCACATCTCGCTGATCTCGCGGAAGGACAGGAACTCCCTCTCTCCCTTCGGGATCAGCGGGAGGCGGTAGGCCATGAAGCAAAAGATGTCGATGGCCAATGGCGAGTTCGCGATGTCCTTTACGCTATCCAGCGGGATGGGCACAGCGTTCTTGTCGCGGAAGTCCTTCCAGGCGCCCTCGTTCAAACGGAGGTACGTCGGCCATCCGATATCCTCGAACCTCTTTGCATCGTACGCCTGGATCGAAGCGGCGTCGATGAAGCCCTCCTGGATCAATCGATCGCCGCGCCACCACACACCGGCTTCGCCGTCCCAATGCGTGCTCACCTGGAACATAAAGTCGGTCTGAGTGAGGCTGATGAGCTGCTCCTTCGTCAGCGCGAGAGCATCGCCGCCCATCTTGATGCCGATCGCCTGCATCCACTCCTTGATATGGCCGATCTCCAGGTACCAGTCGGGGTTCTGCTTCCCGTGCTGCTGGATCGCATGATTGCCCATCGCCAGGATCATGAGGCGAGGCTTCGGTCCGAATGGCACGTGGACCGGCACGGACCGGCCGAGGCCGGTGACCGCCGCGCTGAAGTGGTGCGTCGTGAGCTTGAGGCTCGCCTTGCCGCGCATATCGCGCTTGTAGATCGACACGTCGCCGTCGTTGGCTTCCGAGATGTGACGCTTCAGCGGCACGCCCGAGACGCACATGGCACGATGAGCGAAGCTCGCGTCAGCGGCCTCGGGTGCCTTGAAGTCGATCGCCAGTTGCTGTGTGACGGGATGCATAGTGGCTCATTGCAATGGTCGCATGACGCATATCGCCACCTTTCGCGCCAAACGTGAAGCCGGAAACAAGCCAAAACCTGCCTTCGCATGTCGGTTTCCCGAAATTTCCGGGACCTTAACGAAGTTATCGGGACCTTAATTAAGTTTTCGGGACCTTAACCAACTGCCCGCCGCCCCAGCGCGATCATGCGCGTTTAGTTTTCGGGACCTTAACGGGTCCGATTCGTCGCTGAGTCGCGTGTTTTAGTTTTCGGGACCTTAACGCGGCCGTTTAGTTTTCGGGACCTTAACGCGACCAGTCTGGCGAGCGCGGCGTTAAGTTTTCGGGACCTTAACCCACCCCCTCCCGGCCGTGGCGCCGCTCTCCGAGGCGGCAGGCGTTTAGTTTTCGGGACCTTAACCACTCCTCTCAGGCGGCGGGCGTTAAGTTTTCGGGACCTTAACGCCCATTTGCCTCTGCGATCTCCCCTCTGCCGCCCTCGATAAGGTCCCTTCTCTGCCAAGGGGAACGAGGCCCCTGGCCCTCGATAAGGTCCCTTCTGTGCCACGCGATCCGAAGTCCTTAAGGTACCTTCTGCGCCATCGACACTCGGATCGTTAAGGTCCCTTCTCTGCCATTTCTGCCCATAAGGTACCTTCTGCGCCACGAGTCTTGCGGCCAGAAACAACGTCTCGGAGAAAATACTTGGCCGCGACGAACGTTCGTTCTCATGCAAAAAGCCCCGCCTCTGTGAAGAGACGGGGCTCAGGAAGCCGTCAGATCATGCCCGGCACGCGGGCCTTCCATCGATCTCCTGGCTTCAGCTTCTTCACGGCCGCCTGACGGGCGAGGAAGCCCTGCACCTTCACGGGGCGCGCGGCGCGCGCCAGCACGCGCGGCGCGGCATGTAGACGGAGGTTGGCGACGGGCGGCCGGGCCGTGACGATCGAGGAGGCGGCGATCGACCTGCCGACGTCGGCGGCGGGTGGCGAGCTTTTCGCGACGGCGGGCGTGGAGACTTCCGGCTTCGGCTTGTTCTTCGTGCCGGGCTTGCGCCCTCGCCGGGGCCGGTTCGCCTCGTAGTCGGCCATCCTGGCTTCGAGCGGGTCGACCCATGTCGTGTCTTGAAGGATGTTGCGCGGCGGCTCGGTTGGAGCGGTCGGCGGTGCTTCTGCGGGACCGGCGTCGTTCGCGGGCTTGGAGAAGTGGCGTTCGGCTTCTTCGAAGCGCGAGCTTGGTGCTTGATCGGTAGAAGGAGCTGGGTTCTGCCGGGGCGGCGCCTTTGATCCGCTGAACAGCGAGTCTGCGGCTCGCAGAGCAGCCTCGTAGCTGTCATCGCCACCGGGTTGGAGGTCCGCATTGACGTCTCGCGGTGGCCGTTCGTCGCCTTCCGCCATCCCGTCATCGAAGAGATTTGCTGCTTTGGGCTGCTGACCAGCCTTTCTGGTGCCGCGATATTCCGTTACGAACGGTTTAATCGGCTTTCTCAACATGTGTCCCTACCGAAATGTGACGAACTTGCGTCTCGCACATCTTGATATACGCTAAAACGATCACACGGCAAGACCAATTGCGACAATTCGTCAGATAATGAGCACGAGGACCATTTCTCGATCCTCGTGCCCTTGTTGTCACGCCTCGGCGGGGCAGTAGCGACGCTTCTTCGCATAGACCGAAGTGCGCGAGATGAAGCGGCCGAACTCGGTTGTCAAAGTAGATGCGATCTCGTTCGCCGTCATGTCGGTCGCGTACAGCTCCTTCAACCTTGCTATTTCATGGGGAGCCCAATGAGCACCGTAATTCGCGACGCGACCGTCGTCTCGGGTAGGGATCGCGGCATCGACCGGGAAGGACTCGATCAGCTCGAAGGCGATGTCAGGGACGTGATCGGTGAATTCCCAGTTCTTCAGCTCGTTGTCGGTCGTCCCCGTCTCCTTGACGTAGTACTGCCTCCAGAACGGCGCAACTGACGGGTTGTGAGCAATGACAGCTTTTCGGAGATCGGCGTAGCGCGAACCATCCTTCGAACTATCAAGGCGTGCGCTTGCCTTGGCAAGAGCTTTGCGCAGCTTGCGCACCTCCTTCTTCAGCTCCTCGCTCCGGAAATCCGCCGCGTCCAAATCCTCGACGAGCTTCTCGACCTTCGCGTCGCTGAGCCCGATCTCGTGCTCGGCTGCCGAACGCACGAGGACGAGTTCGTCCTCCAGCTCCTTGATGCGCGCGACGTCGACCACGGGTGCGACCACTTCCTCCTTGGTCACACGCAGCGTCGCGATCTCGTCGACAAGAACCCGTACTTCACTCTCCAGGGAGAGAATGCGGCTGTCCTTCTCCTGGATGACCAGGAGATCGGCAGACTTCGCCTCCAGCGCCTCGCCGAGTTCCCGCACCTTCTTGAGGGCGGCCTTTGTCTCGGCGCGGCTCTTCTCAAGGTCGTCTTCCAGGTCGGCGATCTTCGCCAGATACACGCGCATCGGCACCTTGGTGACGTTGAAGAAGACCTCACTGTCGACGACCATCGCGTTGCCGAGGGTCATGCCTGCGGTAGAGCAATGGCTGTAGGCCTTGCGCACGGCGACGAGCGCCTCGTTGTCGTAGGTGGCGGGATGACCGGCGCGGTCCAGCAGTTTGCTGACCAGAAGAGGATTGAACGACGGAACAGCAGCCATAGCAATAACTCCGAAATCGAAACACGAGATCGGTGCCCGATAATAGCCGGGCACCGATTGCTATTACTTCAAAATTAGGCAGCGATCGCCTTCAGCTCGGCGACCTGCTCCGCATGCTTCTTGCCGGTCGTGTTCAGGGACTTGTTGATCGTGTCCTGAAGCTCGGAGAGCAGACGCGGCGAGACGTGGAGCGCGAGCCGGGCAACGAGCGCCTCGATTGCCTTCAGCGACTGGCGGCTCTCGCCGGTCACCTTGCTGCTCAGGCGCATCACCGGGAACTGGTTGACGCGCTGGCGCCGCTCCTTGTTGACGTCCTGGTTGTTGAGCAGCTTGCTCCAGCGGGTGCGCGCACCGTGGCGGGCGCTCTTGATGGCGCCGGACTCGCCGAGCATCCGGCCCTTGCGGGTCATCAGAATGCAGTCGTTGACCTGAATCGACGGAATGCGAAGACGGTCGGCGTATTCGCGGGCGGTGAGGCCGGGATCGGAGACGATCTCGTCGATGATGACGATGTCGCGCTTGGTCGGGTTGCGCCACATGCCGAAGGGCTTCAGGCGACGGGTATCGGGAGCGGAGACGATCGTCGGGACCGGATTGGCCTTGACGAAGGGCTTCGCGACCTTGGCAGCGGGCTTACGAGCAGGCTTGCTCTTCGACGCAATGGTAGCGTCGGCGAAAATACGACGAGACGGCATGGAAACAGACTTTCTGAAACGAATGTTGAAAAGGACGCCGCCCATCCTTTGCAAAGGGGAGGTGGGAGCGGCCGGTGCCTGACGGCGCCGACGAATTTCCGTTTACCGACGACATTTTTCGATTGCAAGCGCTTTTTCGAAAAATTTTCAGAGCCAGCGCAGGACCGGTTCTCCCTCGTATCCGTGCTCGAAAACGTACCACGCAAAAGCTATCATCGAAGATGAGTAGGCCCCTTTCTCGCCGTTGCGATAGAAGCTCACCCTTTTTGAGAAGACATACACCCTCGCGAGCGGACATTCCTCGAACATAGCCTTGCGCTTTACGCCTTCGAGGAACTGGAGCTTGGCCAACATGGCCACCTTGCCAGTCGTCTTGCGGAGAGCATGTCTGATGAATTCTTCAGCGAGGACGAATGGCGGATTGGTGATGACGTTGTCGGCAGAATATGTGGACAGGAAGAAATCGTGATCACCTTCCCCGTAGCCCCGGTCGACAAGGTCGGTTGCTAGGATATCCTGATAGCCGTGTGATTCGAGCACCTTGCAGATGGCGCCATCACCGCAAGCGGGCTCCCAGATCGAGCCCTTGAAGTGTTCGACGGCCAGAAGAGCCTCTGTTGCTGCTGGTGGCGTAGGATAGAAGTCGTCTTTTGGTCGTCCAGGGGAAGTGCCTACAAGGCTTTGAGCGCGTTGGAGTTTTAGGTCTTGGGACTGGTCCTCGCCAGCGCCCTCTAAACTGATTTTCGTCATTATAGTCGTATTTATTCAAGTTTCCGTTTGACAATCTGCAAATCTCCTGTAGCTTCTGATCACCAGCTTGCGGCAACAGCGAGCATCTCGACTGAGGGTTATTTCTGATGACCAAGGAAAATGCGATTGCGACTTCCGATGCTGGCGCCAGCATCGCCGCGCGTCTCCAGGCTGCGGCCGAGGCGAAGCGCAAGGACGTCAAGGGCGGCGGCGCGCTGAAGGGCCTGAGCGACGGCCGCAGCGACATGTGGAAGATCAACCCGTTCCTCATCGAGGAGGAGCCGGGCTTCAACATCCGCACCGTCTTCAATCAGGAAGAGGACGACGACCTCTGCGCCGCGATCTGCCGTGGCGTGCAGATTCCGCCGATCATCGTCCGCACCACGAAGGACCAGCGCATCTTCGTCGTGCACGGCCACCGTCGTCTGCGTCAGTACAAGCGGGCGATCATCGAGTTCGGCAAGGACATCCCGGTCATCACCTGCATCCCGGAAGCGCCGGGGTTCAACGAAGAGACGCGCCTCGCATCCATCTTCCGGTCCAACGACAACTCGAAGATGACCGCCGAGGACGAGGCGAACGGCATCCGCCGCCTGCTCGCCTTCGGTTGGACGCCGGATCGCATCGCCGCCGAGACCGGCCGCAACAAGGGCCAGCAGGATCGTCTGATCGCGCTGCTCGAAGCGCCGAAGCCGCTCCGCGACCTCGTCCGCGACCGCGTCGTGTCCCCCGCGTTCGTCCAGGAGCGTCTGAAGAACACCGCCAATGAGCAGGAGGCGATCGCCAGCGTCGAGGCGGCCATCGAGGCCCACAAGGCCGAGCAGAAGGAGAAGGGCAAGGTCGGCTCGAAGACCGTGACCGCGAAGCACGTCGCCAAGGCAGGGTTCGCAGTCAAGCAGACGCCGTCCCAGGCTCTGAAGTCGGTCGGCAAGCTCGTCTCGCAGCTCCTGTCGGAAGGCGCGTTCGATGCCGGTGGCGAGCACGTCCTCGCCAACTTCAAGCTGACGCACGATCAGTTCGCCGAGCTGAAGAAGGCCCTCGGCCTCTGAGATACGAATTGGGCGGGTGCTCCGGCGCCCGCCCTTTTTCATGCGCGCCACGACAAGCGCATCCGCATAGGGTCGGCTTTTCAGTCAGGTCGCCCCTATCTCGCGTAGTCCAAAATGGAAGAAGCCCCACTCGGTTATCACCGCCACCGGCTGGAGGCGCCCTCAGCGACCAGGACTGACGCGCACCTTGGCGCCTGGGGCAACCCAGGCGCCTTTTTCTTACTCTTCGACGAAGTCGTCTTCAGGGCGGGTCACCTCGACCACGGCGCCCTCGAATAGCTGCTCAGCCACCGATTCGATGGTGCCCAGGACGTCGTCCGTGACGGCCATAGTGAGCTTCTCGCCGTTCTTCACAATGCGGCTGACCTTAACAACAATTCTCTCTTCAACAATCTGTGCCATAGTGAGCTATTCTCCGAGTTATAAGCGTATTTATTCGCAATTCGCATCAGAGGGGAGCGCATAAATACTCCAAGCACTCTTGGGAGTATTATGTCCGATTTCGCTTCGGGCTCCGTCATCGGCGGCGTCCTCACCTATCCGGACGACAATGACTCGCTTGGCATCGTACTGCCGACGAACAACGTCACCAGCGGTCAGAACCCGACCATCCAGGCGCTCTCGGTCATCCAAGGCTTTAACCTCGGTGACGGCATCGGCCTCTACACGACCTACCAGGGTCTTGGTGGCAAGCAGATCAGCGGCTTCAAGAGCTTCGTCGCAGGCACCGGCACGTCGATCACGACCGACGACACGACGATCACCTTCAACTCGAACTTCACCGACGTCCTCAGCCAGCTCCACTTCGCCACGCAGGGCGGCGGCGCGGACGCTTACATCCAGAAGATCGCGGGCAACGTTCAGCTCCGTAGCTTCACCGGCTCGGGGCCGATCGCGGTCCAGCAGACCGACACCCAGATCGTCATCTCGTCGACCGCGCTCTCCAGCATCGCGCTGAACGCCACCAGCGACTTCGTCGATCCGAACCAGCTTGTTACGACGTCTGGCGGAGCCCTCAGCCTCGCGCTGGCGGCCACGGGCGTCACGGCAGGTACCTACACCCTGCCGACGCTCACGATCGACGCCAACGGCCGCGTAACAGCAGCTACGGACGGTATTGCGGCGACCCCGACCACGGTCCAGCCGGGCGCCGGGATCAGCGTCACCCCCGGTCCGAACTACACGGTCGGTTTGACGCCGACCGGTGTCGCTCCCGGCCCCTACATCGCCCCTTCGCTGATCATCGACGCGAACGGTCGCATCACCTCGGCAACCAGCAATACGCTTCCCGGTCCGGTCAGCGGCCAGAACCTCGGCACAGGCTCGCAGGTCCTGCACGATGTCACTGGGCAGATGGTCTCGCTGCGAACCATCGTCGGCACCGGCGCGATCAGCGTCACCCAGGACGACAGCTCGGTCTATATCGCAACAACGGCGACTGGCACGGTCACCAACATCAACGTCGTTGGCCAGAACGGCATCGCGGCGACGGGCGGTCCGATCTCGACATCGGGTACTTTCAATGTCGCTCTGGTCAACACGGCGGTCTCGCCCGGAGACTACGTTGCGCCGTCCATCTCGATCGACGCGACGGGCCGCATCACGGCCGCCAGCTCGAACGCGCTCGGCGAGGCAAACACGGCGTCGAATCTGACAGGCGGCTACGGCGTCTTCGCGCAGAAGACCGATACCAATCTCGCATTCAAGTCGCTCGCGGCAGGATCGGGCATCACGCTATCGGCGACAGGCACGACGATTCAGATCGCGGCAACCGACAAGGTCGTCGCCTTGGGCCTCAACGCTTCTGGAACGTCACAGATCACGGCGACCGCGCTTGCGGCCGACTTCAACGAGATCACGCAGTCGGCTGCCAATGGATCAGGCGGCGCGATCTTGCCGAGCATTCCCGGTACCTCTGTCTTCATCGCAAACTATTCGGGCAACGCGATCAGCGTCTACCCGCCACTCGGTGGCTCGATCAACGCTCTATCGATGAATAATCCATACGTGCTCGCAAATGGAACCTCTATAGTCGCCTACGTCATGTCGACGACGAAGGTGTATATCTAACGCGATTAACAGTGCTCCAGCAAAATAAATAGCTGAAAGCTTTTCTGGAGCACCTATGACTATTCAAATTAATCCCATCACCGGGCAGATCATCAGCGACTCGACGTCGATCTCCACGACGCCTGCCGCATCGACTGTCGTCGGCAGCGAGTACAACACGAATGTGTCCATCACTGGTGGCGCGACCTCGTCTTCCAACGTATCCTCGTCGACAGGACCCACCGGATCGTCTTCTGGCGGTCAGACGGTCGTTCAGGTCGTCGGCGCTGGCCCGACAGGTCCCATGGGCCCGATCGGCGTTACGGGCCCGACTGGTCCGACCGGCGCGGCGAGCACCGTAGTCGGCCCGACCGGCGCGACCGGAGCCACCGGCCCGACCGGCGCAACTGGCGCGGCTTCGACCGTCGTTGGCCCGACAGGCGCTGTTGGTCCGACCGGAATCCAGGGCGTCCAGGGCGTCCAGGGTATCCAGGGCATTCAGGGCGAAGTCGGCCCGACTGGCGCCCAGGGCGTCCAGGGCGTGACCGGCCCCACAGGCGTGCAAGGCGCAACGGGCCCCACCGGAGCCCAGGGCATTCAGGGCATCCAGGGTAACGTTGGACCCACGGGCGCGGTCGGCGCGACCGGCGCCACCGGCCTCCAGGGTATCCAGGGCATCACTGGCCCTACCGGAGCGGCGGGCGCGACGGGCTCAGTCGGCGCCACGGGCGCCACGGGCTCTATCGGCGCGACTGGCCCCACGGGTATCCAGGGCATTCAGGGACCGACCGGCGCCACGGGCGCGGCGAGCACTGTTCCTGGCCCGACTGGTGCCACCGGTAGCGTCGGCGCTACAGGCGCGACGGGTGCAACCGGAAGCGTTGGCCCGACCGGCGCCACTGGCTCGGCTAGCATCGTTCCCGGTCCGACCGGTCCGGCTGGCGTCACCGGCCCCACCGGCCCCACCGGAGCAACCGGAGCAACCGGAGCAACCGGAGCTACTGGCGCAGACAGTGCCGTTCCTGGCCCGACCGGCCCGGCTGGTGTTACCGGCCCGACCGGCGCGACTGGAGCCACAGGCTCCGCTGGCGCGGCTAGCGTCGTTCCTGGTCCGACAGGTCCTACGGGCCCGACCGGCACCACGCAGTTTGCCGCCTACAAGACAGGCCACTGGTATCTGCCGTCTGGCGTCTCGGGCGCCATCAGCACGACCGACCCGACCGTTGTCGGCACCTCTGCCGCCGCACCGTTCGTTGTCAATGCCTTCGCACCGATCACGGCTCTCGGCGTGACCATCATCACTCCGCAGGCGAATGCCAACGTCATGATCGCGATCTACGGCGCTGACGCAAACGGCGCGCTCACCGGAAGCCCGCTGCTCTCGACCACCTCGATGTCGGCCGCTGCGGCGGGTCCGATCTCGATGGCGATCGGCGCGAACCTCCTGGCTGGCCTCCATTGGGTCGTCGTTTCGTGCGACACCGCAGGCGTGACCTTCTCCGGCTTCCCGGTCACCTCGCTTGAGCAGGCTCAGGTCATCGGATCGGCCACCGAGGCGAACGTCGCGAACGCTGCGTATGTCTTCTCGATCGCTGCGCCGTTTGGTGAGTTCGATTCGAGCCCGACCGTTGTTGAGACAGCGTCGGTGAACTCGATCTGCGCTATCCCGCACTTCCAGGCTGGCTAACAGCTAGCCACCATGTTCCGAACAAGAATGGCCCGAGCGATCCTCGGGCCATTTGCTTATTCAGCGTTTGGAAATTCCAGCGCAAGGACGAAGGCCCGCAGCTCGTTGTCGTTGTAGTAGGTCCGCCAGTCTGACGGCACCCCGTGCCCGGCAAAGCCCGCTTTGGTGAGATACACGAGACAATCGTCTCGGCCCATCTCATCGACTGCGGCCGTCGCAAACTTAACGCTATCGCGCACTGTCGCCATTCATCTTCTCCTGCAATATTCGTATTGTACCATTTTCTATCAAATTGTCAAATCGGCCTCCCGGCCGCTATCATTGCCTCTATACTTTTTGCACTTCAAAATACGTGCTCTTTTAATATCCAAGGATTTCAATGAAGTTTGCCGTATATTGCATCACGAAGAACGAAGAAAAATTTGTCGACCGCATGATGGAGTCGGTCATCGACGATGCTGACGAGGTCGTCATTGTCGACACAGGATCGACCGACGCGACCGTCCCGCTGATCAACAAGTGGATCGAGCGCTTCCCGGACAAGGTGAAGCTCTTCTCGATGCACATCAAGCCCTGGCGCTTCGACATGGCGCGCAACGTCAGCCTCGCGCATGTCTCGGCCGACATCGACGTCTGCCTCTGCCTCGACCTCGATGAAGTGATGGTCAAGGGCTGGCGCCAGGAGATCGAGAAGGTCTGGGTGCCGGGGGAGACGACGCGCTGCAAGTACTTCTACATCTGGTCGTGGAACGACGATGGCACTCCGGCCGTCAGCTTCTCGACAAACAAGCTGCACGCGCGCTTCGGCTACGACTGGTACCATCCCGTTCATGAGACGCTGCGCTCCTACCTGATTGAGGAGAAGGAGGTGCGCTCGGACGCCGTGATGCATCACCTGCCCGATCCGACGAAGAGCCGTGGCCAGTACCTGCCGCTGCTTGAACTGTCCGTTCGCGAGTCGCCTTACGATGATCGCAACGCATTCTATCTCGCGCGCGAGTACACCTTCTACTCGATGTGGGAAAAGGCGATCGCGCAGTTCGAAACGTATCGTGCTCTGCCGACTGCTGTATGGGATGCCGAGCGCGGCGCGAGCTGGCGCCTATCGGGCAAGTCGTACGCCGAACTCGGGCGCCAGGAGGATGCCCTTCGCTGCTACCGCGAGGCCACCAAGGAGTGTCCCGGCATGCGCGAGAGCTGGGCCGATCTCGCCAACATCTACTATCTCCGCTCGGACTGGCAGGCCTGCTACGATGCGTGCGTCGAGGCTCTGAAGATCGCTTTGATCCCGGACTTCTACATCACCGAGCGCGAGGCCTACGGCGCGAAGGTGCACGATCTCATGTGCGTCGCGGCGTGGAACCTCGGTAAGCACGACGAGGCGATTGAGCAGTGCAATCTTGCCTTGGCGTTCGAACCCTGCAACCAGCGCTTCCTCACGAACATGTCGGCGATGATGGAGATTCGCCGCAAGGCCGCGTCGGCCGCGCATTGAACTTCGCCTACGACGTGGGTGGAAGAGCGAGTGCCCTGTTGGCCTCGCTGATCACCCGGCGCGTCGCGGCGGGATCGCTGCCGGGCACCTCAAGCAGCTCGCGCAACCTGTCGCGCGCCTTTTCGAGAGCGTCGTAGAGAACCTGCTCCGTCGATTGGAGCGCGCCGCCTTCCTGGGCGACGGGCTCTTCGACCGGAACCTCGGTGAAGAGCTTCCACGCCGTCCCGCCGAGCGGTGTCGGGCTGAAAGGCTCGCCGACACGGCGGAATTCCTTCAAGCCGTCCGTGCGCTCGACGTAGTCCCCGAAATGTTCGAAGCGACGCTGTCGTTCGGGCATCTGCTCCCTCAAGCTGTCTTGAGGGAGCAGCGCTTCTCACCGGCAACGACGGCCGCGTGGAAGGCCTTGAAGACGGCCTCCTTCTCCGGGGTGTCCTGGTAGATGCGGCCGTTGTGGAAGTCCTTGGTGACTTCCTTCCCGTCTTCGAAGACGCGGAAGCGATACGGCGAGCGGAAGTAGACGGTGACGTTGCGATTATCGAGAACGGTCTCGACGCGAGCCCCGACGATACGTGCAGGCATGTGCTCTCCCCTGGATTAGTCGATGATCTTGACGACGCCGAACGTCTTGCCGCCGTAGGTCGGCGTACCGTTGAGCGGCGCGTAGACGGGCTCGGCGACGTCGGGCTTGCGTTCGCGGCGCTTGCCGTCAGAGCCGCTGATTGCGACGGACGGGAGAATCACATAGGCCTTGCAGGCCTGCTCCGGATAGTGTGCGCCGATCTCGGTGATCGTGCCTTCGATCCAGGAGAAGCGCTCGCCTTCGAGGTCGAGGCCGAGCACCGTGCCGTCATCGAGCTGGAGGGGGAAGTCGAACGAGCGGACCCGGTCACCGACCGCCAGTGTGTTGCCGAAGATGTCGGTCGTGGAGGTCAGGTTTTCGATGGTCTCACCGTAGTTCTTGCTGCGGTCGACGGTCTGAGTGGCGGGCATCCAGCAATCCTCATCAGAAGCAATGCAAGAAGCCTACCATATCCAAAAATAAAAGCAAGCGGCTTTATGCAGCCCGATCGCTACCGTCCGATGGATTGCAGATGAACTTAATGTAGAACCTCTTGCCGTCTAGCATCCGAAGCGCCTGTCGCCCGAGGAACATTGCGTGGTCTTCGCACTTGCCATCGTACATGTTGTGGTGGTCGATGGGGCCAACAACGTGCTTGGCGGAGTTGACGGTGCAGTAGTCCGAAGTCATAGAAACCGAGCAGACCAGTAGAACAATCTTAAACATGAAATCCTCAAATCAACTGTATGACTAGTGTGTCATAAAGGATTTCATCGAAGCAATATTCGTTCCAGAAGAGGGCCTCGCCGAAGCGAGGCCCTTTATTTCTAGCTGCGCTGCGGCGCCAGCTTGGGTTCGCGCATCAAGATGACGGCCACCCTGCCCCCGATATCGGTCAGCGCCTTGTAGTACTTGTCGGAGAGATGGTCCCCTTCATAGTGGTGGCCGAACTCGTGGATGAGCAGGTCGATCACGATGTGCAGCGGGCCGGTGAAGAAGTATTCGCCGAGACGCTTGTTGTTGAGGATCAGCGTGGAGCTGCTGCTGCCCTGCTTCCCGTAGGCGGCTCGGTAGGCCCAGCTCCACTGGTCGGCGATCACCACGTTCGGCTCCACCCCGGTGATCCGCTCGCCGATGATCTTGGCGAAGTCCACGATCTCGCGAATGGCCTTCGACCACTTCTCCGGTTCGAGGATGGTCAGCGGCTGACCGTCAGGGCTGAACGGCTTCGGACTGGGCGTCACCTTACCGGCCGGAAGGATTGCGCCAGCCTCCTTCGCGAGGCGCCACTCGGTCGCCGAGAGCTGGCTGCCGTGCACCACCGTGTAGCCCTTGCTGACCGCGAGACTGTTGGCCTCGGGATCAGAGGGATCGTAGGCGACGCGCTTCTCGCCGAACCGCAGATCGATGACGGTCCTCACCGTTTCGAGCGGCACGAGATCGGGGCTCTCGCTCATCGCGTTCTTGACCCACGTCGAGTTGACATCTTCCTCGGTGAGCAAGTCGCCGACGTTGGCGAGCACATGCGCCCGGACCTTCGCGAGATAGCCCGGCGTGACGTTCTCGCGGTCGATCGACAGCGGCACCTTCTGCATGATGTTGACATGGAAGCGGTCACCCGTCTCGACGACCGGGATGCCCATCTCGTAGAGATAGCCGTCCTCGTCGTCGCGGACATTGTAGACCTCGATCGTGGTCTTCCTCGACGTCGGCCGCAGGTTGCCTTCCGCGTCGGCCTTTTCGGTCGGCAACGTCGCCTCGAACGTCTTCCGCAGCCATGGCGCGACGATCTTCTCGCGATTGATGGTCGTCTCGATGTGCGCGGGCGGGATCAAGGTCAGCGCGTGCGAGCAGCACTCGTTGATCTCTTCCGTGGTGAGCCGCAGCTCGCCGACGAAGACGGAGCCCTTCTCCGTCTTGTGACGGGACGAGAAGTTACGCCCCCGATGATCGAACGTCACCGTGCCGGTCGTCGAGGAGATCGTCGCGGTGCGGCACAGGGCGAGCACCAGCTTTTCACCGAGGTTGAAGCGACCCCGCTGCTCTTCGTTGCCCTTCTTCTCGCTCTCCGCGAACAAGGTGAAAGAGTGCGACAGGTCAGCGAAGCCGGTCGGGTTGTCGTCCGCGACTTCGATCTTGGCGAAGGCCGACCCGGCAATTCGGGTGACCTTGACAGTGACTTGGGACGAGTTCTCGTCCCAGGCGTTGGCGATCAGCTCGTTCAAGGCAAATGCCTTGCCCTTCCTTGCGAGTATCTTGGCAAGGCCATTGCGGTCTACGTCAAACCACTGCATTTCCTAAAGTGCCTCTTGCTCACTAAGACAAGTATATGATACCACACTTTCGAGATATGTCAAGAGCGCATAAATGGGCGATATTTGCGCGTACATTTTGCATAGGTGCGCAATAGACGAGGAATATGGGGCATATCTTGAAAATATATGAGCTGTACGCAAAATTTGCCGCCTTCCATGCGATTCCTACGCGATTATATGAAGCCACCAGGAGCGCACTGAGCTTGTAATTTAGAGGCGGAAACAGTCGGGCTGCCCTCGATAAATACGGCATGGCTCAGAGCACCCTTCTTCTCTCGACGACGACCGGCAACAACTCGGCGACGTCTTACACAGGCACCCCTGTCCGCGCAGACGGCTGGTACGGCCGCGTCGATCATCTCTATACGATCGCCTGCTACGTCAGTAATCTGGTGGGCACCGTCTATTTCGAGGCGTCCCTCGCCGATACACCGGGCGACGGCGACTGGTTCTCGATCAGTGATTCCCTCACCTATCCGCAGGGCGAGCCCAATCCTGGCCCCGGCACGACGGCTGCGGTCTGCTTTTCATTCCGCGCCAATGTCACCTGGATTCGCGCGCGCGTAGATCAGACGTCCGGATACGTCGATCGCGTTCTTCTCAATCAGTAATTCAAAGGACAAATGGCCAACATCAACTCCATTGATTGTCAGAACATCGGCGACGGCCTCGGCATCTTCGCAACGACGACAGGAAGCACCGACGAGGTCCTCACCTTCAAGACCCTGATCGGCGGCCCCGGCATCGTGCTGGGCGAAGACGACACGACTATCACGATCGAATACGTCGGCATGGGCAACGGCGGCGCGATCCCGTTCTCGAAGATCATCGGCGCGCCCGCGACCATCACCTCTCTCGGTCTTCTGCACGGTACAGCGGACGGCTCGCTCGACTTCACGTCGACCCCGACCGTCGTCGGCTCCTTTCTCACCTACGATGGCAGTGGGCTCACCTGGGCGCCGGTTCCTCAGGGGACGGTGACATCGGTCGCCCTCCAGGGGCAGAACGGTATCGAGATCGAAGGCGGAGCTGTGACCAGCTCTGGCACCATCATGGTCGGCCTCGCCGACACTGGCGTTCAGCCCGGCACCTATTCACACGCCACGTTCACGGTTGACGGATTCGGTCGCATCACCAGCGCATCCTCTGCCGCAGCCGGAGATGTCACCGATGGCGTGTCGCTCGGCAATGGCCAGTCGATTGTTGTAGGAAAAACAGATTCGGTTCTTGGCTTCCGTGGCCTGCGCGGCGCGGGTGCTGTCGGCCTCTCGATCAGCGGCAACGACATCGTCATCTCCAGCAATGCTGTCACCAGCGTCGCGGTCACGGGCGACGCCAACCTCATGGTCGACAATGGCACGATCACGTCGACAGGAACGATCGGCCTTTCGCTGTCGAAGACGGGCGTCGTTGCCGGTCACTACAGCTCCCCGATCCTTGCGATCGACGAGTTCGGCCGCATCGTCTCAGCCTTGGAGAACAAGCACGACATCGTCGGTGCTCGCTCCATCGGCGGTGGCGCCCATGTCTTCGCACACAAGCAAGGCTCCGACCTGCTCTTCCGCACGATCAAAACTGGCGGCGCTCTCACGATCGCGGCCGACAAGGAGGAGCTGACCCTCTCAGTCGATCCTGGCGTCACTAGCGTCGAGCTGGTCGGCGGCCCCGGCATCCAGGTCAATGGCGCGAGCAAGATAACGTCTCATGGCGCCTTCAACGTGTCGCTGACGACGTCGGGCGTCGTCGCAGGCAGCTATGAGCGCCCGGTCGTGACCGTCGATGAGTACGGTCGCATCACGGCAGTCACCAGTGCCGATCCGGTTGCTGAGGTGTCGGTCTCGGCGGGTCCGGCTCTCACCGTTGTGCCCTCGGGTTCAAGCTACACCATCGACCTTACCAAGGGCGCGGTCGCTCCCGGTACCTACACGGCGCCGACGATCACACTCGACAACTATGGCCGCATCATCTCGATCGCTTCTGGCGAGTCATCGACGATCTCGGACGAGATCATCTTGCAGGGCGATATCGTTGCCTCAGGATCGACAGGGAGCGCGCTGGAGGCCGTTCTCTCGGAGACGGGTGTCGTTGCAGGCTCGTACACGAACCCGACGCTCACGGTCGACGCCAAGGGCCGCGTGACGGCCATTGAAAGCGGCGCCGCAATCGCGCCGTCCCTGGCGGCAAGCGCGCCGACCGGAGTCGCCGCTGGCACATACAACAATCCGACTCTCACCATCAGCGCTGACGGTCGCGTGACATCCGCTTCAAGTAGTGCGTCGAGCGTTCTGCCGACCGGTGCCACGAACGGTGCCATCCTGACGGCTGCCTATCCGAAGCCGGTTTGGGCCCAGCCGCAGTCGAAGGTCGTCCCCGTCGATCTTCCGCCCGTGCAGTCCTGGCGTATTCTCGTCACCGAGATCGCGCAGCCGGGTCTCTTGGCAATCGGCAACATCACGTTCCGCTCGACCGTAGGCGGCCCGGCGATCACCATTCCGGGCGACGTCATCACGAACGATCAGGGCTGGGGCGAGAACGTTCCCGCCAACGCCTTCAAGGACGATGGATCGATGTACGTCGCGACCGCGAGCTTCCAGCCGGAAGGCAGCCTTGCGATCGGCTTCACATTCAAGTCGAGCGTCGTTGTGCGCGACGTCAGCATCACGGCAGGGACCTCATCGACCTATTTCGCGCCGACCAAGTTCTCGGTCCAGGCTCTCATCGGCAACGAATGGGAAACTGCATGGGACGTCGTCAGCGAATTCCCCTGGCAGCTTGGCGAGACTCGCGCCTTTGCGAGCACCAATGGACCTGTCGACGAGGCGTTCCGCACCCTTGCAGATACGCCGTCGAGCTACATCGGCGAAGCTCTCAAGCACGTCCGCGTCAAGCAGGACGAGAGCGGCCTGGAGTTCGTTTCGGTCGGCAAGCTGTCTGGGCCGAGCGAGGAGCGGCCGACCTATACCGGTGTCAGCACCGATATCGGCAAGAGCTACTTCGACATGGGTCTTGGCAAGCCGATCTGGTGGAGCGGCACGATTTGGGTCGATGCGTCTGGCGAAGGCTGCTGATCAGAGAATGCGTTTCGCATCGATCCAGGCTTCGACGGCCTGGACGATCGCGACCGTGTCACAGGCATAGAGACCAGAGCTGTTGAACGCATTCAGCTCGACCACCTTCGCGCTACCATCCTCAAGCACCGCCACATCGCAGACATAGATGGGCTCGGCCTGCCAATAATACTCGGCGATTGTCATGGCCAACTCGTCTGCTGCCGGGAGCGTGTCGATCCGAACGTCGAGCTTGCCATCCCAATTGTAGCAAGAGCCGGTGATGACCTTGCCATAGACAATGACATATCGGAATTCGCCGAGGATGCCCTCTACGGGAGCAGCGACGATGCAGGGCGTGTCGGAGTCGACGAGATAGAGCTTGCTGTACTTCTCCGGGGCATTTTGCAGGTTGAATACGGAGCCGGTGAAGCGTTTGCTATGGATCGCGGGCTTAACGAAGATGCCCTCCTCCGACGCAAATGCCATCTCCATCGCTTCGTCGAACTTCATCTTCTTGAAGCGCGGCGCGAGCATGTAGGGCTTCAGCTTCTTATGGAAGCGCTCGTAGTGGGAGACGTCGTCGCCGACAAACAACATGAGGTTCGTGCAAACCTTCTCGATCTCCATCGAGAAGGCACGGCTACCCCATGGCACGATGATGTCATCTGGATACGCCAGAACGCGCCGCACATCGTCGCTGTCCTCACGATTGATGACAAGGACGCGATCTCTATCACCGACCGCCTCTGCAAGCGTTTTGCGACCCGTGTGTTCCTGGCGCTCGACCATGTAGTCTTCGAGCGCCCAGACGATGCGGCTCATGCTGCCGCTTTCGCGGTCATCAGACGAAGAATCCCTTCATGACAGGCTCTCGCATGGACAGCGGCTCGTACAGCCTCTCCATGAGCACACCGCTACCGACGTCCTGGAGCATCAGCCCGTTGAACGCCTTCGTCGCGATCGCGCAGGCATCCTCGTTCGTCGCCGGGACGAAGCAGTAAAACGTCTTGTCGTGAGCACCTTTGCGTTTCAACATCTCGAAGTCCGCTTCGCTCTTTGCCTCTGCTATCGTGATCATGCGGCGAGTGCTGCGTTCTCCAGGAAGCGGTCGACGGCTGCGATCGGATCGTCCGCATGGATGATGGGACGCCCAACGACATAGTGATCGGCACCCTCCGCGATCGCCTCCTTCGGCGTGGATGCGCGTTTCTGATCGGCGACGTCGATGAACTTGCGCTTCCCGGAAGCATCGGGTTCGTCGGATGGCAGCCGAATGCCAGGGCAGATTACCTTGATCGTTCCGCGCGCGAAGCTCTTGGCACGCTTTGCTTCGGCGACAGAGCACACGAGACCTGTGGCGCCAAAGAGAACCGCATAATCGACCCGCTTGCCGACCACGCTTTGCAGAGGCGTCGTATAGCCTGCTGCGGCGAGGTCACCTTCGTTCCAGGACGTCAGGACCGAGATCGGGAAGATTTCCGTTTTGCTCCCGGCTGCGCCTTGCACGGCGGCATTGATCGTGTCGGGATAGCCGATGCACGTCATGATATCGGGCTCGACGTCTGCGACAATGTTCTTCACCGTTGCCTCGACCGTCGAGCCGATGTCGTAGAGCTTCACGTCATAGAAGAGCTTCAGGCCGAGAGCACGGATGCCGTCGAGGAGCTGGTAGGTCTCGCGCTTGCTTGCGAGCCGGAGGCCAACCTTGACGATCTCGACCTTGTCCTTGAGCCGCGTCGCCATATCGAGCGCGGCTTCGCAGGTCGGGAAGTCGAGGGCGACGATCGGCGGCGTCTTCGGGTCGGCGCGAACAATCTTGGGGTCGCTCATTCGAGGGTCCTTGATGGGTGTGACCGAGCCTTACGGCGCGCCCGAAGCGCACGTCCATATTCCTACGGTGCGGGGAACCGCTCCTTCAGCTTCTCCTGCACGATCTGCGGAGAGGCCTTGCCCTTAGATGCCTTCATGACGAGACCGACGAAGCGCTGCACCGCGCGTGGATTGGCGCGCGCGGCATCGGCTTCCTTCGGGTTGTCGGCGATGACCTGATCGATGAGAGCGTCGATCTCTGAGGCGTCCACCGCCTTGAAGCGAGGATCGGCGATGATCTCGGCGACAACTACTGCGCCGTGATGGCGTGAACAGAGCTGGAGGTGATCTATGCACAGGTCCAGCTCATCGCCGTCTCGATCGACAGCCGCTTCAAAGTCCTCCCATGACATCGAAGAGACCGGGATAGCCGGTCCAGTGGGAGGTTCGTAGAGCAGCGTCCAGCAAAAAACTGTCGACGTAAGGGAATCGGCGCCCAGAAGCTCAGCGAACACGTCCTTCGCGAAGTTGCGCGGAAGCTTGCCGCTATCGAGCGCTTCGCAGAATGCCTTCAGATGGTCAGCGGGCAGCACACGCGGCGCATCGCGGAAGGTGAGGCCCTTCTCATTCAAGTAGGTCGCGAGGCCGCCCATGACCCATTTCAGGGCTTCCTCGGACCCTGGCGAGCTGGCGGCTTCGAGATAGTAGTAGCCGTCGAGTTTGCCCTCGCAGAGGTTGGCGAAGTCCGAGGCGCGCTTTGCGTCCGTGCACGTCACGCCGATGCGCGCGAGGATTTCGGACGGCGAGGCCTCGAACCACGGCGAGGATTTCGGGATGGTCACGCCGCCGTTCTTGTCGCCGTCACGCTCCACCCATGGCTCGCTATCGTTCTCTCGAACGAACATCGTGCCATGGATCAGATGATCCGTCTCGCGAGTCTTGCGGAATTCCGTCTGCATCTCGCCGTACTAGACGGGGAAATCCAGGCGAGCAAACGAAAATTCGTTAGCGCGTGACGGTCACGTTGACATGCACGCCGGTATCGAATGCCGGGGTGCTGAAGCCTTCGCAAGTCGGGAAGGCCATCTGTGACACAACGTATTCTCCAGGCGTCATGTCTTTGGGCAGATCATAATGGAGAGGAAGCTCGATGACGGTATCCGATGTCGGAAGTATCGATGTCCAGCGCGGCGGCAACTGGACCCAGTCGTTTTTGTTTTTCAACGATGTGACGTACATGGCGTAGCAGTTGAGCGAGCGGCGCAGAATTTTCTCGTGCAGCACTACACCTTGCCCCATCTTCAAAGTCGTGATGACTTCCTGACTCGTATTAGTAAAGAATGGGATAGCCTGAAGCTGCATAAGCGGCTTGCCATTTTTAACAAACATGTATGCAGCGCCATAGGACGTGAATACGACGAAGAACGCGATGGCAACGAAGACCGTCACCATCTTTAGAAAGCTAAAATTCATAATTGAATCCCCCTTCTAATATTTACTTTCCGCATTCGATAAGAAAAGCAGTCTCCTCGTAAATGTCGTAGAAGACGAAGTTGGGCAGCTTGGAGGGCGTATGCTTGATGCGGATCGACGGGTAGTGATACTCTTTCAGCGCCTCGATCGCCCACTGCTCCTCTGCATGCTTCGCGAAGACAAGGACCGACAGGTCCGAGCAGACATATAGCTGCGCGGAGAGATCACAGTTGTTGCCGGTCAACGGCTTGTCGAAGGCCATCGGATCGCATGTCTCGATTGAGAGCTTGTCGTTCTCGTCGAGGAGCGTGACATAGATGTCGAGCTGTCGATAGATGATGCCGCTGGGGCTACGCTTATAGAAATGAGCGTCCTTGTTCATGTGCGCAACGGTTCCTGAAATTCGTGAGTGATCTCAATCGGGAAGTCTGGCAGTGGCATCTTGTCGACATCGAAGTCGGGACCGATCTTGTAGCTGAGCGTAATATGCGGCAGGTAGTCGGGGAAATCATGCGTCGCGCCCATCTCGATCGCCTGCTCGAAACGATCGGTGAGGTAGTCGCTCTTGATCTTGAGCACCAAGCATTTGTCGCCGGACTTCTGGTCCCAGATCATCAGCTCGACCGGATAGGCTTTCGCCTCGACATCGCTCTCGGCGTGCCAATCGAGCGGCATGCGCGAATAGATGATGGTTGAATGAAGATCGTCGCCGGGAACGGGATTCGGCACCTCGAAGTGCTCCTGGTAGCGCCCGAGATTGAGGATGGTCTGGTCGGAGAATTTGGCTGCGACGTATGTGCCCTGCTCGGGCGTCGCGAATTCGAACAATCGCAAAATGATCTCGTTTGAAATGACTGATCATCTTACCAAAGCGAGAAATACGAGGTCAAAATAGAAAGCCGCCCGGTCCAGGGTGGAGGACCGAGCGGCTTCGACGTGCAATCCTTGCCTGGAGATGCGGCGAACCAAGCGAAGGACCCAAACGCCCCGCCCTAGAGGTATCAGGCGTGACGGACAACGAATTACGAAAACTCGTTTAAATGGTCAAGCTGGAAACACCCACTCCTTCATGATCGTCGGCGCCGACCGATATCCGTCGTAGCGGAGGACTTCCATCAGTCGAGAGAGAGCGGCCGGATCGCGAGGGCTCGTCCCGTCGAAGACAGCCATCGCGTCGACCAGAGCGTCGTCGTATGCTCGTGCGTCGCGGATGGAGAGGGAGCTTTCGGGCTGCAATCCATGAAGGATCATCAGGCCCCCAGCGACATCATGCGCTCGATGATCTGGGTCTTGGTGAGCGCACGCAGGCCTGCGTTGCCGCCCGTGACCAGGACGCTGTTGCCGACGTAAATCTGAGGCGTGGTGCCATGCTTCTCGGCGCGCATGAATTCGAGCGCGGCAGCGTCGGCGCGGATGTCCTTCTCTTCATAGGGGATGCCGAGAGAATCGAGGTATTCCTTGGCATGCTCGCAATGAGGGCATCGGGGCTGAATATATACAGTAATCAATTTTATCTCCTAATCGAACGAACAGAATATCTCCCAGCCAAATGCTGGGGCAATATTTAGAACGTCGATCAGGACTCATTCTATATCCAGCTAATGTCGTCGCTCGGCAAGGTGTTGACGTCGGGTTTGTTGTCGCGGATGCGCTCGAACAGGCCCGAGCAATCATGGAAGCGATAGGACAGGCACTTGTTGTGTTCGAATGCGCTCGATCCGCGAATGAACTCTTTTGCATCAGCGGCGGAGGGCCGCCAAACGCTTGGCTCCCACGAGGTGGGGTAATGCATTCGCTCCGGGCGCTTGATCTCCACGAGGAACGGCTGATCGACGCACTCTAACAGCTTTTCCACGCCTTGCGTTGTGATGCACACGCGGTCAGGCATGTCGCCATCGACAGCAACGAGCAGAGATTTCGACGAGGCTGTCGAAAGACGCGCCCTGTACGTCGATGACCTTAGTCGGGCCCTTGCGGTACATGAAGGAGAGGATCGCGGCATCTTCGCGAGACAAAATTCTCTTGGTCATCTGAACCTTAACTTGGATAAAAGCGGGAGTCATAGAGGAAAAAAGATAGCGAAAATCGAAACGGGATACTGAAGCCAATCGCTGGCCAGCGCAATATCCGTGGCGGCCTTCATGTTGTCGGTCATATCGAAGCACCAGCCAAACGCGTCGGCGGCCTCCAGGGATTCTTCTGTTGGCTCGTCGACCATCACGGATCGGGACATCCGCCTCATGAATTGGGAGCGCGCCCCATAGGTGAGAAACCAATTCACGTCAAGCTCCAGGATTTTCACCCTGTATTCGTTCGGCGGAGCCTGCTATGCGGGTGGCTCCTCCAGAGGACGCGGGACATGAAGATTGCGATGATCGGCTCGGGCTACGTCGGATTGGTCTCCGGCGCCTGTCTTGCGAACTATGGACACAATGTCGTCTGCGTCGACAAGGACAAGAGCAAGATCGATGCTCTGCTCGATGGCGTCATGCCGATCTATGAGCCAGGCCTCGACGAGATGGTCGCCCGCAACGTCAAGAACAAGACGCTCAGCTTCACGACCCATCTTCCCGCCGCGATCTCGGATGCGGATGCCGTCTTCATCGCTGTCGGCACACCGTCGCGCAGAGGCGACGGGCACGCGGACCTCTCCTACGTCTATGCCGTGGCGAAGGAGATCGCGATGGCTGCAACGAAGAGCTTGGTCATCGTCACGAAGTCGACCGTGCCTGTGGGAACAGGCGACAACGTCGAGCGCATCTGCCGCGAGACGCGTCCGGACATCCCATTCGATATCGTCTCCAATCCCGAGTTCCTCCGCGAGGGCGCCGCGATCGGCGACTTCTCCCGACCGGATCGCATCGTCTGCGGTTGCGAGAGCGATAGGTCCAGGCAGGTGATGGCGGCAATCTACCGCCCGCTGACGCTCAACGACCTGCCTATCGTCTTCGTCGACCGTCGCACGTCCGAGTTGATCAAATACGCGTCAAACGCCTTCCTCGCGGTGAAGATCACCTTCATCAACGAGATGGCGGACCTGTGCGAAAAAACGGGCGCGAACGTCCAGGATGTCGCGCGCGGAATGGGTCTCGACGGGCGTATCGGTTCGAAGTTCCTGCACGCCGGCCCTGGCTATGGCGGCTCCTGCTTTCCCAAGGACACCCAGGCACTTGTCAAGACGGCCCACGACAACGACGTCTTGCTGCGCATCGTCGAGACCACCATCGCCGTCAACGACCTGCGCAAACGCGCCATGGGTCGTAAGATCATGGAGGCCTGTGGCGGCAGCGTGCGCGGCAAGACGATCGGGCTGCTCGGGCTCACCTTCAAGCCGAACACCGACGACATGCGCGATAGTCCGGCCTTTGCCATCGCGCTCTTCCTGCTCGACCATGGTGCAGACCTTCGCGCCTACGATCCGATCGTGTGGGAGAAGGCCGCCGATCTGATCCCTGGCGTCGAGCCGATGAGCGATGCCTATGCGTGCGCGCAGAACGCCGACGCTCTTGTGATCATCACCGAGTGGGACGAGTTCCGCGCGCTCGATCTTGGTCGCGTCAAAGGTATGATGGCAAACCCTGTTCTTGTCGACCTTCGCAACGTCTATCCGCCAGCGGAGGCGCGCGCAGCAGGATTCTCGTATCACAGCATCGGGAGGTCATGATGCCATAGGTATGATCTACGAGGTAATTGCCACCCTGGCTTAAATACCCGTATGGAAAAACTCACATTAGGTCAGCGCGTTGCAGACATCGTCGCGTCATTCATGGGTAGCTGGCGCTTCATCATCATACAGTCGTCGATCCTAACAGTATATGTGATCGCAAACCAAATGGGATGGGTTCACTTCGATCCCTACCCGTTTATTCTACTGAATCTAGTACTAAGCTTTCAAGCAGCGTATGCAACACCAATACTGATGATGGCTGCAAATCGTCAGTCAGAGATTGACAGAAAGAACGCCAATAGCGATTTCGAGATTAACAAGTACACGGAGCAGCGCCTCGAAGAGCTTATTCTGATGGTCGCTGATCTACAGGCCAAGGTGGGGAATCTTCCGACGTCACAGTCGCATACTTAAGTTCGACGCGGACGACCTCCGCGCCAGCCTTCTGAATGTCATCGATCGCAGACCCGATCGCTGAGGAGAAAGTGTCTCCCTCGCGATCGAAGTCCAAAATGATCTCGCCGCCCTGGTAGGAGACGAGAGCGTCATCGCATCCGGCTTCGTAGAACCGATCGGCGAAATCGTCGGCGTTCGGATCGACGCCGCAGACGATGATGCTGAACCCGAAGCTCACTGCTGCCATTAAGCTCAATCCTTCCACTGGTGCTTGCGATAGCGCTTCCAGTTCTTGTTGCCGTAGCCACTGTGACGAGAACGAATCTCGTCCCAGGGGTTGATCCCGTAGGGCTCGACGAGCGGCTTCAGCTTGCTGCCGTACTCGTCGTCGGGATCGTCGAGGTGCGTACCAGCCACCGCGCGACGCCATCCGATGTGGCGGGTGTTGTGACTGCGCTGCCAGCTAAAACGGCCGATGTAGGGCACCGGGCCATCTCGGAAGGTGTATCCGTGACGCGGGTGCTTACGACGACGCCAGCAGACGCCACTTTCATAGCGCCAGTAGGTGCTGACGCTCTTGGCAGCCGTCTCGATGAGCGACCGGGGGACGATGAGCCCAAGATCGTCACGGAACTCGATGCGACCACCGCAGGAATAGCGGTAGCCCAGGATGCTCATGCGGTCGGGGAAGGCTCGGGAGAGAGGCTCGCCCTGGCGCATTTCCAGGGCTACCTTGACACCGACGTGCTCGATGGCGGCGACGAGCGAGGGGAACTCGCGGCGCTCACCTGTGGCCCAAACAACGGTCACGTGACCGATGTTGTGCCAACCGTTCTTCTTCAATTTTAGTCTCCGTTAGTGGCGGAATGCCACCTAACGAAAACCGGTGCCGTTGCTCAGAATGATCATGCGCCCATGTTACATGCCCTCACGGCTATTCCGCAAGTTCTGTTACGCAGGATGTGGTCGTTAAAGCGTGAATCCGTTGAAGGTGTCCTTCTTCAGGTCCTGCTTCGTGCCGCCGATAACGTAGGAACTCAGCTCGACTTCCTGTGGCGCCACGGCGACGTCGTCGCCCGAAATCCACTTCGAGGTCCACGGGAGCGGGTTCGTCGTCGCGTGCTTGTACGGGCTCGGGAGACCCACGGCGCTCATGCGCTTGTTGGCGACCCACTCGATGAAGCCGCACGACAGCTCGTAGTTCAGGCCGATGATGGAGCCCTGCTCGAAGATGAACTTCGCCCAGGCCTTCTCCTGCTCAACAGCGGACTCGAACATCTTGACCGCAGCGCCCTCGCACTCCTGCGCGATGGTGATGAAGTCCGGATCATCCTTCGGTAGCAGCTTCAGCAGCGTCTGCGTCGTGGCGAGATGGAGGTTCTCGTCGCGGCAGATAAGCTTCACGATCTTGGCGTTGCCTTCTAGCTTCTTGTTCTCGGCCAGCGACCACGAGGTGGCGAAGGAGATGTAGAAGCGCACGCCCTCCAGGATGTTCACCGACATGATGCAGAGCCAGAGGAGCTTCTTCAATTCGTACATGTCGACGTCGATGATGCGCGTGCCGATCTTTTCGCGATCGAATGTGCGCTTGTTGTTCTTGTCGAACACGAAGTGGCCGTTCTCGTCGCGGTGGTAGACCTTCTTGAACGAGGTCACCTCGTGCACGCCCTCGCCGAGCAGAAGATAGGCGTTCACCATCGTGATCAGGTTGTCGTAGCACTCGGAGATGTCGCTCGCGCAGTCGATGAGGTCCTCGATGTCCATCATCGCGTCGAAGACCTTCGACGGGTCCGGGAAGACGTTGCGCAGGATGTGCGTGTAGGACCGGCTGTGGATGGTCTCGGAGAACGCCCAGGTGGTGATCCAGGCCTCCAGCTCAGGGAGCGAGACGATCGGCAGGAAGGCGAGGTTTGGCGCCCTGCCCTGCACGCTGTCGAGCAGAATCTGCCGCGACAGGGTCAGGGTGACGACGCGCCGCTCGGCCTCGGACAGGACCTTGAAGTCCGACGAGTCCTTGGACAGGTCGATCTCCTCGGGACGCCAGAAGTAACCGAGCTGCTTGTCGGTCAGCTTGTCGAACTGGCGATACTTGAGCGTGTCGTAGCGCTGTACAGAAACGCCACCATCCGGGTCAAGGAAGGCCAGAGACTTGATGTTATGCTTACGGGATGTGTCAATGACTGAACTCATACACCGAGGATACGGGCCAGGACTTCCGGCCTGCAATAATTATCGAAGGACAATTTATACGGGAAAACGAGCGAGGCCTTTCGCCTTAACGCCCGGCGCCGTGCGCGAGTACACCGGCACTATGGGCTCCCCAGCAGCAAAGAAGTCGTCGAGGCGGTCTGTAAGCACATGCATGCGAGGGCTGATGGCCCTTATCGCTTTGCGCGGCTCCTCATAGACGACGTGATCGCACGAGCCGACGTCCCAACTTGTTGTGTTGGGGCGGATGACGATCGCCCTATCGAAGCAGAGGTCCGAAGCTTTTTGCATGTCGTTTTCGCGTATAGCTTTGTCCAGCGCGCTCCTGTTCGCCGTCATCACGAATATATCGACGTCACCGATGTCTCCGCTTTGCTTTACAAGAGAACCCGCGACAATCATGATATCGATGTAAAGGAGCGGCCCTCTGTCCTCATTGAAGCCCTCGGCGACCTGGACAGCTCTATGCAGGAGGCGATTGCCTTCTTTGAATGGAAAACGCTTTCACCGACTTCTGCTTCACCAACGTCCAGCCACGGGCAGAAAGCTCGTAACAAACCGGTGCTTCCTTTGGCGGCGCTGAATATTCATCATCGTCGTGGGCGCGCCACATCCAATAATGTCGCTGCCGTTCGGCGGAAGCCGGGGCGATGAGTTGCTCGTCGAGAAGTTTTGGGAGAATGTCTATCTCATGATAACGCCTTCTATGAGCTAGTATCTCTTGCACGTGCTTATCGAGACGAAATCCAAAGCTTTCGAGCGGTGAATAGCCTCTTTTGTTCTTTTCTTTGCCGTAAACGTATATGTCCTCGATATGCTGATTGTTGAGATGGTGCCAATGATCTGCCTCTTTGAGGATTCTGCGAACATCGCGCCGGAACAAGGCTGCCTTGATCCATTCGGACAGCTCCTGTGCTGTTCCGAAACGATTGTTGGCTATATCCCTCAAGCCATCGCGGATATCTATGAATCGCAAGCCGGGTACGAACTCGGCCTTGAGGTCGCATTTGTGAGGGCGTTCCTTTGAAAGCATCTGCCTTGCGCTCCACGTCTGAACGATTGCTGCAAAGGCTTCGCACGAATGTCAACGGGTTTTGTGGATCACCAAACACCTCATCTGTTATGTGAAGTCGGCGAAGTGTCCAGAATCTGTCCGTTCCCCAGTCTGGTTTGAGATCAGTAAGCGTAGTGTACTTCCTTGCGCGGAGAGCGAGGAATTGTTCACTTCCTACTGTGTGAGGCATTGACATAGCGGAAATAGAGTGTACTATATCCTCATTGCCTGACGAGGAATTGCATGACCGTCCCCGAAAACGATCCCTTCGCGGTTGATGAAAACGATCCGTTCGCGTTTGATCCCGCAAAGCATCGCAAGAAGACAATCATTGTCCCACTCGAATTCTACGCTTGCGGGAACAACCGAAACACTCGTTACGGTCGGTTCTTTCGGGCGGCCCGCGCCGGGCTGAACCAGCGTACCCGCAAAGACGGTGAGGGCTAGCATGACCGAAGCTGCCAAGCCCCAGCGGGTCTTCTACGGTAAGACCGAGGACATGATCGCCGAGGTCGGCGCCCACGACTTCGGCAAGGAGAACAAGAAGTACTGCGTGATGGCTGATGGAGCCGCGCAGTTCGGCACTGAGCCCTTCGACACGCTCGCCCAGGCGAAGGCCAATGCGCAGTGGACGGCGCTCAGCTTCGGCGTCAAGGTTGTTCGGATCGGGGGTCGCTAAGATGTTCGAGAAGAACGGTAAAATCCTGAAAACCAAGCGCCCGTCGCTCCGCAACGGCCCGAAGGGTAACATCTGGTCTGGCTGCTTCGTCACGCTCGAAGACGGCCGCGAGGTGAAGGGCTGGTACGAGACGATGTGGGGCTCATGGTTCTACTTCCAGCGCCCGAGCGCGGAGAACCCCGACGTTATCGACCCGCAGTGGTACAAGGCGCGGATCGACGACTACGACACCGGGGGCTCCGGCTGTGTGATCACGCCCGATCTGCGTCGGGTCCAGCTTCTGAAGGTGTTCTGATGTCTATGCCCACGGCCACGACCGGCGAGAGGATCGCCGCCGTCAAGAAGCAATTCCCGATCGGCAGCAAGGTCCGGCGCAAGGCAGGCGCCAAGGAGAGCGAGACGTCCGCCTACACGACGGCTGTGGTCGTCGATGTGGTCGCGACTGGCATCCACCGCGACGTGTTCCTCAAGACGGACAAGATGATCGGCAATCTGCTCGATCCGGACAAGTACGAGATCGACGGGTGAAAAGACCGGGGCTGGCTGCGCCATAAATACCTCATGCGCATCAGCGAGATTCTTGAAGGCCTAGAGCCGATCACCGAGGGGCGCGATGCGCGCCTCTTCCATTTCACCGAGGGCGACTTTATCGCCTCGATATGCACCTCGGACTCGCTTCGTGGTGCGTCCTATGCGGGCAATGCCGACCACGCGAACGCCGTCAGTCTGACCCGCGACATCAACACGATGGTGTCCGAGCGCGAATTCATGCTCATCCTCGACCAGACCAAGCTCGGCCAGCGCTACAAGATTGTGCCTCAGCGCGGCGATACGCAGAAGTATTTCGCCGACAGGCCCAATCTCTGGCAGAACGAGCGAGAAGAGCGTGTCCTGGGCACGATCGCTCCCTTGAGCCGCTTCCTCGTGGCGATCGCGGCCGACTTCACCGGCATGATCCAGAGCCTCGACGACATCGATTGTGGGCCGACAACACGTGCCTTCATCAACAAGTCCCTTCGTGCGATCGCCGAGTATTCGGAGGTGCACGGCACCCCGCTCGTCGAACGGCAGGATGTGCATCCCAACGGGACGTGGGCCAAAGATGTGACAGTAGAGGTTACTACGCTCTTCGGTACGCGGAGGTAGCCCTTTCTGCACAAAGCGACTTGACGAAAACTCGTTTTCTGGTATTGTCAGAAAATATTCACGAGGGATTTTGCATGAGCGAGACCGGTGTTGTTGCGAAGACCATCGTCAGCCAGCTCGGCGGCGGGCGGTTCGCTTTCATGACCGGCGCGAAGAACTTCCTCGACCTCGGTGACGGCGTCGCTTTCTCGATCCCGACCACCAAGAACGGCAAGCGGATCAACAAGGTCACGATCAAGCTGGCGGCCGACGACACCTACACGGTGACGTTCTCGCGCTTCGTCAAGCTCGATCTGAAGACCATCTCCGAGCATCAGGGCATCTACGCCGACATGCTTTGCGAGCTGTTCACCCGCGAAACCGGCCTCGACACCAGCCTCTGAGATCACCGGACATGCTCTATTACGAAGAGGCCGGTGGCATCCGCGCGCTGATCGACGAGGAGGATCGCTCCCTCTTCATCGAGGGTGACCTTGGCAACCATGTCGTCGTGCTCGTCGACAATCACTTCAAGTCGATCGTGCATCTGTCAGAGACGCTGCGGGACTACACGAGCCTCGCCTTCGCGGTCGCCATGCTCAGCGCAAATGGCGTTCCTCACGACAATCCGTTG
This sequence comes from Melastoma dodecandrum, assembly GCA_029817715.1. Taxonomy (NCBI): domain Eukaryota; kingdom Viridiplantae; phylum Streptophyta; class Magnoliopsida; order Myrtales; family Melastomataceae; genus Melastoma; species Melastoma dodecandrum. The sequence goes on from JARUPY010000371.1 coordinate 417,224, forward strand.
TGGACCCTCGGCTTCAAGGGAGGCCAGACCTACTGGAAGAATTGACGATCGACGCCGAGACATCGCTTCGAACAAGGAATGTGTAGTGGAAAGACCCATCGACGGCACGGTTGCCTCCACTATCCTTGGCCTTCTCGGCGACAGCAAATTCATCGCCATGACCAGCGCGAACCATCTGGTTCCGCTGGACAAGGGCCTCCTTTTCACGATCCCCGGAACGAAAACTTAACAAGATCAATCTCGTTCGGATCACAACGGGTTTCGACGGCTTCTACATCGTCGCATTCCAGCGCTACGGCGGCTCGAAGGTCAAGGACATCACGGTCCACTCGGGAGTTAGGCCCGAGGAACTTCTGCCTCTTTTCGTGCGGGTCACCGGATTCGCAACGCGTTTTTTTCGAGAAAGGTACTCAAAGTGTCGACCCCCAGCAGAATACACACGCCGGTCACAGCGCGCGGCTCGGACATCGTCAACTCCTTCGGGGTGACCGTCGCGACGGTCGTCAACAGCGAGCTGGCCGGTGAACTCGCGGAGCTGATCAACGCGGGAGCGGCGGTAGCTCGCCCCCGTCCTCGCCTCACCAGCCAGGACGCGCGCTGATGGAGGACGGCCTGCTCGGGATCGTGGTCGTCGCGGTCTTCTCCCTGTTGCCCAGCGCGATCATCCTGAGCCTATGGTTCGGCATGTCGCTGCTGCTGGGGATCACACCACCCTCAAACGATCAGGCGATCGGCGTTGTGCTTATCGTCGCGGCCGTGGCGGTCGTCAGCGTGATCATCTTCGTCATTCGGCAGAATGGACGTAATCGGAAGGAGAACCACAGGTGAAGTCTGTACTCGCTCTCGCACTTTTGATCCTCTTCGGCAGCGTGTCATCCGCGTTCGCGACCGGAGAAACGATGGTGCGCCATCCGACCTTCTCGTCCATCCCGTGCCGGGGCTCTCTGACGGAGGTGCGAACCGAAGAGGGCAACGTCTACAACACGATGGGGGCAACGTTCATCGCCTGTCTCGATGGTCCCGATCATGCGCAGTGGCTCGTCGAGGCATCCGCACTGTGCCAGACGGACATGGACGACATGCCGGAGTCCGGCGATAACCCCGGATGCGGGGCGTCCGCAGCGGCGCCGATCGGGAAGTTCGTGACCCAGCCCCCGAACGATCCGAGGGTGAACGTCTACCAGCTCGGCCGCTACGTGTTCGCGTCGGACTGCGTAAAGTCGAGGACGATCATCAAGCAGATGGAAGCCGTCTCGAACAAGGTCAACAGCTCTCGTGTCGACGATGGCTGGGTCTGTCACCAGATCAACAAGGTCAACAGCCTCAACACCTTCGACGCGAACGGGAAGGATGTCGGCGCCAAGAACTTCCGGTATGCGCGCATCGTCACGCGCGGGCCGGAAGAGCAGATGGACAACGGCGACACTTCGATCGGTCAGTCGATCCTCGGAGTCGACGACGCCGATCAGAGCTATCAGGTGAACTACGTGCACGGCCACCTGGAGGTGAAATGATACGGGCGCTCGTCATCAGCCTGCTGCTCGCGGCGTCGCTACCGGCCTATGCAGACGACTCGGCGCCCGGCATCCCGCCCGCGCCCGGCTATGCGGTGCCGGTGGCAACGCCAAAGGACCAGATCGACGCTGCAAGGACGAGATGGGCGACGCAGGTTCGTTCACTCACCGCCAGCCTCGTGGCTGGTATCCGGAAGCCGCGCAGGGGGCGCTTCGTTGTCTCCTACAAGGTGTCGGAGGCAGGCGACGTGTTTCAACGTCCTTGTGACCGGAGAACCGGCCGTGGCACGCCAGATGGAGGCGCGCTTGCGGTCTGCTCATATGCCGCCGCCGCCAGATCAGCGTGATCATTCGATCTCTGTCGGCGTGAACGTTTGGTGAGGAAGGTGCCACAGAAATGACGATGCAGCGCAAGAAGAGTCTATGCCCGGAATGCGGCCGTAAGGGTCTCGGCCTGATCTTCTGGTCGTCGGATCGCAAGGTGCATTACCGGCAGTGCACCTACTGCAACGCCACCGTCGACCCCAAGGAGCACCCCCTGGAGCCCCTAGGAGCCGTCAGGAACCCTTTCAGGCACCCTGCCCTAGCCCAAGCCTTCGACGGTGTCCTGAAGGCCTACCAGGACGACGACAAGGATATCATCCGGGTCGATGGGCGGGCGCCGGGTAATACTCTCGCCAAGTACTTTTGGCGGGGCTACGACGGCGCCCCGGTCAAGTGGGACGCCAGCTCGAAGCAGTCGCACGTTTACGCGGCATTCCGCGCGGGCGAAGTCGCCAAGGCGCTGGACGAGGACCGCAAACAGAGGCAGCCCGCATCCTAAATATTGGATGCGGGACTTCATCAAAATAGTCGAGGGCGCACTCTTTGAGCTGACGCCCTTTCGTAATTCCGAGGAATATCAAGCGACTGCCGACCTTCGTGCTCATCCACAAGAGCCGACGCTCGACAACACCGTCAAGCGAATGTCGAAGGTCAATCAGTTCCTCGCCTTCATGCGGGCGAAAGGCTACCAGTCGCTCGGCATGGGCGTCTATGGCTGCGTGTTCACGCATCCTTCGCTGGACTACGTCATCAAACTGTTCGGCAACGATCGAGCGTATATAGCGTACGTCCGCTGGGCTCTCGCGCATCAAGACAATCCGCATGTTCCCAGGTTTCGAGGCAAGTTCATGAACATCGACGGTAACTACTATGCCGTTCGCATGGAGAAGCTCGCCAAGAACGATGACTTCGAGCTGGTCAACGACATAGATGCGGCGGCGCATGATCTCGAAATGGAGCACGTGCGGCCAGACGAGGTCGCAGACCATGCGGAGCTGTTCGAGAAGTACCCCAGGCTGGAGGAGGCTCTGCGTGGATGCATAGCCGTCTGCAAAGCCACTGAGGGCCGCTTCGACCTTCACGGCGGCAACATCATGAAGCGCGGCTCGGTGCCCGTCTTGGCCGATCCTGTGGCCGTCCAGAAGCTGAAGCGCTAGCCTCTAGTAGCTGACCGGCAGGCCTGCGAGGGCGCGCTGAAGGCGCGGATCGGAGAGAGCCTCGTCCGGCATCCGCTCCGGGTCGACAAAGAAACGCAGGTCCTCGATCTCGCCGCCATATTCACCATCGGCCCAATCAATCATGATGATGAGGCGCGGATAGACTTCCTCGTCTGGATCGTACCCCATGGCCTTCTCAACCTGTTCGTGGATGGCGGCCTCGCCATCCCAAAAGTAAAGCCCGTCAGGTAGCAGGCATCCTCTGAGACTGTCATGCGTGCAAGACTTGATCGCAGCCATAACCTCGGCCGGACGCGGGTTCTTGATCACGTTCAGGAAGGGTAACCGACCGTTCGGGTCAGAAATACGCATTGATGTTTCAAGAATAGAACAGATGTCGATCAGATCGCGCATGGCTTATTTATAGATAAGGCCCGGATCGCTCCGGGCCTTTGATGTTAGATCGTGCACCCATCGCAAGCTTCGTCGACAAGTGCCGGGGCTTCCTGGGCCGACTGCTGCCCAGATATCTGTGCCAGCTCTTCGGGCGTCAGCTCCTTCTGGCCGTCCGCCGTGTTATTGTAGTAGAGCGTCTTCAGACCCCACTTATATGCCAGCAGCAGGTGGCCGATCATCTCGGACATTGGCACCTTCTCGTCCTCGTAGAAGGCGGGATTGTAGCTCGTGTTCGTCGAGATCGACTGGTCAATGTACTTCTGCATGACGGCGCAAATCTGAAGGTAGCCGACCGGGCTCTTCTGATCCCAGAGAAGCTCGTACTTGTTCTTCAGCTTGCGGAACTCCGGCACCACCTGCTTGAGAACACCGTGCTTCGACTGCTTCGTCGACACGAACGCGCGGGGCGGCTCGATGCCGTTCGTTGCGTTGGCGATCTGCGCCGACGTCTCTGCGGGCATCAGCGCCATCACGGTCGAGTTGCGGATGCCGTGCTCACGGAGCTGGGCGCGCAACCAATCCCAATCGAGGCGCTCCTCGTGCGGGATCAGCTCGTCGACACCAGCCTTGCGCGTGTCGATCGGGACAATGCCCCGAGCGTACTTGGTCTCGTGCGACTTCGGGCAGGCACCCTTCTCGGCCGCCAGCTCCATCGACGCCTTGATGAGATGGAACGACCATGCCTCAAACCAGCGATCCACCAGCGGGAGCGCCGAGCCATCGGAGTAGCGGACGTTGTTCTTCGCCAGGAAGTAGGCGAGGTTGATCACGCCAATGCCGATCGGGCGGCGATCCATTGTCGCGCGATGCGCGGCCGGGACGGGGTAGTTCTGGTAGTCGAGCAGCTCGTCTAGGGCGCGCACCGCGAGGCGAGCGACGCGCTCCATGTCGCTGATTTTGACGACGCCCATGTTGAGCGCGGAGAGCGTGCAGAGCGCGATCTCGCCGTTCTCGTCGAGGACGTTCATCAGCGGCTTCGTCGGGAGCGTGATCTCGACGCAGAGGTTCGACATGCGGACGGGCGCGACCGTCTCATCGAACGAGGAGTGCTCGTTCGCATTGTCGACGTTCATGAGGTAGATGCGCCCGGTGTCCTTGCGCTCCATCATGAAGGCGGCGAACAGCTCCTGGGCTGGCACGACCTTCTTGCGGATTTTCGGATTTGCGCTCGGCTGCCTCGTACAGCTCGCGGAACGTCTTCTGATCGGAGAAGAACGCGTCGTAGAGGCCGGGGACGTCGGACGGCGAGAACAGCGTGATGTCCCCGCCTGTGATCAGACGCTCGTAGAACAGCTTCGAGAACTGGACGCCGTAATCGAGGCCACGGACACGATTGTCTTCGACGCCCTTGTTGTTCTTGAGGACGAGCATCGTCTCGACCTCAAGGTGCCAGATCGGATAGTAGAGAGTCGCAGAGCCCTTGCGCACGCCGCCCTGTGAGCAAGAGTTCACCGCCGTCTGGAAGTACTTAAAGAACGGCGTAACGCCCGTGTGGCTGGCATCTCCGGATCGGATGGCCGAACCCAGCGCGCGGATCGAACCGGCGCCAATGCCGATGCCAGCGCGCTGGCTGACGTACTCGACGATCGACGAGGCGGTGGCGTTGATGCTCTTCAGCGAGTCGCCGGTCTCGATCAGCACGCAGCTCGAAAACTGGCGTGTCGAGGTACGCACGCCCGACATGATCGGTGTCGGCAGGCTGATCTCATGCTTCGAGATCGCCTCATAATAGTCCCTCACCCACTTGATGCGGGTCTCGGCCGGGTAGCGCGCAAACAGAACGGCGGCGACCAGGATGTAGAGGACCTGCGGCGTCTCCAGAATCTCGCCAGTGACGCGGCTCTGCACGAGGTACTTGCCGCGCATCTGCTCCATCGCCGCGTAGGCGAGGCCCATGTCGCGCTCGTGATTCACGTAGCTCGCGATCTCGTCCCACTCTTCCTCGGTATAGAGTTCGAGGAGGTTTGGGTCGTAGAACCCAGCATTAATGTTCTTGACGATCAGGTCGTAGAGGCGCGTCGGCTGGAAGCGGCCGTAGACTTCCTTGCGCAGGTGGTAGTTGATCAAACGACCGGCGACGTACTGGTAGTTCGGGTTCTCTTCGGAGATGAGGTCTGCGGCGGCCTTGATCAGGGTTTCCTGGATGTCCGTCGTCTTCATGTCGTCTGAAAACTGGATTTGGCTGCGAATTTCGACTTCACTGGCGGACACGCCGGTCAGGCCCTCGGTGGCCCAGAAAACGACCTTGTGAAGCTTGTCGATGTTGAGAGGCTCTCGGGTGCCGTCGCGCTTAATAACGTTGATGTTCATTTGAGAAAAGAAAACTCCTGAATACTTTCTTTGGAAATGGCGAGTATTTACGACGCCAGAGACCTATTAAAGACGGTCTTTATCACGCCCGAAATGGAAGCTAGTGAAGTTATGAATGTATATTAAAGGCTACTGCCTAGTCAAAATGGAATGCGGAACTGGAGTTCGTCGGCGTGTCATTGACGAACGAAAATTCGTCGATTAGGCATGGGCCGTTCGAAAAATGGAGGTCAGCATGCTTTACGCGCAAGGCGACGTGATCTTGAAGATGATCACACCCACGACCGTGGAGCCCGTGACGAATCGCGAGCCGGTGGTTTTGGCGGAAGGCGAGGGCTCAGGGCATCTGCATCGTGTTCATGCGCCGTTCGGCGGCGCCGTGATGTTCCGGCCATCCGAGAACGGCTATGCGACCCATCTCGGGCGCCTGGAGATCGTGGGCGGGATCGCGGAGCTGAAGCACGAGTTCGCCGATGGCACGCCGACCGGCGATCACGATCCGATCTCGATCCCACCGAGCACCTATGCCGTCATCGGGCAGCGGGAACTCGAAGAAGGCAACGTCTTCGTCCGCGCGCCGGACTGAGCCGTCAAGGGATGACGAAGATGCTCACACGATCGCAGTTTGAAATGATCGAGAAGCTTGCGCGATCGTGTGAGCCACTGGACGACAGCGCTCGACGCCAAATCCGATCGAGGATCAACACGCTCTACGAGAGCCGTGGGCGTCTCCCTCCAGCGGAGATCGTCTTTGCGAAATCTCCTAGCGAGATCGCACTGGAGATCAGGCTTCGTAGCGGTCTGTTCAGGAGAATGTTTGGCTTGTCGACGGTGTCGTTCCCGTCGCCCGCCGTAACCAATCACAACGTTCACCTAGAGCCTTACGACAAAGGCCAACACGGCATGGTCGAGTGGGCGTCCCGATGCGCCGCGATCATTCAAGCTACGCTATCGGGCAGCTACACCGACGTGAAGTGTCTGCATCAGCACTGGTTCAGCATCATCGCGGACTACAGTGACGCCGTGATACTCGATCGCGAAAGAGCAGACTTGCTTCGACCCATTGTGGAGAAAGTCCAGTGTGTGGTCGCCTTCCAAAAGGTGGCGTTCGTTTGCGAGCCACCGGTCGAATTCAAGGTCGGTGGCGATGGCCTTCCGCATTGCCTCACCGGCCCGGCAATAAGGTATCGTGACGGGTTCGAGGTCTATGCCGTTCGCGGGCGAGTCGTTCCTCGCGAGTGGGTCACGAAGCAGATGTCCTTCAACAGCTTCAGGAGCAACTTGGCCAAGGCGGCTCGCAACGAGTTTGGACTGCCATACCAACGTGTCCTAGTCGACTGTTTCGGCCTGGAGCGGCTTGTACCTTATGCATCTTGCATACAGACCGATGGACTGTACGGCGCGCTGCATCGTGCACGTGTAGACATCAGTATAAGGGCAAGCGGCAGGGAGGCGTTCGTCGACTTCTTGATCCTTGAAGTCACCAACGGTACCGCGAACAAGGACGGAGAGCACCAAAAGCACTACCTGCGGGTGCCTGACTGGATGAAAACGGTCAAAGATGCTGTAGCATGGACCTACGGCATTAGTGCAGCCGACTACGGAAGGCTTCGCGTTCGAACGTAGCCAGCCTTTAGAACGTCGCGTCCTCGATTCCGGCATCACGCAGCTTGACCAGATTTGATATCTGGAAGTGCAGGCTTTCCAATCCCTTGGTGATCCCCAGGAACTTGTTGCGGATCATCGCCACGTGCGTGATGATGCTGCGCAGCTCGAACACATCGTCCTGCGCCGCTGCGTACTCACCAGCCGCCTTCTCCGAGAGCTGGCGGTGGTAGTGCTCTAGGAATCGGCGCTTGTGCTCAGACTGCTTGCGATTGGCGACCGTCGTGAGATGGTCGAGGATGGCCTCGATCTCCTGGAGCTGATTGTAGCGGTAGACCATCAGGCCTGGGATTTTCTTCGACATGTCCCAGAGACGGCCGGTCAACTGCATGTCGCGACGAGCATCCTCTTCCTGTTCGACGTAATAGCAGATGGCTTCGGCTACCGGAAGGAAGTCTCCCTCCTTCGCGTGTTTCACCTTGCTATAGAAGTCGCTCATTCGTCGTCGAAGTCGATGTCGGCTTCGTCCTCGGGCGCAACCTCGGCGTAAGCCTTGGCGAGCAGCGGGTCCTCGTCGGTGATCGGCGAGATGTCGGCGATGTCGATACCGTATTCCTCCATGGCGCGGAGGATGCGCACGGCGGCGTCGTGTCGCTTGGCCGGGGGGATGACGTCGCTGACGCCTTCCCAGAGATTGATTACAAGTTCTGATTCGCTATTCATTGGTCTCGTATGGGTTAGAATATAGTCTATATATCGTCGATATGCGTTTTGATCGCAATATGTTTCAAAAGCAAAAGGCGCGGTCTATGTTGTCCGCGCCTCTTGTATTAACTCGGCCTCGTCGGGACCTTCGTCTCCGGTCAGATCGTCGCCGACACCGCTGTCGCCTGACTCTCCGTAGCCCTGCATGACCATGTCGAGGAGCGCGGGCGTGTTGACCCACTCCTTGCGATAATGGGTGTGGACCTCGCCGTCCTTGTCGACGTACTGCCATCGCACGCCAGACTTGGTCAGTGTGCCATTGGCGGTGAACATGTCGAACAGCCCCGAATACGGCGACATGCCGCTCTCGTAGGGGATGAAGATTTCGACGTCCTCGAAACGGCTTGGCATAGCGCGACTTGGCGACTTTACACTTTCGAGCGGATACCGCGAACGATGGCGCTCTTGTTCTGGCCATCTTCGTCTTCCTTCAGCTTCAGCTTGTTCATCGTGATGACGACGGACGAAGCGAAGATGAAGCCTGAGCCGCCGCTGATGATGTCGTCGGGCTTGTACATGTCGTTCGACTGGTAGACGTGGTTCGTGCACACAAGGCCGACAGGGTAGCCCTGGAAGACGCGGATGCATTGTGACACGAAAGCTTTGAGTGCCTTGGCCTTGCCACCGTACTGACCCTGAAGGCCACCGGTCTTGAACTGCTCCTGCTCCACTGCCGAGGTGAGCATGCCCACCGAGTCGATGACGAAGAGGACCTTCGGGCGATCGTTCTCGGGCGTGTCGGCATGATCCTCGCGGTACTGCTCCATGAAGAGGCTGACCGTCTTGGCGCAGTCCTCGGGGGACGACACCGGCATGCGGATGATGTTGTCGGACGCGTCAGGATCGACGCCGAGCGCCTTGATCCAGGAGCGGTCCACAGCGTCCTCCGAGTCCATCAGAATGACTGTGACACCGTTCTGCTGGCACCAGCGAATCATGTTACCCGAGACGATGAACGACTTACCAGAGCCCGACTCGCCTGCGAACACGGTGACCTTGCCGTCGAGCGGCACGCCCTTGTAGAAGTCGCCGCTGATACGATAGTTCAGGCAATAATTGCCGGTGCTAATCCAGGTCTTCGGATCGTGGAACCCCGTCTGGATTCCCATCTTGCCGCTAACGGTCTTCCTAAATTTTGTGAGATCAAATGGTTTCATATATTCCTTACTTCTTATCGCTCAAAGTAATACCCGCGCGGTGGTTTCGCACCACCGCGGGCTATTGCTTGCTGACTTTGGAAGTGACTTAGATCAGGAGGTGATCTTGTTGCTGATCGTCGCGAGGATTTCCTGCGGAGTCAGCTTGCGACGCTCGCCCGTGACCGGCGACGTAGCCGGAGCCGTGGGTGCCTCGTAGGCCGGAGCCTGCTGGGCGGGAGCCTCGTACTGCGGCTTCACGACCGCGTGCTGGGTCGGACGGCTGGCGACGTTGTGAGCCACGGCCGCCTCGACGCCTGCGTCTGCACGATCGCTACCGTAAGCGCGGTAGAAGGTGCTGAACGCGTCGAAGTCGTAGGGGTCGCCGTTGAGCGACGAGTGGAAGAGAGCCTTGATGGCCTCGGCCTGCTCGGCAGTCGGCTCGGTTCCAAGCGAAGAGCTTGAGATCGAAGAGGCCGAAGGTCTCGATGGCGTTACGCTCGTCCTCGGTGAGCGAGCGCGAGTTGCGCGAGTAGCTCGACGAAGAGTAGTTCGCGTACTCACCCTGCTGGGTCTTCTTCACGTTGAAGTCGTAGCCAGCATCGTAGTGCGTCGGCATCTCGGTCATCTCCGGTCGACGATCGCGGCCTCGATAACCTTGAAAATCTGCGGCGACATGGTGAACTTGCGGATCAGATTCTCCGGAACCTCTTCCTCCACGATCGGCGAGCGGAAGACGCTGCCCTGGAAAAATGTAGGTCTTCTTCTTCCAGTAGACGCGTGCCAGCTCCTGCTCAGCGGGCGAGCCCTTCCACCACGGCTTGGTGTAGTCGTTGATGTAGCAGCGCTTGCCAAACATGTTCAGCGAGGGGACGGTCACCGTGACCGGCTTCGTGGTCGGATACTCACCGCCGACAATGCCGTTGAACGGCAGCTTGAGGACAGCGCGCTCGCGCCAGAAGAATTCGTTGGTGTCGTCTGCGTCGGGGAAGAAGCGGAGGGTGACGATGTCGCCGACCTTGGCATCCCAATGGGGATAGTGGGCGTTGTCGCCGTTGGACCGCGATCTGCGGCGGCCGTTGTTCTGATTGTTGCCACGCTCGGCGTTAGCCAGGAGAGCAGCGCGAACGGATTCAATAGTAGGTGCCATATGATTTTTGCCTTTATAGTTGTGCCAATGATTTGGTGCTAATGCTATTTGCTAGATCAGGTCGCTAACGCGATCTGATAATGTATTTATCTCATATCGCTTAAGTCGCTGACAATATTAAAACTAAAGTCTAGTGTAATTGCAGCCAATAATAGAAAAGTTGAATTAAAAAGACGATAGATTGTGGCCTAAATAATTTCGTCATGATGAAGCTACTCGTCTCGAATGCAAAACACATCACAGTTCCCGCTGGATTTATTGGCAGGGCTGGCGACGTCTATGTCGATACTGACACCAACGAGATCACTATTCACGACGGGGTGACGCCCGGAGGGAATCCTCTCTCGCTTGGCGACGGCAGCCTGACCGCGAAAGAAGTCATCGCAGCCCTTGGCTATGTTCCATCGAAGGAACGAATAGTAGATTCAGCAGTGCCGCATACTACGACACAAAGCAATACTTCACAAAATAATACGTCGCAAACAACGACTGCAACACAAAACGATATGAATGGGGGGTTTTTCTAAATGGCTGTTACAATTCAACTTAAGCGACGCACTAGCGGCGCTCCCGGAGCACCCTCTGCCCTGAAGGCGGGCGAGCTTGCGTTCAACGAGGTCGACAATATCATCTACGTCGGATACGGCGACGACGGATCGGGCAACGCGACCTCGATTCAGACCGCTGCCGGTATCGGCGCCTTCCTGACGCTCTCCGGCACTCAGACCGTCACTGGAACCAAGACGTTCTCCGGCCCTGTCGTGCTCGGATCGAGCACCACGGTCGCAACGCCATCCGCAGCCGACAGCTCGCAGCTCGTCGCGAACACGGCCTGGGTCAAGAGTCAGAACTACCTGACCGCCAACCAGACGATCTCGGTTACGGGCGACGTGTCCGGCTCCGGCACGACTGCGATTGCCCTCACGCTCCCGAACATCGTCACCGCAGGTACCTTCCCGAAGATTACGTTCAACGCCAAGGGACAGGTCACAGGTGGCGCGGCCCTCGCGGTCAGCGACATCCCGACCCTCTCGCACTCGATCATCTCGGATTTCGATTCGCAGGTCAGGACATCGCGCCTCGATCAGATGGCCGCGCCGACCTCGACGGTCTCGTTCAACAACCAGACGCTCACGGGCCTCGCAGCGCCGGTCAATTCGACGGACGCCGCCAACAAGCAGTACGTCGACTCCGCGATCCAGGGCATCGTCGTCAAGCCGACCGCCGCAGTCGCGACGATCAGCCCCCTGCCCTCGAACACCTACGCGAACGGCACCTCGGGTCTCGGCGCCACGCTGACGGCAACCGCAAACGGCGCTCTCGTGATTGATGGCTACAGCGTCAAGCTGAATGACGTCATCCTCGTCAAGAACGAAGCCACGGGCGCCAACAACGGCCTCTACGTGGTCACGACGCTCGGATCGTCCTCGGTTGCCTATGTCCTGACCCGCCACGTCGACATGGACACGAGCGGTGAGTACTCCGGCGCCTTCGTTCCGGTCGGCTCTGCTGGCGCGACGACGGCCAACACGCTGTGGCTCGCCAATCCGTCCGGCACCGTCACCGTTGGCACCACGACCATCCCCTTCACCCAGCTCAACGCTGCGACGCAGGTCTTCGCTGGCTCCGGTATCGCGGTCAACGGCACGACCGTGAGCGTCCAGCCGGTCAGCACCTCGCGTCTCGTCGCGAGCGGCGCGGGTATCGACTTGGCCTCTGGCGTCATCAGCACGACGGGCACCTACAACAGCGTCACGGTCGACACCTATGGACGCGTCACCGCTGGTACCAACCCGACGACGCTCGCCGGTTATGGGATCACCAATGGCCAGACTCTGAATGCCAACCTGACTGCTCTGTCGGGGCCTCAGCGGCACCTCCAACCAGCTCGCCTACTTCACCGGAGCCGGTGCGATGACGCTCGCGTCCTTCACCTCCTTCGGCCAGCAGCTCGTGGCGACGGCCGGTGCAAGCGCGGTGATCACGCTTTTGGGTCTAGGAAACGATGGCGACGCAGAACGCCAGTGCGGTTGCGATCACGGGAGGCACGATCAGCGGTATTTCGTTGGACGGTGGCACCTTCTAAATAAAAGATGACAGTCAACATCCAGTTGTTGCGTGCGGTAACTTCCGGAAACGTCCCATCTTCCCTGCTTCCCGGTCAACTCGCAATAGACGAGTTCACTGGGAAGCTGTATTGGCACCAGAATAGCGGCACAGTGACAATGATGCCGCTGTTGGCGCCCGCCAACACGGTCCTGGCGAACAATACCGGCTCGACGGCGGCTCCCACATACCTGACGACGTCACAGATCATGACGATGCTGGGTGCGGCGCCGCTCGCCTCGCCGACCTTCACCGGCACCGCGACGGTCAGCGGCAATCTGGCGCTCACCGGGGCGCAGTACAATCGCGCCTATAACGTCGCGACGCCGGTCGCCGCTGGCACGGTCACGATCGCCGCTACGACCAACGTGCAGATCATCAACCCGTCTGCGACGATCGCCTCGCTGACGATCGTGTTCCCGACCGGCGCGGACGGGATGTTGCTGACAGTGGCGACGACGCAGGCCATCACGGCTCTGACTCTCTCGGCGACTGGTACCACGCTGAAGAATGCACCGACGACGCTGTCGGCCGGAACCGGGTTCGAGTATATCTACGTCGCCGCTTCCACCACGTGGTTCAGGCTTCGCTGATCACCGATAGACCTCGACCAGCGTGCCGCTCTTCCAGTCGAATAGCGACTTCCACGTCTTGTGGTCGATGCCGGACGGTGCGTTCTCACAATAGCTATTGGTGCGGTTCGTGCGATCGTAGATTCCCGACCATAGGATGTCGCCGTCCTTGATAAAGACGAGCAGGTCACCCTTCTCGATCAGGACGATGTCCTCGTAGCGGTTTGGAACGCGCTCCCAATGGGTCTGTAGCGCCCACAGAGTGCCTTCCATGCCCTGCTCGCACCAAAGGAAGGGCTGGCCTACGATCGGCGCCTGCGGCAGCTCTACGATCGTCGCTTTGGCCGTCTCGCGCCCGCTGAGGACGACTCTGTTCTTCGCCCAGAAGTCGAGGACAGCCTGCGCCTTCTCCTTCGTGGCGTAGTGCTTGGCGAGCTTCACGTTCGATGTCCAAGGAAGGCAGCTCTCCTTCGGGTTGATGTCGGCCTTCAAATAATGGTCTTCATGCTGTAGTGCGTAGATCATCCCCCAGGCGTAGCACTTGGCGGACCGAGGTCGCCATAAATAAATACACCTATGAACTTTGAAGCCGCTGCCGTTGAAGTATTCAAGATACTTCGCCAATACGATTATGTCGTCTCGCTTTATGATGAAGACTCGATGGAGGTCTTCGAGCCGGAGCAGGCGCGACGCTTTTGCTCGAAGAAGAACAACATGCTCGTCGCGATTGTCGACGACGGCGAGAATTCGAACATCAGGCTGCACTTCCGAAAGGACATCCCCGTCGAGTCGATCACGGGTCTGATGAACACCCTTCGCATGACCGCCACCAAGTTCAACATGGTCTTCACATCGCGTGAACAGGACGGAGAGATCACGCCGAAGGACTTCGCAACCCTCATGGCCGTCACAGAATCAAGGAGAGAAATGAACCTCACAGAAGGCATGTACGGGACGTCGCGCAGCTCCTACCTCCGCCTGGAGAACGCGCGCATGATCGTCCGTCACTCCGAGAAGATCGACGAGAACCTGATGGGCGCACGTGGCCGCAACGTCGAGGTCATCTTCATCGAGAACGGTGTCGGCGAGCGCTTTCCGCTTCCCCACCGTCCAGCTCGCCCCGGCGCGCGCCATGGCGCATCACGTCTCGAACGGCGGTAGCTGGGCAGACGAGGGCGGCAATTCGATCTGCGCGATCGCCAAGGACTACGCGAACCTCGGCGCCCTCTCGCGCCATATCCGCCAGAATGCTTCCGGCCTCCAGGAATCCGCTCAGGGCGTCCGCCAGACGGTGCGCGAGGCCATGCGCCAGCTCCGCAAGACCTGCGAGAGCATCTGCCGCAAGACGCGCTACGAGGACGTCATGCAGTCGCTCAAGAAGCCGCTAAACGAGGACGATCTGTCCGAGGCTGTCGAGAAGCTGAAGGGCTGCTGCTCGGTCGAAGGTCGCGAGATCGACGAGGCGGTCTACGAGACGGCCGCCCGCTGCATGAAGGAAGTGGCCGCCAAGGCTCGCGTCGACAACTCGATGTCGATCGCTGGCGTCAGCATCGACAAGTCGACCTGGGATAGCTTCAAGAAGGGCCATATGGCGCTCACAGGGCACCCGCAGGAGCCTTCCGAGGTGGAAGGGTACCGAAGCTTCGTCGAAGCCGCCCTGCGTGCCATTGCGCCGTTCTGTGCCGATCACGAGATGGGCGAGGTCTGCGAGAGCCTCGCCGACAGGTTTGCCAAGACCGAGCTGAGCAAGGCGATGAAGGCGTTCGCCTCGAAGGCTCTTGAGATCGTCGGCTGGAAGGTCCCGAAGACCGTCGCACCGATGGAAGCCGTCAAGGAGCTGGCCGAGTGGATGGACGAGGACGTGATGGTCGACGAGGAGTGGGACGACATCAACGATCCCAAGGGCTACCACCGCCGCAAGGAGAAGAGGGCCGAAGAGTTCAAGCGCAAGCATGGGCGCAAGATGGTCACGTGCACGGCATGCTCGGGGAGCGGCCACTATGACGATCACGGCAGCCCGCCGTGCGGGGCCTGTGGTGGCACCGGCAAGGTCCTCGCCGAGGACTGCGGTCACTGCCCTGAGGACCTGGAAGAGGAAGACGCCTACCTCGTCGACCTGAAGCCCGAGGCGATCGGCGGCGACGACGAGCTGACCATCGACGACCTGATCTTCAATCAAAACCAGGGCGACGATCTGGCGGCCGAGGTGTCGGTCAGCACGGTGAAGGACCCGAGCACGGGCGAAGAGGTTCTGCCGAGCGACGACTACGTGCAGCAGATTCGCAACGTCAGCGGCGGCAACCAGAACTCCGTCATGAACCAGCGCAATTTCTACTGACGCGAAAAAAACAAAGGCTCCGATTGGGTTTCCCCAACGGAGCCTTTGATGGTTCGGCCTGAGACTACAGCCTTTACTGACGGTCCTTTGCCAGTCCTTATACTGCGCCGTGCTACCGGGCAGCTTAGATCGGGTGTCCATCTCAGTCGAGCTTTCGCTCTGACCTCGATAGCCGTCAACGCCGCACATTTATAGACCGCCTGCATTAGCGGTACCCCGAAAGACTACTCAGCACTTCCGACGCTGCCTAGGCTAGCTAAGCCCAAACGAGGTCTTGTTTACTGATCCCTACCACTTGCGGTGGATCGGGAACCGAGTTCCCTTGCGGGCCCGGTGTTAGGCGTCTTTCATCCCTCGGGTGGGACAGACTTTTGCTTTTTTACGGATAGGAATTGAACCTACGACCGCTCGATTAACCTTCGAGTGCTCTACCAACTGAGCTACAGCAACCTATTTCGCGACGAGCTGTCCCGATGTTCAACCCCCTTTTGAGGGACCGAATGCATCTCGCCACATTCTCTTTCGTGTCGGCTGGACACTACTCAAGTGAACCTTCGGACCCTGCCTCGAAAGACAGGCCACCCTCGGCACTGCCGAACGCCCTCAGCCGCTAAGCCTCGAACTATTTCGACTACCCTTAACCCAGACTTTCGCACAGTTTAGCGTGGACGGGCGTAAGCAGCTACGCTCACTTGAGCCTCGGCGTTGCCCCAGCTCTATGTTACCTTGCCAGTCCCTGTGGTAGAAAGCCCGCTCCTGTCACAGCAGAAGCTCACCTCGCGGTGCAGATCGGGGCCTGTATAGATGAGCCGCTTGCGCGGTGACCATCGCATAGGTGCTACGGTCTATGGGCCGGTTACCCAGCTTATCCTAACGACGCTATACCGCCGATTCGTCCTCGTACACTCCTTCTCGATGCAAGCACCGATCAAAGTGCACGCGACTGCAATTCTTGCGCTCTTTCGAGCTAATCGTGAAAGGCAACAACGTCGCCCTCAACATTCCTTAGGTATAGTCCAAGGCGGCGATCCGCGTCAATAGCCTTTTTGAAAAAATGACGGGCAGGCGACGAATTTTCGTTTACCGAGGGGACCCCGTGTGGAAAACGCGCCGCTTATGCGCCCTCCAGCATCCTCGTGGCCTGGATGGAGATGAACACGTCCCAGATCGCATCGGCGACACGACCGCAGGTATCGTCACGGACGCCCTCGATGCTCAGGGCATCGTAGACGTAACGGCGGACGTCGGAGAGCTGGCGGTCGGCCATACGCTCGGCGAGGCCGACCCAGGTGATGGCAAGGCTATGCGCCTTCCAAGCCTTCACATGGCCGCACGGCGCAAGAACGTTGACGATGTGTTGAATGCTGTTGGAAAGCGACCAAATATAGGCCTCGAACTTGATGACCACGGGCAATGTCCTCAATCCTCAATGCCCTTACTATACAGGATATATGCGGATTGGCAAGACGAAATGTCGTTGCGAGCCCCTTACGGTGGGTCGACTGGTCCTACCGGCACCCAACCACCATGCATGTAGGCGTCGACCGAGTTGATCGAGAGCGTCTTGCCGTCATTCAGGTATGGCTTCACGTGCAATATGAGCTGATCGTCCATGTCGTGCAGGGTGGCACCCACCACCTTCGCGCGGCGGCGCGACGGCTTGCTCCGGGCATTCGCCCGGTAGCGCTTCAGGTACACCTCGTCGTCGATCGCGACTCCCAGCGAATGCAGATGGGCGCGCACGAGAGCACGGTAGGCTTTGATTCGCCGCGATACCGCGAGGGCCTCGTCCTTTCGTGCATCTTCAAACGCCTTGGTGGCCTCTTCCACCGACAGCCTGTCGCTCACCCTCGATGCTCCTTCAGAAAGAGGCCGTGGCCGGTGGCAGGTGACGTCTTTGAGATCGCCCAGGTCGAAGTGCTGTAGCTGACGCGCTTGAGATGCTTCGGCGTCAGCACAAGGTCCACCGTTCGCCGCCGCAGGCGCGTGCCGTCCTGGGCGACATAGGACCTGCCGACCATCTTCGCCGGGCCCTGGTCGAGCGCGGCGACGAAGCGGGCTTGGGGTGGCGTCAGAGCGTGATCCATCAGGCCTTCAGCAGCTCCTTGCGATAGGACGCTCGGAGCGACAAGTCCGGTGCCGGGTGGTCGACCTCGGCCATGAACTTCTGGTGAATGTTGCCGCGCACGCCGATGAGCGGGATGTTCTTGCGATGCGTGACGATCGCGCACTCGCGATAGTCGTTGTCGCCGCGCGCATAGCGCTCGATGATCTCCTTGTCGGCGTCGCTCATGACGGGCGCCTGCGGCGAAGGAGAAGGCTTGCGGGAGAATGGCCAGAACATGGTGCACAACCTCAGTTGAAGATGTTGAGCGTCTCGATGTTGAACCGCTCCTTGATGTCGGTGATGTACTGCTCATCTGCGAGCGTCTTGCCGTGCTTGTCGGCGAGTTTCCACCCGACATTGCGCTCCAACGTCGACCCGTCGATTGCCTTGAACGTGTCGCGGGCGATTTCGAAGAACGGCGTCATCGCTCGATCTCGCAGCAAGCCGACGTCGTAGGCTTGATCGATCCAGTAGCTCAGATTGCTCCCTAGTGGGTTCTTCACCTGATGCTTATCAGATTGCCTTAGACCAGCGATATCCGGCGTACGCCTCAGCAGCGTACCGTAGTCTCTGAGGTTGTAGGGCTCATTGCCGAGTGTCGAAAGCACGTCTTGGACGAGAGATCGCCACTCTTTGGGCGCCCATTTTCCAGTACAGAGGGCCCTCATCGCAGACATATATCGCCACTACTTCGCCTCCTAGACATTCAGCTAAACGTATGGATGATTTCGATGCCCTGCTTCTTCGCGATATCCCAGGGCGTGCCGACCTCGATCAGAACACCCTCGGGATCGCGATAGTACCACGACATCCGGTTACGTCCGTCGATCTCCCCTTTGATCGTCCACTTGTCGATGGAGCGGTAGTCGTCGGACTCGACCTCGATCAGCACGCGCTTCTTGCGATCCTTGATCAGGCCGAGTTCCACGGCCTCGTCGAGCCAGTCGTCGAAGCCATGATCGAGCGGCTGTTTCAGTTCGTGAGTGTCGGAGGTGGTGTAGAAGTCAACGCCATCGCCGCTCCGATCGACCGAGATGCAGGACGGGCGGCGCGACAACTCTCTTGAATAATCGTCGAGGCTGTAACCCTTCTCGCCGAAGCTGGCGAGCATATCGATCACAAGCGAGCGCCACTGCGTCTTCGTCAGCTTCCAGAAGCCACCGAAGTTTTCGACGTAGACAGCCATCAATTCTCGTCCTTGTTGAACCAGGGATAGTATCCCGTATCACGGAGATTCTTGCCAAGCGCGCGGACGATCTCGACGTCGGGCCCAGTCATCTCGTTGAAGAACGCCTGCATGCAGGCTTTGTCGTGTTCGAGGACGAGCGACGAACTCGGATCATCGGAGACGATGCCTTCGTCGAAATACTTGCCACGCACGCGACGCAGAACCTCGACGAACTCGGCCTCGGTGATCGCCTGATGGGCGGCGGTGAGCTTCATCGCAACGGCCATGATCAGAGCCCCTTCGCGGTGCGGAGATACTTACGGCTCCAGCGTCCGACCTGGACGTGCTTTACGATACCGAGATTGGCGAGAGCGTCGAGCGTCGTCTGGTTGAGCCTGACGTCCGGGGCGCCATCCTTGTGGGCCTTCGCACCATGCTTGCAAACGCCTTCCCAAGAACCGAACACGTCGTAGCCCTGATCGATAAGGGTGAGGACGTTCTGCTGGGCGGTGGTGAGCTTCTTCAAATGATCGCTCCGTCTCTACAATACAGATACAATAGCACACAACAGCGTATTGTCAACGCCAGTATTGGCCCTTATGCAAAGTATTTGACGAGAGCCGCCTCGCGGGGTTTCGAATAGAAGGCCCTTCGCACCGTACCAACGGCCTGTTTCATCCTCGTGAAAAAGACCCACCGCTTGTCGATCGGATGCCACGTAAAGGAGTAGTACTTGCCATCGCTAAAGGTGGCGTAGCCGCTCGACGGCTGCTTGTTTGCGCCAGTGGTGGCGATGATTTCGACTTTCGTGACCTTCAGTTCGATCGACAATCCCGACCTCAAGCAGTGTTCCCAATACCGCGAAAGTAGCACAATTTCCAGTAATGTCAACTGCACTAGTCTATGCCGTAAGGATTTCCTGAGGAGCAACGAGAAGAAGCTCCGAATAGAGAGCGCCAAAAACTTCTAGGCCTCTTCTCGTATTCAGGAAACAACAGGTCGACCGATTTACCCTTGTAGAGGGCCTTCTTAACCCACCCGAAGTCCTCGACGATCTCTAAGCCGATGCTTCTCAATGCCTTGGTCAGTCCTGTAACATCGATCTCCCAAATCTGGCGTATCCGGTAGATCATCAGATCAGCGTCCTTGCGGCGTCCTTCCTTGTAGAGGAGACCACCGGTTAGGGCGACATGGCATCCGAAGTCCGGGCAGAACTCCTCGATCATACGGCAGAGCGCAATCGCCTCTTCACGATCCCAATCCAAAATCAGCATCCCTTAAATGAATGCCGATTGTTAGATTGGGGTCGTGTTCGACGTCAATTTCCTCAGCAAAGCATCAAGCGATCGACGCCGACCGCCCAGCCGACCCCCTCGGCGTACCGCCCTCCTCCAGCAACCTGCTTCTGAGCCCCCAGGGACGCAACAGAGGCCTCGAAGCCGTCCTCGACGTAGTAGGAGAGCCCGCGCTTGACGTTGCCGTCAAAGGCGTACTCCAGGCCAAGAGAATCGAGGCAGGTCTTGAGCAGAGCCTGCGCCTTCTCGGTATCCTGGCTGCCGAGCATCTCGATGCCGAACTGCGTGAACTCGCGGTACCGGCCGCGCTGCGGACGCTCGTACCTATAGCACCGCGCAGCGTAGAAGACGTTGTAGGCCTTGCGGGTCTTCGACCACTCCTCGCGCCACATCTCCTGGACGAGGCCGGTGATCTCCGGAACAAGGCAGACGTCGCGATCGCCCTTATCGACAAACCGCCACATCATGCCCGCGTTCTCGGCGCCGACCTTGTCGACGAAGGTCGCCGACTCCCAGATCGCCGGGACGACGATCTCCTCAAAGTCAGCCTCGATGAAGGCACCCCCGAAGCGTGGCGATGATCTTCTGGTAGCGACGGGCCTCGTCGCCCATCATGATCCTTGTTCCTCTAAGCATTATTCATCCTCCTTGAAGTTTGCCCGCGCGCCGATGGGCGGCGGTGTGTAAATTTCGACCCTGGTGCGCTCGTGCACAAAGGTCGGGTAGAAGCAGCGAACTCCCTGATAGCGCCTGTTAGGGTCGCCAAAGAGGGCCCTGGGTCGTAGCGATGCCGTACGCCGGTAGGAACTTGTCCATGGGCGCGGGCATAGCATCGCCGTCCCGGCGCACGTAGTACATGCGACGGTAGTCGTCGCCCATTCTTTCGGTCACGACGAGAAGCGTCGCGAAGGGTGCATCTTTCAGGTCCATCATCGGTTTGTTCGCTTTCATGAAAAGGGTTGGGGTGGCTGATCGGATTCGAACCGACGACATCTCCCGTCACAGGGGAGCGTTCTACCGCTGAACTACAGCCACCATATTTCAAACTTTTGGCAGGGCAGGAGGTACTTGAAACCCCATCGTTCCGGTTTTGGAGACCGGCGCTACTTCCTCTTGAGCTACCACCCTATTGTTTCATCTGTTGGCTTGTGGAGACGCGAGAGGGAATCGAACCCCCGTGGAACTCCTTTGCAGGGAGACGCCTCGCCATTCGACCACCGCGTCATCACAAGCCAACAGACAAAGAAAAACCCCGCCGCACTTTCGTGGGACGGGGTTCCTAAACGCTATTCGTGCACACGCACGTCATCGCATCGTGGGAGAACCCCCGTCGAGCCAATGACACCAATGGTTGCGTGCGAACTTCATGTTTGTATTTATACCGGAAGTCGTTCGAACGCGCAATTAGTTTTTTGCGCGGCGCCGCTCAGTGCGAGTGTGACGCGTTCATCTCTCGGAAGGATCGTCCCAGCTCGGGATTGTCGATGTTCTGATAGTAGACGTCGTCGACCTTCCACTCCCCTTCGCGGTTTTGCTTCATGATGTAGCCGACCTTCGTCGGGGGATAGGGCTTGCCCTTGTCATCCTTGTTGTCGTCGCTCGCGTAAGAGACGATCACCTCGATGTTCTGGCCATACATGGTCTGGGTGACCGACTTCACCTTCATGCCTCCCCAGTCCTGCATGCCGGTCATGACGTCGCTGTCGAAGTCCCGCCATTGGTCGCTGGTCATGTGCTTCTGAAAGGCTCTGAAGCTCGCGGAGAAATAGGTCTGCTCGTCGCCGTTTCGTTCCGCCTGGGACTCCAACGGATCGACCGCGCGGCGCGCCATGTTGTAAGCGATCGCCGATGGTGTTCCCGGCTCGAACTTCAGCTCGTCCGCAAGCGCGGGTGCGAGAGCAAGAACCATCGCGGAAACCATGGCGGCGCGCAGCATACGGATTGTCTCCTTGAAATGACAGGTTTCGCCGGATCATCGGCCAAACCTGTTGCCAATGCATGTCGACCGATCAGCCTATGACAGATCGATCTTCGAGGCGTCGAAGCCGTCGAGCGTTACGTGGCCCTGGGGGATCACGCGCGTGCGCATCGTCTCCTTGCGGGCGAAGTGGTTGTACACGTCGACAAGACCGTTGTGCAGCATGTGAGGCGCCAACCGATTGCCCGTGCGACGAGCTTCGATGATGTGCCTCAAAAGGAACTTGTGCGCCGGGTCGCCGCGATAGTCGCTCTCGGCAGTCGAGAAGACCTCCAGGAAGGCATCAGCCCGTTCCTTCTGATCCATGAACTTCGTGGCGATGAAGTGGATCACCGCGAGAATCGAGGTGTGAGCGCCCTTCGCAACCGCCTTCGATGATTTCTGCGCCAGGAAGATGCTGTCCGTCAGCTCAGGGTAACGCTGGATGATACGGACCTGCTCTGGCGACGAGGAGCGATGGCCGGGCTCGCCACGCGCGAGACGAAACAGGTGGCCGATCGCCGACGACGTCAGGGTGCCGTACTTGATGCCCTGGAGCGTCAGGTTCTCGCTCGCCTTGCGGCGCCGCCCGGAATCCATCGTGAGCTGGGTCCTCGGGTGCAGCCCGAGGATGACGACCGCGTCGATCGACTTGTCCGTCTTGATGCAGGCGGTCAGGCGCTGCTGGCCATCCAGGAGGACGCCGTTGGTGTCGAAACGGATGGTGTCCCCGTTGAACTCCCATTCGCCCGAGAGCATTCCGGTGGCGTAGTGGTCGGTCGTGCTGGTAGCAAGACTGCGATTGTGGGTGTTGTGCTGGAGAAGCTGTTGGGCGATCGACGGCGTGATCGTCGCCATGATGACGGTGACTTTCTGCCCGTCCATTGTCCTCTTGATCGAGGACTTCAGCTCCTTGGCGAAAATTTTCTCGACGGTCTTGGCCGAAGGGACCTGAGCTGGGAGTTTCGGCTCTGCCGAACTCGGTCCGGACAAGGCCAACTGCGTGCCAGGAGAACGATCTGACTTCGCTTTCTTGGCTTTCGGAGTTGATCGACTCGGTTGGTGCCCGGACTTCTTGACGTCGTTGGCTACCTGCTTCGCGGCCGTTGTTTGGGCCATTCGAACCTCGATTGTTGGCGCGTTCGCTAGTGGCTGTAAGTCGTGGTCGTCTTGAAACGAAACTTGACCTGCCACCCGGCGTTTGAACCACTTTTCGAACAAAATGCAAGCGGTGCACTGAATTTCTTGAAGACGACGCCCTCGTCCTCGGCCTCGCCGAGGCTATCGGTGAACGCCTGAAACTCGGTCGTGACGACCTTCGCCAACCATGTGTTATCGTTGATGAAATAGTGGCTCACGGCCTCTTTCTCCCCGCCCTGGAGGAACAGGCTTTCGAGAAGCTTGAGCCGCTGCTCGTACGAATGACCGTACAAATATTCACCATCCGCCACGAGAATGTCATGCAGGTAGTTGGTGTTCCTGACGCCTTTGGCCACCTTCGAGTGAAGCAGCTCGGCGCAGAACACGTACCAACCGCTCCCAGGGAGGTGCTGGAAAGCCTCTGCGGAATCCTGATTCGGGCTCCAGAGCTTGTGCGGCGTGTTGTGGCGCGACAGGCAGACGAGCTTTCGCTCTGGCGACACGGCGATGAGATTGTAGGTGCCCATCTTCTTGGCCTGGGCGACGAAACCGCGTCTTTCGTAAAAGCCGAACAGCGCCGGGGCGACGGTCTGCTCAGGGCGCGGCGGATAGAGGAACTGATGCTTCTCGTAGCGCAATACGTATCCTCAAATGACTAGGTCAATGACTGCACAATATACTACTTCTCGTATAAGTCAATCGGAAACAAAAGAGCGCCCTGCTAGGGCGCTCTGACTTCTCTGTAGCATTTACCTTTTCGCGTGCTCTTCCAGAATGCTGTCGACGTGCGAACGGTGAACGAAGATACGCCAACCTCGCGCGTTCATCTCCGCCACGTCGATAGGCATATCGGCGTAGGCTCGCCACGGGTCCCCAGCGTCGTCGTGGAGCCAGCGGAAGAACCCGAAGTCGTTATCGACGCCGTGTCGCGCGTACCAGCCCGGCGTCACTTCCTGGAGACCCTTTTCGTCGGCGTCCCACTGCGCCGGGCTCTGCGAGGGCGAACGGTAGCAGTGGTCGATCACCTCCGCTCTATCGTGCACGATCTCATCGTCGAAGATACCGAGGCGGTGGATCGCGCGCTCGATCTGCGCGTCGAGTGCCTTGAAGAAGTCCGGGAGATCGGCGTCGGCCCAACCAGCCTTGCCAGAGTCGCGATGGTCGACGATAGCCGCGTCGAGCGCCGCCAGAACGTTGGCTCGTGTCGTCTCCTGGACCTGATCGCGATTGTAGACCGGCAGGCGGACGTCCCACGCGATGTCGTCGATGATCCCAGCGAAAGGAGCCCAACGCCGCAGCGCCTCGACCCTCACCGAAGTGTCGGTGGCGCATGCAGCGACGCGAACGTTGTCGACGCCGAACTTCTCGATGAGCTTCGCCCAGTGATCCTGGGTGATGCCGAACCGCTTTTTCGCGTCAACAGCGTCGAGGCAGACCCAGGCGCAATTCGTGGTGGCTTCTACCCTGTCGAGAGCGTCAGTCGTCATTGAGAAATTCTCCATCTGCAACGACAGATGCTTACCTTATACGCCTTTTATTGTCAACCAGACGGCAAAAACCCCCGCATCGGTGGATGCGAGGGTCTAATTCTACTGTCTCAAGTACCTTCGTCTTAGACGAGCGGCAGCTCGGCGACGCCAGCAGCCGGTGAGGTGCCATCAGCACGCCACTGGTAGGTGTTGCCCTCGAAGGTGTAGACGAGGACCGACGTCACCTTCTTGGCGTGCTCAGCTCCGACCGAAGCCGAAAACCGTGGGCATCGGCAGTGCGGTGTAGGTGCCGGGCGTGGTGACCGCAGCGGCCGTCAGGACGCCGTTGGTGAAGGTCAGGGAGCCTGCGCCGTTACCCGACATGGCAAGCGTGCCGCTTGCGTAATCGTGGCCGCCAGCGTCGACTACGAAGCTCGCGATCTTGAAGTTAGTCAGGCTGATGGTTTGCGCCAGTGCCTGCGCCCGAGGTGGTGGTGGCGAGAGGCGCTCCAACGGTCGGAAGCACGGTGTATGCGCCAGCGGTGGTGATCGAGTAGTTCGTGACGACGCCGTTGGTACCGATCGCGGTGACGGTCAGAACGGCGCTCGTGCCGGTGCCGCCCGAGATGGTCAGCGTGTCGTTGACGGCATAGCCGGTGCCACCAACGCCGATCGACGCCGAGTTGAGGGCCATGACGGCGTGCAGCGCGGCGCCAGCGCCCGAGCCGTGCGGAGCAACGGTGAGCGAAGCCTGACCGGCCGCAGTGACGTTCTGGACGAGAGAGACGATGCCGATCTTGCCCGAGGTCGGGTTCGCGACCATGAAGCTCGATGCGCCCGTCTGCTTGATGATGTAGGCGTTTGCGACGGCCGCGTTGTCACCGGGAACCCAGGCTGACGAAAGCGAGATCGCGAGGTTCGATCCGTTCAGCGGACCGAAGAACTTAGAATTGAGGGGACGACCCATAAAAATGGCTCCTAAAAAGAGATTTATATGGGTTATTTATTGCAAGGGGCTCCGTATAAGGCAGAGCACTTAATTTTTCAGCAAAAGTATCGTGCGGCTATGTTCCGCGAAAAAGCATCTTGCCCTTGATGACGTCGGACGCGTCGAGCGCGAAGAATTTGCGGTTGTCGGCGAAGGGGCTCTCGGTGATATGCCAGAAACCGTTCATCGTATGGCGCGCCACCTCCAGGAGGGATTCCTCACGCGGAGAGCGGGCGCCGATGGTTATACATGGCATGAGATGCTCTTTGCGCTTGATGATGACCGGACCCCTGATGTTGTCGCCGAAAGTCCAGCCGTGCGTATTGAGAATCGTCGCACCTTTGCTGTACACGCTCTCGACGGCCCACTTGTTCGTCGACAGGAGCTTGGCGTCGGCGCAGTACGGGAACCAGTAGAAATCGACCTTGCGGCCGTTGGCTGACCGTAGACTGGCCTTGTTGAGGAGGTTGAGGTGGCTCGACGAGAACAGCTTGCGACAGATCGTCTTGCGCCGCTCGTGTCCTTCTACCAGCTCGCCAATAATAATAGCTTCGTGAGGTACATTAATCATTTGAAGTCTTCCAACCGTGATGCCACATAAATGCTGCGTATATTGCTACGTCTCTAGGGTCGCCCTTCAATATATGCTCCTGCATATGCACTCTACACTGCTCCTCCCAATCGGTGAGAAGCCAACTGTCACCATACCCGTATTTCTTGTCTGCTGCCTCCAGTTTAGCCTTTAGCTCGGTTGCAAATCGGTTAATCAAATCGTCTGAAATTTCACTCATAGGATGAACTTTAACTTAACGCCTTTCTCGTAGCAAAATTCATCACGTCTGTCTAGCGCGAACCGGACGCCTAAATAAGGGATGCGCATCGACGAACTCACCGCACGAGGCAAGCTGCCGATCACGCCGTTGCAGGCGCTCGGCGCCCTCAACAACGACGAAGAATACGACGACCACCTCGATCTCTTTGCAGCCTTCCGCAAGCTCCTAGCGTCCAAGGGCTTCGTCGAGAAGGGCGCAGGCGCGTATGCATTGGTGTTCACGCACCCTGGGCTCGATTACGTTATCAAGGTATTCAACACGGTGTTTGATGAAGGCTACTTGACCTTCCTGCGCTATTGCCTCGCGAACCAGGGCAACCCGCACCTTCCAAAGTTTCGTGGCAAGTTTAACCGCTTGGGCAACACCCGGTTCTGGTGCCGTATGGAGATTCTCCATAAGATCAGCGTGCCTCAGATGGCTATCATGAACCCGATCTGGCAGTTGCTGAAGAGGAACGCAGGCGGCCAAGACACCGAAACCATTTTCAGAATGATCTATACGCTTCGTGATCCCGAGACGCTCGAACGGCACGGCTTCACCAGAGACTTGCTGGAGCTGATCATCTCGTTGTTCAACATGGCGCAGTCGAAGGGTTTCGACTTCGATCTTCACGGGAACAACATCATGCGGCGCGGATCGACGCTTGTGATCACCGATCCGTTCGCGAGTTGACCTTCTCCGTCCCCTCTGCCCATTCCTCCATACCGGGCGGCTCGAAATAATCTTGGACGTCGCCGTGCGTGCGGCCTTCGTTATCGCGGCACCGCTGGAGGGCGGGATCGTCGGGTGAGACGCCGTTGAAGACGGCCATCTCGACGTAGTTTTTGAAAAGCTCGTGGCCGCCGTCACTCATCGAGCCTGGGTCATAGGACCGACCAAACTTCATGCGGACGCCGACGTTGTGGTCCGCGTTGCGCAGCAAGAAGCCCGCGCAGGTCGACTCCTCGCCGGGCAGCGTCTTGTGGCAGGCGAACTGGATGAAAGAGGCGTCGTAGGCCGTGTTCGCCAGCTTTACGTAGCGCTCGGGCGGGAAGCGGCCCGCAGGCTGATCCTTGCGCCAGGGGCATTCAGCACATGGCCGCTTCTGATGGCTAGATGACATGGCCCAACACTACTCGAATGTTAAAACAATGCAATCAGTACGTTGCAACAATCACGAAGCTCATGAGGAATGAACCGCCGAATACATCTCGGTAAGCTTGCGGGACCACTTGAAAGCCTGTCATGACGAAGCCTTTCTCGTCGATCTCGGCTCGGATCGAACTAACGGCATCGTGAATCACGTCCTCAACATCTTCAGGCCGCGATATGTCGAACGACCTTGTCAGGGTACCTACGATCTTCATGATGATCTCCTGATACAAGAAGGGCCAGAGCTTTCGCTCCGGCCCTCTCGCCTAGCCCTTGATGTGACAGGACCTTTCAGGGTGGTTTAAGCCCCTACGGGTGGCTAGTGCCCCGGTATCCTTACGCCGCGAGGGCGAAAGGTCTCATGAGCGAAGTTGTCGTTCGCAGTTAGAAATTTGAACTGAGCGCAGCGGGTGCTGCCGGTCGTTTCTTACCGCGTGGAAGAATTACCCTTTTACTCACCTGTCGAACCCAATTCACCCCCGCACGCCGCGCCCATGCTGTATCTTTCGATCACAGGGCCACTACAGCCCATCAGCGGTGGATCAGAACGGTACTTGGTGGAGGTGGAGGCATCGAAGCCTCGTCCTAGTCAAGCTCATTACGATACCGTTTATCACGATAGTCGGAAGCCCGAGAGCTGCCGACGACGTACTTATGCCACGTGACGACTCCTCGTGTCAATAAGCGGTTTTCCCACGCCTCGTTGACTTCGCGGAAATATCATGTAGTATCCGCCTCAATGATTTGAGATGAGGCATTGATGGCGACCAACCTTTCGAACTATGCCCAAGAAG
Source organism: Melastoma dodecandrum (assembly GCA_029817715.1). Lineage (NCBI taxonomy): Eukaryota > Viridiplantae > Streptophyta > Magnoliopsida > Myrtales > Melastomataceae > Melastoma > Melastoma dodecandrum. The sequence continues at coordinate 445,539 of JARUPY010000371.1, forward strand.
GCTGGCATAATACCAAGGCCGCCGTTCCTTACGAAAACCCCTACATCGTTTCGTCTTCGGCTTGGGCTGCATTCGAAGTCGGCGCGTGGCTCCAGAAGACCGGCCGCCCCTACCCCTCCGACAAAGATGTCTTCGCGTCGCGTGGTCAGCGCTTTCGTGTCCGCGACATGATCGTCGCCGTCGATGACAAAGGCAACGTGGAGCGCATCTCTTGAACATCCATATCGTCAACTGCCACCACTGCCACGAAGGCAGGGTTTTCACCAGCCGTCACGGCGGCAATGATCCCGACGTCTGGGAGGTGAAAGGTGGCTGCCAGAGGTGCGATGGCAAGGGGAACTTCTCGGTGATCGACAAGGACGAGGTGATCAACGAGGGCGAGATCACCATCGCCTACGTCCCGCTCCACTACGTCGCCACCTACGACGGTGTGTCGGCGACCGGCGAGAACGAGGTTGCGGCCGTCGAGAAGCTCATCGACAAGGTCTACGACATCAAGGCCGAGCGCGACTTCGAGCACCGGTTCTGCGCCTATGGCGAATAGTCTTCTGCGCAAACCGATCGATCGCAATAAGTACCCCGATCTCCTTCTGGAGCAGGACGGGTATTCGCTGCGTGCAGAGCGCGGGTATCCCTGGTCTCACGGGGAGCCGAACGTTAAGCATCATCCGATCAGCTTCAGGTCGCGCTACGACGTCTATGTCGACGGCGTTCTCCGCGCCTACATCGTCTTCCCATCGGGCCCCAACACGCATTGGGAGTTGATGAGCCTCGGCGACACGTCGCCGTATGCCATCCTCCATTACTACGGCAAGGTCCTGACGAAACACAACGGCAGCCGAGGGCTCGAAAAGGTCACGGCCGAGAAGGTCCTGGCGATGGTGCCGCACTTCCTGGCTCAACCCGGTAAGTTGCCGAGCCAGGACGAGATCGACGCCTATGGCGTTAAGAAAGAGGAGGATGACCGGCTCCGGAGACAGAAGGAAGAGAGCGATCGGGAGAAGCAACGGCTTGCGAACCTCGCTGATTCGAAGCTCAAGGTCGTCGCGGTCGAAGAGAAGATTGCCCTGTGGAAGAGCATCCTCGACAAGGCGCGCGCGCTCCCTGTCAAACAGCGAGATAGACGCCCTTTGCTCACAAATCGCAGCGGAAGAGCTTGCTTTAGGGACGGCCGTCTACTGGCGTAATCGCAGCATTGAAAGAGACGAAGAGATTCAGGCCGAGCGCCGCAAAGCAGAAGGAGAAAAATGATGGTCATCACATTCGAGCCGGTCACAGAACGCGAGCTGCGAACCTTCGTCGAGGGGCGCGGCTACAAGGTCGAGCCGGTCCTGAACGATACGGCGGTGCTGAATGACGGCGCCGATCTCACGGTCGTCGGATACAAGCTTCTGGGACCCCGCAACAACAAGGGCTTCGTCGCTCGCCAGAGCAATGGCCTCTTCCGCAAGGAGGAAGCCGAGCTGTGGTGCGATATGGTCGACTACGCCTCCGACCGTCTCAAGGCGCGCCGCGCCCGCAAGACGGCCTAAGCGGCCTCATCGCGTATCCGGCTGACGTGGCGGATTGGCAGAGGCTTGCGCGGCGCTGGCGCGACCTCTGGCATCTTGGACCCACAATTGATCGCCTCGACGTAGCACAGTGACTTGTTGATCTGGGACGCGATCAGGCGCAGCGCCGCCTTGCCCGTTGCGGTTTTAATAGCTTCGAGCTGATCCGCCGTGATCGTCGAGCGCCGATGGCCCTTGACAAGGAAAGCCGTCACCCCCGCCTTCAGCTTGCGCGACCTGATCTTGTCGACCGAACTCTCGGAGACCTTGAAGGCCGCCGCGACCTTTGCGCGTGGTCGAGTGTCCAGGAAGATCGCGCGCGCCATCTCGTCCGTGATCATGATCCTCACGGTCCCACGACGCTTCCGCAGCTTGATCTCGTTGATGTTCGACTTGCTCGTCCCATAGAGCTTTGCGAGCGTAGCGCCACTGCGCGGATCGGCGATGATCTTGCGGACGATCGCATTTGAGAGCTTTTTCGGCTCGGCCTGCCGCCTGCTACCGTCTCGCAGCTTAACTATGCAGCTTTTGCTGACATTGTACTCCGGAGCGACGGCTGAAGCTGGGCGGGGGTCTGAGATGATCTTGGCAACGTCTTCCTTTGACAAAACTCTACGACCCGTCATTTTGCGCCTGTCACCCCGTTGTCACGCATCGCGTTGCCTATCAGGAACGAAAATCCGTAGTCAAGCTTCACATACCACCAATCTCGGTGTTATGAGCGGGGATAAGCGGGTGGCCTCATGATCGATGTCGACGATCTCTACGAATACTTGCAGGAGCGGGGCGACGAGGTCGCGGCGCGGGAGATCGCCGCGCATTTCAAGAAGCCTCTCGATGCCACTCTGATCTTCCTCGACGGCCAGAGTCGCGACGGGCGAGTCCAGACAAATGACCGGCCGGGCCCGGATCAGCGCTGGAGCAACGTCTACTGAGCCATCACCCGGTCCCAGAGCGGGTCTCCCATGATGAGGAAACACCTCGATAGCCCGAGCGGCGTCGTGCGCGGTGGCGCGCCAGCCGGGATTGCTCTTATCGATGCCGCCGTTCGGCTGGATGCCAGGGAATAGCAGGGTTCGCAGGTCGTACGAGTAGACCATGCCCATGTAGATGAACGGATCGCGGCCACCTTCCTGGGCTATCCTGCTCCCCAGGCATTTGCCGGTCTTCTGCATGTCGATGTCGATTTCGCCGCTGCGGAGCTTCGTGATGAGCTTGCGGAGCGCATCCCTCTCCCATTCGCGGAGGTGCGGTGACATCGGAGCGGTAGCAGGCAGCATCTTGACCCCTGGAACGCAGAACGAACATTCGTAGAACGTTTCGTACCGACACGAGATTTCGTCAAGCGGAAATAGAATTCGGCAGTTCAAAATCGACAAGGGGCGTGTCGGCGCGAAGGTAGAGTGGGTGCTTCGGAAGTCCGGTCTTCGTCACGCCCAAGCACTTCAAGGCCAATGCCATCGGCGATCAGAGCTTCGGCCGTCTCGGTCGCCATGGCCTGGAAGGGCTTGGGGAGCACTCCATGGCACAGCACGACGGCGTCGGCGATAGCGGCGAGCTTCCGGATCGCTGGAAGGTTCATGGCGCTCCTGGGACCTCCTGGAGCCTGTAGCATGCCTTTCGGGGCAGTACTTCGGAAGTCACAGACGTTCATTTTCCAATACACATTGTATCCCCACAGCTCTGAGAAGGTCATTTCTCGCTTGACTGTCGGATCGTTCTTGGAAGCGTCGGCTGTAGACGGGTTCATGCCGATCCAGAGAACCGTCCTGTCTCCAGTATTGAGGACGCGCTCAAGGAACGGTCGGTACAGATCGTCGTCTGAGAAGTATGCTGACCATGCTCCGTTCATGCTTGCGTAGTGACCCGGCGTGTCGCCGATTGCAGAATGCCAATTCATCGGAGCAGTCTAGTAAGAAAACGGACTTTCTTGCAATATTGTTGGCTTGGCATGTTGACATCCAAGAGGGATGTGGTATTGTCAATTCATCGGAACGAACCACTTCATTGCGGAGTTGCTGAATGACCGACGCCATTGCTTTCGACGCCGATCTCGCCATCGCCCCGGTTGCTCCCAAGAAGGTTCGCGCCCCCGCCAAGAAGAAGGCCTCGGTGAAGAAGGTCGCTGAGAAGGCCGCCGTCGCCAACGACCATTCGACCCGCGCCATCCGCCGCCGTGTCGCTGCCGTCATGATGCCGGTCATCGGCCTTGGCGAGCTGGTCATGCTCGCCCTCTCGCTCTCTCATCTGGCGCTCGGTATCTCGATCATCACCGGCCACACCTCGTTCGACGCGGCCGTCGCTTCGCCGACCATGCAGGATTGGGCTTTCGCCTCGACCTTCGACATCATCATGCTCGCGGTGAAGGCGCTCATGATCTTCTCGACCGAGAACAACTACACGAAGGACCTGCACAAGTACGGTCATTGGTTCACCAACGGCGCGCTGATCATCTCGGCCGCGCTAAACTCCCTCGCCTTCGCCCAACATGCGCACGGCCTGCTGATCATCCCCGCCGTGCTCTTCGGCCTGATCCCGCCGCTGGCGATCTTCGCCCTCACCAAGCTCCTCGCCTCGGCCTACATGGACTACAGCCGGGGCTAAGAGCCCGGCGCCAAGACCCGGAGCCCCGCCATCGTGCGGGGCTTCTCTGCATGGAGAAGGACGAGATGCTCGGCACCAAGGCATTCAAGACTCTGGCGGCGATGGCCACGCAGGAGGATGCTGGCGAGTACGAGGACGCCGAGATCGTGCGCGATGGTAGGTCCATCTACCTCGGATGCGACAAGGTCTCCATGGCGATCCTACGCGATCTGATCGGGGTGCTCGCAATCTCACATCGCTCAGATGGCTGCCCATTGGAGCGCTGGAGCATCAACGACACCGGCCGGGCGATCCTGCGGCGGCCCGAGCTGGCTGACGACATTCGGATTCATTTGCTCGCCGAGCGTGGCGCCTTCACGATCGTTGGCGACCGTCTCGCTCCGCTTGATGCATCAGGGATCGCCTAGCTCGTGCTCCTCGTCGCAGGCCGCGCACCACGCCATGTGGACCCGGACCGGCATCTGGTACTGCTTGATGACGATCTTGAGACCGCCATGCCCTAACTGCTCCCTGCGATCCTCGATCTCCTCGATCAAACCCTGCTTCAGCATGGCCGCACGGGTCGACTTGGCCATTATCGGAGAATGATTCCCACACCCGATCGCGTCTAGCACTCGGCGCTGAGCGGCGGTTTTTCCCGGATGCTTAGGCTTCGTCTTCTCAGTCGGCATCTCTATTTCTAACCCAGATGGATTGACTTTTGGCTGTTGTCTGATACTGTAATCGACATCTCAAAGCAAAGGATTTCCATGCCTTTCGTGAACGTCTACCTCGTCGATCGAGCATACGGCGGCCCTGAAGAGGGTGGCTGGTGGTACGATACAAGGCAGGTGATCAAGACCATCCCGGTGACCACCTACAAGGCAGCCGAGCGCGCCAGGGGGCTCGCCGAGAAGATCACTGCGAAGCTGAATGCCAATCGCCGCAGCGACATCAACTCGGTTCTCTCTGAAGGACGCTTCGACGTCGCCGTCGAGCGCCAGCCGGGCGCCGACTACCCGAAGGTGCGCCCCCACTATGAATAGGTTCTCCGCAAGCGTTGCGCGCTTCTACAGCGCGCTTTCTGCCGTCGAGGCTCTCTCGGTAACGGGCGGCGCTCCACTCAACCGGCGCGGTAAGCGTCTACTGACCTATATCCGTCACCGCAAAGCCAGGGAGCCCATGTGATCTATCAGTCGGAAGAACAGATCGAGCGCGCCGTCGCGACCAGGACGAACGCTATCGATCGTCAATTCATGAGCGTAGGAAACACCTGGAGCCAGGAGGAGTACAACGGCATGATCAAAGAGCTTGCTGCATGGGCCGACGACCAGTATCGGCGACTCTCAAAGGTGAAATCCGATACGGTGTAGTTAGCCATCTTTTTGGATCGATAAATACTCCAGGAATTTCATTTCTGGAGTATTTTCATGTTTGCACTTACTGCTGACGTTCTCAAGCACATTTCGCCCTACGCGAACGTCAACCTGCTTTCTGGCCTCGCCGAGTATCTCCCGGCCGCCATGGAAAAGTTCGAGATCACCACGCTCGCGCGTGCCTCGATGTTCCTCGGCCAGTGCGCCGAAGAGTCGGCTGGCTACCGCACCCTCACCGAGTACGCCTCGGGTCACGAGTACGAGGGCCGTCATGATCTCGGCAACGTCCACCCCGGCGACGGCGTCCGCTACAAGGGCCGTGGCCTCATCATGCTGACAGGCCGCTACAACTACAAGGTCTACGGCGAGAAGCTCGGCGTCGATTTCGTGAACAACCCCGAGCTAGCGCAGGAGCCGCAGTACGCCGCGCTCACCGCTGGTCAGTTCTGGCATGACCACAGCCTCAATGCCTATGCCGATGCCAACGACATCCGCACCATCACGCACCGCATCAACGGCGGCTACAACGGCCTGAACGACCGCATCCTCTACACCGAGCGCGCCAAGCACGTGCTCGCACCGCTCTTCGCGTAAAATCGCCAGAGCAAACGAAAAGTCGTATTGACAGGGCCAGCCCCGGTCGCGCAAATTTGCAGCGCGGTCGGGGCTTTTCTTATGTCACAAGTAGAAAGTATTTCAGGAGCGTATTACCGGAAGATGCGCGACCAACGTCTGTGCGTCCCGGCAGCATTCGATGCGATGCGTCAGCGCTTTAAAGGGGGATTCACAGTCCCTGATGAAGTAGATGACTATAGGCGCGTCATCACTGTCGCCTATACTGACCATATTGGCAACGAGACGTTCATCCCAGGCACGGATGAGGAGGCGGCGATCGCGGCCGACCTATGCGATATGCATGGCGTCCTGGTGCGCGTTGGTGTCGATCGCTACGAGCTGACCGATATCGGCTTTGCCGCCTACCGGCACATCGCCCTGGATGCGCCCGTGCGCCAGTCGACGATGGTCCCTCACCCGCTCGATCGGGACGAGGACGACGGGTTCTGGTATATCCTGTTCTTGATGGCGTTCTTCGGGATGCTGGCGCTGCTCGCGCTCTACTTCCTGTTCAAGCGCTGGTTCTAGCGCCGCCGCCGAGCCTCAGGCCTTCTTGTTCTCACCGTAGACCAGGACGGTCTTCGGCTTGGGATAGACGTAGCCACGCTCGGCAAGCCATAGGCGGTAGCGGCGCACGGCCTTGAAGGCGAGCAGGCGCGGGTTGGTCTCGCCCTGCTCGCGCAGATCGGCCTTGATGCGCTCAAGCTCCGGCCGATTCTGATCGAAGGCTTTGCGGAACTCGTCGACCTTCTGCGCACGACATGCCTTGTCGACCTCCTCCCTAATATTGAGGGTCGGCAGGCCGTTATCACGGCGCAAAGCGTTCCTTACGGTCGCCTCGGTAAAAGCATTTCCTATATCCATCAGGCCGCTTATACCACAATTACAAGATAAATCAAGCTACCTCAGGGTACTCATGCTTGATAGTCGGACCATCATACCACGGCTTGGTCGGCTCGGGACCTTCGCCATATGTGACGCCGTCTCTTGTTCCGGACAGATCGCCTGAAGAAATAGCGTCCTCGGCGTCCTCGGGATCGTGGAAGGCCATCTTGCGACCCTTGATCATCATGTAGCCAGGGAGTGTCGCGATAGTCGCTTCATCGAAGGTAGCGACATTACCGATGTTGTAGCTCTCGCCGTCACGTTCTACGAGCTTAACTTCCTCGCCGTCGCCTGTGATGATCGCATCCTGGTCGAAGGCGTGCATGAGCTTCTGGCCAATGCCGAGGAACTTGGCGACGTTGCTCTTCTCCGAGCGCGGCAGAACGAAGAAGCTCTCTTCCTTGGAGGGGAACTCACTGCCCTCTTCGTGGAACTCACCGGTCGTCTCGATGAAGCTCACGCCCGCCATGCTCGCGAGCTGCTTGCGGAGGACCGCCGAGCGCTTCTTGTTTTCGGCGGGCGTCATGGACGCACGGTTGGCCGAGACCATGAAGAAGGGGGAGCCGTTCTTGATGTGGGTCAGGATACGGGAGGGCCCGGCACCAGCTTCGTTGAGTGTCGATTCGACAATATTGATGAATTCACGCATAAGCATATTTAGGGTTACTTGGTGTTGATCGGGAACGGGAAGTCCACAGCGTCGCTGGGATGAACATCGCTGCCGAAATCGGCGGCGGGCTTCACCACATCGTGCAGGTTCTGCTTTGAATTCTGCGTCGTGCCGTCGTTGAAGGTGACCGTGTCGCGATTGTTGACGAAGCTCAGCATCAGGCGGCTCGCCGCCGTCCAAATCTGGCGGTAGTCCATCTCCTGGAGGCACCACGAGTTGTGCTCGTAGCGGAACAAGGTGTTCGGCATGTAGTCGGTGCGCAGGAAGTAGTCGCCATCTGAAGGGCTCGTCGGCCAGTCGTCGCCGGTCCCGCTCAGGGAACGCCGTTCGGCGGGATGCCGTCGCCCGTGAAAATCCATGCGGCTTGGTCGCCGTCGCCGGGGACGATCCAGTACTGGCGCGTCTCGAAGTTGCGACGCAGGAACATCGCCTCGGCCTGGAGGACGACCTCCTCGTTGATGTTGAGGACGGAAGAGGTCGTCGAGATGATCGAGCCGAGCGTGCCGGAATCGATGCCGAAGGGGTTCTGCGTCGGCTGCGAGAGGATGTCGGCGAACTCCTGGCTCGCGGTCATCGGCTCACACTTCAGGCGCCAGATGTGCGGGAGCCACGTGGCCTGATAGCCGCCCCGTGCGCGCTTGCCTTCGGTCACCTGATAGTACTTGTTGGCTGCCACACCGTCTTCGCCGATCAGGGCGTCGTCGCGCATGTTTGGCAGCTCGATGACGTCGCCAGCGATGATCTTGCGGCCGATCGCGGCGAGCATGTCGTTCATGTGGAATTCGATGAAGATCGTGTCGTTCGACAGGAACATTCCGAACTGGGCGAGCGAGAACTCGTAGTCGGTGATCTGGAAGAGGCCGTGAAGCTCCTTGACGTTGGGATCGTACATGCGATCGCGGTTTTTCCATGAGCAGAACGTCCTGGATTTGCGCGCTTGTCGATGAGGAGCTGCTGTCGGCTGAATTACTGATCGGGTTGCCGTCGACATCAAGGCCGGAACCATAGGTCCCGATGTACTTGTGAATGAAGATGCTCGGCCCGGACACTCGGAAGTACTCGGAGATAACGCGATCCATATATTGATAGTCGGCGCCTCGGCGGCCGTTATTCCAGAGATTTCAGCATCGCGTATTTACATCTATTCCAGAAGTCAAGCATCCGGTATTTACTACCGCTAAATAGTATCTCTTAATACTTTCAAGTGAGAAAAATGACTGACCAGACTGCCCGTAACGAGATCATCAGGAACATTCACATCCGTCTTGGCGGCGGCGTCGTCGATGTCGAGCTGACTGGCGATCAGATGCAGCTTGCGATCTCCAACGCGCTCAAGCGCTATCGCATGCGCTCCAGCAACGCGATCGAAGAGTCATTCCTCATCCTCGACGTGGAGCCCGACGTCCAGGTCTACACGCTGCCGAATGAAGTGCAGGAGGTCCGCGAAATCTACCGGCGCAACATGGGATCGAACGGCACTGGGTCGGCGATCGACCCCTTCGCTCTATCTTTTACGAACAACATCTACATGGCGATCAATCCGGGCGGTCTCGGCGGCAATGCGACTGGCACGCTGGCCACCTACGAGTTCGGCATGGCCTATCAGAAGCTGATCGGCCGCATGTTCGGCGCCGACATCCAGTTCATCTGGAACGCCACCACGAAGAAGCTCTTCATGGAGCGCCGCTTCGTCGCGCAGGAGACGGTCCTGCTTCACGTCTACAACGCTAAGCCGGACGAGGTTCTCTTGCGGGACGCCTACGCCTTCAACTGGCTCCAGGACTTTGCCACGGCCGAATGCATGAACATGCTCGGCAAGATTCGCGGCAAGTTCGCTGGTGGTCTTGGTGGTCCGCAGGGTGCTATCACGCTTGACGGCGAACAGCTCAAGGCCGAGGCGACTGCCGAATTCACACGCTCGAAGAAGAGCTGAAGAACGGCCTGGACGGCAACGCCGGTTACGGCTTCATCATCGGTTGATCGTCTCGACGAAAAGTCGTAGGAAGTCTGCGACTATTCACCAGAGATCATCATGACCGAAGAGAAGAAGCCGACCATCGCGCTCTACGTTATCATGCGCATGGACCTGGAGAGCATGAACCCTGGCAAGGCCATCGCGCAGGGAACACACGCAGCCAATCAGTTCGTCGCCAAGGTCAGTGAACTCGGCCCGGCGAGCGATATACATCGGTTATATCGAGAGTGGGTTGCGCAGACCGGGCGCGGCTTCGGTACGGTCTACACGTATCAGGCCCGCATCAAGACCATCGAGATGGTCGTCGCGGCAGCGCAGGAATTCGATTGCCTCGCGGAGATCGTCCACGACGACAGCTATCCGCTCCGTGACGGCGAGGTCACGCACAGCATCCCGCTCAATACCTGCGCCTACCTTTTCGGCGACCCAATCAACTGCAAGAAGTGCATCGATCTGGTCAAGGAGCGGATTTTCCGGGAAGACGTCAGAGGGGCAGAAGAGCTGGTCTGGCACAAGTAAAAGAAATTGCGCCTAGTCAATGAGTCTTCCTATTATCTAGGATAATTCATTGACTAGGTAGACGTGAACATTATTGGTTTGGTCGGGTTTGCGGGCAGCGGTAAGAACGCTGTCGCGGACCGTCTTATAGAAGATTATAACTTCCAGAGGCTTGCATTCGCGGATTGCCTGAAGGACGCTGTTGCCGCGATCTTTGGCTGGGATCGTGCTTTGCTCGAAGGTGACACCGCACAGAGCCGCATCTTCCGTGAGAAGGTCGACGCATGGTGGGCTGAGGAGCTGGGCATCCCGGAATTCACGCCGCGCTATGCCTTGCAGCAGTTCGGCACCGAGGTCATCCGCAAGGGATTCCATGACGACATTTGGTTGCTCACTGTGAAGCGCCGGATCGCTAGGCTCGTCGAGCAGACGAACAACGCAAACGTCGTGCTCACGGATATGCGCTTCCCGAACGAGATGAAGCTCGTGCGCCATATGGGCGGTTCGATCGTCCGGGTGAAGCGCGGTTCCGATCCGAGCTGGGCGAAGATAGCGGTCCTCTACAACGAGATGACGCAGGTGCTTGGAGAGAATCATCTCAACAGCAACGGTGACTGGTCCGCGATCTTCCCGGAAGGCCATGAGGCTCGGAACGTGCACGCCAGTGAGCGGTCGTGGTTCGCCAGCAGCTATGACTATGTGATCGAGAACGACGGTACCCTCGACCGCCTCCATCATCTTGTCGACGATCTCGTCGACACGCTGTATCCGGACGCCTGATGACACCGGTATGCATGTCTGGCGGCGCGGATGGCGCAGACCTTTGCTTTGGCCGGTTTGCCAAGCAGGCCGGGCATCATGTCGTGCATCTGTCGTATCATGGCGCGCGCACGAGCTGCGATCCGGCTGAACGCTTGGACCTGACCCAGGACGAGCTGGACGAGGGCGAACGAGCATCTCCTTCGTGCCAACATCACGCTCGGCCGCGTGGTACCCTTCTGGAAGCCGTGGGTCCGCCTCCTCCAGCGCAATTGGCGGCAGGTCCGCGACAGCAAGGCTGTCTACGCCATAGCAGCGATCGACGAGAACGGCCTCGTGACGGGCGGCACCGCCTGGGCCACGACCATGTTCATCGACATGCACGGGCGCGAGCCCTGCGAGTGCTACGTCTTCGATCAGACAATCGGCCGCTGGTACAAGTGGGAGAACGGCTGGGAGATGATCGATGCTCCGCCGCCGCCGAGCGGGGTCTACGCGGGCATTGGCTCCAGGAAGCTTAAGGCGAACGGAAGCTGCGCAATCGAGGCGCTGTTCGTAAATAGTTTCGTCACCCACACCTGAGGACAGCATCATGAAGAAGCTAGAATCCCCGAACGCCGAGGTGGTTATCCTCGACGAGAGCGCAGCGCCGGGCACGGAAGCACCGCAGCCGACCGAAGCGACGAAGTAAATGAAAGGGCCATGTTCGCATGGCCCTTTTTCTGTTATGCGCAAAAAGCATAAGCCTGCTCAAAAATAGCATGGCTCCTTTCCAGGACGCGCAGAACGTAGCCGACGAGCGTTTTTCTCGGGTTTTGCGCGCAGAATTTCGGAAAACGGCCCGCCGAGATGAGAAATATGCGTCTCGGGAGCGCCAAAACCTCAAAAACCTTGGAATTTCCGCAGAACTTGGCATCGCATTGCCGCGAGACACTCCAATCATCATCGTATTGACTTAGTACAAGCTCCGCACCATCCTGGATTTACTCAGGGCGAGAGGCAATCAATCCATGAAGAAGATCAGTAAGGCGCAAGAGGCGCAGCGGAATTCTATTGTCTCAGAGTTACGCGAGCGCTGGAAGACCATCGAAGAGATACAGACGGAGGTCAATGCAATCATCTCGGCGAAGCTGAACCCTGCGATCGCGGCCTACAATGAGAGTGTCAGCAGCGGCATCGAGCTGGTCGAGCAGGTCCAAAGCGACATGGAAGAGTACGAAGGAGAGCGTAGCGAGAAGTGGCACGACACCGAAAAAGGACAGCAGTTCGCCGCCTGGAAGGAGAGCTGGGAGATATCGCTGACGGAGATTGATGAGATAGACGAGATCGACGTGGAAGAGCCTTCGGACGCTGACGATCTGAACGACGCGCACAGCGAACCGGGCATCGAATAGCCTCTCGGCATCTCTTAATACACGGCCGCATCCGCCTCGGGTGCGGCCTTTTTCATTGCCCGTCACTAGTGCAAAAATTATAGCCATACATTATTTCGTCAATTACAATAATCACCGGGCAAATCTCGACCTCCGCTAAATACAGCAAAGCAATACTTTGCGTATTTCGGAGGAATTTTTGTAATGACAACTTTGCTCTCTCCGGGCGTATTGGTCTCCATTATCGACCAGTCCTATTCAGGAACCGGTCAGGAAGGCACTATCCCGCTCATCGTCATCGCGACTGCTGCCAATAAGGAAGCGTCCGATGGCTCCGGAACGGCTCCCTACACGACCTCGCAGTACGCGGGCAGCCTCTTCATCGCGACCAGCCAGCGTTCGCTGCTCCTCGGCTACGGCAACCCGATCTTCCAGACGCTCCAGGGCTCGCCGCTCCACGGCAACGAGCTGAACGAGTACGGCCTTCTCGCCGCCTACCAGTTCCTCGGAATCTACAACGAGGCAATGGTTCTGCGCGCGAACATCGATCTCGCGCAGCTCGCACCGTCCATCACGCCGCCGACCGGCCCGGCCGTTGCTGGCACCTATTGGTTCGACACCTACGACACCTCGTGGGGCCTCTTCCACTGCAAACGGCAACGCGCTGGCTGGCGCTGCTTGGGAATCGCAGTCGGTTCTCGTCGTCGGCATCGACAGCGCAGTCGTCCTCGAACGGCGTCTATCTGCCCTCGCCGTCGCTCGGCGTCGATGGTGCCTACGCTGTCCGTTACCGTCACCTCCGACAACAAGTTCTACCAGAAGGTCTCTGGCGTTTGGTACGCGATCGGCACGCCCGCTTGGCAGGCTGCTCTCCCGACCGTCGTCTACGGCACCTCTAACCCGTCGAGCCTGTCGACCGGCAACGCCTTCGTCGTCAAACGGCACGAACCTTGCACGGTCGGTTCAGAGCGGCACGCTCTCCGACATCGTCCTCGCTGATCAACAACGCGAACATCACCGCGATCCACGCGTCGATCACGAAACAACGCACTGACGATCAACCAACACCGCTGGTGGCCCGGTCACGCTGGCCAACTCGGTCCGGAACCCCGCTCGCCGTCCTCGGCCTCACCGCTGGCACGATCGCTGGTGTCGACGTCGTGCGCTCGAACGATGCGCAGTATCCGTCAGGCCACGTCCTCGGCTCGGTCTGGATCAAGGGTTCGGCTCCCAACAAGGGCGCAACCTGGGTCGTCAAGTACTTCTCGACCGCGAACCAACGGCTTCATCACCGTCGCAGCTCCCTTCTACCCCTACGACTCGACGAAGCAGGATGGTGACCCGACCAAGGACCTCGCGGCCTACGCTGGTCTCGGCGTTCCGACTGTCGGCAACCTCTACGTCGGCTACGACGCAACTGCTGGCATCCAGGTCATTCGCCGCTGGAGCGGCACTCAGTGGAACGATCTCGTCTATCAGGCGACCGCTGACCAGCCGACCACGCCCCCGGCAGATGGCACGCTTTGGTTCGACTCCAACCTTATTTGCGACGTCATGTACGGCGACGGCGAGGCTTGGCACGGCTATAAGCGCCAGTACCCGAGCACCGACCCGTATGGCGTGATCATCGCCGGTTCGGCTCCCGAGGCCCAGACGGACGGCACCCCGCTCGTCGACAACGACCTCTGGCTCGACGGCTCGGACCTTGAGCACTACCCGGCGCTGTACCGCTACACGGCGGCCACGTCGACCTGGACCACGATCGACCTGACGGATCAGACGACACCGTTGGGCATCCTCTTTGCCGACGCGCGTGCCGACTCGGGCCCGAACTTCACCGGCATCCCTAATAACGGTCTCTACCAGTTCAGCTCGACGCGCATCCAGGACCTCCTGGTCTCGGATTATCTCGATCCTGACGCTCCGGACCCGCGCGAGCACCCGGCAGGCATGTTGCTCTTCAACATGCGCTACTCGTCTTACAACGTTAAGAAGTGGACGCCGAACTACTTCAAGGCTGGTGGCTACGACCCGAATACGGATTTCACCCAGAACTCCTACGAAGTCGGCTTCCCCGGCTACATCTTCCCGCCTGTCGCCAGCTCCGGCCGTTGGGTGAACGCTTCGCCGCTTCAGTACAATGGCGCGCCGAACATGGGCCGTCACGCCCAGCGCATCATGGTCGTCGAGGCCATGAAGGCGGCGCTCGCCACCAACCAGGACATCCGCGCAGACGGTATCGAATTCGATCTGATCGCGGCACCGGGCTACCCCGAGCTGATCTCCGACATGATCTCGCTGAACACCGACCAGAACGATATTTCGTTCATCATCGGTGACACCCCGTCGCGCCTCCAGCCGACCGGCTCCGCCTTGCAGGCATGGGCCACGAACGCTGCGGTTTGCTCCGGACAACGGCGACCTCGGTCTCGTCTCCGCCGACGACAACACCGCGATCTACTACCCCTGGGGATTGTCGACGAACGTCGATGGTACCGCCGTCATGATGCCGCCTTCGGCCATGGCGCTGGCCGTCTACGCTTACAGCGATCAGGTCTCGTACGAGTGGTACGCCCCGGCCGGTCTGACACGCGGCAAGGTCACGAACGCAACCTCGGTCGGTTACCTGACCAGCGAGGGTGAGTTTCAAGCCGACGTTCCTCAACCAGGGACAGCGCGACGTCCTCTACACCAACAATATCAATCCGATCCACTACACGGCTGGAACCGGACTGTTCATTGATGGTCAGAAGACTCTCTGCCCGACGCCGACATCGGCCCTCAGCCGCGTCAACGTCGTCCGCCTCTGCTGCTACCTGCGCATCAACCTCGCAGCGATTACGAAGGTCTTCCTGTACGAGCCGAACGTTCAGCAGACCCGCGATGCCGCGCTGCTCGTGGTCAACACGTTCCTGAGCAACCTTGTTCTTGAGAACGCGATCGAAGACTACGCGGCGGTTTGCGACCTGACGAACAACACGGGACCGAGACGCGACGCGAACGAGCTGTGGATCGATATCGCCATCATCCCGGTGAAGGCCATCGAGTTCATCTACATCCCGGTGCGCGTGCAGTCGAGCGCCCAGACGGTGAACGCAACTCAGTAAGCGACATACTACTGCACAACAAGAATGGCCGCCATGCTCTGGCGGCCATTTGCTTTTGACACATATCGTCACGCGCCAAAAAGTCCACTGCTCAGCTTGACGACGAGAACTCGTTTAATTATCAGCTCGAACGCGTGGTCGTTGCGGCTGTGTCCGATCTTCTTGCCGCCGTGGCTATAGCGATCCTCCTATGACTGGCCGCTCCTTCGGGAGCGGCCTTTTTCGTCAGATTTCGATGACTTCGATCTTGAGATTGCGCCTCTCGAAGGCATAGCCGACTGGATTGCAAAGCACGTGGATGTGACCCTGAAAGTAATCGTGATCCTGGTGCACGTGGCCGTGAATCCAAACCTTCGTGTTGGGGAAGTCGTCCGCGTTGATCCTCGTGTTGGCGAAGAACGGATTAAGCGGATGACCTTGGAACCGTTCTGAGATCGAGCCTGCGAACGGCGCGTGATGCGAGACGATCACGTCAGGCTCGAATGCCTTCAATGCGGCAAGCTGGTCTGCGTGCAAAGCATTCAGCTTCTCGACGGTCACTCCCGGAATGTCCGTCGCATCTGCCATGCCACTGAAGCGTGTTGCTTCAACAGGGTCAGCATGCGTCCATAGCGTTGCGAGGCCAAACCTCACACCGTTGACGATTTTGCAATCGGCGAAGTTTCGCGAACGATAGAGACCATCGTAATAGGAGCAATGGTTGCCCGGCACCCAGAGCACTGGAAGATCGTAGGTCTTCTCCAGGCTGTCGAAGATGATCTCGCGTAGCGCGGCATTGTCATGGATGTCGCCAGCGATCACCAGCACATCGGCGTCGATCTTCTCCGGAAATCCTATCGCCTGGACGATCGTCGCAAAAACCGTTCTGGAAGTACACGTTTGACGACATCTCCCCAGATGTCAGCGAGGCGGCTCGTCGGCTGCTCAAAATGGAGATCAGAAATATAGGCGATTTTCATAAAAGCGATCCGTGACTCGAAAACGCCGAGTATAAAGCACCACCTTTATCGCTGTCGATAAATACTCCTGTAGCTCTCTATAGGAGATTTTATTTTAATGACGACACTACAGAACTTCGGTGTCCCGCTAGGCACCGGCTCCGGTCGCGGCGGTATGCTCCAGCCGAAGGCCAAGTATAAGTTCCGTGTCCGTGTGTTCGGTTTCGGACCCGTTGCTGGTGGCGTTGAGCTGACCCAGCAGGTTAACGCCTGCGGTCGCCCTGGACGTCAGTATAACGCAATCACGGTGCACTCTTACAACTCGGTCGCCTACTACGCCGGTAAGGCAGAGTGGCAGCCGATCTCGCTCACTGTCCGTGACGACGTGACCAACTCGGTCGCGACGCTCGTCGGTCACCAGGAGCAGAAGCAGCTCAACGCCTTCAATCAGACCACGCCGCTCGCGGGCTCGAACTACAAGTTCCAGATGTACATCGAGACGCTTGATGGCGGTGACGACGGCGTTCTTGAGCAGTGGTTCCTCGAAGGCTGCTTCATCGAGTCGACCAACTACGATTCGTTCGACTACTCGTCGAGCGAGCCGATGACGATCGAAATGTCGATCCGTTACGACAACGCGACGCAGCAGGGCGGCATCATGCCGGTCACCCCGCAGCTCAACTCCGGCTCCCAGATGTAAGGAGCGCCTGACGCGTGACGGATATCATTCGCTCCTCACGGCAGGCATCGCAAATCTTCGACCTTGGCGGCAGTCATCCGCCGAGGCCGAAGAACCTCTTCTACATCTCTTTCACCAGAGGCACCGACACATCGTCTGGGTCGACAAGCTCGCTGTCCAGCGCCAATGCCAGCACCACCTCCTGGCTCGGCGACATCAGCTTTCTCTGCAAGAGTTGCGAGCGTCCTCAGGTCCAGCCTGTAGCCGAAGAACTGAATCAGTACAACAAGCGTCGCGTCATTTACACTGGCGTGAAGTACGCACCCCTGCGCGTCACGTTCTACGATACGACCGACAACCTCATGCAGCAGTTGTTTGCTGACTACTGCTCCAACTACTTCGGCGCCTTTGGTCACGGTAGCAATCGAGACGACTATCTGTACGACGTCACAGTCACTCAAAGCGGCTCGCAGATTAGCTGGCTCAACAACTCCGGTACCGGCTGGGGCTTTGCCCCGACTGCTATGAGCAGCTCGGGAACGGACGTAAACTCGCACTTCTACTTCCGATCCATGTCGATCTTCGAGGTCTGGGGCAACAACTACACGCAGACCGACATCATCAATCCGAGGATCACAGCGTTTGATCCCGAGGCCTTGTCATACGAGGACTCCGGCATCGCCCAGATCAGCATGACGCTCGCATACGAGGCCATCGTCTACGTCAACAACGGCGCTGTCCAGTCGATCAACACACAGACTGATGACACGACCAGTGGTGCTCAAGGCGGCGAAACGCTCAGCACGGCGTTCGGCACGAGCGGTATGTTCTACGGCAACAACGACTACACCTTCGCCGATCAGCAGGCTGGCACCCAGCCGTCCTATACCGACTACACGTTCTCGACGCAGTCGAAGGAGCAGACGCCCTACATCCTCAACACGGTCTATCAGTACCCCGAGCAGTCGTCGGTCGATACGCCTTACCTGCTGCCGTCGTCGTCCTACTCGACGGGGTCGCTGTCGACATACGGCACCTACGTCTTCGGAGCCGCGACCGCATCTGC
Source organism: Melastoma dodecandrum (assembly GCA_029817715.1). Taxonomy (NCBI): domain Eukaryota; kingdom Viridiplantae; phylum Streptophyta; class Magnoliopsida; order Myrtales; family Melastomataceae; genus Melastoma; species Melastoma dodecandrum. The sequence continues at coordinate 463,613 of JARUPY010000371.1, forward strand.
ATCACTCGACACTTCGCAGGCCGATCTCCTCGGCAGCACCATCACGTCGAGCACGGTGGCGACGACCGTCAACGCGACGTCCACTCTCTACTCGACGACACCGGCCAGCCTGACCACACAGGGCGTCTCCACGTTCATTCCGGTCGACTCGCTGTCGTCTACCCAGGCCGACGTGACAACGGCCGCTGTGCAGGCTCTGAGCGGCTTCCCGGCCGGTCCTGACACGAACTATTACATCCAGCAGGTCGCGGCAGGCGCAATGGAAGCTGCCTCGAAGACCGGCACGATGCCGCGCGAGCAGATTTTCACGCAGAACCCGGCCATCCAGGACTCCCTGTCGCCGACCAATAGCTGGGACGGTTCGACGCCGTCGACCAACGGCATCGCGATCTCGGCAGAGACCTATGGCGTGCTCAACGCCAATCGTCCCGCGACTGCCCAGATCGGTTTCAACACACGCACGTTGCGCGCCCAGAGCGGATAATACGTAAATATTGTATCACCGTAGACTACACCAAAATGAGAAAGACAGACAAAGGTCAGTTCGTTCCTAAGAACCCTTCCAAATATATGGGCAATGCCGCAGCTATTACCTATCGAAGTAGTTGGGAGCTGACCGTCATGAATGTCTTGGACGTCAACCCTGCCGTCGTCGGCTGGTCGTCCGAGACGCTCTCTATCCCGTACTTCAATCCGGTCGTCAACAAGTGGACGGTATACATTCCAGACCTGCTCGTGATTGTCGACGACGGGAAGAACAACCGCCACGTCGAGATGGTGGAGATCAAGCCGTCTTCGCAGGCTCCGGGCTTCGATCCCGGCCTTACAGAGTCGGGACGCCAGAGAAAAGTCAGCAAGTACAACCAGTTAGAGCAGATCAAGAACGAAGCGAAGTGGAAGGCGGCGATCATGTTCTGCCAGAAGCGCGGCTGGCGCTTCCAGGTGATGACCGAGAAAACGATGTTCGGCCACACCACCAGAAAGGGAAAATGACAAGAGGTATCGAGCAAGCGCTCGGGCTACCGTCGCTGTGCGACCTGATAGCCCAGCAGGAAGAGAACACCGTCGAGATCGAACATGCGGAAGAGCAGATGATGCTCCCGGATACGATCGTCACCGAAGTGGCGCCGGATGGCGCCGAGGCGCTCGCGATGTTGACCAAGGAGATCGAGGCGATCCACGATCCCGATCACGACGAAGCCATGGATACGATCTTCGAGGAGACGACGAGGCTTGCGCGGGACGCAGGCGACCTCGGCTTCAACTGTGATATCACGCGAAGCGCCGCCATCCTGGCGGCGGCGGACGGCCTCTACAAAACGGCTCTGGCCGCAAAGAAGGACAAGCGAGAGAAGCAGCTCCAGACGGTCAAGCTGGCGATCGAGCAGCAGCGTCTTGATCTCCTCAAGCGGGGAGGCTCGCCTGCCGTTCTGCCGGGCGCCGGTACGGGGCGTGGCTTCCAGGCAAATCGTAATGAGATTATCGCGCAGGCCATAGCGCGCCGCAAAGCCAACGAGCCCGACCAGACATAAAACACCCGAAGTTGGTAGGAAGTCTGAGGGTTAGACGAATTTTCGTTTGCACGGACGCGTGATGCACGCTATCCGGCTTCTCCCACTTATCTCGTACTAAGTAGGAGACACCTGTGGGCTGGGATGCGGCATGGCATGGCAAACAAAAAGTCCTTACTAATAGTCGACGATGAGCAGGATATCATCAAACTTGCCGAGACTATCTTTGTCGACGGAGGCTTCGCACTTGTCACGGCGGGTGACGGAGTTGACGCCTTGCGGAAGATCGAGACTCAGCATATCGATGTAATGCTGACGGATATTCGCATGCCAATAATGTCCGGAGTAGAACTCGTATCGATTGTAAAAGCGAACTATCCACACGTCATATGCGCATACCAGTCTGGCTACTCGCAGGAAGAAGACTTCGAGACGCCGCACATCCGAAAGCCTTGGGGCATCACCAAGGTCTTCTCCTTCCTGGATACATTGGTCGCGGATTCGTTCAGGCTAACGGGCGGAAGCCCGGCATAGCTGACGCGCCGTTGCGTTCTCGATGCTCTCACAATCAGCGCTGCGGCCTGAGACAGCCGCAACACACTGCCGAAAATCCTGCTGGTCGGTCAACTGGCCGCAGGCACTCTGGTCGCCGGTCGTGATGGCCCTGCAAAAGACACGTGCTCGCTGGTTGCCGATCGCTTCGCAGTCAGATGGGCTCGCACCAGCACTCGTTGAAAATACTGCGATTAAGACGACGAGAAAAAGCCGAGTCACGTTGCACCTTCTAGCTTGCATACACTTATGTACCACGGGTCTTCCATTTAGTCGAGGGGTCTGGTAGCACCACCACAATGTCCGAGAAAATAGGCAAGTCTCGACCAAAATCAGTTCAAGACGTTGCGGACATGCGTCGCGATGCGGCGAGTGCTGGGCCGGTGGCGGTCGTCCCAAAGACGTCGTTCATGGAGGCCGCGCGGCGACCCGCTCTTCAGGACGGGCGCGATCTCAGGGGCATTTCTCATCCCGCGATTCGGCTTTCGTCCAAGCGCGATCTCTTCGATAGCAAGGAAGCTTCTCTCTTCTTCGCAGCGTGCCAGTCGACGAGAATGTCGATGATCGTCACCGACCCCGACCAAGACGACAATCCTATCGTCTTCGCCAACGCGGCATTCTCGCGCCTCATCGGCTACGAGGAATCTGAAATCCTCGGACGCAACTGCCGCTTCCTCCAAGGGCCCGACACGTCGGCAGATCACGTCGATGCGATCCGCAAGGCGGTGGCCGACAAGGTCAGCATTGACATCGTCCTCCTCAACTACCGCAAGGACGGCAGCACCTTCTGGAACAACCTCTTCATCAACCCGATCCTCGGGCCCGATGGCGAGGTCCTCTACTACTTTTCGTCGCAGTTCGACGTCAGCAGCCAGTACGAAGCCGAGGAAGCTCACCGGAACAAGAGCTACCTGGAAGCGATCGGCCAGCTCACGGGCGGGATCGCGCACGACTTCAACAACCTGCTTCAGGTCATCGGAGGGTATGCCGAGCTGCTGGTCATGATGTTGGACAAGAAGGGGCCGTCCAACATCGACGACGTCATCATGCGGGCGTGCCCGGCGATCCTTCAGTCGTCGAAGAAGGCTGCCGATCTCACGAGCCAGCTTCTCACGTTCGCGCGGCGCCAGCGCCTGGACACCTCAGTCATGAGCCTCGGTGAGGTCGTGCTGAGCTTCGAGGAGTACGCGACACGGCTGCTGCCCCCGACCGCCGAAGGCAACGCGATCACCATTGAGGTCCGCGGTCGCGCCGATAAGCGACATGATCCTCGTCGACCGCATCCAGCTTGAGCGCGTCATGATCAACATCCTGATCAACGCGCGCGATGCCATGCCGAGTGGAGGGACAGTCAAGATCGTGACGTCTGTGCACAAGCTCGACGAGCGCAACGGTAAAATTCTCGATCTTCCAGCAGGCAATTACGTCTGCTTGAGCATCCGGGATAGCGGTACGGGAATTCCTCGGAGCATCATCAACCGCGTAACCGAGCCGTTCTTTACAACGAAGGAGCCGGGGAAAGGCAGCGGCCTAGGTCTTGCTACAGCATATGGCTTTGCACAGCAATCAGGCGGGGCATTGCGTATCAAGAGTATTATGGGACAGGGGACTACTGTGGAGCTGTACTTTCCACAGCAGGAGGAGGTTAGTATCTAATGGGGAACAGCGCACCTTCGATTTTGGTGGTCGACGATGAGCATCTTGTCGCGTCTCTTTGTGCAGACGTGCTGGCGCTCGACGGCGGCTATCAGACGACGATCGCCTATAGCGCTCAAGAAGCACTCGAAGTAATGGCGCGTGCTAAATTTGATCTCGTCTTAACCGACATTGTCATGGCCGGTAGTCCGACCGGTTTGCAATTGGCGAAAGACGTCAATCGACTGTATCCAGGTGTCCCTGTAATCTTGACGACGGGGTACTCGGAAGACCTGATCGAGAGCAGCGCGTCGTCTCCTTATCGCGTGCTCGCAAAACCGTGGCAAACTGAGGCATTGGTGGAAGCCGTCAAGGCTGAGCTGCTATTGGCGGCGAGGAAGTTATGATCTGCTCTGCTGGATAAATATTCAAATATATTTGCCTTCAAAGGACCGCATGAAGCCATTTCGTGATTACCTAGCCCTTACTGAAAAGTCCTACTCCTACCGCATCAAGACAATTGTTCCGCTCGACGACGCGAAGATTTCGATGATCGAACGAGCGGTCATGAAGTACGACCCGTTCGACATGAGCGTGCGTCGCACGATCCTCCAGGCGAATCCGCTCGACTTCGTCAACGTGACGACGGCCGCCGAGGTTAGCATCATCGACGTGACGCTCGGGCTTCCGGCCTCGATCCTCTCTCTCCGCATGGAAGTCTGCGCGGCGCTCGGCGTCGCCGATAAGTTCGTCGTGGTGCGCGGCGCCAACGACCCCATCGAATTCGAGACCCAGCGCCTGGAAGCCGAGGCGATGATCGCCGACGAGGCTCGTAAGGCTGGATTGAGCGCCGAGGCTCTTCTGCTCGATCCGGATTACAAGGAAGCTCAGGAGTTCGTCGCGACTGATCTGTACGGCGACGCCTACAACTCGAAGTTCGTCGCATACCTCAAGAAGGTCGCCGACGCGAAGAAGGCTGCGATTGTCGCCGAGCCCGCGCCGAAGGAGCCGCTGTTCAAGTACCTGGAGCCGGTTCTCTCCGAGCCGCTAATGAACGGTGTCGAGAACGACTCCGAGGTCGACGCTGAGAACGCGATGAACGATCATCGCGGCATCCAGGGCAACTACGATGCCGATAGCCGCACCTACACCCGTGTCTTCCGCACCAAGACCGGCGCCGAGAAGGTCATCTCAAAGAAGACGGATGGCGTCAGGAAGGTGAAGTAATGGGCGATATCGACCAGCTTCACCAGATGCTTTCGGCTCTGCCGGGCATCACCGACGACGTGATCGCCAGCGGCGGCTTCACCCTGTCGAAGCGCGGCTATGACATTGTCGGCCGCAAGCTCGGCATGGACCACGACGCCGTCAAGCTGGCGTTCGCCAAGCTGCGCACCCAGCTCAATTCCGAGAACCTCGACGAGAGCAGCGATGACGACGAGCGCTTCTCGTACGAAGAGGGCTTCCTCAACGATGTCACGATCCGCGACGGCCAAACGGGCAAGCAGGTCGTGCTTCAGGGCACGAAGGGATCAACCTTCCTGACGAAGATCGCGTACACCGATGACCCGCAGTCCGTCATGGCGCAGTATATGCCGGTGATGGAGAACGACAGCGATCACGCAGAGGCCTTGAGCAAGACCGGGTTCTGGGGCTCCCAGGGTGCCGGATGCATCGTGCTGGCGCGATCGACCGGACGCCTTCTGATCGCCTATCGATCTGAAGAGGTAGAACAGCCGCATACCTGGGGAACCTGGGGCGGCGCCATCGACAGAGGCATGGACCCTAAGACGAACCGTCCTGAAGGAGCTTGGAGAAGAGACCGGCTATCACGACGCGATCGAGAAGATTGTCCCCCTCTTCGTCTTCAAGTCGGACAGCTTCCGCTATCACAACTTCCTGGTCGTCGTCGAAGACGAGTTCACGCCTCACCTCGATTGGGAAAACGACGGCTTCAAGTGGTGCAAGTGGGGCGCGTTCCCCAAGCCTCTGCACTTCGGCCTGTCTGCTATCCTGAAGGACAGCCGGTCGGTCAACGCGATCCAGCAGGCAATCTCCGAGCGCCCTCTCGATGAGGAAGAGGAGATCGGCACCAGCGACGACTCGTTCGACGACGAGATCGAAGCGCGCACCGGCACCTTCAACTTCCCCTGGAAGGTCGGCGATCAGAACGGCCTTGCGACTGCGCGCTTCAGCGGCGGATCGGGCGACAAGATGAAGATCGTGATTTCTGACAGCCACCGACGTGAAGGGCAACAAGATCGAGATTGGCCCGCTGGGTGCGGAATTGGTCAAGCAGGCCAAGGCGATCGTCCCTCATCTTTGAGCGAATCCAACAGCAATCTAGATAGGCCGCCCACGAGGCGGTCTTTTCTTTTCCGCTGCTCGCCGTGGCGCCACCTTTAGTATTCTGAATTAAATACTTAACAACCTATAGAATACCAAAGGAATCATGCCTATACAGTGGGCGGCACCTATCAGACCTGAGAAGGAGCCGAATTTAAGTTGGAATTATGCCGACGAAGAAATCATCGAGCTAGAGCAATGCATAGACGATCCATTTCATTATATGAAGAACTACATGCGGATTCAGCACCCGATGCAAGGTGCCATTCCATTTATACCCTTTCCTTATCAAGAGGAGATGATCCAGGGCTTTGAGAAGTACCGGTTCAATATTGCTCTCACCGCCCGCCAGATGGGCAAGACGACTGTTGCAGCCGGATATCTGCTCTGGAAGGCGATGTTCACTCCGGACACGACCATCCTCATCGTCGCCGCCCAGCAGCAGGGTGCGCTCGAAATCATGGGCCGCGTTCGCTATGCCTATGAAAACACGCCCGATTTTTTGCGCCCCGGCGTCACCGAATACAATAAGGGCTCTATTGTCTTCGACAACGGCTCGCGCATCGTCTCCCGCGCGACGTCGCCCAACGCGACCCGTGGTCTGTCGATCACCCTCCTCTACTGCGACGAGTTCGCGTTCACGCGTTCCGATCAGCTTGCGCGCGAGTTTTGGGCGGCCGTTCGCCCTACCCTCGCCACCGGTGGTCACTGCATCATCACGTCAACGCCGAAGAACGACGTCGACCAGTTCTCGGAAATCTGGTTCAAGGCGATGAACCAGACCGACGACTACGGCAACCCGCACTTCAAGGGCGTCGGTAAGAACGACTTCCATCCCATCAAGGTCATGTGGGATGCTCATCCCGACCGTGACGAAGAATGGGGCCGCATCGAGCGCCAGTCGATCGGCGAGCAGAAATTCTTGCAGGAGCATTGCTGCGAATTCGTCTCGGACGAAGAGACGTTGATCAGCTCCGTCTTGCTATCGAGCCTCAAGGCCACCGAGCCCGACTTCCTCATCGGTGATGAGCCGGGCCCTGTCCGGTTCTACAAGGATATCGAGCCCAACAAGACCTATCTCGTCGGACTCGATCCGTCATACGGGACCGGAGGCAACCCTGCCGCCATCCAGGTCTTCGAGCTGGCGCCACATCGGCGCGAAGGCATGATCCAGGTCGCTGAGTGGAGCCATAACCTGACACCTCTCAAGGATCAGGTGGCTCATCTCAAGGAGGTCCTTCACTACATCGAAGACGAGCTGCGCAGCTTTGCGTCCCAGCGCGGCGAGCCGCAGATTTTCTGGACCATCGAGAAACAACAACATGGGCACGGCCGCTGTCACGGTCGTGGGCCACACGGGTGAAGAGAGATTCCCCGGCATCTTCGTCTCGGAAAAACGCAAGAAGGGCCAGAAGCGTGCCTTCAAGGGCATGACGACGACTCCCGGTACCAAGAAAGCCGCCTGTGTTCGCTTCAAGAGCCTGCTGGAGACCGGCCGGATGCTCATCCACAGCCAGTCCTTGCTGAACGAGCTTAAGACCTATGTAGTCAATGCCAACAGCGCAGCGGCCAAGATCGGGTTCTGCGATGATCTTGTCGCCTCGACACTGCTCTGTGTTAGAATGCTTGAGCAAGTGACGGGATGGGACGACAGCTTCAGCGATCTTCATGAAGTGATCATGGACGAGGACGAGCAAGCAAGTGGCCCAGCGCCTGTTGTTTTCTGAAAAAGATCGCGAGCCCTGTTGACTAATACGAATATTCGTTTATAGTCTAATCCATAGACGGACGGCACGGCTCGCCGGTTGATTGTTTCAGAAGGAATTCTTGATGCTCAGCAATGCCAAGAAGCTCGAAGCTGCTGCTCCGGCCAAGAAGAGCGAGCTGAAGGAGCTTCCGGTCGAGAAGACCCGCGCTTATGCCGCGCTCGACACCCAGATCAAGTCGCTCACGGGCATCCAGAAGCTCCTCAAGGAGGAGCTGAACTCCGAGGTTCTCGCGATCCAGCTCAAGGATATCGTCGACTCGGGTCTGCGTCCGAAGAACATTCGCGGCTCGGAGGGTCCCTCCACGGCGGTCTACCAGATCAAGGATCGCTCCGTCACCTCGCCGCTCACGGATGACGAGAAGGCCTGCTGCGACGAGTACGGCATCCCGGTCAAGGTCCGGTCGGTCGGCGTCACCACCTTCGCCATCAACCCGATCTACGCCGAGCACGCCGACAAGATCGCCATCATCGAGGCGGCGCTCAGCAATCTCGGCCTCCCCGAGGACCTTTTCGTTCGCCTGGAGTCGAAGGACACCTACGTCGTCGGCGACGAGACGGTCAGCGAAGTCTGCAAGCTCGCCAAGAAGGTCGACGAGAAGGGCAAGCGCGTTGCCGACAACAGCACCGTGCGCAAGCTCCTGGAGATCGTCACCACCCCGTCGATCACGCCGAATTTCGGCTCGTCGGACGTGAAGCTCGCGGCGCAGGTCGTCGCCGACTACATCGATCCGCCGAAGAAGGCGGCCGAGGCGCCGAAGACGGAGCAGGCGCCGGTCGTGCTGGCCCCCGTGGCGGACGTGGCGCCGAAGAAGGGCCGCGCAAAGAAGGCGGCCTGATCCTCCTGGCCGGGCGCTGAGCCCGGCCTCCGTCCCCTCCCCTTCCAGCTCTCCGAGGCCCGCATGTCGCGCATCGAAATCCGCAACGGTTCCATCATCGACCGCACCTTCAATCTCTCCGTCCACGTCGTCACGCCGCGCAAGCATCAGCTTGGCGACTTCAACTGGCTCGCAAAGATCGTCTTCGAAGAGACGTTGAGCAGCCATGAACATCATACGACGACCTGCTACCTTCAGGTGGCGTCATTCCCTGCCGTTGAGGCCTCGGTCAATGGTGCGATCGTGGCCAGCAAGGCGCGGGCGCTGGAGGCGGCATTCAAGCAGGTCGACGCGTTACGGTCGGACGCCGCCTCCAAGTACCACGAGAGCAAGGAGGACCCGCAGCTCGCCGCGTTCTTCAATGCGTTTCGCGAGAACGACGAAGTTTCGTGGACCGAACGGCTCTTTAGCGCCGGATATAACGTGGTCGAGGCTCTTTAGCCTCGGTCAGACTTTACAAAATCAAATCCGTGCGTATACTGAATTTCGTTTTCCTGACTGCATTGTGAAGAGGTGGAATTTGACCGCTGCTCTCGTTCGCTTCCTGTGTGTCGATTGCACCGAGTACTTCGACATCACCTGCCACGAACACGCACCGTCCTGCCCGAAGTGCGGCGAGGACACGCTGATCGAGCATGAGCGTCTCGCGTCGCTCACCTACTTCTCGGCCGAGAACCGTTCCCTCGCAGTGGGCTTCATCTCGCAATACGGCGAGGCCGTGATCCAAGACCTCGTCACCAACGCCGTGCAGCTCTCCAACAACGCGAGCGATCCGGCCTACGCGAAGGCTCTTCCGGACACCCTGCGCGCCCTCGCGCCCTTCGAGCAGAAGGTGGTCGAGTTCTTCGGCGAGGCCGACAAGCGCAATGTGGCGGCCGGGCTCGACCACCGCTCCCGCATCGGCGAGAAGTTGCAGGCGTGGCGCAACGAGTACGCCGCGCTGGTCGCGAAGTTCGGCGTCCACTGGCGGCACAACGTCGAAGCGGTCATCCTTCTCGGCATGATCTCGCACAGGTACGAGCACAGCGTGGAGTATGCCGTCGAGAAGTACCGGGATTGGGCGAGCGACTGAGCGGAAGCTTGTCAGATGCCCAGCGGGCGGTGGCATGAAACACCCGCAGGCGGCGATCGAGCTAACCTCGTCGAGGCGCCGCCCTATCGTGCCAGGAGACTTCGACTTGACCTACCCGATCCACCACGAAGAGATCACCGGCCGGTACGCTTCGGAAGACAACGGCGTCGGGCACTTCAGTGTTCTGGAGTGGGGCTCCAAGCGGTTCACTGTTGTCGACGGCGACAGCGGCATGACGCTCTTCGAGGGCACGAAGCTGAAAGGAGCTGTCAGCGAGGCCAAGCGCTTGGCGCGAAATTTCGACGCGGAGATCGCCTCCAGCTTCTCGCGTTCGACCCTGTCGCGCCGCGCTACAACCACGACGGTCGAGCTGGGCACCAAAGAGCTGGACGTCATCATCGGCTTGCTGAACAACCAGAAGGAAGCGGGTGGGAGCGCCAAGGAAGGCAGGAAGATCGACGCCGTCCTGGCCAAGCTGCTCGAAGCCAAAGGGAGCGCACAGCTTGGCCGATAGTCGCGCTGTTTACCCTCCGATCTATGCCCTACTACCGCCAAACCCGACGCTCGCCGACATCGCCGAGCTTGCGAAAAGGACCGACATCTTGCCCGATAAACTAAGCGCAGGCTTGGGACCGGATGCTATGCGCGATCTCCGCTACTCGGCGGCACTCGATGCGACATACTACCCGCGCGATCATCAGATCGCCGTCTGCGACCACACGACCGGCCATGTCGTCACGACCGTCGCCTTCTGCGACACAGCGGAGCGCGCCAAGGCCTTCGCCGAGACGATGAACCGGAAGGGCGAGCCGATCGAGCCCAAGATCACGAGCAAACACGTTCGTGATGCCCTCAAGATGATCGCCGAGCACTACCGCCAGACCGATGGCAGGGTCTCAACGCAGCCGATCGAGGCGTTCCTCGACACACCCGCCTTCGCCGAGCAACTGGCGCGGACGCTCACGACCGTCGTCTTGGGGAGCTGACACATGACGTTCGACGAATGGGCCTACTTCGCCTTCCTGGCGGCGCTGTTTTTCGTGATCGCCTTCGTGGTCGGCACCGTCACCTACTCCGGGCTCGTCGCCGCGAGCCGAGGACGGCAGATTGCAATCTTCTCCGCCCTGGCGGGGGCCTTCGTGTTCATTGGCATAGCGCTGATCAACATGTCGACGTTCTGCATCGCGATCTCGTTCATCCTCGTCGGGATCGTGTTCTTTCTCGGAGGCTGGGAGGGCATCATGCATCCCTTCCACGGCGTCGAGACGCTCCTGGACGATGACGACGCCGACTACGGGGCAAACAGCCAGAGAGGCTGAGAACGCCGCCCACGGGCCGTTTCTGGCGATCCTACGCCCCTTCTGGATGGGCCCCAGGGTTCTTCTTCAGATATTCTTCGACGATCTCTCGCACCTCGTCGACCGTCATCTTGTGGTCGACGATGCAGGCGAGGATCGCTTTCTCGATCCTCTCCTTCGCCCGCCGCCGCTGTTGCGCCAGGGTCTCGTTGAGAGCGCTCGCCCGCAACAACGTGGTGGCAAGGTCGACAATCTCCTGGAGCTTCGGCGCATCGTCGGCGTGCTGCGTGGCCTCGCAGCTCTTTTTGCGTCGCATCGCCTCTTTGCGGAGTGCTTCGACGTCGCAGGGCTTGCGATCGGAGAAGAGCGTCAGGTTTGGCCACTTCTCATGATGGCACCATTCGTCGGCCGTCTTGATCAATGCTTCGTCGACAGCCGAATAGTCAGTGAGCTGTAATCCCGTCATGTGTTCCTCTCCGCCGCTGCGCGATGGATACATGGCGCGGAAAGAATCGCAAGGACAAACGAGTCCTCGTTCGGCGGAGAGACCCGCCGAGCATTGGCTCAAGGCAGGTCTCTCTTAGAATTGGTAGGCCCGGCAGGACTCGAACCTGCGACCTCTGATTCCGCAAACCAGTGCTCTAAATCCACTGAGCTACGAGCGTATGGCGGACAAGAAGGGATTCGAACCCTCGACCCCCGCATAGACAGTGCGGTGCTCTAACCACTGAGCTACATGTCCAAACCTTGGTAGTCGTGACCGGACTTGAACCGGTGACCTCTCGCTTATCGGGCGAGCGCTCTGCACTACTGAGCTACACGACTGTATTGTAATCTTTGGTAGCCCCACCAGGATTCGAACCTGGGTAAATCTCCTATAAAGAGACCGTACTTGACCGCTGTACGATGAGGCCAAGGAGCACGCAAAGAAAAACCCCCTGATGATTTCTCACCAGGGGGTTCGGATACTAACGAAACGCAGACGCGTCACATCAGCACGAATCTCCCCTGGAGATGCGATCATCACGACGTATACGGATGATAATGCTGCGCGACATTGCGACGGTGAACCTTTGATTTCGCGGAGACGCCATCATCGGCGCCGCCATTGAGTTTGTATTTATAACGGAAGCTCGTTTCGAGTGCAATAACTATTTTTCAGGAATCTGATTTGCGACGGAAGAGCCACCGTACGGCGCCCGGCCAGTCGCCGATGCGGATCAGATAGGTGACCACGCACCACTTGCACTGTTGGCCGAGCATGAGATCGCTGCTGCACCTATGCATTATGAATAGCGGACGGCAGGCGGGCGACGACGCTTGTCCCGTGACGGTTCAGCGGCGTAACCATCGCTGGTGTCGCTTCGCATGAGGACGTCCCCCAAATCTTCTGAAACATCGGCGTCCAAATCGAGAATGCTTTCGAGCGTCGACTCGTTGTCGAGCTGGTCCTTTAGCGTCTCCCGCAAAATCAGCAGTACCGTATTGGTGATTTCGGTGCATCGGGCAATCTGCCCGCTGATCGACGAACAATAAATCGGCGTATCGTGACCCTTGAGCGAATCACCTTCGCGATCCGACGATAGGGCCGGGCCTGAAAGTAGGTTCGAAATCCTGTTGTTCTTCATCCGGATGGAATGAGAAAGCTCCTTTATCCCATCGAGATTACGGCGTAGACTTTCCATGTCATGCATTTGTCTTGTCCTCAATTACTTCTAGTGAAACCCCGCACTCAGTGAATATTTCGCGGGTGATGTGAAACCTGGACTGCCATTTCGAGGAGATCGGGCCGACCTCGCGCACCACGACGCGAGATATGCCCCGTGCAATGAGGCGCGCCGCGCAATGCGGGCATGGCATGTAAGGCGTCACGTAGATCGTGCAGCCCTCGACACTCTCCTTGGCCATGTCGAGCGCCGATTCCTCGGCATGCATGACAACGGCGTCCTTGAAGGCCTGATCGGCGTAGCGTTCGGGTGTGTCGGCAATCCCACGTGGGAACGCGTTGTAGCCACGAGCCACCTCGCGATTGCCTCGAACGATGACGGCGCCCACTTGACGCGCAGGGTCCTTCGACCTTGTCGCGATCCGCGAAGCTTCTTCCAGGAACCAATCGTCCCAAGACAATCTCTCGTTCATGAGTCCAAATTACATAGCTGTACTTTATTGAGCAATAAATAAACAGCGAACTTAATTCAAGGAACACATGGCCGACACCACTCTCGTAAAGCTAGACTACTTTTACGACGCAACGATCAAGCGCTACCTCGCGCAGGTCATTCGCGCCTTCTCCGGTTTCCAGTATCAAAGCTTCCCGCAAGGCGTGGCGACGTTGAATGTCGTGCCCTGCATGGCTGATCAGCAGGATGCACTGGTGGCATCGCTCATCGGTAAGGCGTCGGACGTCACGGCACCATCCGTGCCAGTCATCGCCGTCTCAATCACCGGCTTCTCGCCGCGCCGCGAGGACCTCATGAACCCGACCCACGTCAGCGTCGTCCAGGTCTCTGAGCGGGCGGTCGTCGATGGCGCTTACACAGGCGCCGAAGGCCGTACCTATCAGGTCGAGCGTCTGATGCCGCGTCCATTCCAGATGGATTTCGACATCGACGTCTGGACCTCGAACAAGGACCAGAAGTTCCAGCTCATGGAACAGTTGATGACCGTTATGTATCCGGCCATCGAAATCCAGGCGTCTGAGAACCCGCTCGATTGGGGAACGAAGACGATGATGACGATCGACGATGTGATCTTCGCCGCGCAGGGATCGTCGGCGGCCGATGGCAGCGCCAACTACTTCACGATCAAGGCGTCTATCGACGTCCTTCTGAGTGCCCCGGCTCGCATCAGCCAGCGCAAGCGTATTGAGGAGATCGTCAACAATATCTGGAAGGGCGACATCAACGAGTGCGGCACGATCGAGGGAGAGAAGATGGCGCAGGTCATTGTCACGCCCGGCGAGCATGCCCTCTCGGTCAACAACAACGTCTTCACGCTGCTCGGCTCACACTCGGGCCTCTACGACGGCGCGGGCAACGTGTTCGATTGGGCCGAGCTGATCACCGGCTACGGGAGCGGCCTGCGCCCTGGCATCAGCACCATTCACCTGTCGACGACGAGCAACATCGAGGCAATCCAGTTCGATATCGTGGGCACGATCAACTACTCGTCAGACGGCCTGAACCTGCTGACGTTCACGCCTGACCCGACGACGCTTCCGCAGGACACGCTGGCGCCGATCGCAGCCGTCGTGAACCCGAGGACCGTCTTCCCAGGCAACGTCCTTCCCAACGCCACCATCGGCCAGCGCTATCTCTTCACGACGAGCATCACCGGCCCCACCGAGGCATGGGGAACGCTCAGCGCCGAAGCGAACGACATCGTCGAGTTCGACGGCAGCGATTGGACCGTGGCCTATCGCCCGCAGACAGGCAGTGGCCTCGTCTCCGATCTCGTGACGAACAGCCACTCGAACCGCCAGCTCAAATGGTCGACGAACGGCTGGGTGTTCACCTACGACGGCGTCTATCGACCCGGCTACTGGCGGCTTCACATCTGAGGGCGAAGGACTGGCTCATGGCGATTGTCGAGAGCCAGACCACGGCACCGATCGTGCCAAGGCAAAAGACGTCCTGATAGGAGATCGCCCGCATGAGGGCGATCGACTGCGTAATGAAGCACTGCCATAGGAAAAATCCGGCGACCCGCGCGTCGCTTCATGACATTGTCACGGAGCAGCGCTGCGTCGCTAGCGTTGGAACGAAAACTCGTTCACTCGTTGCATTTATGGCACGCTTGCCTTTGCCGACGTTCTGTGTCAGTATTCAACATTAAATCAGATTGGAGAGTTATGTCTTTAACGTTCGCTTTCACGGATATCCACGGTCGTCTTGATCTCCTCAAAGTCCTTTTCGACAAGTGCCAAGACTTCGCCAAGCGCAGCGGCGACGCGAACCCGCAGTACATCTTGACCGGCGACTACATCGATCGCGGCCCGGATTCGGCAGGCGTCATCAAGTTCGTGCGAGAACTCTGCGACGTCCACGGAGCCATTGCTCTTGCGGGCAACCACGATCTCTTCATGGTGGAAGGCCTTGTCCAGGGCCGAGCCAGCAATTGGGGCAGCGAATGGCGGCACAACAACGGCAACTTCATATGGGCATATGGTTGCGCCCTATAGTGACTGGGACCTGATCGAGGCTCTCTCCAAGGACAAGCAGGCGGTGGACGACGCTCTATGGCTCGCCGACTTGCCGCTCATGCACCAGGACGCTCTGCGCATCTTCGTTCATGCCGGGATCGACCCGTACCGAGCGCTCGACAAGCAGGACCCCGACGATCTGGTCTGGATACGCGAGAAGTTCCTCTATCACAAAGATCGCTTCCCCAAGCACGTCGTGCACGGCCACACGCCCTGCACCGACCCTAGGGTTGCTCCCAGCAATCGCACCTGTCTCGATACCGGCGCCTTTCGCACTGGCATCTTGACGGCCGGAGTCTTCGACGATCTAACGCCCGAACCAATCGGCTTCATCCAAGCAAACCAACGAGGACCTTCGTGCTCAAACGGCCGACGCCTCGATCTGAGCTTCTGCCGGTCGTCGCCGCGTTCCTGAACGAGATTGGCCTTCCAGCGCGCGTAGGCGAGCCTGGAGACACGTTCATCAAGGGCGTGTCCATCCGGGGCGGCGAGGTCGTCTTTGCCGCTGACGCCCATCCTGGAGACGTTCTACACGAGGCCGGGCACGTCGCGGTGATCCCGTCGATGTTCCGGCACTTCCTGGACGTCGATACCGACAGCCTTCGGCCGCACTATGACGCGTACTTCCAGGAGCATCCCGAGGCCATGTGCTGGCCCGAGGACCCGATCGCGCGCGCGATTCTTCAGGCCGGAGAGTGCGAGGCGAATGCCTGGGCCTATGCTGTGGCGCATCACCTGGGCATCGAGACGATCATCCCGTTCGAGACTGGGTTTGAGGGGGAAGGCTACTCGGTCCACGACGCGATCGCGGCCGGGCAGTACTTCGGGATCAACGGGCTCTTCGCAGGTGGAATGACCAAGATGCGCTCGCCGTTTAAGCCGGACGAGCCTCACTTCCCGACGATGACCCGCTGGCTTCAGGTCTAGTCCTCCGTCTCTTCCGGAAGAATGGGCACGAGCCCATAGCTCTGGCCGCGCTTCTGGAAGGTGAATGATCCCTTGTACTTGCCTTCGCAAATGAAGGGGAGCAGCCTGTGCATGTCGCACAGGAACATCGGATATGTCTTGTCGTTGGCGTCTTTGAAATAGAAGGTCACGGATGACCGTCCCCTTCCGTATTCCATATAGGTGATCTCAGTCTCGAAGATGTAATTTGGTCGCCAGACTACGCCGCCACCTCTGGCGTACCGGTCAACGTATTCCAGCATGTGGCCATCGTTGTCGAAGGGAATCTCGTAGTCTCCCGCCTTGCCCATCAGTCGTTTTCCCCGAGGATCGGGGCGATGCCGTAGTATCCCTGTCGACGAAACCCAACGAATTGGCCGCTGATTTGGCCATGGATCATCTTGGCAGCGATCTGCTCGAAGTGCTGCAAGAACATCGGGTAGAGGATGTCGTAGTCGTCCTCAAATACGACATAGGGCTGCCCGGTCTTGTTCCAACGAGATGTGGCCATCTTGATCCGCTTGAAGCGGAGGTTCAGCGTCATGATGCGATTGGCACAACCCCTGTCGATGCGCTTGAAGCCGCTTTGGCTGGCAGGGTCGGCTTCTTCATGGTCGCAGCGCATGTAATTGCCGACAGCATCGAGCGCCATTTCGTAGGGTGCCCATCGCAGGCGTAAGAACACCGTCGATGATGCGATAAGTGGTAATTGGTTTCGTCATAAATCCATGCGTCCGAATCTTTAGGAAATTAGCTCGACGGCTCTACAATGTGGTGTTATGTGTGCCAGACGAATTCTCGTTACGGCAATATGTTTCCGCTGAGAGCTGCGCATGACCCACTACGAGTACATCCCCAATGTCATCACGAACCACGAAGAGTGGTTTGCAGCGCTCCAGTCGGAGCTGGCATGGGTGCATCGCGACAACGCTCCACGCAAGGAGTACTGGACCAACACGTTCGGCCGTCCCTACACTTATGGGAGCGGTATGGGCCGACGCACCTATGAGCCGGGCCCGGATCACCACCTGATCGAGATGGGCCGCGTCGGCATCGTGCTCGGCCGCCACCGACTGCTTCCTCGAAGGCTGTTTCGCGAACCTCTACGAGGGCTCGCGCGACTTCCTTGGCTGGCATGCCGATGACGATCTCGGCATCGATCATTCGAAGCCGATCGCCGTCATCACGCTCGGCCAGGGCCGGAACATCCAGTTCCGCAAGATCATCGAGGCGCCGTCCGAGGAGAACCGCAAAGGGGTCTTCGACGAGCCCGAGACGATCATGCTGGAGGGTGGTTCGCTCTTGCTCATGATGCCCGGCTGCCAGTCGACGCACCAGCACCGCATCCCGAAGGCGTCGTTCGTGGCGAAGCCGAGGATCAGCTTGACCTACCGGGGACTCGTGGCATCTCCTGTCGCAAGTGAACCGGAGATTGCTGCATGATCACGTCCCTGCCGACGACGGCGCAGATCGAGGACGATGGGAGATCGATGACCTTGCCAGCAGGGTCATCGAGCTAGTCGACGCGGGCAAGGATATCGGAGGCGAGGCGGCGATGGACGTCAACCGGTTCCTCTCCGAGGCCGCGCTGCGGTTCGCCAAGGTCATCAAGAGCGACGGCCCGATCCTGGTCTCTGCGAAGGCCTTCGCGCTGTTTACGGGCGCGAAGAAGGTCGTGCCCGAGGCGTCCCCGCATCGTGAACCCACGGTGCCCAGTCATTGAAAGCCGAAAAGACATTCGTCGACCGACGACACTTCCCCGATGGTCCCTGGTCAACCGAGCCCGATCTGAAGCTCTGGGAGGACCAGGGCATCGCGTGCCTTGTCGTCCGCAATGACAGTTTTGGAAGTCTGTGTGGCTACGTCGGCGTGCCGAAGGGGCATCCCTGGTACGAGGAGCAGCACCCGGATGCATCAGCCTATGGCAGCATCACCAGCGCAGGACCCATGGAAGGGGTTTGCTGAGCTGGTCGGCATCGACGAGGTCAAGGACCTATGGTGGGTTGGTTTCGATTGCGCTCACTCCAATCGCGATCTCCTGCCAGTCGACGAGAGCGTCATCATGGGCCGCTTGGCCGAGGTCGCCACGCTCCCGGCGCCTGCCGATGACGTCATGGCTTGGTATCGAGAAAGACGCTTGAAGACGACCTACAAAGATTTTCCCTTCGTCATGGCCGAAGTGCAGAAGCTCGCTGAGCAGGCTCGCGACGCGTGATCGACGTCGCCGAGTGGGACTTAATGGTTCTCGCTAGGGTGCTTGAGAGCATCCGGGGAGAATGGACCGAATCCGGGGCCGTCAGGCGGCTCAACACGGCAACGATCCTGACGGACGCGCCCTACCCTCACCGGCTCGAAAGATGCCGCCAGAAGCTGGCTGAGGGGAAGGAAGCGCCGCCGATCCAGGTGGTCGGCTTCAGGGTTGCGTCTCAGACATTCTACACGGTGCTCGACGGCAGGCATCGCACACAGGCGCACCGTGAGGTCGGACTGAAGGGTGAAGGCCGAAATCTCCGGCTATCACACAATCGCTCCGAAGAATTACCGCCTACTCAACGGCAAGCTCTGGGTGCAAATGCAGCCGGATAGCGAGCTGTTGGCCATGGCGCCAATATCCGCGCTCCGCAACATGAGCGACCTGACCTCCGAGGAGACAGCTCTCTTCAAGCAGTTAGGTGTCCGCGAGATCGTGACGAGCAAAGTTCTACACTGACTTTAAACTCTTCAGTGTACGTACAGATGCAGTCCAGTAAATATCGCCATGCGACGTCTCGGCATGGTGCTGCTTGCATTGCTGATCATCTTCACGGACGGCGCCTTGCACAAGGCTCGGACAGGCCCGGCTGCGCCTCCAACATCGACCGACACCATTTCTGCGGCGATGCCGTCGATGCTCGTGATGCAGAGCGCCACGATCGCACATGGCCACGTGAGCAGCATGTCGCTCGACAGCGACTTCGTCGGCTTTTCGACGGGCTACTCGACGATCGAGCTGATGAACCACCAGCGTGAGGCCACAGGTGGCTCTGCGCAGCTCGTGTTCCGGCTCCCGATGAAGAAGCTGTCGCCCTACCCTGTGACGCCGCGTACATCGGCTTCGGGATGGGCTACGGCGCGGGCTGGGGGGCATGCGAAGTATTCGATCTACAAGGACGGTCAGCGTCGGCTCGAAATACGCGCTGACCGACTTGAGCGGACGTCGGCGTGGACGTGACGTTTGGCAACGGCCTACCACACGCCGATGTTCAGGAAGCCGAGCATCACGTACGGCCTCTCCTTCAGCGTGCGTTTCTAGGCCACGATCTCGCCGCAGCGCCGCTTCATGTCTCGATCTATCATGGTCGTGACTTCATCTTGTGAGAAGGTCACAAGAAGCTTCTCTCCCGAATAAAACCACACCGCCTTGTCGGTCGAGAAATCAAGATAGACGGGTATTTCGACGTCGTTCATCGTCACTGTCATCAATTGGTCGCGGCGATGGAGCGACTCGACCACATTCAGGTACATTTCCCTGATCTCAGAAGGGTCAGCGTCCATGTTCTGCCTCGATGTTCGCGAGCTTCTGCTCACGCAGCTCGGCGTCTACCTGGATGAACGAGCCCGGCCTGACCATCTTCCATGCATCATCCGGCTTGGCGTTGAGAAGAAGATAGGTGGAGACCGCTGGCACGATCATGATACGGTCGGCCCGGAGAAGTATGCCTGCGCCAGGATGATCTCTGAGAGAGTTGTGTTGGTCTCGGCGGCGGAAACGACCCGAACCAGCGGTTCCGCCTTCGCTGCGGCCGGGATGCCAATTGCCATGGCTCCCGCCACGGCGACACCACCAACAAGAACTTCACGACGTGTGGTCATCTTTTGCTCCTTCAGAAAGTCGGGCAGTGGATCAATCCGCTTCTAATCGGCGATCCTTCAGAGGAAGGATAGCCTGTCTTCGTCGACAATGATGTATCCGACAAGCTCATCGCCACGATACATCCTGGCGCCGAGGTCTGGACCGGCATACGCGTCACAATAAATTTTGCGATCACAGAAGAGGCCGACATGTTTCGGTAGCTCAGACGGTCCGCTGTAAATATCGTGGGCGCGTACAAAGCGGCCATCGTCCGCGCGAACTTGCGCGCTCTGCAAGATCGTTAGAGAGGTGGCCGAGACTACAATCTTGTCCGAGCCAACGCGCTCTGCAACCTCTTTCACGAGATCGGAGAAGTCCTGATGGCCGCCATCGTAAGCCGCTCTTGACTGGCCCCAAATGTAATACTCACAATCAGGATCAAGCTGAGAGGCAGCCACTGGTAGGCCGCTCGCCAAGATGGCGGCAGCAGCGATGCCTCCCAACAATACCTCTCGACGCGTCGTCATGCGAACCTCCCGAAAACGGATCGACGTCTAAACGAAATTTCGTCAGCCGCAAAGGTCACATAGACCCTCCTAAATACGACATGCGCATTTTCGAACTGGATGGCTGGGCCGACACCGGCTTCAAGAATGGCGACTTCCCGAAGACCAAAGCGGGCAAGCCAATGCACAACTTCGTCCAGCGGATGCAGGACAAAGGCTTCTCGATCACCGGCCTTCCTGGCGGGTTCGGCGTCGTTTTCGCGAAGCCTGAATTGCCGTTCGTCCTGAAGATGTTTCTGTCCGACGATGCGGCTTACAACGCCTACTTCAACTACTGCGAGCAGCATCAGGGAAACCCGCATGTCCCCGTGCTCCACGGCCCGAGACGCGCCGTCAACAAGCAGTTCAACGTCTGCTTCATCGAGAAGCTCACCGAGGTCAAGGATCGCTCGGCAATTAATTTGGCCCTAAACTACTTCGTTGATGTCGTCGAAGAATGCAATTCGCCCGAAGAGCTTGTCACCCGCTTCCAGGAGGCCGTTGCCGCTCGGAGAAAGCATGCCGTGTCCGCAGGCTACAGCTATCGAGATCGAGGACCTCGACGTTCCGATGCTGAAGCTGCTCTTCGACATCAAGACGATCAAGGACCAAGGCGGGTTCAAATGGGACCTGAGGGCTAGCAACATCATGATGCGCGGTGATACCCTCGTCGTCATCGATCCACTGAAGGTTTAGCCGAACAAAGGTCGTCGGCCGATCCTCGATCGAGAGTAGCGGCGGCAGGTTGGCCTCGACGATGAGGCTACGCTTCACCAATGCACCCGGCGCCGGGCGCTTGTTCTCCGGGATCGGCTCCAGCTCCGCATCCGTCATCTCGCGCTCGACGGTCTCCTGCCTCACGAACGTTCCGCGCTTGAAGAAGTCCGGGAATTGCTCGAAGTCGACGCCGATCTCCGCCAGCATCCCGCGCATGCCCTTGACGTTCACCTTGTGCAGCGCCGTGTGCGAGAAGTGGCGCGAAGGCGGCCATCGAGACTGCATTTCGCGTGGCATCCAGCTCGCGCCACAGGCAGGCGTTCGCCAGTTCGTCCCTGCTCGGCACGTTGAAGACGCGGCAGTCGAAGTGCGGGAAGCTTGTCGGCGTAAGCGGCAAACTCCTGGTCGTCGCTGTTGAGAATCGCATGCGTGAAGGCAGCCGTCGCCATCGAAGCCAGGACGCTCGCAAGCTTCTGCGTCTTGCCCGAGAAGAACATGTCGGCAAGCGGATTGGCGTCCAAGTCCACGATCCAGCCGAGGCTAATCTCATCGCTCTGCGTATAACCGAGACAGGCCGACGTATTCTTCACGAGATGCTTGGTCGTCTCGATCATGGAGCGGCTCATGCGTTCGTCGAACGGGCGCCGGAGACCGCGCGTGAACTTCGAGAAGCCGCGACCGTCGATACGCGCGTAGACCGGCAGGGAGATATCGAGACGACGTGACGTCTCGACCTGCTCGTAAAGCTTCATCCTGTCGCCGAGGTTGTCTTTGCTTTCTTCCATCAAATTATACCTTGAAATGTCCTACTGAAATTCTGTTGTTGTGCCTTTACGGAGAAGGTAGTCGGGCGAGACGAACTTGCCGATCTTCCTTCCTGGGCCCGCCGAGCGGATGACGATGCCCTCGCGGATATGCGACCCCGGACAGCGTGTCCTTGCCGTCGCGCAGCTCGATCATCTTCTCCATGCTGAAGGGGCCACGGTAGAGGATCGGCACAGTCTCCAGGCCGAGCACAGCCGCCATCGCATCGCGCTCGTCTGGTGTGAGGAAGCGGCCGTCGCACTGGATGTCGAACAATCGGAACTGAGCGAACCTCGGCGCCATAGTGCAGGTCCTGCACGCCGCGCCCGAAGACCTCGCCAAAGAGACGAACGGTGCTCGGACCACCTGGAGACGCAGTCAGGGCCTCTAGAGCCTCCGGGATGCGCGCGGAGGTGATCGTCCGGACGTAGAGATTCTTCTCGTTGCGCTCGTTGTTCTTGAAGACGCGCTGCGCGGCGCCCAATCCCTTCGAAGTGATATAGACGCGCCTGTCCGGCCCGAAACCTTCATCGTAGCATTCGCTGTCGTTTGCTCCGATTTGGCAGAAGGTCCCGTGAATCTTCTCGGACGCCTCGACGTCTTCGCCGTCCTTGAAAAGATCGGGCTGCTTCTGGATGCTGTCGAAGTCATATTTGATCGAAGCCGGGCAGCCGAACATCTCTCCCGACATGCAGGCGGGAATGACGATGACGCGCTTGGTGATGCCGAGGAACTCGGCGACGTCATGGCCTTCGCTTACCGAATGGGTAATCCTATTTGCGCCGACAACATACTGGTCGCGATCATAGTAGTCGTCGAGAACAGGCAGGAGGATGCCCTGGCTGACGATGCCGCGCAGCTTCACGCACTTGACGCGATCACCTTTGGACCCGGCGAGCAGGCCCTTGTTCTTCTCCTCGTCCCAGAACTTCTCCCGCTTCAGCAGGTACTCGGGAACAATAGCGTCCTCGGGATGTAGACTGTAAGGTCGCGGACCTTAAAGCGATGCGACCCGTCTTCTCGCTTGGCGGTGATAGCGTCGAAGCCAAGCACTTTGTTAATGGAGAGCCTGTCGGCATTTGGTGTGGTCTATTACGTCCAAAATACGGACGACCGGTACTGCAAAGTCTGACAATGAAAAGCCTATTGCGGGTATATTCCGCTAATAGGCTCACCTTAGAGGAGCTGATTTAAAAGCTGCAATATTCTTGGACGGCAGAACATGTTGCTCCTGCCGCCTATCGATCAAGGGAGTTCCGCTTAGGCCGCTTGGCGGCCGTTACGCACCGAAGGCCTTCAGCAGAAGCGATATTGCTACCAAGAACATCGCCGCTGCATTGAAGAGGGCTGCCCTCCTCATCAGCGTCAGGATCATCGCACCCGAATGCCCCTGGCGCTCGATGCTCTTGTGCGTTCTGTACGACATGAGGAAGCAGATCGCGGCGCCGAAGAATCCGGCGCCCGGCAGCAACGAAACGATCGTGCGCATCATCGTCTCCTTACGAGAGAGCAGCTTTGGTCAGCTCCGAAGCCTTCTTGCCGTTGTAGCGCCCCGCCGTGGTTTGCCTTGAAGCGCCGACATGACGTCCTTCATCTTGGCATCCGGATTCGCCTTGATCACCTCGGCGATCGCCGCGCTCAGCTCCTCGTCGGTCATCTCCTTCGGCATGTAGGCCTTCAGAGTGCTGATTCTCGGCGTCGACCTTGGCGAGCGCGTCAGACGATCCGCCCTGCTCCTGCTTGGTGAGGTAGCCGCGCGTCTCGACCATCTTGTCGACGAACTTCTTCAGGGTCGCCTGCGTCTCGGCCTCGGTCGTCTCGCGGGGCGGCGTCGCGTTCTTGCCGATCATGGTGGCCTCAGAGATGACCGTCGAGAGCAGAGTCGCTCGATCGCTGTCGCGCGCCTTGCGCGCGGCAAGCAGGTCGGTCTTCAGGGCGGCCATAGTCGTGCTCATCTCATCCTCGCTTGAACCGGCTTTCGTCAAATCGCTAGATTTCTGCGAACCGTCATCAAGCCATTAAGGAAGATCGCCGCATCGAGCAAGAGCCAAGGTTTTCATGGCTTATCTGGTAGACAAGCGTCGAATGCGGGAAATATATTTCCGGGCAGCCATTGCAAGTTGTCAAGACTTGGATATCTTGAGCGCTCAAGAGGGCCAAAGAGTAGCCGGATGGCACCGATCGCAGAGTCCGTCGTCAACGAGCGTATCCATACGGCGACGTACAATACGAACACGCATACGGTAGTTGCGGAGCTGCGTTACCTGCGGTTCCACATTGCTGTTTGGTACGATCACGCCGACGAGAAATTCTTCTTCAGAAGCACCGAGCGCGGCGTCAAGCTCGCCCAGGGATCAAATCGCGACAGCGAGATGCCGATGATCGAGCTGTTCGAGAAGGCGGTCGCTTCACTGCTGACCAAGGCTGTCCATCAGCGTAGATTTGCCGACAGGCGGGCCGTGAACATTCTGGAGGTCCCGGAGGACACTCCGAACGTTCGGCATTTTCACCCCTCGAAAAGGGGCACCAAGAGCCTCCTGGACGACTACACGCCATTCGACCCACATTGCCCCCGTACCCGACGAGGATGGCTTCTGACGGCCATCCTCGTCGATCCTAGGGCCTACCAGATGCGGAAGGCCGCGATCTGCCGGAGGCTGGCGAAGTGGACCTGCACCCTGTGGCCCCAATTGCCCGAGATCAGGACGAGGCGGTCACCGGTCCGCTGGATGACGCGAGCGACATGGCTGCCGCCGCGAAAGATCGCCAGAGCACCGCGAACGGCGGGCGAAGGCCGACCGTAGTGCAGCCAAGCTGATGCAAGGCCACTGGCGACGCCAGGATGTCCTGCGGCATGCTCGGTGAGGTTTGCAAAGTCGCCGCACCATGCACGGCCGGAGCCCGTGGGATTGCCGCGACCGACGTAGCGGAGCGCGATCGAGACGGTATCGCCGCCCCGAGCTGCGTGATGGCCGGTATACGCCGCGTAGGAGTGTCCGCGACCGTGATGGGAGTGGTGATAGTGCCTCGAAAAGCCACGCGCTTCGGCGGCATGAGACGTCACGGCGAGCGTCAACGCGCACGCCAAAACCTTGATCGTTCTCAAAATCATTTCCTCTTAATCAACGTTTCAAACAATGACCCTCCCTTAGCCCAGACGAGTTTTCGTTTGCAAGCGTTTAATTTCCGCCGCATTTCGTTGTGTGGCAAATGAGCAACAAAGGCGCCAGTGATCAGGAGACCCGTGGGGTCAGTATACCGAGCGGAGACTTGGCCGTAGATCAGGCGGCGGGCGCTTTTGCCTCTCCCAGCTTGATAAATATTCGATGGTCGTGATCGGTACGAACCGGCTGGAGGCGATTGACTGGCTGCAAGAGCAGCTCGGCAACATCGCGAGACCTCTCGCCGAGCAAGCATTCAGAGCTATGGAGTCGCAGGGACTGATCCTTGAAGACGCGACGCGGGTCGCCACGCATCAGGCTCATTCCTGTCGACGATCTCCACAAGATCGCTAAGGCCGACCAGATCGAGCGCGACAATGCGCGCATGTCTCGTCGTCGTCACTCCAACACCGAGAAGTCGCAGTCGTCTCAGAAGAAGAAGGTCAACCGGATGATCCTGAAACAGGGCAACAGTATTGACTGCGCCGAGGATGAAATCTATAAGTAGGCGATTGCTGTAGGGGACATTGTATGAAACGCTTCACCATCAAGGTCGACGAGACCAAAGCCACCAGCCAGCATCGCTGGGCTCCCGATCCCCACAAGCGAGGTGGGGTCATCAAGTCGAAGAAGACGTATACCAGGAAGGGTCAGCCGAAGGTTGACCCTTCTGCTTTTGTGTGACGCTCTCGCCCTGTCAGATGTACGGCCCGTAGGCTTCTGCGAAATCAGCCCAGTCGGGGATCAGCTTGGTATCGAAGATGATCCGGTCGCGGTAGAGGATGGCCCGTAGGATCGCCACAGGATCGCGTTGGCCTCGATCTTCAGCAGGAACTCGAACGACGAGCACTCTTCCGGATGGTCGTTGATGCTCTGGAGGCAAGCCTTACTGATCGGCTCCCCTGTGTGGTACTGCATCAGATTCTGGATGAGGTAGCGCAGATGCCGATTACAGTGGTGCTCCCAATCCGGCAGGTTCGTA
This sequence comes from Melastoma dodecandrum, assembly GCA_029817715.1. Classification (NCBI taxonomy): domain Eukaryota; kingdom Viridiplantae; phylum Streptophyta; class Magnoliopsida; order Myrtales; family Melastomataceae; genus Melastoma; species Melastoma dodecandrum. The sequence continues at coordinate 489,857 of JARUPY010000371.1, forward strand.
TGAAAGCGGTACCGGTTTACGTAAAGGCGCCCGATGACGATAGTCTTGAATACCTTGGTCGTTTGTTCATCATGAATCTTAGAAACCGCCAACGGTGTCCGCCATAGGGACAAGCAGGTGTCCCCGCCTACAGGAGGTTTCTTTGTCACACCCGAGATCATACGCTTCGTTCTTACACAACTTCGATCTTCCTTGATCGAAACGGTTCGCAAGTCAATAGGTTCATTTGTTGCTAGTCGCCACAGTAGCATGGTGAAACCCATTTTTAATTGTCCGGAGGAATAATTTCGCGGGCCCCTTCCGACGCTTGCGGGCTTTCGGTGGCGGGGTCTGGGTCTTCTTGACGTTTAGTCCGAGCCGCATCTCCGTCAGCTCACTGTCGGCGACGAATTGATAATTTCGTGACCCTCTCGTCATCCATCCCCTTGGTTTCGACCACGTCGACATGGCCCGCTGTGAGCCTTCCGACCTGCCTTCGCAGCCTCGGTGAACTCGATACGCCAGCAACGCCGCGTATTCGAGGGTGACGTCCAACGTAATGGCCGGTATCGCGTAGCCGCGTTCCTCCAGGCGCCGCGAGCCGTACGGGTGACGACCTTGTTCCGGCTGTCGTCGATCTTGTCGAAAGCATCTACGATCGCATGCCAAAGGGTGTGCGCATATTTTCCGTCTACAGCCTTTTGCTTGGCCATTCAAGACAAATGCCAGATGACGCGTGATACTTTGGATCATCTCCGGCAAGCGTCGGAAAGGCTCAGCAATCAAAAGCATAGGCGCGTTCATAAATAGTTGATGGACAACTCGCCTAAAGACGTTGCAGAAGGCATCCTCCGGTCGCTGATCGATGGAGAAGGACTTTGACCGCTATCTGTGCAACAAGCTATTTAATACGGGCAGTGGGCCACTCAATCGCATGATCCGCGAAGTGTTCGACCGTGGCTACCTGACGCCCGAGCAGCATGTGCTGCTCAAGAAGCGTGCTAGCAAGCGCTGTGAGATGAACGTCCATCTGGACGATCTGCCGGGGGCGAAGCGCTTTGGCGCATTCGTCATGATCCCCGGCGACAAGATCGACTAGCCTCTTACCACGGCAGCCGCGCCAGCTCGCGCTCGATGTTCTCGGGCCGCCACAGCGGCAGGACCTTCTTGGAGGCTATCGAAGGTGACGGTCTTGAGCTGAAGGCTTCCGCCTGTCGCAACGGCTCTCGGCCAAGGTATCGGCCTCACAGAGGCGCTCCTTGCCGTTCAGGCGGCTGCTGAACTCGGAGAAAACAACGAATATATGCTGGCCTGACCGTAGTGATCCGGGCCCAGATGGTAATAGGCGCTGACGCCGAACTGCTTCTTGGGACGTGCGCTGCGCCAGACGCGCCGGCTTGCGACGTCCGCAGGAGGGGATGCGTGCTCGACGGCGGCGAGAGCCTTGGCCTGCTCGGCGCCGCTCGTATGCGTCGATCTCGTTTGCACCAGCTGTAAGGCTCGTGCTCGTCGACCCTGGACACATCGCACTTCTTTTCGAGCGCCTTCCATTCGCGCCGGATCGCGGGCCCGCGCACACGGTTGGCTTTTGGGCACGCGAGCGCTCGCCATCGGCGTACAGATTTTTCGGGGGAGAGCTGACCGGCGAGAGACAGAAACTCAGCCTTGTCTTGGATCGTCAGCATCAGCAGCAATATACCGTCCATCAGCAATGAAGGTATCTTACACTGTTTCTCGTTTAAGTCAACGGCTCCGACTAGTCTTCGTCTTCTGGCTCGTCATGCTCTCCGAAGAGTCGACCAGTCCTGGAGACTTCTTCGGTAAGTTCTGCTTCGAGTGTGGCCGTCCATTCGTCTGGAGCTGGCGCCCAGTTGCGACCGATGTATGTTTCTCACCGCGTGAGCGGGAGCTTGTCGCGGCACCATGCCCTTCAGAGTTGGGTCGGAGTTGATCTCCTCGGTGGTGAAACTGACTCTCGCTCACTTCTTGTCGTCCTCCGAGCCTTTCGCCCAATCGGGCGTGTCGATGCCTCCGTTCAAATCGTAAATGAGATTTCGTGCATCGTCAGCCTGAAATCACGCCCTTCTGGTACTGATTCCATATCTGCTTGACCTGCACGAGATGCTTGGCCTTGCCAGCGCCCTTCCCGTTGAAGAGGTTTCGTGCTGCCTCGCGCCAAGTTAAATCGACTGCATCTCTCGCGGAAGGATGTCTCGATCGAGAAGCGGCGCGGCGATAACCTTCAGCATAGAGAGGATAGGTTCCTTTCACGCCGGTCTTAGCAGAGCCACGAGACGGGATGTAATTATCGTCGATGCCTGCCGGAAAGCGTGTTCTTGAAATTGTGAGCGACTTCTGTCGTGTTCCTCCGAGAGGATGCAGAAGACCAGCCGCAACAGCGTGCGTATGCGATTGTAACGTCGCCGCTTTCATTGTTTGGGTCTAGAAGGTTATTGAAAAACGACCTCACTTTATGGCGCTCTCCCATCAGAACGGAGATTCTACTCATGTCTCCATTTGCCTGGATCGATCCAATAGCTTTTGAAACTTCAGATAGTGATCCCCAGCGCAGCTTCGCATGCTGCGTCCGGATTCTTCGCTCCCTTGCCGTAGGCGTCGCCGTTCGTATAGGTGCGGGTGATCACGCCTTCGGGCTCGACCATTCCGTAGCTCGAAGGATTGTGCGCCTCGTCGAAGGTGCGAAATCCAGGCGGCCTGGAGATCAAGGTCGGCGTGGATCAGGTCCTCAAGCCGCTTGCCCTTGATGGCCTCAAGGATCGCGAGGTTGCGATCATTGATCCATATGCGCTGGGCTTTTTCGTCCATCTCCGGCGTCCAGGAGCTTGGTGCGCTGATTGAATGTAAGCATCCAGGATGCGATTGCCGATAGACCGCGTTCTCGTGCCAAGTCTTCTGCGGGCTGACCGCAGCATAGACGGCTGCCTGCGCTTGCCGGTTCGATCCCGTACTCCTCGGCCTTCTCAGCAAATGATCTTGTTTGCGCCGTCGTACCACCTGCGAGCGCGCTCTCTATTGGCTGGAGTCATCTTGTCGAAGAGGAAGTTCAGATTTCCTCTTACGTTGCTCGGCGAACTTGTCGGCGACGCGATCATCACTTGCCGCGACGGTCTTTAGGTGGAAGGGCAGCATACTTCTTAACAAGACCAACGTTGTGGCTGAAACTCTTGGGGTCCTTCTTCGCCGCGTCGATGTCGACCTGAAGCGTGTCGTCGGTCGGATCGTCGGTTGCGTTTACAGCGGTTGGAAGGCGGGTTGGAATGCGAAGCTCGACTAGAAAGGATTCGAGCAGCATGTCCTTCGATTAGGTCGATATATTCGCGCATTCCATATTTATGCGCGCTAGAGACCCAGGCGCTTGATCGACGAGGTCGTAGATGGCCTGCACCTTGGCGGCGATCTCGTTCATGATCCGCTCAGAGTCGAAGGTCAGGCGCACGTCAGACGCATCTGCATACTTGCATACGGATCGTCGAAGAACGATGCGATCTGCTGGGGATCGGCGAACATCACCCAGACGTCGCCGAGCTTCATCTTGCACCATCGGTGATATACGAAAGCGGGATGCGTTCGGTCGGAATCTTGCGGACGATGTCGGAGAGTACGTAGCGGATATCCATGGCTTTATTTAACAAAAAGCCCAAGAGACGAATCTTCTTGGGGCTCCTCTTACTTCTTGGTGAAATGGTTCTGGGTCGACATCCTGGGGATGTGCCCGATCGCTGTCACGATGATCGCAGCAGCCTTTATAAGACTGTCGCGAAATTCGCTCTCGTCAGGGAGATTGGCGCCGCGCCTTCCGCACTCGGCTAGATAGCGAGACGTGATCGCGATCCAGTCGTTGGGTGCGTTTCTGAGGTCCCACTCCGACCCTGGAAGGTCGGAATGCTTCTCACGTTCGGCCAGGATGGCTGCAACGATCTCCTCGACGCTCGTCCATCTTCACGCGCCGCCCATCATTGCGGCTGCATAGGCCTCGATCGTCGACATTGTCGGCGGTCTCGGTCGAGATGATCATCTCATGCTGCTCCGGGACGAACTCGTCCACGATCTGCTCGCTGACGACATCGACGTTGTCCTCGATGACCGGCATGCGCGCAGGCGGCTGCCAGATGGCGTTCGTATGCGGCATAGAGGCCGGGCGCTAGCTCGGGAGCATGCTCGTAGGCCTTGGCGATCTTCTGATCGGAGACGCGCTTCAGCTCGGCTGCCTCGGCCAAGAGGTTCTTGGCGACGGCGATACGCTGATCGGCGTTGCGGGCGTTGATGTTGTGCAGATGCGGGTTGAACTTCTCGGATGAGAAATCCTTCTGCTCGGGGAGAGCAGCGTCCTGCTTTCTTTCGCCTCTGCGATGAGCCACGATTGACCTTGCGCCAGCGGGATCGTGATGGCCGGGGACGGCTTCATGACGATCTGATCGATGTGCGCAGGGATCAGCAGGCGCGCGTTTGTGGAGCGCGTCGAGGACGCGGACGCCGGTATCCGGCATCAGGCGACGGTGCAGAATCTCATAGAAGTTGTTGGCAGCCTGTCCCTCGGCGCTCTGGACGAGATCACGGATGACGCGCGCTCGTAGTGCGGAGGAATGGTGTCCATGTTGACGATCAGAGCATGATCTTCCTTGCCGGGAATCTGCATGAAGACGACGACGCAACGCGCATCGGTGTTCACGACCTTACCGACGTGCTTGTACATCGCCATTAGGCTGAGGCCTCCGGAGTTGCGGTGGGCGCAGCGGCCGGGGCAGAAGCGGGGGCAGCCGTATCGGTTGTCGTCTCCGGGCCGGTCGGGCCCGTGGCAGCCGTAGCGGCAGCATCGGCGTCAGCCTTCTGCGCAGCGGCGACGGCCTCAAGGAAGGTCGCAAAACGGGTGCGGCATCCAGCGGCCTTGTTGATGGTCTTCCCAACCCTTGAACGCTCCCTGCTCCGCAGCGTAGTCGAAGATCGCGACGGCCAACTGGATGTCGGCGATGTCGAGCCCAGCGGCAGGAGCGGCAGTCGTGGTGGTAGTATCGGTCATTAAAAATCCTTATGAAAGAACTATAGCCAAAGTCTATTCCTGGCTTGTGTATAGATGCAATATTAAATCAGTATTTTTCGAATATTGCCTTGGTACTTATGGGGATTGCCGCGAAAATGGTCCATTTAGGATGGATTTAAGTCCGGCAACGTCGATGTCGTGCCCTTCGGCTGGTATCCAGGCATGCCGATCGGCTCGACGATCTCGATGAGATCGCGCGACCACCCCGTGCAGAAATCGATCCACGACTCGTGCGGAACCTGAATAGGCTCGTTCCGTCTCTTCTTGACCAGCTCGAAGAACGTCGGCACGTACGGCATGTTCTTTGGAACGATGGCCGCGTTGTCGCCCTTCTTGTTGTTGCACGTCCGGCAGGCTGTCGAGATGTTGTCGAGTAGGCTGGAGCCGCGCCTGGCTCTTCGGCTTGACATGGTCCGCAGTCAAAGCAACGTCCTTCGCACCGCAGTACTGGCACGTGTAGCCGTCGCGCAGGAACGCTACGCGCGGCCGATGAAGGACCCTGCGCTTGGCGCCGATAGACGGTGCGTTCGACAGGACGACGGACGGCACATAGAGCGTCGTCCATTGGCTACGAAGCTTCCAGTTTTTCATAGAAGTGCAACGCGCGAATGTTGCCGAGAAACACGCCTTTGACCGAGTCTTGCCAGTCGATCGCCGAGGACATGGGAAGCACGCACGTTGGCGCTCCCTCCCTGTTTAGAACCAGTGTGTGTGGCATCGAATCCTTAGAACATCATCAAGTTTGTAACGATCGGCTTCCCTTCTTCATCCCACCTCAAATCGATGGCCTGAAAGCTGACCACCTTTGCCGCATCCCGTGTCGAGGAAGACGGCTCGCCCACCGCTCGTATTGTCGACGACGAGTGGCGCCTCCTTGCGCCTGATGTCGTGGCCGACGATCACGGTGCTTCCCTTCGGGATCGCAGACACCCAGTTGTAGGTGCGCGGCACGAAGACGTTGCTCGGGCCCGGCTCGAACTCGCCGAAGAGAGCAGACGTCTCGATGTTCTTGCGCGTGGCGGTGTCGTTCCATACGCCCGGATGCACGGCCGCATGCGCGAAGGTGAAGCTGCCGAGGCGACGAACATACTGCGCGTGATTGACGAGGCCGTTGAAGCGCCCGCACCACTGGTTTGCCGCTTTCGGAGAAAGCTGCTTGAGCGCATGCGTCGTGATCTTGTTTGCCGTCGCTGAGGTTGATCTGAATCACCCTGGCGTATCCAGCGAGCGATCTTGCGCTCATGGTTGCCGAGCATGATCTCGGCCTCTCCACGCATGACCATGGAGTAGACGGTGTCCGCGACTTCGAGCGTCTGCGGCCCGTAGTCGATCACGTCGCCCAGGAAGATCATGTAGTTGTGCCGCGAGCCGAGCCCAGCTAATGGCGGTGAGCAGGCTCTGCTGCATCCCGTGGATGTCGGCGACGACGCTGATCCCGTTCCACGTCGATCGGATAGCCTCCAGGCTGGGATTGGCACGCGGCACGACGGTGATCCTTGGCGCCGACGTCGATGACCTCGGCGACGCCGTCACCGCGATAGATGTCACGCTGCGCTGCCCGCCATAGGTTCATGGCAGTCGGGCTCGCTCCTGTCGACGAGGCGAGCAGGTAGAAGACCGGCACGCCATTCTCGATGCCGATTCTTGCGAACGACAGACGATCGTCTCGCTTCAGGTTCGAGGCATTGATGACGACGCGCTCGCCCAGCGACAACTTCAGCTCGGCGCGGTTCCGCATCTCGGGGAAGACGATCCCGAGCAGGCGCGGATCGTCGTTCTGGCCGACCAGCTCCTTCGCAGTCTTATCGGCAGACAATACTTCGTGGTTCGGGAATGTTGCATAGACGAGTTCGTCCCTCGCCATGTCGTTTGCTCCAACGACGATCACAATGCTTTGTCTAGGTATGACTTTGTTCATAATCCAATGATGATATACGCTCGTATCCAAGTGGTGTCGAGAAATCTCTTGACCGATCACGTCTGCGTTGACAGAACGACGACCGGTTTTCGTTTAGCAGGGAGGTTTTACACCGATCGCCGTAGCGGTCGTCTCGCCGATTTGGAAATGTCTCCAGCGAGCGAAGGGCAGGAGAACGAGCCGCCCCACCGTCGAGTGAAAGACGGTCGAAGAAACGGAGCAATTAGACGTTATGAAACGACTTGTACTCGCTCTAGCGGTGACGCTGGGGCTCTTTTCGCCTGCCCACGCAGACGGCCTATTGGACCTTTTCGGCCCTGCCTACGCGCCGCCTTCGCTACGGCCCGCCATCACCACGACGCAGCGTCTGGTCTATCGCGGGTACCGGCATGGCGCTCGTCTCTTTCGCCGTACCGTTGTGGCGCCTGCGGCTGGCATCTACCAGATGGTCACCGAGGTCGCGACCGAGAACGGGGTGAGCCCGGCTTTGGTTCACGCGATCGTCCGCAAGGAGAGCGGCTATCGCTGCAATGCGCGCAACGGTGCCGCTGTCGGCATCATGCAGACCAATCGGCGCACCGCCGCATCCATGGGTATCAGCGATCCAATGTCGTGCCGTGGTGGCCTCGAAGCGGGTGTCCGCTATCTGCGCCAGTCGATCGCCATGCATGGCTACGGCTGCGCGGCCTTCTCGGCGTACCAGTCTGGCCTCGGCGTACACCGTTGCAGCGCCTACGGCCGTCAGGTGATGGCTGCCATGGCCGGTGGCGCGCCCCGACCCACTCTGGTCGCCTCGGTGAGCCCCAGAAGCTTCTATGGCTACCATCGCCGCTACGCCGGGTTCCACCGCCATCGCTTCTTCCGCTACGCGGTGTTTCATCACCGCTACCATCACCTGCGCTACGTCATCTGACGACGCATAAGGAAGGGATCGCGGTGATGCTGCCGCGATCTCTTGCGACGGCCGCCGAATAAGGCGTCTAGGGACTGGGTGAGTCAAAGGGCTGAGCGTAGATGCGTAGATCGCCGAGGTCACCGTTCAGCGCGTCCAGGAATGCCTGAGCCACGTCTCGCTGAGCCTTCCGGCAGTTGCGCATCTCGACGATCTGTGGGTTGTCTCCGATAAGCGACGCTATGCTCTCGTTGGCCTTCTCCACGACGCCCTTCGACAGCTCGCGAAGCACCTTGACTGACGGTATCTTGCTCATTCGTTTTCCTTCAAATCAGGTACTTGACGACGATCTCGCCTTCGTGGGTGAGGCGCACCCTTCCGCCACCCTCCTCGTTCGGTTCGCGGACCATCAGCTCGTCTGGTACGGCCGCGATGAGCGGCCACACTGCGGCGCTCACCGTTCGCCAGCCTTCGCCACGATCCGGGCTCCGCAGAAAAACGCGGAGCATGCTTGTCTGATTGCTCGTGAGCGCCACCTGCTACCGCCCGTGATTCTTCAGGAACGCGTCCTCGGCGGCCCAGCGCTCGGCGTCGGCCGCGTCGGCGATGATGCTCTTGGCGTTCTCGATCAGCGAGGCTCCGAGCGCATCAGCGAGAGCCATGGCCATGGTGTCGAAGTCCGGGTAGGAGCCAAACTCGTCGGAGTCGGCGTCGTCCCGGATAGCCGGGATCGCCGTTTGGCATGTAGCTGCGACCGGGCCTGACCGTGGTGACCCATAGCTGCCACTCCTTCGTCTCGTTGTCCGGATCACCCGGCACGTACAGGTCGAAGGATTCGAAGGAGAAGTGCGTATCGCTCTCCTTCTTGAAGGTGACGCGCATGAGCGTGGATATCGCCATCAGCGTCTTGATCTGATCGATGGTGATGGCCTTCTCGATTGTCTCTGACATAGCGTTTCTCCTCGATTCTTTTTGCTTCAAAACGTGCGCTTGGGCGTCTGGAAGGCCGCTTCGATCGCGTCGCGCATCGCTGCGTGCATCTCGGACGAGATCGTATCCTTCGGCGTCGAGGCCCATGGTCTTGCTGAAGGAGCGCATGGCGGCGTCGATCTGCAAATTCGACATGGTACGACTCGTAGAGCTGACCCAGCTTCACGCTCTCGGCTGCGACTGCCCCGGATCGGCCGGTGGCCTGCGTGAGGTGACAGCAGGCAAACCAATAGAGTGCCGCTGAAAAGAAACCTGCCGTCCGAGTTGTGAAGTCGCCAACGATCGGTGTCATTGAATCGCGAGCCGGGAGGACGTCACGTAGAAGCCATCGACCTTGTGATGTCCCTCGCCGATCTTCTCGTGATCGCAGGACAAGGGACTTCGCGTATCCTTCAATGATCTTGTCGGCCCAATCGAAATCCACGGATCATTTCCTCCTGGGACGCCTCATCCGCCTGCGGCGTCTTTGCAATCACTTCCGAAGTGTAGCGCACCTCGCCCTGGGCGTCTCGCGCCTCGATCACCTTGCCGTACACGGCTCTCGTCCAGCCGTTGTCGTGGCCCTTGTTGTTCGAGATCATGTACCGACCATCGGCCGCAATCTTCGTGATCTTGTGTGCGTCGATGAAGCGGCCCTTCACCTTCGAGAAGACGACGTCACCGATATCGTACTCGTCCTGGCGCGCGTATGTGCACAGCGCCGGGTTCGGGAGGATCGGCAGCATGGAGCTGCCGAAGCACTTCATCTTGCCGGTGCCGGTTGACGCCCAGGGCCTCGACGAGCGTGAGGTACTTGCTCGTCAGAACACGTACCCCGGTCGCGCATGCGCTGCTCTGCCCAGCGCTGGTCGATGCGTCCGTCGTTGCGCATCAGGTGTCCTTCTTGGGTCGGTAGTTGAAGACGAGGCGTGTGGAATCGCTCTCTTCGTAGGGGTAGCGGAACCGTTCGACTTCGATGTCATCGAAGACAAAGGTCTTGCCGCCCCGCAGAAACTGGATGGCTGCAAGCTGAAGCGTGTTCTCGGCACTGACATCGGAGCCGATGATCTCGGCGACGATCTCGTTGGAACCGTCGATACGCAGAGCATAAGCCGGAACCTCGACAAGACGCGCGCGGATCACGTCGTCCGGGGAATTGCGGTAGAACGCAGTCACCGGTCGCGCGACAAGGTCGGCCCGACCCTTCACGATATCGATTGCGTCGAGATCAATCGGCGTCATGTGGGACCACCTCCACGTCGGCGATCGACGCCGCGCACCAGCCATCCTTGCCGCTCCAGCGGATCGAGCCCGGTTCGACGACGATCTTCATATCGACCGCTTCGTTGTAGGCGCGATTGGCCTCGGCCTTGTTCGGGTTCGTCCGCGAGTCGAGGATCAGCGCGTCGAACTTCGCGAACTCGTCCTTGTGCGAAGGGTGATATCCGCGCTCCTTGTCGCTCATGTGCAGGATACGCAGCGTGTACTGCGAGAGCAGGTGACTGACCGTCACGATCTGCCGACGCACCGTGCGGTATTCCCGAGGCTGCTGCTTCGAGTTGCCGGAAGCCCGGACGAGAGTGCCCTTCGGGAGCACGACCTTATCACCCTTTTTGATCGTCATCGACAATCTCTATACCTCAATACTTCCGCAATGCAAGGGAGTATACAGGGAAACGAGAATTCGTCAAGCGGCTAAATATTGCATGCGGAATTTCATTGACATTGTCGAGAGCGAGCGCCTCAACGAGCTTCAGAAGTACCAATCGACGCCGGAGATCGAAGAGTTTATCGCGCAGATGCAAGACTCCCACGAGTATTCGAACCATCAAAACTTCAATGTCATCAACGAGTTTGCGCATTACATGCAGGATCGGGGCTTCACCGTGCTCGGCCACGGCGGCTTCGGCATCACCTTTGCCCATCCGACCAAGGATTATGTCGTCAAGCTGTTCATGCGCGATCCGGCTTATCTAGCCTTCGTCAAGATTCGCCCTCGCCCATCAGGGCAATCCTCACTTCCCGAAATTCCGGGGCAAGTTCATGAAGATCGGCGAGAATGCCTTCGTCGTGCGCATGGAGCGTCTCTCCCCGATCGAGATTCCGAGGGACATCGCTGTCTGTGAGATCATCGCCAACTTCTCTCGGTTGAGCAAGTCGCCGAACGAGTTCAAGATGATGCTGCGCAAGGAGACGTCGAATCGGGAGGCCGCCGCCGCCGCCAAGTACCTCATCGACAATCCCAGCATCCTCGACACGGCTGCGTTCCTCAGAGCATCCAGGGGCGTGTTCCTCAACGATCTTAGCAACAAAGAGAACTTCATGAAGCGCGGCGACACGCTCGTCTTCATCGATCCATTCTTCATGGACTCGCGCGAGAGCTGAATATAGACAAAGTCCCAGGCCGGTAAGTAGAGTCAGCTCACGAGACATATCCGTTCAGGGCTAGGAAGTGGTGACGCCCGCCACACAATCGCAGGTACCGGGACATGAGGCGAGAAATACGCCGTCCGACCGGGACGCGAGGAGGACGGCCGCCCGAGACGATGCGAGTGAAGCTCGTATGACGCCGCTCGGTTAGGATGGGTTCGATTCCCGTCTGCATGGCGCCCACAATGAGGACAGGTGTGTCTGACGATTGACCGCTTGTCCCTGCCCTGCCGGTCTCTCTTGCTGGTGTGGGTAGATTCGGCCGCAAAGGCCGTAACCGCTAGGCTCTCATAAATCGCCCGAGAGGCAAGATCACATCGTGCAAAAGCGCATTCGCGACACGACGTCCAAATCCCCACTCTCACAACTAGGTGGATCAGCCAGAGAAGGGCGATGATCGCAGGTACAGGGTAACCGCCTACTGTCGACTGACGAAGTCGAACTGATCGCTAAGAGGGATGTATAAACTCATTGAACATGTACATCGACTTTCTCCCCCTGTCTTTGTACGCAGAACTTGCGTGTGGAGGCAGGGGGAGAAAAGCGATATCAATCTATTGAACATGAGCCGAAAAGAATCATTTCAAATACGAATTATGCTGAGCAAATGTTGGTGGGCGTATTCGACCTGAACGCCAGTGAAGGGAGAAATAGCTCGCCAACCGAGGAAAGCGCAGCTTTCTCTCGCACAACCGTAAATAAAATATGCGTACTAAACAAAGCCTATTGGAGTATGAGCTTAGGCGTCGACCTGAACTGGCGTCGCTCTACGATCGTCTCGACGGACATCAGCATCAATGAATTGCAGGCGATGTCATTCCCAATGAAATGGATCAAGGAGGCCTTTCTCGAAGAGAAGAAGGCGATGGAGCATGTCCCCGGTGCCATCATAACACCTCGGCAGCAGCTTGCCGCCTTCGATAGGATCAAGGCTGCGATCAAAGAAGATGCCCGTACGAAGGACACGGAGGGACATCTGATCCTATGGTGCGGAGCCGACGACTATCTGGCATTGGATCGGGGATCGATCAGCATCAAGGAAAATCGCTATCTCTTCATGCCCAACGATGGTGGCGTCTATCACGAGAACATCTTCAGCCGCCTCGTCGACAAGAAAATCTATGCATCTGGTCGCCCGCAAGGTGCAACGACGCTGTCAGCCTACAAGGAACTCGTTCAGAGGGTCAGAAACGAGAATTGTCCGGCTGGTGCACCACAAATCGAGGTGGGCGGCGCTATGCCGAAAACGTCGGCAGCAGCGAATCTGACGGCGAGCCTCGGCGTGCGCTTCTCATAAGAAAGCCCCCGCTTCGGGGAGACAACCGAAACGAGGGCCTTGGGGATAAGCTCGCAAACAGTACGAGCACCGACATCTAGCCGTTCGCTTGACACCAATGTCAAGAGCTAGACGAAAACTCGTTGTACGGCTAAGGCTTAGCCATGACGAAGCTACGATTCTATGACACTGCCTCTCGCGCGAAGAAGGTGTTCGCGCCGATCGATGCAGACGATGTTCGGGTCTACGCGTGCGGCCCGACAGTCTACGACTACCTGCACATCGGCAATGGACGCATGCTCATCGTGTTCGATGTGCTCTACCGTCTTTTGCGCCACCACTACGGCACTGATGCCGTGACCTATGTCAGGAACATCACCGACATCGACGACAAGATCATGGCGCGCGCCGACGAGCGCAAGGTGACGATCGAGGCGCTGACCGGCGAGATGATCGATCTCTTCTTGGAAGACGCCGAGGCGATCGGCTGCCTGAAGCCAACGAAACAACCGCGCGCAACGAAGCACATCGACGAAATTCAGGCGATGATCGCGCTGCTCATCATGCAAAGCAACGCATACGTCGCAGATGGGTCATGTCCTCTTCGATGTCACATCTATGCCGGACTACGGCACAAAGGTCTCGAACCGCCCTGTCGACGAGACCAACGACGCCTTCCTGCAAGATCAAGCCTACAAGCGCAATCCAGCCGACTTCGTGCTGTGGAAGCCCTCGACGCTCGAACAGCCCGGCTGGATCAGCCCCTGGGGTCGAGGCCGCCCCGGCTGGCACATCGAGTGCTCGGCGCTGGCGCACGAATATCTCGGCGAGACGTTCGACATCCCACGCTGGCGGCATCGACCCTCGTCTTCCCACACCACGAGAACGAGAACGCACAAACGTGCTGCGCCTTTCACGTCGACCGCATGGCGAACTTCTGGATGCACAATGGCCATCTCACGGTCGGCAGCGAGAAGATGGCCAAGAGCGCGGGCAACCATGTCACGATCCGCGATCTATGGAAGGGCAAGGCACTCGGCGGCCCATGGTCGGGATCGGTGATCCGGCTCGCGATGCTGACGACGCACTATCGCTCCTCGCTGGAGATCAGCGAGAATAGCTTCAGGGACGCCGCCAAGACGCTGCACGCCTTTGCCAGGGCGACGGCGAAGGCAGACAAGACAATCCCGTCAGACGCCTTCTTGGAGGCTCTCAGCGACGATGTGAACACGCCCCAGGCGATCGCCGAGATGCACAAGCTGAAGGATAGCGATCCTCATGCCTTGCTGGCCTGCCTCGATTTCCTGGGGATCACGCCCGAGCTGGCGCTCAAGACCGTCGAGCCAGAGGACAAGCTGAAGAGCCTGATCGATCAGCGCGACGCGGCGCGCGCCGCGAAGGACTGGGCAGCGAGCGACGAGTTACGCGAGCAGATCGCAGCCATGGGCTACGAGGTCCGCGACGGCGCCAACGGCACCGAGGTTCTCGCGAAGAGCTAGAGGCCGGAAGCGGCCCTGAAGCCCTCAAGGAGAGCTTCGATGTTCTGCTTGCCGATCGGATTCTGGCTGTGAACGTAGTAGTCGAAGCTCGGCACGATGCAGTGATCCAGGCAGTAGTCTACGATGAAGTTGGCGACGTCCATTCCGGTGCGCTGGTCGGGCCCGAGATCGTGATCGAAGCTGATGAAAGACGGCAGGCCGTGCTCGGTGATGAGCTTTGCGGCCTCGTCGTAGGTCCTGGCTATCGTCCAGCCGTCGCCAACGGGATCGCGTTCGTCATCAAGGAAGAGCTTCATGCAAATATCGACGTGGGTGACCGTCGACCGGTAGCATCGTCCCATGGACAATTCAAATAACGAAAATCCGTTGGCTTACGTGGCTATCGGACGCGAGGACATCCTCGCCATCATCGAAGCGGCGCGGCGCTCGGCCGAGGAAGTTCCGGCCACCTTCATCGCTATGCTGGAGGCGCTGCTGTGATCGAGCCGAGCTTCTACACCGAAGAAGAGATCGCGCTGATCCGCGAGCAGCATCGTGAAACGATCGCGAAAGCCCAGCAGGCCGTGCGCGCGGCGGGAGTCGAGATGCATCCGCGTGTCGCCATGATGCGCTACCGCACGCTGAAGAAGAAGCTCGCTGGTGTCGTCGAGGCCATCAAGGCGGCCCCGGCCGATCAGCCAATCGACGTCCTGTCCATGCTGGAAGAGCTACTCGACACCTGACGAGTTTTCGTTAAAAGGGCGCGAAATTCACGAGGAGTCGCCCGATGGACGAACCCCAGAGCCGCCTTGGCAAGATGAACATCCTGTCTGATGAGAAGGACACACTGCTTCGTGCCGCCATCAACAAGTATGTCGTCAAATGGGGAGACTTCGTCCTCTCGTCGGGGGAGACGAGCAAATATCTCTTCCACGCAAAGGACATCCTTATGCGGCGAGACGTCTCCAATCTGGCCGCCGAAGCGGTCTGCGCGGTCGCGCACCATAATCACGCCAGCATCCTTTGCGGCATCGCGACCGGTGGCATTCCGCTCGTCGGCGCCGCGCTCGCTTTGGACTCTGGGCATGTGCCACAGCCGACGCACGGCTGCTACCTGCGCAGTGAGCCCAAGAGCTACGGCTCGAAGAGTCGGCTGGAAGGTCTGACCGACATCGAGATCGAGGGCTTCGCAAAGAGCCGCAAGCGCATCATGATGGTCGAGGACGTCACGACGACAGGCAACTCTGTGCACAAGGCGGTCGAGTACCTTCGCAATGACCTGGGCCTGTGCGTGGCTGGCGTCTGCGTCATGTTCGATCGCAGTGAAGGGAGGGCCGAGAAGCTCTTCGCCGAGCACAATCTCGAATTCACCTACCTCTACACCGCGAATGAGTTCGTTGCCTCGACGCTTGCCGCCTGACCTTACCCGGCTAGGCGTGTCCTCGCGGCGCTTCAGCTTGTTCTCGATGATCGATGGCGTCGCGACGCACGTAGGGGTGGCCCACCATCTTGGAGTCTTCGTACGGATCGAGCTGATAGAGCTTGTTGTCGTAGATGTAGACGGGCGGCGGCTCCGTTCCGTGTGGGATCGTCAGGCCCTCGTAGCGGACGCCTGAGGACCAGTTCTCATAGAGATAGATCGGATCGCCGGGCGGCGGCGGTGGCGGCGCACGGAGTGCCGCTGACGACGCTAGGCCATTCACACGGACACCCTCTGGATCGGCGTGACCTTCCAGCCGCTGGTAACGAATGCCAGGTGGTCGTCCCGGAGCGATCGAAGCTGCTGCCACAACTCGCGATGCTCGACGGGGTCGCCATTCGGCTTGCGCCAGTCGAGCGCCACCCAGCGGTCGCTCCACGAGGTGATCCCTTGCACAACGTTGTTCGAGGGCATGCGGATCACGCCGGACAGTCCATTTCGGGACCACCTTGAGAATCTCGATGGCCGCCGTCAGCTCCAGCTCGCTCAGAGTGCCGGGCGACTCGTAGCCAGCATTCTCGTAGACAGAATTCTCCTCGCCGCGCGCCAACGCTGAGATGCCTTCCACGCCGATGGGGAGGTGATTGTCGCAGAGAAGGCTGTAGGCCCACCCTCCCCTGCCGTTGATTGCAGTGCCGTCACAGTAGCCGACGAAGGTGTCGGTCTCTTTTTCGAATTCCAAGACTTGCCTCTTACCTTTCAGCCTCGTCGACACGCCGCCGCTCGGCGTCGATCTGGCGCCTAATGACTTGGATGCGGACCCACTGGAGAATCTGCGGGAGAAACCATAGGAAGGCGATCAGCGCCAAACCAAATATGGTTTGCAGCGTCATCGACGCAACGTCACCATCACGGTGACGACATCGTGCTTGCCCTCTTCCATCTCTTTGAACGCAGCCGCAACGACTTCCGGTCCGTCAAATTTGAGGATATGGCTGTCGAAGGCAACGAGCGGCGATAGGGGACTGAGCCCCGCTTCGCCGATGTCGCAGAAGGTCGTGACCAGATCGTTGCGCTTCATGGGGTCTCCTTTATGCGGCGCGAATCTCGATCGCACGAAGATCGGTCGCGACTTCGATATAGGCTCGGATGAGCTTGATCTGCTCGACGAGCAGAACCTTGATGTTCTCGTAGGCATAGCGCTGTTCGGGGAACAGGCTGCGCGCGAGCTTCATCATGGGGAAGATGCGCTCTTCCGCGAACTGGATATAGCTCTCCTGCTTGCTCAGATCGAAGACGCCGATCATGGTGGAGAGGTTGCGAGAACGGTCGACCGGCTTCACGACCGAGGCGCGGACATCGCGCGCCATCTCGGCGAAAAGGGCTCCCTCGTCCTTCGGCTCACCGTTGTGGTGATACTTGTTCAGCCGCTCGATGCTCATGCAGACGTCGGTGCCCCAAGCGCGGTGACGCTCGTCGGGGAAAACCACACGCATGATGTCGGCGGAATGGGACGCGATAGTCCTCGGGCGTGTCGTGGAGCAGGTCGGCAATGATCGTCCCTTCAGGATCGATCAGCATGTCTGCGATCGTGAGGGTGAAGAGTGCGATCTCTACCTGATGGTCGAACTCGGGCGTGACGCCATCCTTGCGAAAGCCGGTATGGTAACGCTGTGCGAATTCGAGGGCACGGAGAGCGTTGTAGTACTTCCGCCCGGTCAGCAACAGTTTTAGCGTCGAGAGGCGCTTAGCTGCTTTTTGCTGAATGGTCGCGGTGTTCATGATATCTCCTGCCTAATGACACGAGACTATCATGAAAACCGCGACCGTCAACGAGAATCAGTTCTTTTTCGCTTTAACGAGCTTGGATCGCCTTGCCGATTTCCTCGACTTTGTCTTCGATCGCCGCCGGGACTTCGGTCTTAGTAGACTCCAGCTCGTTCTTCAGTGCTTCGCCAATTTGCATTGATACGAAGCTTTCGTTTGACTGATTCCTCGTCTTTCTTACCTTGAGAGATGCCTGTTTCATGACAACTGTCCTGATTACTAGAATAATAATGTGTGACGTTAACCATTAGTTCCCTCAACACACAAAGAAAAGGGCAGCCGAAGCTGCCCTTGGTAGATCAGAAACCAATCTTCTTGACGAACTGGGGCTTCACCTCCACCTCCTCGACGAGCATCTTGAACAGCTTGTCGGGGTCAGTGATGCCGGTGATGTCGGCGCGCTTGGCCACGTTGGCGAAGTCGCCGGGGGCCAAAATCTTCAACGTCGACAGTGCCTTGGGGGCTTCCGTGTTGAAGAAGCGCTGGAACAGACGCGCTGCCTGATCGTCTTCGAGGAAGTTGAACTTCATCTTGAACGTGAACCGGCGCATCGCTGCGGGGTCCAGGGAGTCCATGAGGTTCGTCGTCATGATGAACGGCCACTTGTGGCTCTCCATCTGCGACAGCATCTCGTTGACCATCGACACTTCCCATCCACGGTGCGCACCCTCGCGGTTGCGCAGGAACGAGTCGCCCTCGTCGATCAGGAGAACCGCCTCCTCCTCAGCCGCCATCTCGAAGGCTTCGGCGATGTTCTTCTCGTTCTCCGCCGACATACATGCCGAGGAGATCGGAAGCGCGCTTCAGGATAAAGCGGCGGCCGAGCCGGTTGGCGACGTAGCGTCCGTACTCGCTCTTGCCGGTGCCGGGCGCGCCCCACAGCAGCAAGCTGAAGTTCGGCTTGGCGTCGCAGAGGACGCTGGTCAGCTTGACGAGGTCGCTATCCGTGTTGACGCACGTGACGTCGTAGGTATCGGCCTGCTTGCTGCGCAGCGGGAACTTGCGCTTGTAGCCATAGTGCACGAGGCGATCGAGCGACTTGACGACCTCGGAAAGCTCCTCCTCCTCAAGCGAGGCGAGAGACGCGATCTTGGCCGAGTTGCTGATGAGCGCCGGGGTCGTGTTGTAGACCTCGGCCAGCTCGTCGAGCGTGTCGCTGGCGAACGGAAGCTCGTACTTGTCCTTGTATCGCTCCCAGATCGCCCGGCGAGCCGTGAGCGGCGGCACCTCGAAGGCGATGTTGTAGATCATGCGCCGAAGGACGGCCGCACCGCAGACTTCGAGATCGTTCGTGGTCCAGATGATCGGGAGCTGAGTGGTCTCGATGATCCGGTTGATGAAGGCCTTGGAGAAGGCGGCGTTCGTGTCCTCGCGCTTGAACAGGTCCTCCATCTCGTCGAACAGAAGCACCGTGTTCGGATCACGGCTATAGAGCTTCTGGGCGATCTTGAGGCTGATCAGGCGCTCGGCGCGCGACTTCTCGTTCGTGTCCGAGTCAGAGATGTCGCCGATGACACGCAGGTTCCAGCCGTTGCGCTTGGCAAGCGAGAGCACAAGCTCGGTCTTGCCAGTGCCCGGCAGTCCCCAGAACATCACGTTGATGCCGCGAGAGCGCGCCGCCAGACCGTTGTTGATGATCATCTCGGTGCGGCCGATCTCCTTGCGGAGGTGGTCGTAGTCCTCGATCACGAGGTCGGTCGTGATGTTCGTCGGGAAGAGCGACTTCGTCAGCGACTCTTCCGACAGATCAGGCGCGCAGAACGCCTCACGCATGTCCTCATGGATGTAGTAGAACGGCTTGTGCCGCGATCCATTCGTCGTCAGCAACCCGCTCTGGAAGAGGAAGCCCTTCATCGAGGTCTTCACTTCGTCCTCGGTGATGTCGAACATCTGCGCGAACAGCCGGATCGGCTCTTCAGCGAACTCGCTGTAGCGGAAGCTGTCGAACAGGTTGTGGAAGGTGTACGCCATGTTGGTGCACAGCTTCACCGCCAACTGAAGGAACAGCGTGTCGATCTTGTTGAGGTCGAGGATGTTCGCGAGCGTGCGCGTCGACTTCGAGATCGGGAATACGACATCGCCGAGCTTGTTCAGCGCCATCCTGGCGAACGTGACGATCTCGTCCGGCTCGAAGCACTCGCGGGTGAGGACGAACTTGTTCTCGGGATGTGCGGTCCGGTAGGCCTCGTACTTCTTGTCGTGGAGGCTGATCCACTCCTTGTGGTAGACGTTGCTACCCATGCGATCGGCCATCTCGCGGACGAGATTGTCGTAACCAGGGACCGGCTTGTAGTTCAGGAGGATGTTGGCGAAGAGACGCGAGATGAACGGGTCGCTGTCGCCCATCGACTCGCGGTGATCGTAATAGTCGTCGTCGTCATCATCCTCGTCGTAATCCGCGTCGAGGATGTCATCGCCCTTGCCCTTGCTCTTGGCGGCAACAGCTTCGTTTTCGGCGTTGTTCTCGACGATGCAGTCGATGATGTTGCCGTTTTCGTCGATGACGAATACGGCGCCGAGGTCCTCGACATCCTGTTCGTCAAGGATAGTGACCTCGGTGATGGTTACTTTGTCTTCTTCGTTGCTGGTCATGTAAAAAATGATGGCCTTAAGTTTAATACTGAAGAAAAACTTCATACTCAGAATACGCTTTTGGTAAAGCCCGGCGCAATATGTTTCAGGCGATCCTAAATGAAAGGATATATCGAGCCCGTCGTCTGGTATTTCGCATAGTCGCGGCAGATCGCATCGAACTTCTCTGCATAGTAGTCGTAGCTCTCCGAGGCTTCACATTCGGAGATGATCATCACTCGGTCCCAGCCACACCAGTCCCAAAGCCGCTGCGCGAGACGATGGCTGATCTGGAACGACTTCAGGAGGACGTCCTTGTCATAGAATCCCTCGTCGATCGCGCATTCGATGCGGTCGGCGATCTGCGACACGGTGTCGAACTTGTTGCGCAGGATGTTGGGCTTAAAGCCGACGAGGTAGTGGAAGTTGGTCTTCCCGAGTTCGAACTGCTCGGCGTGGTCCAGCTTCACGATGAGTGTGGATTGACCCATTTTCAAAATCTCTTTCGGCAAAATCGATCGGCGCCCCGGCCGGTCTTGCTGTCGTAGCCGGGCCCTCATCGCGCCGTCGATATCTTTTTCCCGGCGCCTTCCAGCAAATATTGTTCAATAAACGCTGACGGTGTTAGAGTCCTGGAACAATTAGATACAGAGACTATGTTTAGACATCCTTTTCATCAGGTGCGTGAATTCCATGACACCTTTGGTATTGCGAACGGCGAAACTCCCACGCTCCCCGACCAGAAGACGCGCGACCTGCGCATCGACCTCCTTTCAGGAGGAGTTCGACGAGTACCTGAAGGGCGAGGAGGAGAATGACCTCGTCCAGATCGCGGACGCCCTCGGAGACGTGATCTACATCGCGCTTGGCACCGCTCTCTCGTACGGCATTCCGCTCGATTCGGTATTCGACGAGATTCACCGCTCGAACATGTCGAAGCTCGACGAGAACGGCAATGTCATCTACCGCGAGGACGGCAAGGTGCTCAAGTCGGCGCTCTACACGAAGCCGGACATCAAGAGCATCCTCGACAGGTATACCTCGAAGACAACTCTGTTCTCCCAGCCGGATGCTCCGGCTCCGGTTAAGGGCGGCGTTTGGTTTGACACCAGCAACGGCAACACCCCTCACGTGTGCCAGGACGGCGTTCGCTGGGAGGTCATGGAGATCGTAGCGATTCCGGCCTCGGGCTTCTGAGGGGCGGCGTTCATGTACGATTGGCGCCTGCATTCCGACGAGGAACTCTCGCACAAGCTCGATCAGGTGATGCTGCGCCTCAACTACGCCTACGGCTATGGCAGCGCCGACATGCTTAATAGCCTGCTTCTCGCCGCGCAAAGCATCGAAGAAGAACTCATACAGCGCGCGGCCAAAAGCTTCTCGGAAGCGATCATCGAATCGAGCCCGTCGCTGATCGAGACCGACCCCGATCTGTCAGCTCAGCAAAAGAAAGATGTAGCCCAGGTCGAGGAGGAGGAAGTAAACCAGGATAGACGTAGGAAGCCGATT
This sequence comes from Melastoma dodecandrum, assembly GCA_029817715.1. Classification (NCBI taxonomy): domain Eukaryota; kingdom Viridiplantae; phylum Streptophyta; class Magnoliopsida; order Myrtales; family Melastomataceae; genus Melastoma; species Melastoma dodecandrum. Next base: position 511,185 of record JARUPY010000371.1, read on the forward strand.
GAGAAAAGATCAGTACGGCGCATAACTCCCAAAGACCTTTAGTACAAGGAATTTACAATTGAACGATTTCGAAGACGACGACAGCGGCGTTTACACCTCGATCAGCTTCGACGTGCGCATCATCCGCATGATGGGCATGCTCATGATGCCAACGAAGCTCAGGCTGCGGTTCGACGTCAACCCCATCGTGTTGATGAACCCCGGCGTGCTCGGCATCACCGCGCTGCGCATTCGCACATGGTTCACGACCATCGTCGAGTCGTCGATCGCCGTGTCGTCGGGCAACATCGAGGGGTTGACCATGCTCTTCGGTCCTGGCGGCAACCTGCGCGTCGACAATCACCTCATGCTCGTGCACGCCGAGCCGACCGACGATCTCCTGGCGGCGGTCTTCCTGGCCAAGCTCAATGCCATGGCCGGGATCGAGGACGATGACGGCGAGCGGGCCTTCCTGGCGTGTGAAGTGCGCTCCGACAACATTCTCGGTCTGCGCGCGACCTTTGTTGGCGATCCGCGCACATGCCTGCCGACAATCGACGAGTGGATCGGCGAGCGCCGCTACTACAACGAGCCGTGGTGGAGCCGCGACGACATCTCGACGTACGACGTCCAGCCGCCTGAGGACGCCGATCTTGAGAAAAAGCCCGTCTACCCCACCCCGGCTGAGTTGATGGGCCTCGGTGACCTCCTGGACGGTGTTGGCAGCGATCCTGTCGACGAGAAGGACGAGGCGAAGGAGAGCAACGTCCTGCGCCCGCAGTTCAAGCCGACGATCATCGACGGGGGTAAGAAGCCCGATGCGTGAGCATACCGAGGCCTATCCCGTTGCCGAAGGTGTGCCTGACATCTTCATCGAAGCCTGCGAGAGCATCTTCAATGTGGCGACGGACGTGTCCCGCCTCTTCATCTGTCGGGGATGGGTCGAGAAGCCGCTGAACGGCATCCCGGTCTATCGCCCCTCGCCCGCCTGCTTCATCATCTCGGCGCCCCGTCTCGACGACGCGCGCGACGTGGCGATCTGCATGCGCGGCATCCTCGACTACGTCTTCTTCGAGTCGCGGGACGGCAAGCTGACCGCAGACGAGGTGCGCGCGATCATCGCCACCTTGCAGAAGCGTGCCCTCCTCCTGAGCCTCGAAGAGGCCGTCGACATCTTCGACGACGTCGGCGTCCCGGTCTACTTCGGCTCGGGCATTCCCATGTCGGATATGCTCGTCATGCCGCTCCTGACCGACGTCGGCTTCAAGCCAGAGAAGATCGACAGCGTCGTGCACAAGGTGCCGAACAAGTGGTGAAGGCCGCCCAGTTTCATACGGACGACTACGGCCGCATCCATTTCGACACGAAGAGCGCCTTCGAGCTTCTGTTCGAGGGCCGCGACCTTGCGGACTTCTGCGTGCAGGACGATGAGGCCGCACAGGCCTACAACGCCCGTTGCCTCGAATGGGACAAGACCGGATACCGGTTGAAAATCCTTCCCGAGATCGCTCATTCACCCGAAGAAGAGCATCGTCGTCGACAATCCCAGTGGCTGTTCCCGCAGGAGATCACCGGCATCGACGTGCGAGAATATCTTCTCGGGAAGTGCGAGACGGATGCCGAGCGCCAGCGTATCGCCATGGAGATGGACATATTCAACGAACGCGGGCTGATGCCGGTCCTTCACCTGATGATCTATCTCCAGGATCACTTCCGGTCGAACAACATCATCTATGGTGTCGGCCGAGGATCGTCCGTGTCCAGCTTTGTCCTTTATAAAATTGGAATACACCGAGTAGACTCTCTCAAGTATGGGCTTGACATAAGAGAGTTCCTAAAGTAAAAACTCCATATTGGTTTGGGGATTCTTCATGGTCGCGTGGCCCTATCTTAATGGTGTGACGTTTCGCGAGATCGAACTTGCCGAATACATGCGGACGGCCACCTACAAGAAGAAGACTATCCAGCTCAAAGGATACGAGATCGTCAAGGATGGAGAGGTCGTCGGCTACGTGTGGCGGCATATGGCGGACTTGGAGCGAAAGATTCCGGGCAAGCGCTACGTCGCATCCCGTTGGTCTGCCCCGCGCTGGCGCGCGAGCGAAAAGGGTCCTGGGCACACCTACGGGCGCCTTGTCGACTACGTGAGCCGCAATGAAGCCGCCGACCGCTTCCTTTGCTACCGCGAGCATGCGCAACGGGCGAACGTGTAAGGTCCGATCAATCTCCGGCTGAAGGCATGTCCATCTAAATAATGGATGGACATGCGCACTCTTATGGACGCCGTCGATTCGAGCGTCTTGGCCGAACTTCGCGGCTACACTGGCAACAAAGACTTCGAAAAGCTCCAGGGACTTGCTAACAGCAAGCGCATCGACGCATCGCGCTTCAGGTTGCAACTCCGGAACCATCTCCAGGAGATTGGCTTCACTATCGTAGGTCAGGGTTCGTACGGCCTTGTCTTCCAATCACCAGAACATGACTACGTCATCAAGGTTTTTCGCGAAGACGAAGCCTATCTGAAATGGGTCCGCTTCTGCCTCGCCAATCGCGATTGCCCTTACCTCCCCAAGTTTAGAGGGAAGTTCGTCAAGCTTGGCTCCAGTGATAGCTATGCTGTGCGTATGGAGAAGCTCACTCCGCTGTCTCCTTCGGCGTCCCCTGTCTTCGAGTTCATCTACGACTATTGCAAGAATATCAATCCTCTCGCCAATGCGCGTGTGACGAAACGCATTCCGAACATCGAGCGAGGGTATCCAGGTCTAATCGAGATTCTCGACAATGTGCGAGAGATCGGAAGCGGCCATTACGTCGACCTTAGCGAGGCGAACGTAATGCTTCGTGGAGATACGCCGGTTCTTACCGATCCGATGTGCGGATGACTCTTGACACAATTGGCGCTTTAAAGTAAAAGAGGCTGTATTGCGCGAGGCACTTCCGCTTGAATATCCGCTACGAGGGTAAGGGTCGACGACTTCTACGTCTTCCGGGTCGGCTTCACGTCGACCGGCCGGGCGTTGGCCGAGGAGCGTGGCACGATCGCCAACTGGCTCTTCGCCAAGGCCAGCTCCGAGCCCGGCGCCTATCACTTCGGGCATGGCCATCGTGCGACGGAGCGATTCTTGAACCCGCGCCGCGCCGACTACTTCCTGACGTTCACCAAGATGTCCGACATCCGCAAGTTCGAGGAACGCTTCCAGGTGCCCGGCTACACGCCGTCGATGTCAATCTAGGCGGGCAGCCTGACCATTGCGGTGCTGAGATACTTCTGCATCTCAGGAAAGGGCTTGAAGCCGAAGCCCACGTAGAATCGCACCAGGAGCGCGTGGGACAGGCCTGCGCCGAATGGGTTGGCATCCAGCACGATCTTGCAGTGATGGGCATCACAGGCCGCGCAGAGGGCCTCCATCATCATAGTCCCATAGCCCTCGCCGGGTTCGCTAGCTTCAAGGTGCTCCAGGATCACCCAGTCATCGCCTTCGATGGGCCAATCGTAGCGGTGAGGATCGCTGCTCTTGTTGAGCAGATCGTAGCAAAACCATCGTCCCCCAATCCGGGTCGATCGCACGGTCGGCATCGTCGATTGCCATCTGAGCGGGAGCGTTGGCGAACAGGTTCTCTACGAGGACCATAAGCGAGCGGATATCAGACATCTTCGTCGTCGAGCCCTGGGGTGTGGTCCTGGCCAGCTCTCGCCATCTTGATCGCGCTGGCGATCTTGCCGAGGTTGAACGGCAGCACCTTCAGCGTGCGGCGAAGGTGCTTGCAGCCCCAGCCGAGCAGCTCCGGGTTGTTCTTCTCGGGGAATCGGTCCTCTGGAACGATGCTCGCATCGTACTGCGTCAGGATGTACTGGAAGCCGTGATAGAGGTAGCTCGGGCAGTTGCAGTGTAGACGAAGGTTGCCCGCCCATAGAAGCAGTCTCGCCGCCTCGTTGGCGTCGATCGACGGGTCATGTACCTGCTCCCAGAACTCGTCGAACTTGACGTATGTGTTCCAACCGTTGATGCCGCTCTCGACAAACCACTTGAACGTGTCGCCCTTGAACGCCTGATACTGGCAGCTCTTTACGAGCGGCGCCCAATCTCGAACCGGAAGCTTCGGAATGAAAGCTCCCGCCTGCTCGTTCGGAATGAGGTCGGCGATCAGTTCCTTATAGGTCATTGACTCCATAAGAAACGGCGTGTGACAGCAACGGTGCATCGACTATTTAGTGCTGTCGCTGGGGCGCCAGCTCACTGCCACGCTGACTGGCATCTCGATGTCGCCCATGGCCCTAGACGAATCGAACATCTTGAACTCCCAGACAGGCACTGAGAGTTCACTTACGAGCGCTCCGCGCCATCGCATTCTGATGATCGCGATTTGCTGCATTGTTGCGGTCCCGGAGACGACGCGATTTCTCCCGATTAGTTCTCCATGGTCTATTTCGTAGTCTACAAGCCAATCGTGAAACGCATCCATTTCGCTACTTGTGCCGGATGCGAGGAACTGAAAGCGGCCTGTTCCAGCATATGGTTTGATAGTCAATTGCATTGTCTGAAAACCGATAAAAGAAAGATGCCGACCTAGCCTAATGGCTGCGACCTGCCAAGAACGAAAGTCGGTTCACCCTCGAAATTTTCATGTTGACGCCGGAAGGGAGGCCGGTGCACAAAGCGCCATTGATTTTCAGACCTATGAGTTTCAGGAAATGATTTCCCAGGAAGAGAAGGCTCGCTTCGAGCAGGACCTCCGGTCATCCAAATACCGGCAGAATTACGACACCCTCGTTGGCGGTGATGGCTCCCGTTGTGCGCTCGGCGTGCTTTGCGGCGTGCTCGGGCTGCCCCTCGTCGACTACAATGACACCGTGCGCGCCTACGACGTGCTGGAGCATCGCGGCATCGACCTGATGTACTTCTGGACAGTCAACGACGTCGAGCAGCGCTCGTTCGGAGAGATTGCCGACCTCGTGCGCGACGCCGACGTCAGCGGCCCGATCTTCAACAAGGTTGCGCCGAAGCCGTACAATGGGGCATTCCCCGACCGCTGACATCCGCCGCGATAGTTTGCTCTAGATCATTTTCTTGAAGGCATTTCCATGCTGATGATTTTGCTCGTCTGTCTTTTGAACCTTGTGATCTCCTTCTTCAAACGCCCGAGCCTGCGGTATGGCATGGGTCGAGACAAAGGCGATCGGCGGCTTTTCGCGTGTGCTCGTCTGGTGCGCCGCAATCCAGGCCGTCGTCGGCTTCTCGATGGTCGTCGTCTTCGCCGAAGCGGGACTCGTCTCGCTCTTCTACCCGGCCGCGCATGCACTAGCGGCGAAGATGATCTCGCTCTGGTACCTCGCGGTCATCGTCCCGGCCATCGGCACGGGGACGATCATCACGGTTCATTCCTGGATCGTCGCCTACCAGAAGCGCGACTTCGCTTCGATCTCGACAGCCGCCTACAACACCATTGCCGAGTACCACAACGTCTCGACGGCCGGTGGCGGTATCACGTCCGCAATGAAGACCGTCTTCGATGGCGCGGACAGCGATGACCTCGGCGGCGCATTTGCCATGATGGCACTCGTCTTAGCGGCACTCTCCCTCGTTGCGGGCGTCGTCGCGACGTACCTCATCATCGATCACTACAAGGGCTCCATCGGCTTCGTCGACTCCCTGTCGGAGGGCCTGTGATGAGCACCTTCCGTCGCGAGTATCGCCGGGTTTCTCTCGGCACTTCGTTCTTCCCCGACAGCCAGCCGCTGCGTGACTTCCACGCCGATCTCACGGCCTTCTTGGAAGGTGCCACACCGGAAGAGCTGAAGGACGACGCCTATATCGAGGTCGACCGCGATGGCTGGATCGTCATCGGCAGCGCGAGGCTCGAAGACGACATCGAGATGCGGGCGCGCATCGCGTCTACGCTGAAGGAAGACGCGGAATGGATGGCCAAGATTGTCGAGCGCTACGCCGAGCACACCGACAATCTGATCGACGATCTCCTCCAGATTTCGAAGTCTGAATACGCGCATCGCTTCGGCACGGGCGCCGAGCCCCGCCCGGAGGTACAGGACGCGATCACCGATCGCATCATGGCCGAGATCGCCAAGTTCGAGGCTGCCGATGGCGAGGCCTCGCACTGATGGCCAAGAAGAAGAAGCCTCTGACAAAGGCCGACTGCCAGAAGCGTCACGCCAAGCGGCGCGGCCTTGAGCGCTACCACGTTGCACTCAATCGGCATGATCTTCGGGAGATCGCCGACGCCATCATGACCGGGCGCTCTTTCATGGTCGAGCGTCAGTCGCTTCGTGTGTCGATCCACGCGGTCGTGGTGCGCAAGGCCGGGCACGTCGTCCCGGTCGTGTTCGACAGCGTTCGGCGCACGGTCGTCTCTCTTCTCCCGATGCATGAGATGTATCCGATCCTCCTTCCGCGAGGATGCGACAATCTGACATATGCTCATTCTGAGCATTAGATATCGACGAAAGCTCGTTCGAGGCCTATCATACCCTTATGCTCAGATTGAGCATTATAAATAGAACCGAGCTTCGCGATAGACGCGGCCAAGGCTCGAAAACCGAAAGCGATAGACGCTATGACTATATCTCTTATTTGCGAGAGCAATCTCGCTGTATTCATTGGCAGGTTCCAGCCATTTCACTTGGGACATGCGGCCATTGTTGATGCCGCTCTCGACCAGTGTGAAAATCTGGTCATTCTCGTGGGTTCCGCGTTCAAGGCGCGCAGCACCTACAATCCTTTCAGCTTCGAAGAACGCAAGACGATCATCCTCTCGGCCCTTAAGACCGAGTACCAGGACCGAGTCGTCGTGCTTCCCCTGCGCGACAGCGAATACAACAACGACCAGTGGGTCTTGAATGTACAGCGCGGCGTCGAGGAAGCATCGCACCATTTCTTCGGCAGGTCGGATATCTCCGTGGCCCTCGTCGGGCACAAGAAGGACGACACGAGCTTCTACCTTAACATGTTCCCGCAGTGGGGATCGATCGCTGTTCCGAACTACCAGCAGCTATCGGCGACGCCGCTCCGCGAGAACTACTTCGTCAACGCCGGTCTCGCGCCGGAGATGTCGGCTCTCTACCTGGAGACCGGCGTCCTTGCGCCCTCGACGGTCGCGTACCTGCGCGAGTTCGAGACCTCGGCCGACTTCCAGAAGATGGTCGACGAGTTCCGGTTCATCGAGAAGTACAAGGAGCCCTACAAGGCACTCCCCTACCCGCCCGTATTCGTGACCTGCGACGTTTGTATCGTCCAGTCAGGACATGTCCTCCTCATCCGTCGCCGGGCGCTGCCCGGAAAGGGTCTCTGGGCGCTGCCCGGTGGCTTCGTCGAGCGCACCCAGCGTGTCGAGGAAGCGGCCTATGCCGAACTGGAGCAGGAAGCCGGTCTAACCCGCAAGACGGTCGGCACCTACGACAAGACGAAGGTTTTCGACGATCCGTATCGCTCGGCGCGCGGTCGCACGATTACTCACGCCTACTTGTTCCGGCTGCCCGACAGCAAGACGTTCCCGCGCCTCAAGGCCGGTGACGACGCGGACAAGGCCGTCTGGTGGCCGATCAACGCAATCACGACGGACATGTGCTTCGAGGATCATCGAGCGATGATCATGAACCTTCTCGAAATCAACAACTGAGACATAAGGAGATACGAAAATGACCTTCCAGTTCAACTACAAGGACTTCTACGACGTCATCGAACTCGTCGACTACAACATCCTCCTGAAGAGCGACGCCTACAAGGACAGCCACCACAAGCAGCTTCCTGATGGCACGACCCAGATGTACTCCTACATCGAGAGCCGTGGCGGTCGCTTCAGCAAGACGCTGTTCTTCGGCCTCCAGGCGTTCATCAAGCGCTATCTCTCGCGCCCGATCACCAAGCGCCAGATCGACTTCGCCGCCGAGCAGGCGGCCCGCATGGGCACGCCGTTCAACTACGACGGCTGGCTGTACATCCTAAAGGAGTACGGCGGCATGATTCCGCTCACGATCAAGGCTGTTCCCGAGGGAACCGTGATCGAGACGAAGAACGCACTCGTCGTCATCTACAACGAGGACCCGAACCTTCCCTGGCTCACCTCCTGGATGGAGACCGCAATCCTGCGCGCCGTTTGGTACCCGACGACCGTGGCGACCGGCTCCTGGGAAGCCAAGAAGATCATCAAGCACTACCTCGACGCGACCAGCGACATCGCTGACCTCGTCCTGTCGACCCGCCTGAACGACTTCGGCGCCCGTGCCTCGACCTCTTCGGAGAGCGCGGCGCTCGGCGGCCTAGCCCACCTCGTCAACTTCCAGGGTAGCGATACCAAGGAAGCGGTCCCCTACGCCCAGGTCTACTACGACAAGGTCGACGGCGTCGCTCTGTCGCTGCCTGCGGCCGAGCACTCGACGGTCACCGTGTGGGGCAAGGACAAGGAGATCGAGCCCTACCGCAACATGCTCAAGCAGTTCGCGAAGCCCGGCTCCTACGTCGCCATCGTCTCGGACTCCTACGACATCTTCAACGCTGTCGAGAAGCTCTGGGGCCAGGAGCTGCGCCAGGAGGTCCTGGACAGCGGCGCGACCATCATCATCCGCCCGGATTCGGGCGACCCGCTGGTGGTACCGGTGAAGTGCATCGAGATGCTCGACAAGGCCTTCGGCCATACCGTGAACTCGAAGGGGTACAAGGTGCTCAACACGGTCCGCGTCATCCAGGGCGACGGCATCGACAACAACATGATCGAGATGATCTGCGGCAAGCTGCGGGTGCTCGGTTACTCCCTGGAGAACATCGCCTTCGGTGAAGGCGGCAAGCTGCTCCAGTCGGAGATCGATCGCGACACCCAGAAGTTCGCGATGAAGGCCTCCTCGGCGATCGTCAACGGCGAGGACCGTGACGTCTTCAAGGACCCGATCACCGACCAGGGCAAGAAGTCGAAGCGCGGTCGCTTCTCGGTCATCCGGGTCGACGGCGTCTACCGGACGGTCGCGGAAGGCGCCGATGGGGATATCCTCCGCGTGGTCTACCGCGATGGCGAGCTGCTGATCGACGACAGCTTCGACACGGTTCAGGCCCGCTCGGTCGAGCGCCTCGACGAGGACGCTCTGTCTCTGGTAGCGGCGTGATGAGCACGCCTGAAGTAACTGGTGAGCGGCAGTACGTCCTGTCGCTCACCACCACCGATGGAAAGCGCTTCTGGTACACCAGGGATCGCGACGGCAACTTCTGGTCGGAGTTTTTCGACCTGACGCTCGTCGACATGCCGACCGTGCTCAGCGTCCTAGATTGCCCGGCGATAGGCTGGGGGAATCTTCCGCCAAACGCTTCACACGTCGAGGTCAGCCAAGTTCGTCTCGAACCGATGGACCTGACGGGGCCGGATATCGCCGAGGAGCGCAGGCAGGCAGCCGCAAAGGTTGCGATGAAGGCGCTCACCAAAAGCCAGCGCGAGGCTCTGGGGCTGGATTTCTGAGGCAATGGCACACGTCGTCTACAACTGGCGCCATGGCGTCTTCTCGCTGTCGCGCAAGGCACTGTTGCTCGGCAAGGAGCTGTCCGGCGATCCGGCCTGGGGCGGCTCCGATGCCTGCACGAAGTTCGGTTACGGCAGGGACCTTCTCCGTCACGACCCGACGCTCTTGGAGGTCATTCGGCAGCTCGGCGTCGAGGCTCAGGGCCCCTACGCGCATTTCAAGGTCGTCGAGGTCGACAAGCCCTACACGATCTGCAAGGACCACAACAACGTGGAGAGCGTGAAGACCGCCGACGATTTCGTGTGGTTTGACCCGACGCCTAGACTTTCGAACGAAAATCGTAAACCGGACGAGGACCAACCATGAAGATCGAGTACGTAACCGGCGACCTGATGGCAGCGCCAGAGCCTGTCATTCTACACGGCTGCAACGCCCAAGGAGTCATGGGATCGGGGGTGGCGGCCCTGATCCGCTCTCAGTATCCAAAGGCGTACAACGCCTATAAGGCGACGCATTCTCGCAAGGGCGAAGGCATTTTGGGGACTGCGATCTGGGCCAATTGCATCAACGCACCCGGTAGCCTTCGCGGCCATGTCGTCGGCAACCTCGTGACACAGCGCAACTTCGGCAGAGACAAGAGCATCGTCTACGCTGACTATGATGCGATCGCGTCGGCGTTCAGAGAAGTCGACATATTCTTCGCCGGGAGAAGCTCTATGTGGGATGTGCTTACAGACAAGACCGTCCCTGTCGAGCGAGTCGCGATGCCGCTGATCGGCGCCGGTCTTGCCGGTGGGAGCTGGAAGAGGATCGCGGGGATCATCGAAGAAATTGCCACCCACTTCCAGCCTGTGGTCTATCTGATCGACGGGAAGATTCCGGAGACTTGATTGTTAACCAGCTATTTTCTAGCCATTATCTTAGCTCATTTTGTTGCAGACTTTCTTCTTCAGACCGACTGGATGGCCACGAACAAGAGCAAGCGCACTGACGCTCTTGCTCTGCACGTCCTAACATATTCTCTCGTGATGGGATTGGCGTTCTTCACCTTCATAGATCGCGGGGCGCACAACGCCTTGGCGTTCTGGGCGATCACCTTCATCACGCATCTGATGACGGACGCGGTGACCAGCCGAATTTCAAGTCGGCTTTGGGCGTTGAAGAAATTCGGCCTCTTCTTCAAAGTGATAGGTGTGGATCAAACTATCCACTTCGCTACGCTTTGGGGCACGCTCGTCTACCTGTCGAGGCTGACATGATGGAAGCGCCTCCTTCACGCACCATCACGTTCCAGAATGCCACCGAATTCAGGATCGATCGCAACGGCATCATGCGACCTTGGAACGACGGTTTGGATGTTCCTGGCGTCCGCTACGAGACTCACTTCGTAGTTGGTGGAGACGCGATCCGGGTTGCGGTCGGTATGGAGACCCCAGTAGAGCCTGACCCTGACCCATACAGCTTGTCTGACGGTTGGCCTCATTGATGGCTGGGCCTACGGGCCCACTCGTCCGCGCGAGGATTTGGGGAGAAGACGGCTACGGTGTCGAGGCAAAAGTAGACGGCGAAGCGCCGGAGCGTCGCCGTCTAGCCATGGCTGGCGTAAGGGACTTCAGGTAGGCTATCCGTTCGAGTATGCGGTGGCGACCTGACCCCAGTTTTCTCCATCGACGACACGATAGAGGTTCAGCTTCGAGAGCTGCGCAAGATGGGCGCGAAATTCGAGATGGCTGATGTTGAGCTTCTCTCTGGCGTTGTCGAGATAGACCATGATGAAGGTCTTGCCGTCGTGGATGAAGACGCCGTCGCCCTCCCAAGAGGCTTCGGCCAGCGCGGCATAGGTCGGATACACGTTGTCGCTGAGCATGCCCTTGGCGAGATCGTTGAGCAAATTGGTCGTCATCACATCACCTCGCTTGAAATGGGATAGAGGATTTTCAGATCGCCTTCGAGATACCCGCGATCGCGGCCTTCTTCGTCTTGTAGCCGAAGTAGACGTTCATGCCGTCGACCTTGAAGCACCAACCATTGGTCTCGGTCTTGAAGACGGTGACGTTGCAACCCTTGCGGACAATCTTGGACGACATGAATCAATCTCCGAAGCAATCAATACCCTCTTCTACCAAGAGAATAGGAGCCTGTCAATGGCCGGGCCGTGATAAATCAGAAATTCGAAGCAAAGCTCCGTATACCAAGCAAACTCGTCGATCACAATTGTTAGGAAATGACTTAAAGTCCGACTATTAAGAGAAAAGGTCTCAATAAATATCGGCATAACCCCTCCCATCAAGGTTGCCGATGAAATTGCCGATCAAGCCTATCGAAGAGCCGCTTTACGTCATTGCCGTCATCTCAAATCCTCGTCGCTACCTGTCCAGGTACGACCTCTACCGCAAGTTTGCCAAGTATGTCGAAGATAGCGGCGCCGTTCTGCTGACTGTCGAATGTGCCTTTGGCGATCGTCCTTTTGAAGTAACAGAGGCTACAAATCCTCTACACGTCCAGGTGCGTTCCGACGCAGAGCTGTGGCATAAAGAAAATATGATCAACATAGGTCTTGCTCGTCTTCCGGCCGATTGGAAATACGTTGCTTGGATTGATGCAGACGTCACCTTTGCTCGCCCTGACTGGGTCCAGGAGACTATCCAGGCTCTTCAGCACTACGATGTCGTTCAGATGTTCTCGATGGCGCAGGACCTCGGACCTGATCACGTTCCCTTCGGAACCTATCCCGGCATCTTCGCGAGCTGGATCGACAAGGGCTGCCCCTACTCCGACTACGCTGGCATGATCTACAACGGCCGTGAGAACCATCCTGGCTTTGCCTGGGCGGCCCGCCGTTCCGCCATGGATGTCCTGGGCGGTGTGATCGACACGGCCCTCATGGGTGCTGGCGACCGTCATATGGCCCTCGCCCTCATCGGTATGGTCGAGTCGTCCTTCCAGAAGGGCGTCAGCGAGGAATACAAGAAGCCGATCCGTCTGTGGGCTGAGCGTGCCGCGCAGCTCGACGGCAATGTCGGCTTCGTTCCCGGCTGCCTTCTGCATTTCTTTCATGGGCGCAAGTCGCTTCGCGGTTACGTCGATCGCTGGAAGGTGCTCGTCGACAACGAGTTCGATCCGTCGACCGACATCTACAAGGACTCGCAGGGTCTGTGGCGCCTCTCCGGTAACAAGCCTAGGCTCCGTGACGGAATGCGTCGCTACTTCGTCAGCCGCGACGAAGACAGCACTTCTATGGACTAATATATTGACGAGTTTTGTCTATAGGGATATTGTCGGTCTGTGAACGATAAAGACCAGATCATTAAGGGATACACAGGGTGGGCGTTGCAGAAACAGGAGCGCGCCGCCCTGCTGAAAGAGATACCGCCGACCAAGGCGAACATCATCGCCCATCACATCACGGACCATTTCAACGTCCGTAATGACACACCTCTGTCTGAGGTGAAGACAGCGAAAATCCTTGGCGTCGCCGAGAGTGAGAACGTCCAGGCCCTGGTCGTCTCGATCAACGGAACTACGAAGCGTCCTGACGGCGAGGTCTACCACATCACGTGGTCGATCAATCGCGCTGCGGGAGCGTCGGCAAAGGATTCGAAGAAGGTCGTAGCGGAAGGCTACAACCCCCTGCCCGCACCGGTCGACATCGAGATCATCCCAAGCTTCTTCCCTTTCGAGCAGAAGGAAGTGAAGCAGAAGTCGGCTCCCCTCAAGGAGCTGCGGCTGCGCGCTCAGATCGACGAGAACGACCTGAGGACCAAGATCAAGAACGCCCTGCGCTTCTTCGCCGAGGGCTCCAAGGTCAAGTTCTCACTGAAGTTCCGGGGGCGTGAGATCACGCACGCCGATCTCGGCTTCAACCTGATGCAGCGCATCATTGCGGCCACCGCCGAGGTATCGCAAATCGATCTTCCGCCACGACTCGACGGTCGGCAGATCATCATGATCCTGGCGCCGAAGTCGAAGAAGTGATGCCGAGCCTATCCGAATGGATCGCCTGCGCAGAGATCATGCGCATGGCGCTTCCACATCTACAGGCCATCTCTTTAGGAGAGTGGTTGGCCTACGTGTCTGCCGTCTACACAGAGGCCACCGAAGGTACCGTCAGCGTCTCTGACCTGATCAGCTAGAAATAGTGTCTCGCCAGTTCGGCCCGTAGCCGCGAGGACGGAATTTCGACTTCAGACGCATAGCCGCGATCTCGCGGCTCTCGATGCACCCTGGCGAACCCGGCTCGAACTCGCGACACACCTTCGGTCGTCGCTCGTAGATCGTGCACAAGCAACTCTTCATCACCTCACCGTCGAGGAACTTGCACCGACCCCCGCAATGCTTGGCGATCTGGCGGATGCCATCTTCGTGGTCCCAGCTTGCGAAGCCCATCGTGCAGCGAACGCTGCGGGTCATGTACGTCGGGAGCTTGTCCTCGGGGTATACGGTGACCGGGCCCGCCTCGATGCAGCAGGCGCCGCACGACGTGCAGTCAAACGTTTTCAGCTTTGGCAACAAGAGTTTTCGCGTTCCGGCAATAACGCCTCCGATGAAATCGCAAGAATAAGGGCAGACAAAATACGACATTCACTGAAATAGTCAAGACCACCATGTTTCTAAATAAGCTCATGCGTTATCATGAGATTTTCGAAGGCGTTCAGATCGATTCTAAGATCAAGCTCGCTGCCTATGCTGTCGCCGTTGCTGAGGCCTACGATGCGGCGCCTGTCTCCGATGGAAAATCAGGCCTGGGACATCCTCAACAAGCACAACGTCCAGGTGCTTTTCAAGCGCCTCCAGGCTGACGTCAAGGTCGAGTTCGTCGCCGACGATCCCTACTCTGCTCTGACCGATGATCCTGCAATGATGATCCGCTACATGCTCTACGACATGTGCGTCAACAAGGTGCTGAAGATTTACTCGGGCCACAGCGACAGCCATCCGCGATTCACCGCGAACGAGAACATCATCTTCCGCACGGTTCACGACTACTACACGCACGCCAAGCTGATGAATTCGTTCCGCCACGGGCTCCAGCAGGTCTTGAAGAACCATCCCAACAAGAATCCGACCCAGCAAGAGCTGGCGCAGCTCCTGCCGCATATCGATCTCGCCAAACGCGGCAACATCGGACACGGCTTCACGCTGCGCGGCGAGCTGAACGCTTATTCTTCCCACATGCAGCTTGCGCCGAAGACTGCCGCGCCCGCTCTCTTCACCGAGGTCGTCGGTCAGGTCTGCTACAAGATCATCTGCGGAGACTTCCCGGAGCAGAAGGCATCCGTCCTGAAGGGCTTCAACTTCGCAAAGGTCGGTCTCAACCGACAAGGGAAGCGCGGCCGAGCACCGAATGCTCGAAGTCGCCAACCTCATCATGACCGGTGCACCTGAGATCAAGCTGAATCTCAAGGCGAAGCCGAGCGTCACTCCTGCACAGCTCATGGCCGATATTGATAGCTGATTCCTGACTTTGGTAGACTTCCAAGCACAACATTTGGAAGTCTTATGCTTTTCTTTACATTCTCCAGCGGCGAGATGATCAACGTCGACAAGGTCGACTCGATCAGCAAAATCTACTATCAGACAGGAAACTACGCTACTATACCGTCTCGGTTAACACTCGCACGCACACGATCCAGTCCCAGAACGGTGATGTCCAGGCGCTAGAGGAAGAGCGCAAGCGTCTGATCTCCACGGTCACGGCGGATTGCATTTTCTGATGCGTGTCACCGATACGCACGTCTACTTCTGGGGATCGTACCTCAGCAACTTCTTCATCGCGCCGTCGAAGATGTTCATCGGCGCCCGCGAATACGAATTCCTCACCTCCGAGCACACCTTCATGGGCTTCAAAGCCCTGCTTTTCGGAGACAAAGACGCCTTCGAGAAGATCATTGACGCACCTGAAGCCCGGATGGCGAAGGCGATCGGCAGGACCGTCAAAGGATACGACGAGGAGGTATGGAGCGCGCTTCGCTACGATTGCATGACGGCCGCTGTCTTCAACAAGTTCCAGCAGAACATTGTCATCCGGGAGCAGCTCGTCGAGACAGGCGACCGTATTCTCGTCGAAGCTTCGCCGCTCGACAAGATTTGGGGCGTCGGCCTGCACGAAGACGATGATGCAATCCTCGACGAGGCGAACTGGAAGGGCCAGAATCTGCTGGGGAAAGCATTGATGGACGTGCGGGAGCATTTTGCCTCCGGTGTGGAAGCATCATCCTGGCCCCTGCCCTAAAAGGTAGAGCTTAATCCGCAACTAAATATTCGATGGCCACGACTATCCCATCGATCTATCGCGGTTTCAGCAGCGTCGGTATCAAGTCACCCCGTTCGATTACTCGCACGGGCGTCGACTTGATCAAGGTCGATCTCCTGAACCACTTCTACACGACGCCCGGTGAAAACAAGATGCGTCCCACATGGGGCTGTCGCATTCGCCAGATGCTGTTCGAGCCGTCAGGGGCGACCAATCGACAGGCGATCATCGACGAGGTCAACGTCGTCATCTCGGCAGAGCCGCGCGTGACATACATCTCCACGACAATCACCGACATGCCCTACGGCATCATGATCGCCGTCCAGTTGCAATTCAATCAATTCGCTGTTGTCGACACGCTCATCGCGAACTTCAACACGCAAACAGACGGCATTTACGAGTACTAAGGAATTCAATGTCCCAGACAATTCGTCAGTCAGAGCTTTTCACTTCCGAAGATTGGACAGTCCTTTATACGGCGCTGACAAATATCAATTTCAACGCCTCCGATCCGCCGTCGATCAACAAGGCGCTACGCCAGTATCTTCAGACAAACTACGCCGAGGATTTCAACGACTGGATCGCGTCGCAGGAATTCGTGATGGTCCTCGACACGCTGAGCTGGCTTGCAGGTATCCTCGCCTACAAGACCGACGTCAGCGCCCGCGAGAACTTCCTCGACACGGCGACCTGCGCGCGAGTCCATTCTGCGCCTCGCCCGCTTCCTCTCCTACAACGCGGTTCGCAATCAGTGCGCCCAGGGCCTCCTGAAGGTCATCGGTGTGCAGACCAACGAGGACGTCTACGACTCGCTCGGCAACAACCTCGCTAACACCGCCATTTACTGGAACGACGCGAACAACTCTGATTGGTTCGATCAGACGGTGCTCGTCCTCAACTCTGCGATGATCTCGACCAATCCGTTCGGCATTCCGCTGTCGTCGCAGGTCTCGAATGGCGTGACGAGCCAAATCTATCGTCTCAATGCGACGTTCGGGAAGAACCAGACCAACCTGCCCTTCACGGCCTTCCTCGACGGCGCCGCCAACCAACTTCGAGATCATCAACCTCGACCAGAACGCTACTGGGAGCTACATCGAGCGGACGCCCGATTTCGCGAGCGCGCTGAACTTCGCCTATCTGTCAGACGGCTTTGGCAACGCCAGCCCGAATACCGGCATCTTCTTCGGTTTCAAACAGGGGCAGCTCCAGTCCTCAATCTTCACGATCTCGACGCCGACCGAGAATCAGGTCCTCGACATATCGACCACCGGCATCAATCAGACCGACGTCTGGGTCCAAACTATCGACCAGGACGGCAACACGCTCCTCAACTGGACGCCTGTCCCCGTCGTCTTCTCTGACAACATCACCTACAACAGCCTTCCCGCCGATCAGCGGAACATCTATCAGGTTGTCACCCAGACCGACGACGCTGTGTCACTACGCTTCTCGGACGGCCGGTTCGGTAATGCGCCCTCCGGCTACATCCGATCCTGGTACCGCGTCTCGAATGGTCTGAGCTATCAGATTCTTCCCGCCGACATGGCGAACCCGAAGATTTCGCTGTCCTACACCAATAGACGCGGGGCAACTAAGACGCTCACGCTCCTTCTGGAGCTGGAGACCCCAGTGTCGAACTCTGCACCGGCAGAAACGACAGAGCAGATCAGGCGCCGGGCATCGCTGGTTTACGCGACCCAGGATCGCATGTGCTCGGGCGAGGACTACAACACCTATCCTCTCCAGTCGAACCAAGCTGCGAAGATCAAGGCGCTGTCGCGCACGTACTCCGGGCAGTCGCGCTTCATCGACCTGAACGACCCGACCGCCAACTATCAGAATACGACGGTCTTCTCGGACGATGGTGCCTTCTATCAGGAGCCCGCGCCGTCCTATATCGAGATTCCGCTCACCGATAATCTTACGGCCGCACAGCTCCTCAACGGCTACATTCAGCCCGCGCTCGCATCCAACGAGCTGCTTCAGCTCATGCGATCGACTTTCCTCCAGATCGACGCGGCGGGCGGCATCGTCATCCCGTCGCTCTCATGGACGATGAGCAGCGTCTCTCCGGTCAGCAGCACGGGCTACTTCAACACCGATAGCCAGTATCTCCGCCAGGGTGCGATGGCTCGCTTCCTGAGCCCGGACGGCGGCCAGAACTGGGCTGGCATCGCCAGCGTGATAGGCGGCACCACGGATGTTCCCGCAACAACCGTCACGACCGGTCCGGTCACCCTTGCTGCACCGATCCCTACCGGCTCGGTCGTTCTGTCGATCATCCCGCGTTTTGCCTCGACGCTCGTCCCCGACGTTCGCGACCAGATAACATCCAATCTCACCCAGAACGTCTCCTTCGATCTCTGGTACGACTACGCGGTCACGGATGAGACCGCACACTTCTCGGTGCAGTCGAAGAGCTACACGACCGTGTCGACGACGCAGTTCAAGCTGATGAGCGTCGACTGTCTCAGCGGCGCACTCTGGCGCATTTCGACGCTCGGGCTTCGCTACGTCTTCGAGAGCCGCAAGGCGACTCGCTTCTTCTTCGACGGCAATCGTTCGGTCGACATCGAGACCGGGCAGACGATGACCGACACGATCTCGATCCTCGACATCAACATGTCGCCGACGACGAGCGTTTCGCTCGGCCGCAACTATCTGCTCACCGTCGACAAGATGATCCGCTACGCCAACGGCTATCAGGACCCATCCCGCATCGCGGTCACGCTCGCGGACACCGATGGCGACGGCTTCCCCGACAATCCTGACACCTTCACCCAGGTCGTCACACCGGACACGAAGAGCACCTACCTCTTCTGGCTCCAGACGAGCGCGCAGACCTACACGCCGATCAACAGCATCGTCGTTTTCGAGGAAGAAAACGACCGTCAGGCCGCGCGCGGCGTCAACGTCGGCGTCACAGCCTTCCAGGTCAACAGCCCGCTGAACCCGTGCACCTTCTGGCAGATGACTACGAACGGCTGGGTCATGAATTGGCGCGACTACCGCTATGCGATCGGACGCGGCTCGAATGTCGCGGCGCAGTGGATCGCTTCTACCGGCAACAGCTACACGACCTTCCTCAACACGGACGTCCGCTACTGCTGGCAGCACTACGCTTCCGCCGATCGTCGCATCGATCCCGCCCGCAGCAACATCATCGACATCTTCGTGCTCACGAGCGAGTACGACACGCTGGTTCGCAACTGGATCACTGCTGGCGCCATCCCCTCGCAGCAGCCGGTCCCTCCGACCGACTTCCAGGTCCGCCAGACGTTCTCGCCCTACGAGCAGTACAAGATGTTCTCGGACAACATCGTGTGGCGCCCGGTGCGCTATCGCTACCTGTTCGGCCAGACCGCGTTGCCAGAGTACCGTGCGCAGTTCAAGGTCATCAAGACACCGACCACGTCCTACAGCAATGGCGAGATACAAGCGAAGATCATCGAGTGCATGTCGACGTTCTTCGACGTCCAGTACTGGGACTTCGGCGACACCTTCTACTTCACCGAACTCAGCGCCTATGTGCAGACCCAACTCGTCGGCATTGTGTCGTCCTTCGTCGTGGTGCCGGAGACCGCCAATGGTGCGTTCGGTGACCTCTTCGAGATCGAAGCCCGGCCGGATGAGCTGTTCATCTCAACCGCGCAGACGTCGGATATCATCATGATCGACTCGAACACGTCGACCAACCTGCGCATCCGCTAAGGTAGGAAAAAAGCGCTTGCCAACGGCAGGCGCTTAAGCCTAAACGACAGGCCGTTGGCGGCTCAAACCACCGACGATTTTTCGTTTGTGTTTTTCCAAAGGTCATTTTCTGATGCTCAATGATGTCTTTGCAAACTTCGCGAGCCGCGTCTCCGAAATATGGGCTAGCCGTATTGGCATGGCAGGTGCCATGCTAGTAGTCTTCCTGTATGCCTGTGTTGGTGCCATGAGCGACTTGTTTTCTGGCAAGCCGGTTGGTGTGGCAATGCATCTCTTCCTGGCAGTTATTGCCTTCATTTCGTTCTCCAACGATATGAAGAAGGAAGGATTCTGATTTCAAAAAGGGAATTTCATCATGCTCGATAAGATTGGTAACGTAAGACACGACTGCATCCTCTTTTTCGCATTGGTCGCGATTGTCGTCGGTGGTCTTTCTTACAGCCTCGCGACAAGCGATGCGACGGGGGCAGACCTCGTCCTCTTGGTCTTGACTATCCTCTTCGCCTTCAATGTCGGATGGCGGCTGGTCTTCGGCGACTCGGAGCAGCAGAGCTGATTTACGGAAGGGAGGCAACAAATTGCCTCCCTTCTTTCACATCTGATACCATTGCGAGATGACCAAATCATCTCATTTTATCTGGGTTCTATTTCTGAATACTGCCTGCCTTACGGCGTGGTTTTGTATCTGCCAGCTCTTCTCAGATGCACTAAAGGGCTCGTGGGGACTGTGCATGTTCGATATGCTCATGTTCAACGCCGCCTACACGTGCGCTCACTTGGTATGTGTCTGCGAAATCGGCATCAACCGATATCTCGATACTTAATCGTCGCAATAAATACCAGACACATTGCCTTAAGTAGAGAGATAAATGACCAAGCGTAGGCACGTCGAGCAGCTTCCCGTACGGGTTCAGACGCAGTATCGCAAGAAGCAATTT
The DNA here is from genome assembly GCA_029817715.1 of Melastoma dodecandrum. Taxonomy (NCBI): domain Eukaryota; kingdom Viridiplantae; phylum Streptophyta; class Magnoliopsida; order Myrtales; family Melastomataceae; genus Melastoma; species Melastoma dodecandrum. Next base: position 531,526 of record JARUPY010000371.1, read on the forward strand.
GCGGCGACGGTAGACGAGGTATTCCAGCCCGGCAACGTTGATAGCCTGTCCGGCTACATCGGGGCCAAGCCCGACTACTACAACTCCACGACGGACCTGTACATAGAAGAGCCGACGCTGCTGCGCCAGGAGCATCAGCTTGAGCCGACGATGGTCAGCCGCAACGGCGTCGAGCAGGTCACCAACCTGCTTACGTACGACGATCTCATCAACTACATCGAGATCAACAACGGCAATACGCTAGATCACAACCGTTTGTTCAGCGACCAGTTCTACGCATGGGCGCCGCCTGTTGACCTCGACAAGCTCAACAATCACACGTCATACTACTGGTTCGGAGATAACCCCGACCTGATCCCGGCGCTCGTGCTGTCGAGCCCTGTCGCGACTTACACCGCCGATGGCACAACGCTTACGTATGCCGTTCCCGCGCGCCCAGTCGGTGCCGATCCGATGCTCGACGATCCGATCGTCCTCGTCAATGGCGCTGTATCGCAGCATGCCGCTATTGCGAACGGAGAGGTCACCTTCGGGCTGGCCCCGGCATCCGGATCGACGATCTCCGTCTACCTCTACAACGATATGTCCGGCTTCCTGGTCGGCAAGACAAGCTTTGATGCGAGCAGCCTGAACACGCAGGGCGTGTCGACGGTCACCTCTAACATGCGCGTGAGCCTCCGCGACGGTCTTTACGGCACCGGAGTGGCGAGAGAATTTTGGATCGAAGGCGTCGGCAAGTCTATCCAGCTCATCACCTACTCGACCACAGCAGCGATCCTCTCGCTCGCCGCGAACTACTCCACGATCGATCGCACATCCGGTGATCAGAACATCTGGTCGCGTTCGAATTTCTGGGTCCACGAGGCCGCGTTTGCCTTCTCCGGACAGACTTTCCCGACGCGCATCGCCCAGCGTCCGATCATCGAGTTCATCCCGAACCTCGAACTCTTCAACTACGGCACACGGCACACCTACAACATCAACTGCAAGATCACCGGAATGCCGGTCTTCACGCCGGGCATCTACACGCGAGCCTACAATCAGGATATCTCCGACTACGACAACGTCAGCTTTGACAGCGACGGCTGGAACACGTCTCTGATCACCGAGATTCCGGTCTACGAGATCAACAACGGCCTTCAGGGCGCGATCTACGTGGATGCGCAGCATGTCCTGGCTGTCGGTGACACTGCGCTCGTCACCGGCAACTCTGGTTCGGGCTACAACAACTGTATCATTCAGATCGATCAGGTCACCGACCCGGTTTCCGGACGCCAGATTTTTGCGGCCGTCGTTGTGCACGTCCCGCAGGCTGGCGACACCGTGCTCATGCCTGTCGAGGGTCTCATCGACTGGGACAACGAAGTGCCCTTCGACACGACTCCGATGGACTATTACGCTGGTCCGGTCGAGTATTTCTTCGACGGTATCACCTGGGGACTCTGCCAGCGCTGCATTCCGGGCGTCGAGCCGCTCTTCAAGCTTTATGAGCTGAACGGCGTCTACCAGGGCGATCTCGCGGGATCGACCTTCTCAGGCAGTCGTATCTTCGGTTACGCCGCAGGCACCGGAGTAAACGACGTCGTTCTCAATCGCCCGCTTGCCTACGACAGCATTGGCAACGTGCTGTTTTTCGAACGATCTCGTCTCGGTCCCCTCGACCTCCAGCTCGGGCACGCAGGTCGGCTACCAGTACTATAAGGTCAACGACCCGAATGGCTCCTACCTCGGCAACGGATGGCTGCTAGCTCCCTTCAAGAGCACGCAGACCGTCGATGCGAACGGCGTCTGGACGATCCCGCAGAATCTGTCGGCGAACCCGAACTTCGAGGAGGTGACTCAGATCACCAAGCCGCAGTGGTATCCGCAGTTTTCTCAGATCGTTGCTGCGCAGGATGGGATCGTCGGTGTGCCCTACCGCCCGAACAATTATCGCGATACGGCGAAAGATCGCTCGCGCGCCAACAGCATTGTGCAGAGCATCAGCCCTCTCCTGAAGACGATGCTGCTCGCGTCCGACACCCGTTTCGATCTCCTCAATTCGATCCGCTATGCCGAGAGCGAGTACGCCCGCTTCCGCCGCAAGTTCTTCCAGCAGATCACGACGGTCTCGCAGAACGGCACCTGCAATCAGACCATGCAGCCGATCGTATGGGTGCAGACGATCCTCAAGCTGCTCAAGGCAGCCAAGACGTCGTCGAGCCCGTTCTACGGCTCCGTCATGGGCGGCGATCGCTGGTTCATCCCGCCGACACCCGCCGCCATGGGCATCACCGCCTGTGTCGCACCGCAAATCGTCTTCGACGACACCTACAGCACCCCGACGACCTTCATCGTCGGCCACGATGGAAGCCGCACGCCAGTCTCAGGAGACTACCATGACGCCGTCATGCTGGCGCTTGAGCAGCTCATCTACGACAACATCTCTGCCCAGTTCAAGACAGGCGCCAAGCCTCTCTTCGACTTCGACAACTATGCTGCCGGTCAATTCCGCGCGTTCGATGTCACGAAGAACTACAGCGCCGCTGAAATCTCGGAAATCCTGAGCCCCTACTTCATCAAGTGGACTCAGATCAACAATTTCGATTACGCGAGCAACATCGGCTACATCGCAGCCGATCCCTTCACCTGGAACTATGGTGGCGCGCTCGACGTCTTCGGTCGCACCATGGTCGGTAGCTGGCGAGCTAACTATCGTTTTTACTTCGACACGGATCGTCCGCACGCGGCGCCGTGGGAGATGCTCGGCTTCGCCAGCAAGCCCTCTTGGTTCGATCAGCAGTATGGCGTCGCGCCCTATACCAGCGGCAACACAGCTCTGTGGAATGACCTACGCGACGGCATGATCCGCCAGGGAGCGCGCGCAGGCATCGATCCCAACTATGCCCGCCCGATCCTCTACGCGATCCTCCCTGTCGACGCAGGGGGCTCTCTCCTCGACCCGGTCGCCGCGAAGATCGTTTCGCGTGCGCCGACCACGATGCAGGCCAATGCGAACTGGAAGATCGGTGACGTCGGTCCGGTCGAAAATCTCTTCCTTTGCAGCCCGTCCTACGGTTTCGCCAAGGCGATCGCATCAGCTCTCATGCGCCCGGCGCAGTGGCTCGAAGCGACCTGGGCCCCTCAGGACCTGACGGTCGTCAACGACCAGATCATCAACATCCATAGACTCGAATCGCCCGGCAAACTCGTTCCTCCTGGTGCATGGTGAGACGGTAGGCGGCGTCTATTGCCAGAAGATCGGCTGCCAGCAGTGGATCAGCGATTACCTGACGCAGTCCGGCCTGCCCTCGTCGATCCTCGGCAGCGCGGTGCGTGGCCTCGACGTGTGCCTTGGCCACAAGATGGCTGGCTTCACCCAGGTTTCCAATCTGCGCGTGCGCGCGGACACGTTCGGCGTCCTCCCGAGCGAAGACGTCCAGTCCTCTTCTACGAGCCCGCGCCGTTCCGCACCTCCTGCTACTCTAACGTCATCATCGAATGGGTTGGCACGGGCTGGAGCGTCGTCGGCTACGACAACCTGACCAACGCCTTCAAGACGCTCGTCGGCGACCCGCGCGGCTCGAAGACCACGATCGCTCTGGGCGCCAATCCGGCCGTCTACCCGTGGGTGTCCGGCGCGTCGTATCCGGTCGGTCGCATCGTCCTCTACAACTCGACCTACTACCAGTGCCTCGTGGCGCACGTCGCTGGCCCGACCTTCGTCAAAGCCAACTGGACGACGACTACCATCCGCACCTATCCGCAGGTCCAGGTCTACGACCGCTCTTCCGGTATCGTGAATTCTATCCCCTACGGCACGGTGTTCACCGATCTTGAAGATGTCGCTCTGTTCATCCGCGACTACTTCCGCTGGCTGGAGGCCGAAGGCTGGGTTTTCGACACAATCGATTCCGACACGGGCCTCATCCAGGACTGGAACATGATGATCCGTCAGTTCCTGGAATGGACGCAGCTCAACTACGTGCCCGGTAACTTCATCGCGCTAGCGCCCGGCGCCTCGACGCTCAAGTTCAACGCCGAGCACGGCCAGTGCTACAATCTGCTGACATCGAGCGGGGCAAACAATCTCCTGAACCGACAGGGTCGCCCTCTGCCTTTGCGCAATGCGACGATCACGCGCGAAGATGCGGTGACAGAGATCGACACCTTGTCGAACGACCTTGCCATGGCTCGCGTAAGCCTTGGTGAGATCGAGCACGTCGTGCTGTTCTCCAACACCACCATTTTCAACGACGTCGTCTACGATCCGCTCTACGACATTCGCTTGGATCGCCTCTACATCATCGGCAATCGCGTTGCGAACTGGACCGGCCGTCGCGAGGCGCGTGGCTACATCATCGTCGACAATGACCTGCTGCCGTCCTTCGTGAAGGCGGAGCAGGATGTTCACTACGCCTTCGACGTCGAGAAGTCCGAAGATGCCACGCTCCGCGAGTACGCTCGTCATGTGATCGGCTATCAGTCGCGCACATACCTCGACAACCTTCTTGTCGACGAGACCGAGCAGTTCGAATTCTACCAGGGCATGATCCGCCAGAAGGGCACTGGAACAACCTTCCAGCGCCTTATGCGCAGCAAATTCATCGAGCAGTCGTCAGACACGACGTTCCTGGAAGAGTGGGCCTTCCGCCTCAGCCCGTATGGTGCAACGCGCAAGGACACGACATTCTCGTTCCAGCTCTCCCGCGACAATCTGCGAGCCAATCCGCAGCGCATCGATCTCGGTGCGCCTTTGGCCAACGATTCGATCATCGAGCTTCCTCTGGGCGACACTCGTTGGATCGAGCAGCCGTCGACCTACAACGTGTTCCCCTACTCGACGGTGGCACCGCTCGCGGATGCAGGCTTCGGTGTGCCGCGCTTCGGCGTCGATCCCTTCGACGATGCAGGTGCGCAGGCCGATCGCAATACGATCTCGGTTCCAAACGCAGGCTACGTCCGCATCGACGATACCGAGGCGCAGGCGTTCAATTGCGGTCTGCTTGGTACCCTCTACGACGCAGCAAAGACGAGCGGCTACTATTTCGCCGATGGCGATCGCATCTGGGTCTACGACCGTGGAGACGGCAATTTCGACGTCTTCAGGGTGACCAGCGTCTATGCTGGCGCAAGCGTCACATCCATTCAGACGATTGCCGAAGACACGTCTGTCCTGCTCGGCACGGCACGCATCAATTTCTCCGGTCCGCATCTTCTTGGTATCGAAGATATCGGGACGTACATCATGATTGGCGGTCCGTCCGGCACCTCGCCCGACATGGAAGGTGTCACTCAGATCGTTGGTGTAGACTCGACGACGAGCATCATCGTGACGTCTACGGCAATCGCCGGTTACGACTACACGAGTGCAACGGCGACTGGCTACATCGCACCACCGGTCTGCATCCTGTGGCCGATGCATTTCGACACTATTGCAGCGGCTCAAACGTACTGGGCGCGCTTCTTGCCGGTCGACGGAACGCTGATCTACATCGACGACATCGGCAACTCGACCTGGGGCGTCTATCAGTGGAACGCCGCCCAACAGGCATGGTCCATGGTTCGCCAGCAGCCGATGCAGCTCGACTCGACCCGCCTCGTCAACCCGAAGCTCTACAGCACGAAGACGGAGATTACCTCCGAGGAGCTTACGGCAAATCCCGTCAGTACCTCGACGATCTCGATCTACGACCCGATCGCTGGCTATCTCCCTGGCGATGCCTTGCGCGAGATCACCTACTGTCTCGACTACGATCCGGCCGTCTACGACAACGCCACCGCCAATCTCTGGGGCGCTGCTCAGCAGGGTCAGCTCTGGTGGAACCAGTCGAGCGTCCGTTTCATGGTGGCCCAGACAGATTCCATTTACGCGACAACAGCCGAGCGCACCCAGGCTGAATTGGCCTACCGCACGACGTGGTGGGGTCAGATGGCGCCTGGAAGCATCATCAAGGTGTGCGAATGGACGCGATCGACGGAATATCCGACCGCGTACACGGGTACCGGCAAAGTTCTCAATCCCGACAATCCGGCCTACGTCGCGATCGATGAGTTCGATCCGGTTACCGGGCAGAACGTCGTCGCCTACTACTACTGGGTCGTGGACGTCACGACCGTGCCGGACCTGCCAAACCGCAACATCAGCGCCTACGCGGCGGGCATCATCATCGCCAACCCGCGCAGCAATGATCTGCCGTGGATCGCGCCGATCGCGCCAAACAGCTTCCTCGTCTGCAACGTCGAGCAATTCGTGCCGGATGCATTCGGCGCATTCGAGCTTTCGATCCGCGACAACACGATCACGGGTCTGAAGCACGAGGAGTGGCAGTTGATGGCTCAGGCCGATGGCGTGACCACGGCTCCAGAAGCCATGTGGAAGGCCCTACGGTCGTCACTGGTGGGCTTCGACGATCAGGCGCGTGTCCTGCCCTCCCCGACGCTCCCTGCCGACCAGCAGGTCGGCTACGGGCCTTTGAAGACCATGTTTGCGAACGGTCGCCAGGGCACGCTCGCGGCTCGCCGCACGTTCGTCCAGGCAATCAACGATCGCCTCGCGCAGTCGCCATACGTGATCGACATGCCGAACATCGTGTCGATCCTCTCGTCGTCGAGCCCGACGTTCCAGAAGCTCGTCTGGAAGCAGTCGCAGCCGGAAGCAAGCTACGTCATTCCGCCGCTCGGCTCCTACACGGCCGTGGCGAACGGCATGCTTCATCGTAACGAGCTGCTCAACGAGGAGCTATACCAGTACATCCGTGGCTTCGCTCTCTGGGAGCTGTTCGGCTGGGAATACGTCCCGTACGAGCTTGATACAAATCAGACGATCCTCAACAAGATCAACATCCGTCTCCTCGTCAACAACGACAACGGCGACACGCCGAACTGGAGCGTATGGACGATCGATCCAACGAAGTCTCCGACGACGCCGAATCCGGACGACTGGCTGGTGCTCGCTACAAACTACGATCTGTCGGTCCCGAGCTATGCCGAGCTTCTCATCGTCGCCTCGTCGCTCAAGTCTGGACAGCGTGTGCTCGTCGAGAACGACGAGAATTTCGACGGCTTCTGGACGGTGTGGACGTACTCGCCGGATGACGCCACGGCCAACGCAAGCGGCTTCATCTTCTCGGGAGGCCAGACCTACCGCACGAGCGACTTCTTCAGCGTCGTCGACTGGTACGCACCCGGCTACTCGGCCGCAAACCCGCCGATCGTCAGCTATGCGACGCTCGTCGACCGCGACGCGGCAGAGGGATCGAGCCCGAACAACCTCCTTGTTCGTGTCGACGACATCGGCAACGGCTCGTGGGCCTGGACCTACTTCGACGGAACGATGTGGACCTACGTGGCCCATCAGAACGGCACGATCGCACTCTCGTCGAGCTTCTATGACCCCGCGCGTCCGGTCTACGGCAACGCGAACTTCTACGGACCGTACGTCTCTATCCGCGATGGTAGCTGGGAACTCCAGGAGCTGATTGATGCCCTGCGCATCAACGTCCTGGATGCCGCCGATTTGAACCTCATCTGGTTCTCGATGCTGCACTTCATGCATTCGCAGCAGGACCAGATCGACTGGGCGTTCAAGACGTCCTTCATGTCGCTGACCGGCTTCAACGAGACCCTGTCGCAATCGCCGATCGCCGCGCTCGACAACACGGACAATCTCCTCAACTACGTCGATGAGATCAAGCCGTATCGCGTCAAGGCGCGTGAGTTCATTCGCACCGTCGCGCCGCAGATGGATACGGTCCCCACGACGGTCACCGACTTCGACAATCCGATCTACCTCGATCCGATCACGAAGCAGTATCGCACTCTCAGCACGGCAGCTCCCGCCGACGTGGCGGTGCTCAGCGGCACCCTGCCCTACTCGGACTGGTATGCGAACTATCTCAAGACGAGCGTCGATCCGACCTCGCCGAACTACAACCCCCATCCGCCGCTTCGAGCTGGAGATCGCCTTCGACCGCGTCGACTTCGGTCCTACACCGCTTGGATCGAACGGTGCGCTCGCCCGCATCCAGCAGTTCTACAAGCCGACCACAGGCATGCCGAAACGAAAATGCGATCGTCGCATCTTTCAGCGAGCAGGCGAACCCGACGATCGACGGCAATGGCGACGGCACGCTAGCTATCGACGGGACGGGCTCGGACATCGTCATCGACGGCAACACGAAGAAGGCGAAGCCCGAGGAACTGGCAGCAGCTCTCCTCGACGATGCCCTGTCGATCACTGTCCATCAGGTCGCGACGGTCGGTGCACCGCACCAAATCCAGCGCAACGTGCTCGCCAAGACGACGACGGTCACAATCGACTGCGTCCTGATCCCCGCCGACGCCAACTCAGTGCTGGTATGGGCGAATGGCGTGCGCCTGCCGCAGAGTGCCATCTCGGTCGACCTCTACTCGCATCAGGTGACCGTCGCAGGCGTTACAGTCGGCGCCACGATCCTCGTCCATGCGATCGGCATCGGCGGCATCACGCTGATCAGCGAAGTCCGCGTCTTTGAAGGCGATGGCGCGTCGACCATCTTCCACATGCGCACGGTTCCGACCGGCATCGTCGAGGTCAGCATCAACAACGTGCCGGTCACGACCGGCTTCACGACGGTGAACTCGACGATCGTCTTCACGACGGCGCCAGTCGCCAATGCGAAGATCATCGTCGTGTCTCGCGCCATTGCCGCAACCGGATCGCTCGACGTCGACACCCGTGTGGTTCGCAACGCGATCAAGGTCACAGGAACGCTCTCGAACCTCGTGATCCCTGCTCCGTCTAAGGTCCCGTTCGGGCCCGAGCACGTTGGCTCGATCGTCGAGATCGGCGGCGAGCGGCTGGCTCACCCGTTCACGCGATATGCGACATTCACGCAGCACCGCCGCGCGACTCCGTTCACCACCGTCGCGGACCTCAGCAAGCTCAAGGTGTGGCTCAACCAGACGCTGTATACCGGCACGATTGAGCAGGTGCCAGTGGCAGCTCCGCTCGGCGCCTGGGGCATCGAGTCTTGGGACAGCGATATGACGTCCTGGGACAGCTTCACCAATCCTGCCGACAACGCATTGCAGTTGGGCAAGTGGGACAATGTTGGCTGGGACGACGAGTTCATGTGGGACGTCGAGGGTGACGTCACGCTCTACTACGACGACGTCGTCACCAACAATCCGGCGATCATGGGCGACGCGATCGTCACTTACTTCGGATTGCAGGATTTCGACATCGAGAACGGCGTCCTCACGATCACCAAGCCGGTCACGACCGCAGGCGGTCTGGAGATCGACGTCACGACCTTCCACAACGGCGATCTCCTGGGCATCCAGGTCAGCTCGTTCATGGGATCGGCGGACGGCCTCTATCACGTCCCGACGACGCCGGGTGACGCCTACATCGTGGTCCTGAACGGGCTCACGCTGTCGCGGGGCAAGGACTACGAGATCATCGCGATGCCGCTTGGCTTCGACATGGCGGCGAACGATCAGGACATCTACGGCTCGCGACCGGCGACGCGTCAGGTCGTTCTTACGACCCGCAGCTCGCCACCGACCGCCTCGACATCATGGGTTTCACCGGACGCTTCGCCTCCGATGAGTTCATGTGGCACGTCGCCAGCAACCGCCCGGCTCCGCAGATGATGGGTCTCCCGCTTACCACCCTTCAGCCCCCGGCGCAGCCGCTCGGCGAGTACGACACGGTCGATTGGGAAGACCCTGCGATCTTCTACGACTCGCAGATTCCTCCCAATGACTGGGTCACGATCAAGGAGACCGGCGTGTCCTCTCAGGGCGTGCGCGACCTCTTCGCGATGCGCGGCACCTACGACATGTCGACGTGGCGCCCGGCCGATGCGGGTCAGCTCATCCAGCAGCTCAACGACACCGACTCGCAGATCAGCGTGCAGCTCAACCCCTACGACCTCGATACGAGCCTCATGCAGCCGATGGCCTACGCTCTTCCGCTGAACGGCAAGGGCATCATCTGGGTGCAGAACGAGCGCATCGAGTACTCGAAGTGCATGATCGCCAACAACGTCGCCACGCTGAGCGGTCTCCGCCGCGCCACGCATGGAACGTCGATCGGCGGCGAGCAGCGCAAGACGGCGATCTTCACCGGCAATGGCGTGCAGAACGACTTCTTCTTCGTCAACCCGTACGTCGCAATGGTCGATCCGAATTCTTCGATCGAGGTGTCGTTCGTGAAGAACGGTCAGAAGACCCCGCTGCGTCTCGGCGTGCACTACACGCTGTCGACCGTCGTCGATGGTGTTCATGTCGACTTTACCGTTGCGCCTGCGCTCGGGCAGGAGCTGATCATTTCGCAGACCTACGGCAGTTTCCATCCCACCGGAACCATCGTCTATACTGACAACGTCGGTATTCTGCTACCGCCAGAGGAAGGCTAATATTGCTAGCCTTCTTCTATTATCTGTATAGTTTACGAACCGATTAAATACGAAGTGATGACAGAATCATTAGAGAACCCAGTCGACCCTGTAAAGACAATCGTCGAAGAGCACGTTCACATCTCCGATCCCGATACGGACGCAGTCTATCTGCACCGTCGCGAGCGCGGCGCTGTGCGTCCCGACAATCTCGCGCCCTTCGTCGAAGGGCATGTGCTTATCACGGACGCGGATAGCGGCGAGGTCCTCGTCGACACGCACAACGCGATCCACGCCGAGAACATGAGCCAAGCGCTGGCCCTCAGCCTTGCGAACCGCTCCTCCGGCTTCATCGACTCGATGGTCTTCGGCAACGGTGCCTCGATCATCTCCGGAACCGGCGCGATCACATACTTCCCGCCGAACATCACCGGCCAGAATGCTGCGCTCTACAACCAGACCTATTCGAAGGTCGTGAACGATCAGAGCACCTTGAACGTCGATCCGTCGAACAACTTCCTGTCGGTCAATCACGTCACGGGGAACGCCTACTCGGATGTCATCGTCACCTGCCTGCTCACCTACGGCGAGCCTGCTGGTCAAGATGCTTTCGACAATGCCGTCAGCGTCTCCGGCCTGTACAATTTCGATGAACTTGGCCTGCGCGCATTCGACCCTGTGTCGGGCAATGGCCTCTTGATCTCGCATTGCATTTTCAACCAGACGCAGAAGTCTCTGAATCGTCAGATGAAGATCGTCTACACACGTCGTATTCTCGTTTGATTATCTGGAGTTGAATGCCTTATACACTTGCCAAGTCTGACGGGACGTTTCTCGTCAACATTAATGACGGAACCTCTGATACATCAGCGACCTCGCTGACGCTTCCGGCGCGCGGGGTGCAGAACTACGGTCTCTCCGTCGCCGAGAACTTCGTCTACCTCGTCGAGAATTTCGCCAGCCTTCAGGCGCCTGCCAATCCGATCACCGGCCAGCTTTGGTTCGATAAGACGGTCGGTCTCCTTCGCGTCTATAGCAATGGCTCCTGGTCTCTCGTCAGTAGAGACGGCTTCGGGTCGACGATCGATCTCGATGCCGGAACGACCATCGGGGGTACGGTCACGTCGTCGAACCGCATCAGCGGCGCGACTGGCTATCCTATCACCTTCAACGGCAATACGACCACCGTCGCGATCACGGCCGCAGAAGGCAAGATCATCTCGGTCGTCAGTGCCGAGGCCATCCCGGCTGCCGATCTCCCGGCGACGATATCGCTTGAGAATCGCGTTTTCGTCTTCGCGCCTCGCTTCCCGAATGGCCTGAGCGCGGGCTGCACGCTCGCTAGCGACGCGGCCAATTACGTCTACGCGGGCTCGTCTCAGTTCGACGAGATGCTGGCATCCGTTCCCGTCATCTTCGGCGGCGACGACGACGGCGCCGTGAACGCGCTGCAAGTCACCGTCGAAGCGAACATCCAAGCCTATGCCGCCTATCTCGCGATCGAGGCCAAGGTCGCCCACAGCAACACGGGCCCGGCCACTCTCGCGGTCAACCAGCTCACTCCTCTCCCCGTCGTTCGCCGCGATGGCACGCCTCTCCAGCTCGGAGACCTCCTCGTCGGCTTCTATTATCGCTTCATCTGCGATGGCACGAAGTTCCGAGTCGATGATGCGCAGGCCAACGGCTATGTCGGGCCGACTGGTCCCACGGGGCCGCAAGGCATTCCCGGTATCCCTGGCATCGCAGGCATCCCTTCGACGATCCCTGGACCCGCAGGCGCCACCGGGCCGACCGGACCGGCCGGGCCTCCCGGCAATGGCCCTCTGCCTATCGCGACGGCTGCCGTCACCGGCATCGTCAAGGTTGGCGCGGGCATTGCTGTTGCGAGCGACGGCACGATCTCCTCAAACGATGGCAACTTCCTTGCTCGTGCAGGCCTGCCCGACAATTCGGTCGGCCTGCCGAATGATTGGTGGTTCAATACGAACACCAACGCGATCTTCGGCCCCAAGGATGCAGCAGCCGGTTGGCCGACCTCCAGCATCAGCAGCGCTGGACGTGTGATTGCCGACGTGACGCTCGACGGAACTGTCGGCAGCGTCGTCGTCAATCTAGCGGGCCGCTCTCCCGGCAAGCAGTACTTCCGGATCGTCTGCTTCGCTCCCGGCAACGGCCAGGATCAGCAGAATATCGGTTTCCGCTGCTCGTTCGACGGAACGAACTATCTCACCACCAGCAACGCCTACTACTGGGTGCAGTACGGCTCCGTATCGCTTCCGCCGAGCGCCTCGAATGCGATGAGCATCGGCGCGCACTGGAACGGCGACAACATGTCGATGGGCATGAGTGTCGGCTATTTCTTCGTCGGCAGCACGACGCTGAACGCGGCGTACAACGACAGCTATTGGAGCCGCTACATCGACGCCAAGAGCAGCCTGAACCTCTGCCAAGACATCGGCCAGTCCATGTCGGCGACGGGTGCACCCAAGGGCGTTTGTCAGGCGATCCAGTTCCTCTGCTGCGGCAACTACGCCATGGCAAACGGTGCCAAATTCATTGCAGGCACACGCTTTGTCGTGAGCGAAATCTAAGAAAAGGATTTATGGCAAACATTATCGTAGACGGCGAACTCGTCGCCGAAACAGATGCCCAGATTGCTCAGAGAGCAGCGGATGCTGCCAGCTATACCAAGCTGCCGTCGCACATCCTCATCCTGGATGCGCAGGCCATGCAGGCGGCCCTGATCCGCGATGGCATCACGATCAAGCTGCCGGGATCGAAGACGATCCTCGCTGCGACCGACAGCGCCGGGCGTGTCGACGTCTGTAGCCTGCTTCCTCTTGCCAATGCTAACGCGTCCTTCACGACGACATGGATGCAGAGCACGGGTCCTGTTGCGCTCGCGGCAAATGAGGTCGTCCTCGTTGCGCATGCGGTCCTCGACTTCTACCAGAAGACCTTCCAGAGCCTCGGCACGATCACTGCGGCGATTGAGGCTGGGTCTGTGACTTCCATTGACGCGGTCCGCGACAAGGCCAACTGGCCCAGCGTGATCGTCGACCTTTCAACTTCTTCTTAATCGTATTCGGCTCAAGCCAGCGGAGATAAATGCCTTATATCATCAATAAATCTGACGGTACGTTTCTCGTCCAGGTCAATGATCTACTCTCCGATAGCACGGCAACCTCGCTGACCCTTCCGGCGCGAGGCTCTTCTGGATACGGCCTCACAGTCGCAGAAAACTTCGTCTACCTCCTGGAGAATTTCTCCAGCTCGCAGGCGCCTTCCCGCGCGATCACTGGTCAGCTCTGGTACGACAAGAATGTCGGCCTCATGCGCAACTACAATGGCGCGCAGTGGATGCTCACCGGAGCGGACGCGTTCGGCTCGACAATCGACACCATCCCCGGCCCGACGCTCGGCGGCGCTCACGGTGGCGGCGCCTCGGATCAGAATCGTCTCGGCGGCTTCACTGGCGTCCCGCTGACCTACAACGGCGCGGCCACGACGCTCGGCATCATCGCTTCCGAAGGCAAGATCATCGCTGTCGGCAGCGACGAGACGATCCCCTACGGCAATCTGCCCTCGACGCTTCTGATCGAAGGCAAGAGCTTCGACGTCCGCGATCGCTTCCCGAATGGGATCGTCGCCGGTCTCACGCTGGCAAGCGACACGACGGCCTATCAGTTTTCCGGCTCCTCGCAGTTCAACGACATCCTGCTTCAGACGCCGTTCCTCATGTGTGGCGACGACGTCTCTGAGGTTGCGAACATCGTCGAAGTCACGATCCCCTATCCGATCACCGACTACAGCGAATACCTGACGATCCGCACAAAGATTGCCAACACGAACACTGGCGTCGTGCAGATCAAGGTCAACAACCTGGAGCTGATGCCGGTGCTGCGGCGCGACGGTACCGCTTTGCAGCCAAATGACATCGTCGATGGCCTGATCTCCACCTTCGTGTTCAATGGCATCACCTTCATCGTCGAAGACAACGCTTCCAATGGTGGCGTGGGTGTCGGTCCGACTGGTCCCCAGGGTCCTGCTGGCGCGCCCGGCGCGGCCTCGACTGTCGCAGGCCCGACCGGTGCCACCGGCCCCACAGGTCCCGCAGGCGTGGGGACCACGCTCGTCAACGGCGCAGGTATCGCGATCCAGAACAATCAGGTCGGGCTTGCGATCAACTCGTTGGCCGAAAACGACGGGATCAGCCTCAACGACTATATCGTGTTCTACGCGCCGAATGCTGAGGGCGGCTACGGCGGCGCGCTGCACTACAAGACGAACGTCAAGACGCTTGCCCCGCTGCTCATCTCCGCCTCGGCGACGACCAACAAGATTCTGACAGCGGCCTACAACACCTCGTCGACCTACGCTCTCACGAACCAGCTCCTCTACAACTCGACGAAGACGCAGGTGGCGTTCCAGGGCTCCAGCACGTCCCTCGGCACGATCGACAGCAGCGGCCGTTTCACCTGCGGCGTTGCTGGCATCTACAACATCTACACGTTCATGACGTTCGCGACGACGTCATATAGCATCGGAACTGCAACAGCCATTATTGAGATCATGATCAATAATGTCTCTGCGCGCAGACAGGTCTATACTGGCGTTTACTCGACATCTAACACTCAGGGCGAGTCGCTAGACACGACAGTAACCCTTGCAGTAGGCGACACAGTCTACATCAACGCCACCAGCAACGTCTACGGCTCGACAGCAAATGCGCTCCAGGGCGGACAGTTTACCCTAACCCTTCTTGCATCCTAATATGACATCACCTGTAGATTACATCATCACTCTTACCGGCCTCACCTACAACCAGCTTTTCGATCCGGTCACCGGGCTCGTCGAGCTGGCGGCTGACGCCGACCATAACGTGACCGTCTCCAGATGGGATGTGCCAAACGTCCCGCAGCCGACCCCCGCTCAGATTGCTGCTGCGATCCAGCCGCCTGCGATCGATCCGATCGGCGAGTTGACGATCTACACGGAGAGTGTTCGCGCTCGCTACGCAGCTCTCGGCGTCACGGTCAACGTAGACCCAAAGTCGGTGCTGCCGAATAACGTATTTGCCTCCACCGACGCGGCAAGCCTGACGCTTCTTACCGGCTCGCTCCAGTACTTGCAGAGCAACCCCAGCGGATCGGTACACTGGGTTGTCGGTACCGGCTTCATCCAATTGTCTCTGGCCGAGTTGCAGACGCTTGCCAATGCAGTGTTCGCCTACATCCAGCAGACATTCAAGGTCCAGGCCTCGATCATCGCTCAGATTACAGGACTCTCTATTACAACTAACGCTCAGGTCGAGGCGGCGTTCAAAACAGGAATGGCTTCGTGACTTTTGCATTCATTCTGAACGGCGTTGTTCATCAGATTTTCCCACAGAACCCTAATCTTCCGCCAGAGGTAGGGATTGTCGACGTCTCCTCGGTGACCGGCATCGCAGAAGGATGGCTGGCCAATGCGGACGGCACCTATTCGGCACCGGTCGTCAAGGCGCCGACGTTCACCGTAGATCAGCTCCTCGCCTATTCGCAGATGGTCCGCAACGAGCAGGTCGAAGCTGGCATCACGGTGAATGTCGCAGCCGCTGGTGCGACGCCGATCAACCTCTCCGTCGACACCACGACCGCAGGACGCACGAACATTCTCGGCCTTGAGAGTTTGGCGGCAAAGGGCGGCGAGATCACCTGGATTCAGAAAAGCGGCCCGATGACCCTGACCCAGGCGCAGCTAGATCAGGTCGCGCTCGCAGCCGGTAATTACGTCAGCGCCGTCTACGCTGCCTGGGGCGAGATTGTAAACGGCATCAACGCCACCCCTCCCGTTTATACCACTTACGACGAAATAAATAATGCAAAGTGGCCTCCACTAGCATACTAAGGTGAAAAACCAATTTGTCGTACGGAATTACGCTAACCAACGGAACTGCTCTAACAACAATCTTAGACAGAACGGATGACAATACGACATCGCTGACCCTGCCGGGTCGCGGCTCGACATTGTTTGGTTCGGCAATCGTCGAGAATTTTGTTCATCTCCTTGAGAATTTTGCCAATACGACGCCGCCCAATGGCCCTCTTGTTGGTCAGCTTTGGTACGACACCGGCAACGCGATCCTCAAGTTCTATTCGTCGCAAGATGCGTGGCAGCCGGTCACCTATGGTGTCTTCGGCGTCACGAGCACGCTTCAATTCGGCACGCTGGTCACAGGTGAATCAGCAGGCTTCGATCGTCTTAGCGGCACGATAGGTATCGTAATCAAGGGCGGCGCAGGTTCCACCACGGTGGCGGCGACGCTGGCCGAAGGCGAGATCATCCTCGTCGCGTCCAACTACAACATCCCCTTCGTCGACCTTCCCCTCACCGTCGAGATCAGCGGGCTCCAGGTCCCGTTCTCCGGAATGTTTCCCCGAGGGCATTCAGCCCGGCCTCAATCTCGCACAGGCAACGGGGAAGCTTGCCTACACCGGCAGCCAGCAGTTCGACGAGATCGTCCAGCAGCTTCCGTATCTGCTCAGCGGTGATGATCTTGGCACGATCGACAATATGCTCGTGCAAATCCCGCTGGCACTGTCGCAGTACAAGAAATACCTGACGATCCGGACGATCGCCAAGACAACAAACCAGTATGCGACGACCATCAACGTCAACAATGTCGGCAAGGTCCAGGTCCTCCGACGCGACGGCTCAGCGCTTCAGCCCGGCGATATCACGGCTGGCATCTGCTACCAGCTCGGCTTCGACGGGACCGCCTTTCGCATCGAGAGCATCCTTCCCATCGAGACGGCGACGCTCGCCTCGATTCCGAACCTCTCGCAGCAGCTCGGCGCCAACTCAGCATCGATCCAGACCGAAGCAACTGTTCGCGCCACGGCGGACGCGGCGCTTGCGCAGGAGATCAACAATCTCACCGCGACGGTTGGCGGCAACACGGCTTCTATTACGCAGGAGCGCACCGCCCGCGCCGACGCGGTGTCCGCTCTTGCTCAGACGATCGACTCTCTGACGGCGAAGGTCACGACGGACGGCCAGACCTCGCAGGCCTCGATCACGACCATAACCACGGCGCTCGCCGACACGACATCATCCATGCTGTCGCAGGTCACGACGCTCCAGGCTCAGTTCGGCAACAGCATCGCTCAGCTTCAGCAGTCGCTGACCACGCAAACCTCCGCCACGCAGTCGCTGTCGACCCAGATCAGCTCGCTTGCTGCGTCCTTCGATTCGAGTAGCGCGGCGCTGAACAGCACGACGCAGGCCAATGCGACCGCAACGTCGGCGCTCACCAGCCAGTACACGCAGCTTCAGGCGCAGGTCGCCCAGAACTCGACGGACATCTCGTCCCTCCAGCTCGCGTCGTCATCGAGCATCCAGTCTCTGGCGCAGAGCGTCACGATGCTTCAGTCGACGTCGAACTCCAATGCTGCCGCACTGACGCAAGAGGCCAAGACACGCGCTGATGGCGATACCGCGAATTCGACGCTCCTCAACAATCTCACGGCAACCGTCAACGGCAACTACACGCAAGTTCAGAACCAGTTGGCCGCGAACACCACGGCAACGAATTCGCTCGCTTCGCAGCTCACGACGCTCACGGCGACGGTCAATGCAAATTCGGCGACGATCTCTAGCAATACGACTGCGCAAGCGACGACCAACGCGGCCCTCACGCAGTCGATAAACCAGCTCACAAGCAGCGTCGGCGCCAACTCAGCTCAGATCACGCAGAATCAGCAGGCGCAGACCGACCAGAACACGTCGTTCTCGCAGTCGATCGCGACGCTCAACTCGCAGTTCGGGCCGAACGCGGCCACGTTGCAAACGCTTCAGAAGACCGTCGATGGAATCTCCGTCGAATACGGTGTGACGGGCAACATCAATGGGTCGACGGGCGGCTTCGTCTTTTCTGGCGTCAAGCAGCTCGACGGCACTGTCACCTACAACATGGAGTTCGACAGCAATGTCAGCATCCATGGCGACCTCATCGTCACCGGGACGATCCAATACGGAGCGCTCGGATCGTCGACCCTGTCGAGCATCGCATCGAACACCTTGGCGCCAGTCTTTGCGCCGACCGGCACCATCCTCAACTTCTACGGCACGCAAAACTGGACGGTACCGGCCGGTGTCACGCGCGTGTTCGTGCAGTGCTGGGGCGCTGGTGGTGGCGGCGGCGGGTCCAACGGACCTCGCATCGCAGGCAACGGCGGCGGCGGCGGGGAATATCGTGAGGGCTATGTCTACGTCACGCCTGGACAGGTGATCTACGTCGGCGTCGGGCCGGCGGCGGCGGCGGATACTACCTCGCCTACGGAAGCAACGGCGGTCTTTCGCAGTTCGGCGGCGCCATCATTTCGATCGGCGGCGGTGGTGGTGGCTCGCAGTACTACGGCCAGGGATCGGGCTACGGCAGCGTCGGCGGCTCTGGCGGGTACGGCGGATCGGCAGATTTCCCCGGTTATGGCGGCACCTTCGGTTACTCCGTCTCTGACGATAACTTCGTGACGGTGCTTGCTGCTCTTTCGGGCGTCGGTGGCCCAGCAGGCCGATATGGTCAGTCCCCTCCGATCGACATCGGCGTTACCGGAGTAGCGACGGCCGGAATGTTCCCTGGTGGCGGCGGCAATGGCGGCTGTCGAGGCTCCGGTGGCACGGGTGCCAACGGCTTCGTGGTCATCACCTTCTAAAGCCTTCTAGTTCTAGGCGGTCATATCTCCCAAATTAAATAGAGGTATGACGTATTCGATCTACAAGGCTGACGGTACACTTCTCGCAACACTAAACGACAATACGACAGTGACGGACGTTGCGCCGATTGCTTTGTTCGGTCGCGGCGTGCTCGACTACGGTCAGTTGATCAATGAGAACTTCGTTTCTCTCCTCCAGAATTTTGCGAATATCTCGGCTCCGGCCAACCCGTTGCAGGGCCAGCTTTGGTTCAACGAGAAAAACAACGTCATCAGCGTCTACAATGGAACCGGCTGGAACGGCATCGCCAATATTGGCGCGTTCGGCGACACCGAACTGGTTGCCCCTGGCACCACGATCGGCGGCGCTGTTGCGACCGGCGACCGCTCGGCTGGCGCGGTCGGCTATCAGATCGTCAGTGGCGGTAAGAGCACGACCGTTACCCTGGTCCTGTCGGAAGGCACGATCGTCTCGGCGGTCTCGAACGAGACGATCTCGAACGGAAATCTTCCCGCCTACGCGACGATCCGCAATCACACCTACACGCTTCAGGCCTCGTTCCCGACCGGCATCGCGGCTGGCTACACGCTCGCGGGCGGCTCCGGCAACACGGGATCGGGCGCGGCCTACGTCTACTCGGGCCTCGGCACTGGCCTCTCCGAGGCGCTCCAGGAGCTGGCGAACGAGTCCAGCACTCGTGTCCTCCAGACGAACGACCTCATCCAGATTCTGTCGGCGCTCCAGGCGACGGTCAGCTCGAACTCGACCGCGATCCAGACCGAGTCGACCCAGCGCGCGAGCGGCGACACGGCGATTGCCCAGCAGATTTCAACGATCTCCGCGTCGGTCGCCGAGAACACCTCTCAGATCACATCGATCCAGACGGTCAGCACCAGCGCGACGAACGCTCTGGCGCAGCAAATCCAGCTCCTCACCTCCCAGGTAGGCCAGAACACGGCACAGATCGCCCAGGAGGCCACAACTCAGTCGGATGGGCAGTCTGCCCTAGCCCAGCTCATCAGCAGCCTCACAGCCCAGGTAGGGACCGCGCAATCGGCCATCCAGAGCGAGCAGAACGCGCGAGCTTCCGCGACCAGCTCGCTGGCCCAGCAGATCAACTCGCTCTCCGCCTCGGTTGCCTCCGGCGTTGGGCAGGCTGACCTCACGCCGATCCAGGCGTCGATCACCCAGGAAGCGACCGCACGCGCCGCCGCCGATGGCTCGCTGTCGCAGCTCATCACCACTCTCACCGCAACGGTCGGCCAGAACACGTCCGATATCTCGGCAAACCAGACCGCTCAGACGACGGCAACGAGCGCTCTTGCTCAGCAGATCACCGATCTCACCGCGACGGTCGGTCAGAACACGTCCGATATCTCGACCAACCAGACCGCGCAGACGACGGCAACGAGCGCGTTGGCCAAGCAGATCACCGATCTTACGGCGACAGTCGGCTCGAACACCTCCGCCATCTCGACCGAGCAGACGGCCCGCGCCAACGGCGACGCCGCCGTAACGCAGTTGGTCACCAGCCTCAAGGCGACCGTCGATGCCAATACGGCAGCGATAACGCAGGAAGCGACCACGCGCGCCACGGCCGATAGCGCAGCCGCCTCGACCGTCAGCTCCCTCGCGACCCAGGTCAACAACAACGCGGCAGCGATCTCGACCGAGCAGACGGCTCGCTCGACGGCGATCAGCTCCCTGTCGCAGCAGATCACGACCCTTCAGGCTTCGACTGGCGCCAACACGGCGGCGATCACGGCCGAGCAGACAGCGCGCACGAACGATACGGCGTCGCTAACCTCCAGCCTTACGCAGTTGAAGGTGTCGATTGCCGACAACGCGGCGGCGATCACGGCAGAGCAGACGGCGCGCTCCACGGCCAACGAGTCCACCGCAAACCAGATCACGTCGCTCCAGACCTCGACCGCCGCAAACGCAGCCGCGATCACGCAGGAAGCGACCAGCCGCACGACCGGCGACTCCGCGAACGCTTCGCTCATCAGCAGCCTCACGACGCAGGTGGCCGGGAACACGTCGGCGATCACGACCAATGCCAAGACGGCAGCGGACGCGAACTCGGCGACCAATGCTCTGCTGTCTACCCTCACGACGCAGGTCGCCGGGAACACGTCGGCGATCACGACCAATGCCAAGACGGCATCGGACGCAAACACGGCGACAAACTCGCTCATCACCGCGCTGACCTCCACGGTTGCGCAGAACACCGCGTCAATTACGTCGAACCAGAACACGACCACGACGCAACTCGGGTCGATCGCGTCGCAGCTCACGACGCTGATCTCGGCGGCAAACGCCCAGCATGTCTACTTCCAGGCCACGGCTCCGAACGGCGACCCTAATGGCGTCTGGTTCAACACGAGCCAGGGCAACACGCCGTACTCGTGGAACGGGACGAGCTGGGTCCCGGCGCAGGACGCTGGAATTGCTGCGGCGACGGCTGCGATCAGCAACGAAGCACAGACCCGTACGAACAACGAGACCGCGATCACCTCGCAGATCAGCGGGCTTGTCTCTGCGGTCAACAACTCGATCGCAGCCTACAACTCGGGACAGACCACAGGCAGCGACCCGAACCAAGCCTTCGCGAACACGATCACGCTTCTGACGGCGACGGTCAACAACAACACATCGGCGATCAGCACCGAGGCGACCACCCGCGCCAATGCGGACACGAGCCTCTCCAACCAGATTCAGACCCTCGCCTCTTCGGCGAACAAGCAGCGCGTCTTCTTCCAGAGCACGCCCCCGACCGGACAGTCGGATGCGGTATGGTTCAACCTCGCGGACGGTAACAAGCCCTACTACTGGAACGGCAATACCTGGGTCCCGGCTCAGGATCAGGGCATCGCGAACGCCGCTGCCGCTGTAACGACCGAACAGAACACGCGCGCTAGTGCCGACTCATCGCTGTCGAACCGCATCGACGCGCTGCTATCGACGGTCAACGGCAACACCGCATCGATCACGACCAACGCGCAGACGGCCGCCAGCCAGACATCCGCTGTGGCGACCAACGTCTCGACGCTCCAGTCGCAGGTTGCTCAGAATACGACCTCGATCTCGACTGAGGCGACGACCCGCGCAACCGCCGACTCGCAGCTTGCCTCTCAGATCACGACGGTCAGCGCGTCGGCCAACCGCCAGCGCGTCTTCTTCCAGAGCGCCGCTCCGGCAGGCCAGACCGATGCTGTCTGGTTCAACATGTCGGACGGCAACAAGCCGTATTCCTGGAATGGCACCGCATGGGTACCTCAGCAGGACACCGGCATCGCGACAGTCGCGACAGCGGTCACGAACGAGCAGAACGCGCGCACGACGCAGTATGGCGCGCTGAATACATCGATCCAGGGCCTTCTCACGACGGTCGGCCAGAATTCGGCCGCGATCACGGCGAACGCCCAGACCGCTGCCACCCAGACCTCGGCTGTTGCCAGCAACCTTGCGACCCTCCAGACCACGGTGGGCCAGAACACGGCGGCGATCTCTGCTGAGCAGACCACGCGCGCTACCGCCGATACGCAGCTTGCGTCTCAGATTTCGACCGTCAGCACCTCGGCCAATCGCCAGCGCGTGTTCTTCCAGACGAGCGCTCCGCCCGGCGCCACCGACGCCGTTTGGTTCAACGCGAGCCAGGGCAACACGCCTTACTCGTGGAATGGCGCTAGCTGGGTCCCGGCTCAGGATGCAGGGATCGCGGCCGTCGCCGCTGCTGTCTCATCCGAGCAGTCTACCCGCACGACGAACGATAACGCTCTTGGCACCCGCATCGACAGCGTCGTTGCAGCCAATGGCGTGAACGCATCTGCCATCTCGACAGAGACGACCGCACGCCAGAATGGCGATGCTGGCCTCGCCAATCAGATCACGCAGCTCACGTCGCAGACGAACAATTCATTCGCTGGCGTCAACAGCTCTATCTCGACGCTGACGAGCAACCTATCGGCCGAGACGACGACACGCCAACAGTCGGTCTCGACCCTCTCCAAGACGCTCGCCAACACGACTGTCTGGGTCCTGCCGACCGCGCCTAGCATCCTTCGCATGTTCCCTGTGGGAACAAACTACCACGCGAACTCGCTCCCTGCCGGGGGCGGCACTCAGTGGGCCAGCTCGGGAAGCGGCAATAACCAGATATCGATCTTCTCCGGCCAGGGCAGTTATGCCCTCGACAATGTTCTAGTCATGTCGATGACGGCCGTTGCCAATAGCATTTACGTCAATGCCGATTGGACGATGCCTGTTATTTCAGGTTACACCTACGAGTTCAGCGGAATGGTCGCCCAGATTGCGGGCACTGTCACGCTCAGCATCATCTTCCTCGACGCATCCGGAAATACGCTCTCCTCGTCTAACTCGACGACGGTTGGTGGCGCTTTCACTGCGAACACGGTAACAGCCGGTTCATCCACTTACACTCAAATGTGGACGTACGGTACCGCGCCGACCAATGCTGTATCTGCTACGTGCCGCTTCACCTTGACGTCGGCGCCTAACACAGCAGCCACCGCATATCTCTACAACTTCTATTTTGGACGGACGGCGGGGTCGACTGTCTCCTTCCCGACAGCTTGGCGCGTCGCTGCAACTGCCCAGACATGGTACAATACGTCAGCCAACAATCAGCTTTATACATGGAACACGACCAGCGAATCCTGGGTAATCTCCAGCGACTCGCGCATCGACCAAAATATCGCAGCCATCACGGCAGAGACCTCGGCTCGACAGACGGCTGATACCGCAAACACAAATGCGCTGAACAGCGCTGTGTCGGTAATCAACGGCAACATCTCGACGATCACCAACAATCAGTCGACCTTTTCGAACAATCTCGGATCGCTGACCACTACGGTGAGCGGCGTATCCGCTGTTGCAGCCCGCCAGCGTGTATTCTTCCAGAAACGTAGCGCCTACCGGTAACACTGATGCTGTATGGTACAATACTGCAAACAACAATATCCCATATCAGTGGAACGGGACGACATGGGCTCCTGCACAGGACCTCACGATCCAGACCGCACTGGCAAACATCACGGCAGAGCAGACAGCGCGAGCGAATGGAGATGCGTCTCTCACCACCTCGCTGACGCAGTACCAGTCGCAGACCAATAACTCGATTTCGACGATCAACAATTCGATCTCGACGCTGACGAATAACCTGTCGGCGGAGGCATCTACGCGTCAGCAGACGGTCGTTGCCCTTGCAAGCTCTCTTGCGAACACGACAGTATGGAACCAGAGCACCGCGCCGACCCTCAACCAGATGTTCCCGGTGGCGTCAACGCGCATCCTAACGGATCATGTAACCTCAACGGCAATCCTTTTCTCGGCCTTTGCTTCAAACAGCAACACTTACTCGGAGAAAATGGCGTCAAATCCTCTGGCGCCAAATGGCATCGATTCCATTATACTGCTCACTGTTTCCCCGCAGAATAGTGCCTCGGCGTTTGTCTACATAGATTACTTCGTCCCCGTGATCGTCGGTCAGACCTACGAATTCAACGGTATGATGGCTGTTGTGTCGGGCACAGCTTACCTACAGATTATTTTCTTCGACGCCAACAACAACATCCTAGGCAATGCAGTTTCGACCGCTGGCACGTTTACGAACGGCGCTTTCACGCAGAATTACGCCTATGGAACCGCTCCGGCAAATACCTCCTATGCCACCTGCCGCATCGTCGCGAACAGCCACCGCATCAGGTCAAGGTCAGGCGGCATTTTACAACTTCTTCTTCGGTCGTTCGGCGTCGGCGACAGTGTCTACGCCCAGCGCGTGGAGAGCATCCTGCGTCAACCAGATTTGGTACAACACGGCGCAGTACAATCAGCTCTATTCGTGGAACACGACTACCCGCTCATGGGCTGTGGCGAGCGATACTCGCATCGATACGAATATCGCTGCAATAACAAATGAGTCCAACGCTCGCGTATCCGGCGACAACGCGCAGGCGAATGCTCTTCAGGGATATGTAACGCAATTCAACGGCAACATAGCGACGCTTACGACGCAATATAACACTCTATCGACCAACTATGGCTCGCTCTCGTCGACAGTCACCAACGTTTCGGCGTCGGCCTCCCGTCAGCGCATCTTCGTGCAGTCGAGTGCTCCGCCTGGAGCAACTGATGCTGTGTGGTTCGACACCGCGCAGAACAATACTCCGTACTCCTGGAACGGATCGAGCTGGGTATCAATCCAGGATCAGTCAATTCCGACACTGTTCGCCAACGTCTCAAACGAAATCACGGCGCGTCAGAATGGAGACAGCGCCAACGCCACGTCGATCCAGAATCTGACGACCATCGTCAACGGTCATAGCGCGCAGCTCACGACGCAGTCCAGCTCGATCGATGGTCTTCAGGTCCAGTACAGCGTGACCGGAACGATCGACAATACGACAGGCGGCTTCGTCTTCAGCGGTATCAAGCAGAACAACGGAACCGCTGTCTATACGACGACTTTCAACTCAAACGTCGTCATCAATGGCTCGCTTCTCGTCAGCGGCACCGTCGATCAAGGTGTGTTGAACGCGTCGTCGGCGGGAAATCTGCGGACGCCGAGAAACATCCAGTACTTCGTGTCTGCTGGCTGGAGCACCTTCACCGTACCGGCTGGAATCTACTGGCTTACCGTCGAGTGCTGGGGCGGTGGTAGCGCAGGCGCCACCAACGGCTATGGAGGCTCGGGCGGAGGTTACGCTACAGCGAGCTTCGCGGTCACTCCTGGAGGCGGATGTTCGTTCCTCGTCGGAGGAGGCGGCGGTGGATCGGGAGGCAGCGGCGGCGACTCGATCTTCTACGACACCGCTGGCAACGTCCAGGTGCATGCGATCGGTGGTGGGTATCAGGCTCCAGGTGGCGCTTCCGCTGGTCAGTTCGGTATTGCAGGCGGCTTCGGCTTCACCTCGAACTACACGAGCGGCCCCTGGCCGGGCGGTGGCGCCTTCTGCACCCCGACAAACCTTCGCGGTGTCGGTGCTCAGATTCCGGGTGGTGGTGGCGGTGTCGGCGCGGCTGGTAATCCTCAGCCGGGTGCCGTGGGAATGGTGAAAGTGTCATACTAAATAAAGTATGGCTACATTCAACCAGACTGACACGATCAATGTCTACCATTATGCAATCGTCGACAGCAACGGCATTGTCGTCAATTGCATGATGGGCCCAAAGGTCTTCAATTATCGTGATAATGCTGGAAATACCGCAATCTACGATGCGACGGGCACGGTCGACATTGGATGGTCGACGAGCGACGGCGGCAAGACGTGGACGGTAGGGGCTCTCCCGGCTGCCACGCTCCTCGCCGGATTGAGTTGGAAGCAGAACAGCGTCCTCGCGAACGTTTGGTCCTTCAACCTCGGGACGTCGTCATCTCCGATGATCGTTACGACGACGCTCGACAATAATGGGCAAACGTCGATGCTGAAAATCGCGATGTGGGCGCAGCTCAACGCGAGCAACGCAAATGCGCTGGAGCCTTACTCCAACGTCGACTTTAGCACTGCTTCTCTCACAGTCGCTCAGGCCACGTCGTTGGCTACGAAGGCAGGGCAGATCGTCAGCCAGTCCTATGCCGCTCTCAACGCGGGTGTTCAGGCAATCAATGCTGGCACCATCAAGACAATGGCCGACGTCAACGCGGGTCTCATGGCCGGACCCGACACAGACCTACTGACCGCATAAATACTAGGACATTCTACCAAGGAAAGCATGCCCTACACGATTAAGCTCAGCAATGGTAATGCGCTCACCACCGTAAACGATCAGACATTCGATACCTTCTCGACGCCTCTTACTCTTGTCGGTCGTGGATCAGTGAACTACGGCCCGGCGTTCGATCAGAACTTCGTCTACCTGCTGGAGAATTTCGCGAGCGCGACGGCTCCGAACATGCCCCTCATCGGGCAGCTTTGGTATGACACGTCGATTGGTCTTCTGAAGCTCTACAACGGCACTGGCGCGTGGACCGTGTTCGCCAACGTTGGCGGTCTTGGCAACACGATCGGCATCAACCAGGGCACGACCCTGGCTGGCGCGATCTCGGGCGTGAACCGCATTGCCGGATCGACCGGCGTCATCCTCCAGAACTCTGTGACCAAGAACTCGACGACCGTTTGCGTGAACTTCTCCGAAGGCAAGATCATCTCGATCGCCTCGGCAGAGACCGTTGCAGCCGGTGTGCTTCCCGCGTCCATCTTCGTCGAAGGATCGAGCTTTCCTCTCTCCTCTCGCTTCCCCAACGGCCTCTCAGCGGGCGTAACGATCGCGACCGACCCTGTCGGCTACGTCAATGCCGGTCTTGCTACATCGTCGCTCTACGCGGACGTCGCTGAACGCTATGAGACATCCGACGAGGTCTCCTCGGGAGATGTCGTGTCGCTCGGTGGTGACAAGGAAATCTGCCTCACGACCGAAGCCGAGGACATTAACGTGTTCGGCGTCATCAGCACCGCGCCATGCCTCCAGATGAACCAAGGCGCGGGGCCGGACGATACTCACCCAAACGTCGCGCTTGTTGGCCGCGTCCCGTGCAAGGTCGTCGGTCCGGTTCGGAAGGGTCAGCGCGTTGTGTCTGCCGGGCTTCCCGGAATCGCCAAGGCAGCCGAGGGCTCTGTTGATCCTCTAGCGATCATCGGCCCGTGCCCTACAGGACAAGACGACGCTGGATATCGCGCTGGTGGAAGTGGCGGTCGGCCGCTCATGAGCTATCAGTCCGGTCTGAGGATCACGGCCGCAAGCATATCTGCTTTCTACAACAGCGTGCTCCGCGTCTACGGAACGGGCTCGGGCGACTACGGCTACGGTCAGACCGCTTTAGCGCTTGCTAATCCTACTCTCGCGGCCGATGCGCCGATCTCGGGCGTCGACATGCAAGCCCTGTTCGCTTCGGTCACACTGCTCGCCAACCATCAGGGGGTTGCGCCTAATCCAACCTATGGGATCACGCCCGCATCCGGCACGGTGGTGCAAGCAAGCTCTGACCTCGGAACGATCGTCGCAGGTGTAGTGGCCAACAGGCTGCTTAAGGCAAGCTCTGCCTCGTCGACAATCCCCGCCGTGCAGACTGTCACGCAGCCGACCTCGTGGGCGAATCAAGCAATCACCACGAACTTCACCGCAACGTTTGCATCCGAAGATGCCGCGAGGTTCTTCTTCAATCAGGGCGGCACGATCAATCTTCGCTTCTCACATCCCAAGGGTGTCGGCGGCCCCGGATATCGAATGGAACTACGCACTGGGTACAAACGTCGGCACCGTCGCCTTCGGTGCGCACGGCGCCACCAACAACGGTGCCGTTCCCAATTCGAGAACAAGGATTGGCTACTACGAGCTGACTGACCTTCCGCTCGAAGTCCTCGGTATCGCCGGGATCGCAAGCAATGCGCTTTTCTCGAACAACGTCATTGGCCTCTCGATCACGGCCACGCGCCAGAGCTTCGTTGGACTGAATGGAGCCAACGGTTCTGGAATCCTGTTCAACGTAATCCTCAGCGACGCGTATGATGCGACACAGGTGTCCCCTGGCACGACGCTCACGATCGACATCGCAGGCTGCTCGGACCTCGCTAGCACGGGGAACCCGACGATTTCTGCCCCCAAGTGGCTCCTCGCGCCTCTGTCGTAGCTCGCCGCCATTTCTCCGGAGAAATTTCTCCGGGGAAATTTCCCTGGAGAAACGCAGGGTGCAGCGACCCTCTAAAAATAAATTTCTGATCGAGCTTTTGACGCCGACAGGCATCTCTTGAGCCGAAAACGCCCTGCAAATTTCCCCGGAGAAATGGATTGTAACTGGCGGGGCTGTTCTCGCACGTTGTCTTTAACCTTTGGGAGCGATATTCCCAACTGCGTGATTCGACGCTGAGGACGCTCACATGAGCCTCGCAACCGCAAGTGATGTAGGCGAACTACCACGTAGGACGTCGAAAGGAACCCGTCAGGTGATCATCTTGATCACCTCCAACAAAGGCGGGACCGGCAAGACGACGACGAGCGTCAATCTCGGGTGCGCAGCGCTTGCGGATGGCTACTCTGTTGTCGGTATCGATCTCGATACCCAGCGCAGCCTGACGAAGTGGTCTCTGCGACGCATGAAGTATCAGATGATGTCGCAATATCCAGTGCTGAGCGGCGTTCCAAAAACATAGATCGTTTGCTGGCGCAAACGTCGCCTTTCGAGGTCGTCATCATCGACACGCCGCCGAATACGGACATGTATACGGCAGATATGGACGCGCTAGTTCAGCTTGCCGACTTCGTCATCATCCCAAGCGGCGTCGACATAGTCGACATCGAGTCGACGGTTCCGTGGTTTCAGACGATACGGAAGCATAAGGTCAGAGATGTCGTAGTCCTTCTCAACCGCGTCAGTCCGAAAGGCGTCGCATACCGTAACGTCCTCCTTCAGCTCAGTGAGCATGTTCGCATCCTGCCCTACGCGGTAAGGACACTGGCGTCTGTTCCAAAGAACATGCTCTCCGGCCATTCGGTCATGGACATGGTGTCGGCCGATGCGGCAAAAGACGACTACAAGATGATCTGGAACTACTCGAAGCAGGAGCTTGTGCTGTGAGCAGGTCTTCATCTCGGGTCAAGCCCATGGACTACACCAGCGCGCTTGAGGTGACTGGCGAAGTCCCCAACCTCGCCGCCCAGGCGATGGACCAGATTTCAGGACAACTTTTCGCTAGAGGACCTCGCCTTCATCGAGCAAAAGTTCGAAGGCGTTTCCTACGACGACCGCCGAGCGCAGAGTCATGGCCGCAGCTCGCGGCTCGATCATGGTGTCCTGGCGCAAGACCATGACGGCTCTCTGCGCCATTGGCGAAGCGTTGATCCACGCGCGGGCTCAACTCAGCCCGGAAGCCTATAAGCGCTTCATCGAGACGGTCGCTGCCATTCCGCGACAACTACGCTTTTCGTATCGTCAAAGTCACTGAGAAAATCGAGCATTTTCGCACCGTGACGGGGGACGATGCGATCTCGGGCCGCCACGCTGCTCAAATGTCAGTTGCCTACGATCTCACGACGATGCCAGAGGCGCAGGTGGTCGCGGCGTATCGCGCCGGGCTGATCTCACCGAATACGACGAGGGATCAGTGGAACGCGTTCAAGCAGAGCCTACAAGCGGGCGCCGTCGAAATGTCCATCGCGGATCGCATCGCCTCCTTGAAGGAGAAGAAGCGCAAGCACCAGCTAGCGATCATCGAGATCGAGGATGAATATCACCGAGCTGAAGGAACGGGCGGCGCTCCTCGCTGGTCCTGCTCGCCTCGCGCCGCCTGAGGCTGCTGAATAGCCTCAGGAGGACGTCGTCGTCGTCGGCGGCGTGAATGCGGCGTATGATGACAGGTAGGTCTTGAGCGTCGGCACCGTGTACTGCGCCCCGCTTCCGTCGTTTGCTGTAAGGTACTGGTTGATGTCGTCGATCTTCCAGGCACCGTTCTCCAAAACACACGAGAAGGTGCTCTCAAGCACCGGGTTGTAGCCCGAGATGTCGCCAAAGAGCACGGCGATGTTCGCCAGCACGACTGCGTTGGTCGCATAGTTGTCTGTCGACGACGACAGCGTCGCCGACTTGAGGGTGAGGCCCGTCACACCAGCAAGACCGCTGATCGGATCACCGTCGTAGACAGGAACCATCATCGTTGAACAGCATGGCAGTTGTCCATGCCGAAACGAAGCTATCTGAGAAATACGTTTTCATGAACGTGGTCGGCACAGTCGCGAATATAGGTGTCCAAGGGCCGCTTTGCAGCGCTAGAACCTGTTCTACAGTGTGAGTTGCGTCTGTCATCTATTTTTACCGCTGTGCGATGGTGTATAAACCACCCATGTTGATGCCTCTTGAGCTGTAATTGTTAGCGTAA
The DNA here is from genome assembly GCA_029817715.1 of Melastoma dodecandrum. Lineage (NCBI taxonomy): Eukaryota > Viridiplantae > Streptophyta > Magnoliopsida > Myrtales > Melastomataceae > Melastoma > Melastoma dodecandrum. Next base: position 562,478 of record JARUPY010000371.1, read on the forward strand.
GTGCTGATGGTCGCGGCGTGGCCGCTCCATTGGTTGAGCATGACTGGCCCAATTGTTCCACCCGACGAGAATACCAGCGTGCGTCGCATCTCCAGGGGATGCCCACCGAGCCCTTAGGCGCGTATGACTGCTGTCCGTTGTTGCTGTAGTTCATCGTGGCGATGGCTTCGCCTACATGTTGCTGCCAGTTCGAAGCGGTGATCTTCTCCCCCGCTCGCCAGCCAGTGGTGCTCCCGAGCTTGTTGCCGTTGACGTCGCGGCCGAGCGCTTGTGGGAGCGCGGTACACTGGGTGTCGCCATTCTTGTAAACTCGCTGACCCACGAGAGACTGCATCTGCGCGGGGGTCAACTTACCGGGCTGACCGGGCTGTATGCCGTTGTTGGCGGTAGTGGTCGGCGTGCTCGACTGAGGATTGTTTGGGGTCGAAGACGGCGCAGATGACGACTGACCGCCACCACCGTTGTTTGACGGGGTGTAGTTCGAGATCGGCGGCGGGGTGTAGGACGAGCCCGCGCCACCATAGTTCGAGTAGGGGTTCGTCAACCCGCCGAAGTTTGCGGGCGACGTCTGCGGTCCTGACGGAGTGTAGCCGGTCGACGGCTGTGATCCTGTCGACGATCCACCGTACGGCACGGTGGAAGTGCCCTGCGAGTTGCTCGGTGCCGACTGGTCGGGGGCAGGAGACGCGCTCGTTTGGGTCGGCGCGGACTGTGTCGGCGACGACGAGGGTGTCAGATTCTGAACAGGGTTCGAGTTGTCGTCGAGAGTCGCTTGGTTTTGCGACTGCGGCGTGGTTTGCGGAGACTGATCGGGAATGCCGTCATAGACGCTCAGAGAGCCGGTGACAGGCGCTCCGCCCTGTACTGGGTTGATGGTAGCACCCATCGACGCACCGCCGCCACCGGACGTGTCTGTGAGCCCCAGACCGCTCGTTGAGGTGGGATAGTTGTTGCCGCCGACGCCGAAGCTGCCATCGCTGCCTCCAGGACCGGCAGAACCGAGCCCGGCACCGCCGCTCGACGAGCTGCTGTCGCCGCCGCCTCCGATCGTTCCGACACCGCCCGGCGTGTTGGCTGAGCTTGAAGGATAGTTTCCGCCACCGAGACCAAAATTGCCGGTGTCGCCAGACCCTGCGGGCCCAAGGCTGCTGTTAGGTCCTGGCGAGGCCCCGGTTCCAAGACCAGCGCCCCCGGCCGGATCGCCGCCCGTGCCGGTGCCAGCGCCAGGACTATCTCCATAGCTTCCCGACGTGTCAGGTGTGTTGGAGAAGTTGGCCGCGCCCCCGGAGCCGAACGAGCCGTCGCCGGGGTTTGCAGTCGACGAATTCGGTGCCTGGGCACCGCCGAGACCGAAGTTGCCGTCAGGAGATGTGGTGCTCGGGTTGCTCGGGGCTGTCGAGCCGACCTGACTGCCGCCACCAGTCGCTCCAGCGGGGCTGTTCCCGCCGCTGTCTGTGCCGGTACCACCTGTGCCGGTGCCACCCGTGCCGCCAGTGCCGGTGCCGCCAGTGCCCCCGGTTCCGCCCGTGCCACCAGTGCCGCCAGTTCCTCCGGTACCACCAGTGCCACCTGATCCGCCTGAAGCAACCCGAACCGCCGCTGTTGCTGCTGGACGAGGAGGAGGACGTCGAGTTGTCGAGAATCTTGCGGGCTCTGGCGAACGATCTTGCCGCATGCATAGGTCGAGATGCCGCCCTTGCTCGAATAGGTGATGTTGCCTGCCGTCGTGTGAACGGCGCCGACGCCATGGACCACAACGCAGCTATCGGCCTTGAGATTGATGTTTTCCTCGGCGCGTAGCGAGATCGAGCGCTTCGAGTACATGTCGATACCGATGTCGGAAATCTCCATCCAGGAGTTGCCCTCTCGGCTGATCATGTAGATGTAGCCGGTCGACTCATGGATTAGAATTTGCGCACCGCTACGGGTGCGTAGACGGATGAATTCGTTGTTTGGATTGTCGTCCATGTGGATGGTGTTGCCGCGCGGCGAGTTGAAGCCGAACACCAAAGAGGGCGCCTCGCGACGCGCGGAGGTCGTGCTTGGCCCGCGCTCATAATCGGTTCCAAGCCCTTGGTTGGCGAGACCCTGCGCAAGCGGCGTGAAGGTCGGGCGCTGCGGGTTCCAGAGGTTGCTCTGCTGCGACGGGTCGGCCTTGTTCATCTCGCAGACGGGCGGGATCGGCACGGAGGGCACAACTGAGTCTGTAGGGGTGCCAGAAGCGATGCCCGGCACCATGTGGTTCATAAACTGCTGGTAGATGCACGCAATCCAGAAGCCCTTCCCCGGATCGCCATTGGCGAAGCAGACAAGCACGAGATTGTTGATGTCCGGGGGGACCGCCCACCAGCCGTAGGCGCACTGCGTATTCGACATGCTCGTACCGGCTGTCGTCTGCATATTGTCTGTCGCGCCCGCGAACGGCGACGCATAGCCGACCGTGAACCAAGTGGTGCCGTCCCTCCGGCACGCTACCCAGCTCGGGAATAAAGACCTGTAGACGGCCCATATTCTGCGCATCTGTGTTCGACTTGATGACGCCGACATAGATGCCGTAGAAAACGGTTCATGCCGTGGATGTTGTCCGGCGTATAGCCGGTAGGTGAGTCTGTAATGTAGGACATATGTTCCTGGTGCCTGAACGGCGTTAGCTGGTAGTAGGCTTGGTTCCCGTCGTTGCGGCGGTGTCGTAGCTTGCGCGGGATTCTTGAGTCCGTCCGCATCACTCGGCGTGACTGCGTTGACGCGTGTCCCATAAAGATTTTGCGTGAAAACGCCTGCGTCAAAACTACTTACGACGCGGTAGCACGCGTAGACACCGTTGAAGAGCGAGTCGTTGGTGAATGTCGGCACTCCGTTGTCGTCGGCATTGAGCGGCGCCTTGAACAAGATGACGAAGTTGTTATCGCCCGCCGAATAGTCAGGAAGGAAGATTCCGCCTGCTAACGGATTGGGTTGCTCCACTATTGCTAGCCGATCCGCCTTTTGACCCAGAAGCAACGCCGTTCTGGCCGCCAGCTCCGAGCATCACATCTTCAGAAAGACCAGCCAATAAGGGTCCCCCTTGATCTTGATGTTGACCTTCATGAACTGATTTACGTTGAAGCGCTGCGACAGCACCGACGCATAGAGGCTTCGACGACGGGTCCACTGTGTGGAGAAGCCCGTGCCGCCCGCTTCTTTGATGAAGGGACCAGATTGCGTATTGGGGATCAGCCACGGGTTTACGGTGCTGCTGGAATCGGGGAGGTCCTCAGCGTAGACTTCGCCGCGCACGTTGCTGACGGCCCGTGTAGGCGCCACCGCCGATAGCATTTTGGGAGCCAGATGAGGCCGCGATGTAGCTACCTCGGGGTGCAGTCGGCGTATCGGCGGACTTATCGGCTTCGATTGTTTGCGCTTGTATATCCCGGCTGCTGCCCTGGATTAGGCGAGACTCCGTGCGGCTCATGCTGATCGACCGTGCCGTTCAAGCCGTTGTATGCTGCGAGCACTGCCGCCCAGGCAAAATTCAGCTTTGTCGAAAAATCCAATACCTCGGTGTTTCAAGCCGGTATAGAGATACTCGTATTTCTTACGAAGTGAATGATATGACTTCAGATCGGCAATCGCCGCCTGTCCGTTGCTTGTGCTAGAACTCTCTGAGGCGCGAAGGTAGGTATTCTGCACCTTCGCCATTTTGATGTTATAGGTGATCTGCTTGATGTACTGGTTTGTTCCGTAATCGAAGCCCAAATTGGTAACCTGCGGATGGCACATGAAGATACCAGCGCATCGGTAGGTGCCGTCGCCGAGGTCGGCCGGGCTGTCTCCCGTCGTTGCCGCCTCCAGTAGGAGACCCGCCACCCTGGTTCTTCCCACTCGCGTCGAGGGCATAGTTCTGCCCCTGAAGGGTCGCACCGAACGCCGTGAGCACGACGTCGCTGACGAGCGTACCGGCCGCAAGGTTCGCCGTGACGTTGGAGCGATCGGTCATCGTAAAGCCGCGCGCGCTCGGAACGAGTGATTAGGATCGTCCTGCTGCGCCACGAACTGAAATGTGTTGGGGTCCTTGCCGTCCGGCGTCGGGAGTAGATTGAACGAGTAGGTGTAGAGCTGCCCGTACTTGCGAATTCTGTAGAGGGAAGCGCTCCTTGGCGGCGGCGTTCATTTTGTTCTGGAGATCGCTGAAGAAATCCCCAAGCGTGAAAGCCGAGATGGACATGTTGTTCGGCAGGCGGCCGATCTCGGCTTTATGACCCATATGGTCGTGGATCAGGCCAGTGATATTGTACGTCGAGCCGGTCGCTGAGAGATCGGTCTCGATGTCTGTCAGGACGACGTTGTAGGTCCATGTCCCGCCATTCGGGTAGTTCGAACAGATATTCGTATTGACCGAACCGTCTTCCTCGTAGCCCATGAAGGTAACGTCGATGCTGTATACGGCCTGCTTCCAGTCGCGGACGCCGCTGTACGTAATCGCAGCGTACATCGCATCCATGAAGCTTGAGCCGTAGGGCTCGTTGATCACCATCGAGAACTTTGTCTCGAAAGTATTTCGGGTCCCGTGGCTCGCTGCGATATTGGCTTCGATTTCGAGGGACTTGATGTTGTATCCGGTGACGCCACTCTCGGCGATCACTACGCCGGAGCTGTTCGCCAGCGCGCCCTGCGAGCCTTGCACATGCTGCGATTGCTTCGATGCATCGCCCGAGCAGTAGAAGGAGATGTGATAGGTCGGATTGTTGTAGTTGCCGAGGATGTTGTCGTCGTAGCCGTGGGTCGCTCCAGCAGCGTTGCTGTTTCCAGAAGCAGGAGCGGCCGGGGCAGCGGCGGGCGTTGCGGCCGGTGAAGTCGGAGTTGTACCTGTTGCCATTAGACTAGAATGAAATTCCCAAAGATTTTAGCCTTGCAGCGGTCGGAACATAGATGGTAATTCCTGCAACGAGGTCCCAAATGGGGTCGCGAAGGACATCTATATTTCTTGCGCTAAAGACCCAGTACAAGCCCGGAAAGCCGTACGTGTCTTGCGAAAGGCTCATAGGATTTTGATTATACTTTGGGTCGACGATAATTGAAATATCTGATGGATCGGGAGGTACGTCGATCGGGTCGTAGATGCCGATTCTCCAAGAGTATTGGGGTGTCTGAGCATATGGAGACGATGAGGGATAATTGATCGTCGTCATTCTTAAATCCATCCACTATTGTTAGGTGTGCTCTCAAGCAGTTTGCCGCTGGCGAAATCGGTAAGAAGGAAGTCCTTGCGTTGCGCGCGTGGCGTATTTTGCACCACAAGGCTGACGTTCAGTGTGAAAAGCGCTGGAAGCCAGACATTGTAACCGGTCGACAACTGAACATTGACAATGTCCATGCCCTCGTCGAAAGCCATGCTGTGTGACTTAACATAGCAGCGAATCTTGTTATACATGTACGTGCCGTAACCGTTCAATTGCAAAATCGGCGGCGGCAGGCCAGCATTGGTGTCCTGCTCGCCGAAGTTCATCCTTGAGACGGTCCGCAGGAAGTGGATGCTCGCGAGCGCGTAGATTCCCTCCTGGAAGTTTTGGACCGTGAACTTGGCCGCGATGCTGATCGTGACGTTGGGCGTGTGGCTGTACGCGTGATAGTCGGTGTTGGAGTGCACCATGCTCATGGTGCTGTAGTCGACGTCCTGGCTGTTGGTGATCGACGGTGAGTAGGGGAAGCGAATGCCCATGGTGCCGCTCAGCGGAGCCAGGATGCCGTCGTAGGTCGCGCTCGACCCCGACAGATATCCAAGCGTCGGCCGGAAGTCCGTGCTTGCCGTCGCAGCCTGCGTTGCCGTCGTAGGAGTCGGCGTGATTGTCGACGTTGGAGACGTCGCTCCTCCCGACGCGAACGTCGGTGTGGTCGTAGACGCGCTTGCTGAGACCGGCGCGAGGCCGCTAAGAGCAGACTGATTGGCAAGAAGAATGGATGCTGCTGTTGTATCGGCCATGAAAATCCGTTAAATGAAGTCTACGATTATTTATTTGACGATTAAAGCCTACTATTTCAATGATATGTGCCCTTTTATATTGCGCCGTTATAAGTAGAAAACTGCATGATAATGAATCATTGCGGCACCCTTGAGGATTATGCAGAAAGTCAATTACATCACGAAGAAGGAATTTCTCCGCGAGATTCATAACAGCAAGAAGTCCTTTAGTTCCTACGTCGACCCGAAATACTCCGACTACAACGTCATCGTCACCGACAAGGCGACCATCACTGAGGAGCTTGTTGCCGAGGTGATCCATGCCAAGGCAAATCCCAAGGGCAAGACGCCTGCTGTCACACTGGCTCCCGAGGACGTCGTGATCCGCGTCATGACGCACGAGCACATCCCGCTCGATCCCGACCGTAAGCGCAAGGCGCGCAACACCGATCAGAGCTACGCCAGGACCAACTTCCCGCCCTTCAAGCACTACATCCTGAAGGGACGGCGAGATCGTCGAGGTCGGCCGATCCCATTGGACGGGAGATGTCGAGACAGGCTGCTTCGATCTTGAGCGCGGCCGATCAACAACCGCCTCGCCGTGATGTTCATACTGCTCGTCGATCGTATCGCACGGCGCCACAACTGGCGCGGCTACTCGTATGTCGACGAGTTCAAGGGGGCATGCGCTCGCGCAGCTCTCCCAGGTCGGGCTGATGTTTGGACGAGTCGAAGTCGGACAACCCCTTCGCCTTCTACACAACGGCTGTGAACCCACGCCTTCACGCGCGTGCTGAACCTGGAGCGCCGCTCGCAGAACATCCGCGACGACATTGCTGATCATGGTCGGCTCCGCCCCGTCCGATCACCCGCCAGATCGAGAACGAGCTGGAGCACAAGTTCCGAAGCCGGAAGGCGAGAGCACGGTCGTCATGAAGCGTCCGTTCGGCTAAGTCGGCTCCAGTAAAGATCAGCGACGAGTAATATTGAGTGTAAGTACTGGTCTCTGCAATACTGAAGCATATCTTATTGCTTCAAGAGCAATGTTGCAGGACGATTACGATAGACTCACAACTTCATTGCTTAAAGCAAGCTGGTGGATTAGACCAGCTTGAAACCCTCGTTCGGATGCTGATGGTCGGAACCATTCGATTGGCTTCTCGATCCCGGCGACTTGCCTTGACGATGTCGAAGGCTCGGATGAAGACGGCCTTCGGCACCAAGATGGAGAAGCGCTTTCACGCGCCAGCTCGGCCTGCCGGAGAAGCGCGCCAAGACCAAGAAGGGTGAGCCGAAGACCCTCGACACTCTGATTGCAAACATCCTCGTACGACATCAAGTGCACGCTCGGTGGCAAGACGTGGATGATCCCGCCTGAGGCCTTCGGCCACTACTGCCTGCTCTTCAAGGCCGACTACCACAAGAGCACCTTCGACGTCGGCTTCATCTTAGACTCGCCAGAAGAACCTCACCAAGGGATCGAACCAAGACAAGAAGCGGTCTGTGCGCGCCAAGGCGGCACGTGAGGCGCACTGGATCATCAAGGGCGCGCATCTCCCCTACACGGGAGATCAGGTCCGTGTTTTAAGAAGCTCGCCTACTTCACCGACATCCATTACAGGTCGCAAGACGAACGATGCCGTCGCACTCGCCGACAATGAGGCGTTCGTCCCGCTGGTTCATCCAGCAGGCGCGCGCCCGTGGCTGCGAGACGCTGATCTTCGGAGGCGATCTCCTCGAACAATCGCATCAGCATCAACGTTCAACGCGCTCGACCATGCTCTACGCGCAATCGAGATGCTCTCGGACGCCTTCGAGAAGAGCATCTTCCTTCAAGGCAATCACGACCTCTACTACCGCGACCATCGTGAGGTGTCCTCGGTGTCGTTCGCCAAGCACATCGACCGCGTGACGGTCATCGACAAGCCCACGGTCATCGACGACGTCCTGCTTCTGCCTGGCTCGTCGGCAGCGAGATGAAGCAGAAGTGGCCAAACTGCCCGTACGCCTTTGCACACCTGGAGTTGCCCGGCTTCATGATGAACGCCAAGTCCTTCATGCCGGATGGCGACCATGCCATGAACGCCGAGCTTCTGGAGCAGCAGGGGCACTGTCTACACTGGTCACTTCCACATGCGTCAGGTGCTGAACAACATCGTCTACACCGGCAACGCGATGCCCTTCGATTTTTCCGACAACTGGGATGATGCCAGGGGTGCGATGTTCCTCGACTGGGGAGGCGAGCATGAGTTTGTGGCATGGCCCGACGCTCCCTCGTACAGGACAATGAAGCTGTCAGAAGTGATCAAGGCTCCAGACAAAATGCTGAAGCCTAAGCTGACGGCGCGAGTATCGATCGACGTCGACCTCAGCTACGAGGAGGCGCAGATTGTCAAGAACCTGTTCATAGAGGATTATGGTCTACGAACGATTTGAACTGATTTCCGCTTGTCAAGCAGGAGGAGGCGGCAGAGGGTGATAAAGACGCCGAATTCCAGAGCATCGACCAGATCGTCACGGACAGCCTCACCAACGTCAAGTCCACGGGAATGAAGGCGGATCGTCTTGTGAATCTGTACAAGTCGTTGAGGCTGACAGGGCCTTGACCGAACGAAAATGAGCTGTGGACAGGTGTTTTCGACGAGTTTTCGGCGCGAAAGATAAGCGATCGACACGTTTAAAGAGGTGCTGTTGGGGAGTACCCTAAAAGCGTTCGACGATTCGGGTAGGAGGCAGATTTTTTCTAGATCGTGCTATGTAAAGGCTTGCCATCTGAATTCGCGGAAGAGTAGGTCCGCACCTAAAGCGAAACAGAATTCGCGATCTTTGGTAACAACGTCTAGCGAGGACGAAAATGGAAGAGCCCCGTCGCCGTGAAGAGCCAGGAGGACAATGTCGCCCATGCGACATCGATCGTCGCGGCTTATGTGTCGAACAACAGCGTTCCTGCCGCCGAAGTGCCGAGCTTGCTGCAATCCATCTACAACCAGCTTCGCGGCATCGACGGTCCGGTCGCTGCGCCGGTCGAGCCCAAGGCTCCGGCCGTACATCCCAAGAAGTCGATCACGCCCGACTACATCATCTGTCTCGAAGACGGCAAGAAGTTCAAGTCGCTGAAGCGGCATCTTGCGTCGGCCTACGACATGACCCCGGACGCCTACCGGCAGAAGTGGAACTTGCCCGCCCGAGTATCCCATGGTCGCCCCCAACTACGCGACCCAGCGCTCGGAACTCGCCAAGGCAGCCGGACTCGGCCAGCAGCGGCAGAAGGCGGCAGCCTCGGCGACGCCCAAGGTGCCGAAGAAGACGTCGGCACCGAAGCGCGCGGCCAAGAAGAAGGCCTAATCTGGACCGCCGTTCGAAGTACATCATCGGAGAGCATGAGAATGGAAAACGGTACGCAAGCCGAGGGCGCGCCCCTGTCGGCCTTGTCATTGACCTGCGACATCGTCGCCGCCTACGTCAGCAAGAACGCGGTGACAGCCACCGATCTGCCCACCTTCATCTCGACTATTCACCAGTCGGTGGCGATGCTGCTCGGCGGAAGGTGGTGCACTCGACATCGCCACGGCGCCGCAGGAACCGCAGACTCCGCCGTGCCGATCAAGAAGTCGGTCACGGACGAGTACATCATCTGCCTCGAAGACGGGAAGAAGTTACCGCTCGCTGAAGCGGCACCTTGCGACTGCCTACGATATGACGCCCGCGCAGTACCGCGCGAAGTGGAACCTCCCGCACGACTATCCAATGGTCGCGCCCAACTACTCGGGCGACGCGCTCGCGTCTTGCCAAGAACATCGGCCTCGGCAGTGCTCAGCGCAGCGCCAGGGAAGAGACCAAGGCCGCCGCGTAGCCGTCCTCGACATTCTCAAGCGTTCAAACCCCTTCAAAGCCCGGCTTGGAGGGGTTTCTTTTTGCCGTAATACTTCCCACTTGATACAATAGATCATAATCTATTTTGTGTGAAACTCTTTGTCCCTTCCTATCGAATTTCTATCTATCAGCATGCGTAATTTTCTGTCGGCGGGTAATGCCGTCCAGAAAATCGCTTTGAACTCCAACATGATGACGCTCATACTGGGTATCATCGAGGAGTCTCAGGCTACGATCAAAAACGGCGCCGGTAAAAACGACTCTTTTGCAGGCTGTATGCTACGCCATCTATGGCAAGCCGCTTACCAAGATCAAGATTCCCAATCTCGTCAATAAGACAAACAAGAAGAACCTTGAGGTGTCGCTCCAATTTAAGATCGGCGACGACACCTATACGATCGAGCGTGGGCAGAAGCCTGCCTTCCTGCGATTCTTCAAAAACAATACGGAGATGAAGCAGGACAAGACGGCGACCAACGAGGCGCTGGGCGAGAACAAGCATACGCAGACCGAGATCACGCGCGTCGTCGGCATGAGCTACCTGATGTTCAAGCACATCGTGGCGCTCAACACCTTCACCGATCCCTTCCTGCGCGGAGTCCGAAGGCACGCAGCGCGAGATCATTGAGGAGCTGCTCGGCATCACGCAGCTCTCGATCAAGGCGGAGAAGCTGCGCGACATGATGGTCGTCACCAAGGACGACATCCGAGAGCAGGAAGCACACGTCAAGGCAACGACCGAAGCCAACAGCCGGATCGAAACGACGCTGCGCAGTTTGGAAGCGACCGAGCGGTCCTGGGTTCGCACTCACGAGGCCGAGATCGCCCGCCTGCGCGAGGGCCTCGACAACCTGGGCCAGATTGACTTTGAAGCGGCCCTACAGGCCTTCGACGCCCAGGAGGCGTACGATGCGAGGGCAAACGAGCTGGACGCCGCCATAGCGCCTCTACGGGCCTCTAGGGACGAAGCCAAGAGGGCAGGGGATGCGCTGAGCCGCGAGATGTCGCGGCTGTTCACGGCCGGGCTCTCGACGAGCGGTATCGAGCGGATGCGCAAGGAAGTCGAGCGCAAGAAACGCCGACTATGCCCGCCATGACGCCAAGGTTTCACGCGATCGTGGCCGAGAAGAAGCAGATCATGGATGAGCGCGACAACACGCGTGCTGACGTGTGTGCCTGCTGCGGCCAGGAGATCAAGGACCCGGATCACGTCGCAAAGGTCCACGCGGCGATCGGCGCCAAGATCGCGGCATGCAACGAGGCCATAGATCGCGAGGTCGCCGACATGGACCGGCTGGCGCGCGACGTCGTGGTCATCAATGCGGACATCGCCGCGACCGAGCAGAAGGTCGAGGAGGAGCGGCGCGATACAGCCGAGCGACGGTCAGCCCTGGAAGTGGAGCTTGCGGCCTCACAGAGCACGCTACAGGCCCGTGAGCGGGATTTGGCGGCGGCAGTAGCCCAGAAGGCTTCTTTGGGCTCCAGGCCCGCCGTAATCTTCTCCTCACGCGATCAGCTTTATGAGACCCGGTCGGTGCGTGCCGTCGTCGAGCGAGACCTTGCCAACGAGGAGGCGAAGCAGAATCCCTACGTCGACCAGATCGCGTCGATCCGGGCGACGCTCCAGAAGATCGATTACGCCGCGTTGAACGAGCTGACGAGCACACTCAAGCACCAGGATTTCCTGTTCAAGCTGCTGACGTCGAAGGACAGCTTCATCCGCAAGAAGATCGTCGACCAGAACCTGCCGTACCTTAATACGCGGATGAGCCATTATCTGACGACGCTGACGCTGCCGCACGCGGTCGTGTTCCGGTCCGATCTTGCCGTCGACATCACCCACAAGGGCAACGACTATGATTTCGAGCAGCTCTCGCGCGGCGAGATGAACCGCGTGATCATGGCGACGGCGTTTGCCTTCCGCGACGTCTGGGAGAGCCTCAACCACTCGATCAACCTGCTATGGGTCGACGAGCTGCTCGACCAGGGCACGTGCACGCCGGGCGTCGAGCAGGCTCTCGGTATCCTACAGGAGATGGGCTACAAGCGAGGCAAGCACGTGCTGCTGGTCAGCCACCGCGACGATCTACAGTCGCGGATCAACGATGTTCTGGTTTGCGTGAAGGAGCATGACTTCACGACGTTCTACGACCACATCGACTACAAGTGACGATCAGGCGGCCAAGATGGCCGCCTTCGTTGGGCGCTTGAAGAACCCGAACTTCGGGTCCTTGTCGGAGACCTTGATCGTGGCCCCGAAGCTCACGCGGTCGCCGACCTTCGCCTCTTCGAGCGCTTTCGGGACGCTGCCGAGCACCTTCCACCCGTCCTTGTGGCGGACGATGAGCCGCGAGAACGGATCGTGCTCGCTGCTCAGCCGGATCGAGACGATCTCGCCCTCGATCGTGGTGCGACCGCTGCTCGCCGGGATCGGCGCCGCCGCGTCGTGCTCGGCCTTGCGCTTGGCCACGATCTCGTCGCGGTTGACGACGGCGTAGACGAGGCGACCGAGGAAGGCGAACTGCTTCTCGGAGAGGCTGCCCCACTGCACGAAGCGGTCGACGATGTCGTAGATTTTGCCCTCTTCCGAGAAGCCGGGCACGGCGGGGACCTTGCCGGTGAAGATGTCCCAGCAGAGGCTGAGGCCCATATCGCCGAGGATCGCCTCGGCCTTGCGCTTGCCCTTTTGGGCCGAGCGGGCATCTTGGATGACCTTCCGAAAACGGTGGGTCTCCTGCATGTCGAGCTTCTCGGCACAGTCGAGACCGGTGCGGATGTAGACGTTCGACGGCTGATGATGGAAGAGTGCGGTGTAGACAGCTTTCGCGCCGCAGACATGGCAGTTACCGCCGTGCGCGTGTTTGCTGTAATGGCCGCCCGTGCGCTCCATGTGGCGACGGATCGTCTGACGCTCGGCGATGAGGAAAGCAGAATCGCTGAAGTTATCGATCTTGATGCACTCAAAGGCAACGAACTCGTAGTCCTCGACCTTGATAACGGAAGGGCGATGCTCGTCGCTGCGCATGAAATCTCCAGTCGGTCGAAATGCAATAGGATTGTTATAGACGATCCTGCGTTTTAGTCAACGGAAATATTCGAGGACAGCCGTTCGCTCCGCACAAGCTTGGACGAAGCGCGCGCTTTCAAACGTACTGCCTGCCTTCGCAGGCTTGCGTGCTCCTATCTACTCCGTTACTGCTATAGAGGCAGTAGTCGCCGTAAGTGGAGGGCTCACATGGTACGCAAGGCTCAAATGGTTCGAGAATATCAACCAACGGAACAGCCGCCACACCTGACCTTCAGTGAAGAAGAGAACGGCATCTTCTTCACGTACCTGGATCAGATCGAGTTCACACGGAACGCTTTCGCTGATTGGTGCATCAAGCACGGCGTTGAAATTGTCTCTAGGCCCCACAACCTTCATATGATTGTTGGGCGGGTGTCGAGCGAGATGGAAACCGAGATGCGACGGTTTGTTCTCTCACCTGTCCTCCCGACAGCACGCCACTCGTATTTTGCGCCGGTTCGCAAAAACTTCAACGAGGCGATCAACGACCAGTCGCTCAACAACAATGCATGGATGCCGTTTGCTACAGCTCGGGCACTTCGCGCCCAAGTAGTCTAGGTCTTCCGACCAGAAATATTGATGAATAAGCATGCATTCCCGCACTATCGGGAATGCATTGGATTATTCAGCACAATTACCATTGGGACGAGGGCACCAAGAATCTTCTGGCATTTCTGGAGAAGATGCAGCTCTCACACTCCATTCACAAAAGTCATTCCGTTCATCGGCGAGCTTGAGCCCGACATCGACATTGAGGACGGCCGCGCGATCGTCATCGGCTCGTACTCGATGCGCCACGTCGCCAAGCGCAAGGGGTGGGTGCCGGGAAGCTTCGATCTCGCCGACATCACGATGGCCGACCACATCGAGCACTGGGGAAGCCACATGCTCAACGCCGACGCGGCGACGTGCCAGTTTCAGGACGTGCTCACGATCATGGCGAACAGAGGGGGAGGGACTTTCTTCGTGCGACCGACCGTCGACTCGAAGTTCTTCGCAGGCGGGCTCTTCCACGCCGACGACTTCAAGGTCTGGCACGATCAGGTCGTCAACCTGAAGGAGGACGACGGCTCGACCCTGACTCCCGAGACTGAGGTCATCGTCGCCTCGCCCAAGGTCATCCAGCGCGAATACCGAAAACTACGTGGTCGACGGGAAGGTCATCACGTCTTCTCTCTACAAGATCGGCAATCAGGTCCTCTATTCGAGCGACGTCGACCAGGAGATCATCGACTTCGCCCAGGCGCGTGTTGACGAGTGGCAGCCGCGCCGCGCATTCGTCATCGACGTGGCGATGACCGAGGATGGCCTTCGCATCGTCGAGACGAACACGCTGAACGCGGCTGGCTTCTACGCGGCCGACGTCTCCAAGCTCGCCATGGCCATCGAAGCCATGGCCTTCTGAGCAGCCTTTCGTGCGGCGATGGATGCTTTCGCCGCATCGGAGGCCGCAAGGACCTCGTCGGTCGGGTGCTCGATCCATTTGATCGCATAGCCATGCGTGCTGGCGATCGCCGCGAGCTGCACGGAGCGTGGCGGATTTCTCAGCCACCGGATGCATTGGCCTTCCTTCTGCACGGCCATGAGCATTAGCCATTCGTTCGGATCGGCGATCTCACGGATCATCAAAGGATTCGCCTCGATGCAGGCAAAGAGGTCGCCACGTTCAAGCGCTGTCCGGGCCCTCGCCTTCTTGGCGCGGATGCGACGTCGCTTCGAGTTGGGCCCGCGATCAGCGCGGGAAGGGGAGAGCTTGGCTTTCTGACGCTCTTTTGCGGTCAGCGGCTGGCTAGGCGGGATGAAGCCGAACGGCAGCTCGAACGAGATCATGTCCTCGATCTCATGCCACTGGTTGCCGCGCCTCTTGTTGCACGACTCGCACGCCAGGACGTGATTGAGAGGGTTGTGGCGCGGGCCTCCTCGGCTGATCGGCACGACGTGCTCCAACGTCGGCCACAGCTCGGTTGGGCCGGAGCGGCTCGTCATGCGCGAGCAGTAGCAGCAGCGGTGGTTCTGAGCTTCGGCCACAAGGGTCCGGTCGACGATGTTGCGCAGAATTCTGCGAACGACCCAGATCGGCACCAGCTCGCCAGTCTCTCTGAGGCGAACGTTCGACATCACCTCTGTCGAGGGCATCTCGCTGAGGTACGAAGAGAATTCATCCATAAACATGGTTCACCTGAAAATGGCTTGGCTTTAAAAACAGGGGCTGCTTAACGAGTTTTCGTCAGGGTGTCACGACTTTTCTCCGTTGCTCGTTGCCTTTGAAACGGCTAGGAAAACTGCTTCGCGGAGGGGCTTCGATGACCGACGTTCAGGATAATCAAGTTGTGCAAGATTTCCGAGCATGCTAACGCTTGCAGATGCTCTGGCAGTCCTCTCTAAATCAACTCGACACGAACGAGCAGCTTCAACTCTATGAAGCGATGCTAGATACGTCTCTGGACGCTGTTGTAACGACAGACATACAGGGCTGTATTCTAGAGTGGAGCCTGACTGCTACAAAGGTATTTGGGTGGAAGAAGGAGGAGGTTCTCGGCAAAGACATCACCGATGTTATTGTCCCCGTGGACTTCCGAGATCATCATCGCGGCGCGATGACGCGGTTCCGTGAGACTAGAGAAGGGACCGGCATCTTCGGGCGAACGCTTGAAGTCGATGCCGTCAACTCCCTCGGCAAGACCTTCCCGGTCGAGCTGGTGGTGACGAGCCTGGAGCTACGCGGCACGCGATTCTTCACAGCGCGCATTCCGCAACATCTCGGAGCGGCGCCGGAACGAGGCGCAGCTCCGCCTTCTGGTCGACGAGCTGAACCATCGCGTCAAGAACACGCTGGCCGTTGTTCTCTCGATCATGCGCATCCTGCGCAAGGAGTGCACGTCGCTCGATGACTACATCAATGCGGTCGACGATCGGGTTCACGCGCTGATCCAAGCGCACGACCTGCTCAACGAGAGCCGCTTCGAAGGAGCCGACCTTCGCGATCTCTACGACAGGGAGCTTTGCGCCTACGCGAACAAGATCAATCGCAGCGGCCCCGAGCCTCTTCCTGAAGCCCAAGGCTGCTCTCGTGATCGGGATGATGATCCACGAGATGGTCACCAACTCGGTGAAGTACGGCGCGCTGTCGGTGCCGGAGGGGGAGCTAGACTGCTCCTGGACGATCGAAAACGATATTCTGCATTTGAACTGGCACGAGAAGAACGGGCCGCCTGTGACAGGTCGTCCCAGCCGCGCGGGCTTTGGGACGAAGCTGATCAAGGTCAGCATGGCCGACTTGAACGGCCGGTTCCAGCTCGACTTCCCAGCCAGCGGCTTTACGGGCTGGGTCGAGATTCCGATGGCGACGCTGGTCTAGCGTGGACACGACGTAGGCGATCCACGCGACCATGAGCACGATCCAGATGAGCATCAGGCGCGCCCATACTCGCGGGGTCAGCATGGTGAAACGATCCCTGGGATCGAGGCCGACATCAATCGGCGTGTTCGAGCTGCTCGACGTTCTTCGACTCATAATTGTCTTGGAGCTTCTCCGCGAGGACCAGCAGGTCGTTTGGCGGGAGGTTGATCGTCGAAGGCGCATTGTCTTGATGAAGGCAGAAGGCCGGAATGACCCTGGTAAGAACGTGAGCCTTCCAGACTGTCAGCGTCCCACCCTCGCCGCCGACGTGTTTCGCCGCAAGCCTAGAGTATGCGGCAAGGTAGCCTTGCTCCTGCTGAAGCGGTGTATGTGTGGTGGCGAATTCGAATAGGTCAGCCACCTCAAAATTCTTCTTCGGCATTGGTCCTCCTGGATGCGCAGCTTGCGTGGATCGAGTGGGGCTAGACGACCGGCTGGCGCATGGCCAGCTTATCGGTGATCTGGTAATTCACGGTGTAGGCGAGATGCTCCAACTCGTGAAAGATGGCCCGGAGCTTCGACACGCGAGCATCGTGCTCATCGCGAGCGCGCTGGTAGGCGCCGTCGCCGAGAGTCTGGTAGTCGCGGCCATGCGGCGCGTTCTTGGTCAGCTTGTCGTAGGCGAGCTGCACCGCCCCCATGCTCTCCAGATACTGTTCGAGCAGTTGGCGCCCAGAGGTGCCGTTCAGGTTGATTTGAGGTGCCTGGACCTCGATCGCTTCTGCGCTTTGCGTGCTCATCAGTCTTCCACTTCCTTCCAAATCAGTTTCTGCTCGGCGAAGCTGTAGAAGCCGTGAGCTTTGGCTTGCCGGGGAACCTCGACGTAGTATAGATCGCGCACCTTCTTGCGCGCGTCGGTTTTGTTGGCCGCCACGACCTCGTATTCGGTTCTCCCTCCCTGCGGATCGACAAGGATGGCGACGTAGGGTCGAGCCTCTGGGATTTTTGCCATGCTCAGTATCCCTTCCCGAAATTCCAGACTTCTTCCAGCCGCCGCGCGGCCCGATGCGGATCAGCCAGCGCTCGTCGTCCGCACGATAGCAGATCGAAAAGATCGCCTGGGGAACAATACCGCCCGAGGCTTTGGCATGTCGAAGGTCTTGGCGGCGCTACGCAGCGCGGCGCGGAACTCCGGCACCTTGCTGAGATCGGCAAGAATCTCATCGGCGATGATGTCGCCGCCCATGGCCTCGAAGGCCGGATGGCTAGTAACGGGCATAACGGAATCCCAAGGCAATCTCCTTAGAAGAATGGATCACTTCGCGACGCGCACGCCCCAGGTGGGCTCCGGCAGGCTACGATGAAGCATTGAGAGAGCGCGCTTGCTGGCGCCGCGCGTACGGTACTCTTTCCGATAGTACTCGATGGTGCTTTCGATTTTCCTCAGACCTTCGAGGAGGGTGTCCCGATAGAGCTTCTCGCTCCCATCGACCGGTTCGACGTAGACCGCATACCCGTAGTTGCGGTAGCCGCAGATCACATTGTCGATGGAGATTTGCAGCTCTTCCGAGATCGGCATGAAATCCTCTGGTCCGTCAATACAGACAAACTACATGATATTTCGCCGAAGTCAAGCCTCTTCGGTACAATCTGCCGACAATGCTTCGACCTGATAGCGATTGTTGACGAAAGAACGTCTTGAGGTCGGTGATGATGAAGCCGCCTTGAGGGCCGGTGTAGGAGACGTAATTCTCGAAGATGAAGCAGTCGGCGAACTCGACAGGGATCGCGATGGCCCATCCAATGAGATTGGCCTTGAAGGCGATGACCCAAAAATCATCGGCGCTGACGACGTCCAGGCATTGGCCGATCCATTCTTCGAGCTGCGCGCAGGGCTCCGGGCGGAAGAGCTGATGATACCGGAAGCTCGCATACGACTTACTCTCGATGACGAAGCGTGGCATGTGGTCGGGAGGGACGATGTCGCCAATGCGCGACACGATCTGGTTCTTGCTGAGCGTCGCCTTTCTGTAGACGTTCTTGCCTCCTACAAAGGCTCCTGATCCGGCACTTCTTACGAAGGACGCTTCGAATACCTCAGAAAGGAATTTAGCCAGCTCGCGCTCTGCTGTGTTGCCCTTGTTCTTACTTGCGCTGCCGCCCATTTGTTCCTAAATTGATGCCGGTTATATGCGTATTTATTTCCACAGAAAAGAGATTGCGAAGGAGTGCGCGGGTCTGCTATCCATAGGGGATTGCAGGACCTAAGGTATTGAAAAGTGGCTAAGTTTTTGAAGAGCTATTGGGCAAATCGTGTCGAGCTGTCGCCGATCGATGCCAAGCGGCTGGCATTCTTCATCGGAGAAGAGCTGAAGTATTACAACGCCATGGTCATCGCGTTCACCGGGCCGGTGCGCACGATGTCATCGACCTTCGAGGCGATGGTCAGCCAGGAAGGCCTGATCTCGGCAATCGCCATGACGGCGACGAGCCCGCGCGCTCTTAAGGCCGACAAGCTCCCAGAGGCGTTCGAGCGGTTCAAGGACACGCTCTTCGACGCGCATGGCCGTCTGAAGCTCGACGAGAAGTTCCTGCTGCTCGCCGATGCCATTGCGACCCCGGCAACGCTGAGCCCGGCCGTGCGCAAGGCGATGGCGCAGGCCGTGCTGGGCGAGAGCCGCCGCCAGTCTCGGCTCCTCGCCGAAGGGCAGGATGGCGAGAACGCCACGATTATCGAGGTCCTCATGCCGATCGAGCGCGAGCGCAAGCGCCATGTCCAGCTCCCGAAGGCCGCGATCAAGGTGGTCAGCGATACCAAGGACGAGGTCGAACTGAAGCTCCCGTACTTCGAGGCGACGCTCACCCTTCCCAAGCCGACCAGCAACTGGAACTACGCATACGCGCGCATCGACATCGACGGGACCATCCTGGTCGACCTTGCTTATGAGGATGCGGCCTAACGTGCTGCGGAAGACCGATCGGCAGACCAACGGCGCGCGGCGACGCGCCTGATCTAGCTGGTCATTTTTGTTGTAGCGGAAGCTAAGCGACCCTTAGCTTCCGTCGAAGAGATCGGCACTGCGGGGCGCCGCGATTCCAAGATGATCGAACGCGTGAGGGGTCAACAAGCGGCCCCTCGGCGTACGCTGCAAAAGACCCTGCTGAATCAGGTAGGGCTCGATGATCTCCTCGATTGCGTCCCTCGGCTCCGATAGGGCGGCCGACATGGTCTCTATTCCGACCGGTCCTCCGCCGAAGGAGACCGCGATCGTCGTGAGGTAACGTCGATCCATCTGGTCCAGGCCGATCGGGTCGACGTCAAGGAGCCTGAGCGCCCGGTCGGCAATCTCACGTGTGATGGTCTGCTCGTCGGCATAGATCGCGAAGTCGCGGACGCGTCGCAGAAGGCGCCCTGCGATCCTTGGCGTGCCCCTGGAGCGGCGCGCGATCTCGTTGGCACCGGATGGCTCCAGGCCAATCTGCAACACCCTGGCGCCTCTCCTGACGATCCCTTCCAGCTCTGTCACCGTGTAGAACTCCAGCCGCATGGGGATGCCGAAGCGATCGCGAAGTGGTGTGGTTAACAGGCCCGCGCGCGTCGTGGCGCCGATTCAGGGTGAAGCGAGGCAGATCGATCTTGATCGAACGTGCCGCCGGGCCTTCGCCGATCATGATGTCGATCTGGTAGTCCTCCAGCGCGGGGTAGAGGATTTCCTCGACCACCGGGCTCAGCCGGTGGATTTCATCGATGAAGAGGCAATCCCGCTCTTCCAGGGCCGTAAGCTGCGCGGCGAGGTCGCCGCCCTTGGCGATGACCGGGCCCGACGTCGAGCGGAAGTTGACGCTAAGCTCCCTGGCGACGATCTGGGCGAGGGTCGTCTTGCCTAGGCCGGGCGGCCCAACGAAGAGGACATGGTCAAGGGCTTCCTTCCTGGCCTTCGCCGCGCCGATGAAGACCGCGAGGTTCTTGCGAACGGTCTCCTGCCCGGCGAAATCGGCAAGGGAGAGAGGGCGAACGGAAGGATCGGGGGTCGCCTCCCTGCGGTTCAGGATCGAGGAGGCGGTTGGTGGCCAAGCGTGTGCTCGGTCACTGAAGAGAGGTAAGAGCGTCGCCCCAACGCATTTTGAACTGGAGCGCGTCGCTCCGCGTCTCAAAATACAGGCCGTAGGGACAGAAGGTCCAGGCGCCCGCGAGCGCCTCGACGATCCACTTCACGCGCATGGCGAGCTTGCGGTTCGAGAGGAGGGCGACGTCGAACTTGAAGGCGAACGGGCCGTCCGACCGACCGACGACTTCGTCCTCGACCTCGACGAACCTGGGGAGATGCCGGAGGCTGGTCTTGCCTTCCAGCCACTCCGGGAACTCGCGGTTCGGGTCGCTCGTGATGATGAGCGGCAGTAGGCTGCTCACCTCTTCGAGAGGAGCGCCGAAGAAGCCGGGCAGGTCGTGCAGGCTCATAGGAGCGGCAACCCTGTCTGCTTGACCACGTCAATGCGCTCCTTGATGAGCTTCTTCACCGAAAGTCTCTCGTCCCAGCAAAGCGTCCAGGCTTCCTCGCGGCTCACGCCACCGCGCATATGCCACGCAATGCTCGTCACGTCTTCACGCAGGCCTCGGCGCTCGGCTGTGAGCATTCCGAGGAACTCATCGATCTCCTCTTGCGAGGTCATACCGATGAGTTTTCGACGAAAAAAACTCGCGGGGTCGAACTCCGCCTTGGTACGCCAGCGGTGACGGCATGTAAAGCACTCTACATCCACGTCTTTATCGATACCGGCAGCGTTCATTTCACCCAGGACCTCGCCGATCTTCTTGATGTCCTTTTCACCGAGCGAGGGGAGGAAATCCATGATCTGCGACTTGTCATTCACGACGTCGCCTTCTGGCGTGATGATCTGGAGG